>OX451735.1:515921553-516521553 GCA_948472305.1 Vicia faba | reverse complement strand
CACAAAACCTCAAGTCATTTCTCCCACCGTATCACAGAACTGGCGACTCTGCTGGGGAAATTATAAAAGTGGGTTACCTTAGGGTTAGATCATCTTTACTTGCTTACATTGTTTGATTTGTTTGATGTATAATTTTGTTCCTTGTTTGGGTTTGTTTTAAATCTTACACCCGGGTCTGGGGCACCTTTTTAGGTAAGTAGCAATAGATTGTGGAAACTGTATGGCATAAACCGATATGGTTGAAACAATGGCTATGTTAGTGTGACGCATTTGTGGGTACCGGTATCCCTTGAGGTGAATCGAGGAGAATACGGGGCCGCTGAGTGGCGTCGTGAAGCACTAACTGACTTTAGAACCCTAATTGAACCAACTTGGACATTAGGACGTAGTGAGATAATCGGTTTCGGTGTAGAGCTAAAAATTGGTTGATACTCGATGCTACACTCATTGAGACCGGACTTTTGGGATATCTCGGCTGCAAGAAAAGATTGATTGAGCTGAGACAATGCCTAAAAGAAAGGTCAGTGATATTGAGACCCCTTAGAACCCGGTTACTATTAACTAGGACAGGTTGAGCCAACTAAACTTCAAGAGGGTACTTACCTACAAACTCCATGCAAGCCTAAAACTAAGGATTTGTTTGCTTTGTGTGAATATGATTATTTGTATATAAACTTGCTTACCTCGCATATTTGTACATAACATCATAACATCATACCATAGCATTTTCAATGACATTGAACCATAGCATTTCAAGGATCTCAAGGGTCTTTGATGCAGGGTCACGTTGAACCAGGCGTCTATACAGAGGCAATATGATTTATTTTCCTCTGACCAAACACCGTCAAAGATCAAGTACAACAACTTGAGTCAAGGGCTATGACCCACTTGACATGGTGAGCTTAATTCTTATGGAAGGACATCCACCGATACAAAGTTATCCAATCAAAGCTGTTGATCAAAATTCAATCTCTAACTTTTTCTTGTGTTTACGCCGCGAGATCCTTGAAAACATGCATCCACATATCATGCATCATATCATGACAGGTTTCTTCCATACAGGTTTCTTATCTCCTCCGCTGTTTATTCCAACAATGGCTCTTGAACAAACTATCAAGGACATCCAGGCTCAAAACGCTCAACTTCAAGAGATGTTTTTGATCCTATCCAAGGGGCAAGAAGAAGTCAAGGCGCTCCTCACCGGGGGCATGATCGTGGGGAATCCTGGGGACGATAGAAATGACCAGCTGGAGCGGCTACAAACCGAGATAGCCATAATGAAAGTCCAAATGATGGGACAGATGGTGGGCCAGATGGCTCTTATCCAAAATCTGGCTCAAAGATAAGAAGAGCTGAAAGTTCTTGTCAACCAACTTCGTCAAGACGGTTGCAACCGTATGGGGAAAACAATCAGGATTGGAAATCAAGTCACTGCTCAGCCTCCCATGAGATAGGAAGACAGAAGACCTTCCTAATTTGCTGCCACATCGTGGGCCCAACAACAGCCTCGTCAACATCAACCAGAAAATCAACAAAGGCAAAGCAAGCCCAAAAGGAAGTTTACCAAACTCAACATGACATTGTCTCAAGCACTACAACACATGTTGAAGGCAGAGCTGATCACATTAAGGGATCCTCCTCGGAATCCCAATACCTCTGCTCCTAGCTATCATCCCAATGCATTATGCGCATACATCTCCAATAATCCTAGGCATGATACGAATGACTATTAGGCTTTGAAAAATAAGATCCAAGACTTGATTGACAGAGGAATGCTGGAGTTCACAAAAGATGGCTAGACTGAATTCTTCTGCCGTCCTTTAAAGGCTCACCACCTAAAGTGACAAGTTCAATCATTGAAGGCTTTTGTTTCATTTGAATTTTCAAGTTGTAATTTCTTTTGTTATTCAAACAATTACCTATTAATGTCAAACTTTGTTTCATTAATGCATTGCATATGTTTATCTTAAATTATTTCATTTTTATTACATTTAAACTATGCTTCTTACTCACTTTATGATATTCAACTCTTGCTAAAAGTTACAAGCCTTTAGAGGGAGGATGACGAAAACAATGCCATAATCTCATACAATATGCTTTTGGACAGACCTTGCTGATGATGTACATGCGTTCTTTCGAATCCTAAACACTGGAGTTATAAGGAAGATAATCCCTAGTCAACCCCTTCGAGCCAAAGAAGTAGAAGTTTTTCTTTTTCATAAAATTGAAACCTTTAAACAAAACCTGGGGCAGGGTAGTCTCTCAGTTAATTCAAACACGCGTTTAGCCGTAAACTCTCATCTTGTAATACAACTAATGACATCAAAAACATTCCTCTGGAATCAAAAGACGGTGATGGTTCCCTATCACATAGGCAGTCATTATCTCTTAAAAACAAAAACCCACTAAGTCAAAACCTACAAAGGAGACTTAATAAAACTGGGACATCCCGCTGACTGTAATCTCAAAACAAGAACAGTCAGGCAAAAATTAGGGATAACAAATCAAAAGAAAGAGGTCCCTACAAATCCTCACCAACATGAAAAATGTTGCAAAAAAATGACTGCCTTCCGACAAACTCAAAATGTCTGAACCATCACCAAAACGTCATTCCAGACTCAATTGGAGTTCAAACGCACAATTAACTGAGTTTGGGACTGAAGAATGTCACGAAGAGCAGGTGGGTACAAATACACTTTGAGTCTTTATCCTTTGTTTCTTAAACCGTGAACAAATCCATGTTACAACCCTTCAAAAGTCCTAACTGAAGCATGGGTTAGTTCGAAAGCATATTGTTACAAAAGGTATCCTGACTCCTGTAAGGCTTTACTCAAAATCCTGAGTTGAAATTTTTCTTACAAAACTTCTTTACTTGCTAAAAACGCATTTTTCAAAACTTCAAGACAAGCATAAACTTTGCATTACTTGAATATCACTGTTTTCATATGGCTAAATGTTTGACAGCGGAGAAATTCACACAATGAATGTCTAGTGAACGAAAGCTCTCTCAGTGAACAAAATCAATTCAAGTGGGATGACACTTCCAACGACAAATCTCCTATAAACAAGGGGGCATAACATGTCACTATCTAAGCACACCTGGGGGCAGTCCAGTCAAGACTCTAGGAAATCTCTCAAGAAGTACAAAATAACCAGGGGCAGGTCTCCATCTCCATTACTTGGGGCATTAAACGCCAATCTCATCAAAGGGTTACATACAGTCAAACATTTCCTAGCAGTGCCACAAACACTCGCTACTAGGGGCGGTGACAAATCTACCCAAAATCCTTCTCATAGGATAACTCCCAGCCAGAGTTTCAATCTCTGATAACCTCTTCCAAACTAAGTCGACCTCAAGAATCCTCGAGGATTCTTCTCTAGTAAAGTCGCCGCCTCTCCAATAGACTGAGCAACAGGGTTTATTTCCCCAACAAACGGCAGGATTCTCCAGCTTGAGGTAGCCTTTTCGACTACTACAAAATCAAAGGATCACAACTCCTCTTCCACAGTAGACTACTCTACAATCCCCAACAAGTTACTGTGAAACCTGGACGCGACCAGATATCAGTTCAACTTCGACTCCCCAGTAGAGTAACGAACGACTAAGACTCCTGAACTCTTTTCCCAAGAAGGAATAAATGTTCTCCACGCAGAGTTTTCAACTATCCCCAGCGGATTTATCCTCAACAAAACAGGGATCCCTGGTGGAAACATTTTGGGCAAAGTTTGAAGACACACTTACATCTCAATAACATTCATAACATATGCATACAAAATACATATAACACAAATCTCATTTATTTTGAGAACATCATTACACAATCCATACATCATGACATTGCATACAGCTAACGTTTTACCTTTTCAGGAAAAAGTCAACAGGTAAAAGGTCATCATTCTTTTGAGGTTGTAGTCATCCAAGATTCCTTCATCATCCTGCTGAGGTTGTAGTCATCCAAGATTCCTTCATCATCCTGCTGAGGTTGTAGTCATCCAAGATTCCTTCATCATCCTGCTGAGGTTGTAGTCATCCAAGATTCCTTTATCATCCTTCTGAGGTTGTAGTCATCAAAGATTCCTTCATCATCCTGCTGAGGTTGTAGTCATCCAAGATTCCTTTGTCATCCTACTGAGGTTGTAGTCATCCAAGATTCCTTCATCATCCTACTGAGGTTCTAGTCATCCAAGATTCCTTCATCATCCTGCTGAGGTTGTAGTCATCCAAGATTCCTTCATCATCCTGCTGAGGTTGTAGTCATCGAATATTCCTTCATCATCCTGTTGAGGTTGTAGTCATCCAAGATTCCTTCATCATCCTGTTGAGGTTGTAGTCATCCAAGATTCCTTCGTCATCCTACTGAGGTTGTAGTCATCCAAGATTCCTTCATCATCCTGCTGAGGTTGTAGTCATCCAAGATTCCTTCATCATCCTGTTGAGGTTGTAGTCATCAAAGATTCCTTCATCATCCTGCTGAGGTTGTAGTCATCCAAGATTCCTTCATCATCCTGCTGAGGTTGTAGCCATCCAAGATTACTTCATCATCCTGCTGAGGTTGTAGTCATCCAAGATTCCTTCGTCATCCTGCTGAGGATGTAGCCATCCAAGATTACTTCATCATCCTGCTGAGGTTGTAGTCATCCAAGATTCCTTCGTCATCCTGCTGAGGTTGTAGTCATCCAAATTCCTTCATCATCCTGTTGAGGTTGTAGTCATACAAGATTCCTTCATCATCCTGCTGAGGTTGTAGTCATCCAAGATTCCTTGATCATCCTGCTGACGTTATAGTCATCCAAGATTCCTTCATCATCCTGTTGAGGTTGTACTCATCCTAGATTCCTTCATCATCCTGCTGAGGTTATAGTCATCCAAGATTCCTTCATCCTCCTGCTGAGGTTGTAGTCATCCAAGATTCCTTCATCATCCTGCTGAGGTTGTAGTCATCTAAGATTCCTTCATCATCCTACTGAGGTTGTTGTCATCCAAGATTCCTTCATCATCCTACTGAGGTTGTAGTCATCCAAATTCCTTCATCATCCTGCTGAGGTTGTAGTCATCCAAGATTCCTTCATCAGCCTGCTGAGGTTGTAGTCATCCAAGATTCCTTCATCATCCTGCTGAGGTTGTAGTCATCCAAGATTCCTTCATCATCCTACTGAGGTTGTAGTCATCCAAGATTCCTTCATCATCCTGCTTAGGTTGTAGTCATCCAAGAATCCTTCATCTTCCTACTGAGGTTGTAGTCATCCAAGATTCCTTCATCATCATGCTGAGGTTGTTAGTCATCCAAGATTCCTTCATCATCCTGCTGAGGTTGTTAGTCATCCAAGATTCCTTCATCATCCTACTGAGGTTGTAGTCATCATAGATTCCTTCATCATCCTGCTGAGGTTGTAGTCATCCAAGATTCCTTCATCATCCTGCTGAGGTTGTAGTCATCCAAGATTCCTTCATCATCCTGCTGAGGTTATAGTCATCCAATATTCCTTCATCATCCTGTTGAGGTTATATTCATCCAAGATTCCTTCATCATCCTGTTGAGGTTGTAGTCATCCAAGATTCCTTCGTCATCCTGCCTAGGTTGTAGTCATCCAATATTCCTTCATCATCCTACTGAGGTTGTAGTCATCCAATATTCCTTCATCATCCTACTGAGGTTGTAGTCATCCAAGATTCCTTCATCATCCTGCTGAGGTTGTAGTCATCCAAGATTCCTTCATCATCCTGCTGAGGTTGTAGTCATCATAGATTCCTTTATCATCCTGCTTAGGTTGTAGTCATCCAAGATTCCTTCATCATCCTGCTGAGGTTGTAGTCATCCAAGATTCCTTCATCATCCTGCTGAGGTTGTAGTCATCCAAGATTTTCTCATCATCCTGCTGAGGTTATAGTCATCCAAGATTCCTTCATCATCCTGTTGAGGTTGTAGTCATCCAAGATTCCTTCATCATCCTGTTGAGGTTGTAGTCATCCAAGATTCCTTCATCATCCTGCTGAGGTTGTAGTCATCCAAGATTCCTTCATCATCCTGCTGAGGTTGTAGTCATCCAAGATTCCTTCATCATCCTACTGAGGTTGTAGTCATCCAAGATTCCTTCATCATTCTGCTGAGGTTGTAGTCATCCAAGATTCCTTCATTATCCTGCTGAAGTTGTAGTCATCCAAGATTCCTTCATCATCCTGTTGAAGTTGTAGTCATCCAATATTTCTTCATCACCCTGCTGAGGTTGTAGTCATTCAAGATTCCTTCATCATCATGCTGAGGTTGTAGTCATCCAAGATTCCTTTATCATCCTGCTGAGGTTGTAGTCATCCAAGATTCCTTCATCATCCTGCTGAGGTTGTAGTCATCCAAGATTCCTTTGTCATCCTGCTGAGGTTGTAGTAATCCAAGATTCCTTCATCATCCTGCTGAGGTTGTAGTCATCCAAGATTCCTTCATCATCCTACTGAGGTTGTAGTCATCCAAGATTCCTTCATCATCCTGCTGAGGTTGTAGTCATCCAAGATTCCTTCGTCATCCTGCTGAGGTTGTAGTCATCCAAGATTCCTTCATCATCTTGCTGAGGTTGTAGTCATCCAAGATTCCTTCATCATCCTGCTGAGGTTGTAGTCATCCAAGATTCCTTCATCATCCTGTTGAGGTTATAGTCATCCAAGATTCCTTCATCATCCTGTTGAGGTTGTAGTCATCCAAGATTCCTTCATCATCCTGCTGAGGTTGTAGTCATCCAAGATTCCTTCTTCATCCTGCTGAGGTTATAGTCATCCAAGATTCCTTCATCATCCTGTTGAGGTTGTAGTCATCCAAGATTCCTTCATCATCCTGTTGTGGTTGTAGTCATCCAAGATTCCTTCGTCATCCTACTGACGTTGTAGTCATCCAAGAGTCCTTCTTCATCCTGCTGAGGTTGTAGTCATCCAAGATTCCTTCATCATCCTGCTGAGGTTGTAGTCATCCAAGATTCCTTCGTCATCCTGCTGAGGTTGTAGTCATCCAAGATTCTTCCATCATCCTGGTGAGGTTGTAGTCATCCAAGATTCCTTCATCATCCTACGGAGGTTGTAGTCATCCAAGATTCCTTCATCATCCTGCTGAGGTTGTAGTCATCCAAGATTCCTTCATCATCCTGCTGAGGTTGTAGTCATCATAGATTCCTTCATCATCATGCTGAGGTTGTAGTCATCCAAGATTCCTTCATCATCCTGTTGAGGTTGTAGTCATCCAAGATTCCTTCATCATCCTGCTGAGGTTGTAGTCATCCAAGATTCCTTCATCATCCTGCTGAGGTTGTAGTCATCCAAGATTCCTTCATCATCCTGCTGAGGTTGTAGTCATGCAAGATTCCTTTATCATCCTGCTGAGGTTGTAGTCATCAAAGATTCCTTCATCATCCTGCTGAGGTTGTAGTCATCCAAGATTCCTTCGTCATCCTACTGAGCTTGTAGTCATCCAAGATTCCTTCATCATCCTACTGAGGTTGTAGTCATCCAAGATTCCTTCATCATCCTGCTGAGGTTGTAGTCATCCAAGATTCCTTCATCATCCTGCTGAGGTTTTAGTCATCGAATATTCCTTCATCATCCTGTTGAGGTTGTAGTCATCCAAGATTCCTTCATCATCCTGTTGAGGTTGTAGTCATCCAAGATTCCTTCGTCATCCTACTGAGGTTGTAGTCATCCAAGATTCCTTCATCATCCTGCTGAGGTTGTAGTCATCCAAGATTCCTTCATCATCCTGTTGAGGTTGTAGTCATCAAAGATTCCTTTATCATCCTGCTGAGGTTGTAGTCATCCAAGATTCCTTCATCATCCTGCTGAGGTTGTAGCCATCCAAGATTACTTCATCATCCTGCTGAGGTTGTAGTCATCCAAGATTCCTTCGTCATCCTGCTGAGGTTGTAGTCATCCAAGATTCCTTCATCATCCTGCTAAGGATGTAGTCATCTAAGATTCCTTCATCATCCTGCTGAGGTTGTTGTCATCCAAGATTCCTTCATCATCCTACTGAGGTTGTAGTCATCCAAATTCCTTCATCATCCTGCTGAGGTTGTAGTCATCCAAGATTCCTTCATCAGCCTGCTGAGGTTGTAGTCATCCAAGATTCCTTCATCACCCTGCTGAGGTTGTAGTCATCCAAGATTCCTTCATCATCCTGCTGAGGTTGTAGTCATCCAAGATTCCTTCATCATCCTGCTTAGGTTGTAGTCATCCAAGAATCCTTCATCTTCCTACTGAGGTTGTAGTCATCCAAGATTCCTTCATCATCATGCTGAGGTTGTAGTCATCCAAGATTCCTTCATCATCCTGCTGAGGTTGTTAGTCATCCAAGATTCCTTCATCATCCTGCTGAGGTTGTAGTCATCCAAGATTCCTTCAACATCCTACTGAGGTTGTAGTCATCCAAGATTCCTTCATCATCCTGCTGAGGTTGTAGTCATCCAAGATTCCTTCATCATCCTGCTGAGGTTGTAGTCATCCAAGATTCCTTCATCATCCTGCTGAGGTTATATTCATCCAAGATTCCTTCATCATCCTGTTGAGGTTGTAGTCATCCAAGATTCCTTCATCATCCTGCCGAGGTCGTAGTCATCCAAGATTCCTTCGTCATCCTGCTGAGGTTGTAGTCATCCAATATTCCTTCATCATCCTGCTGAGGATGTAGTCATCCAATATTCCTTCATCATCCTACTGAGGTTGTAGTCATCCAAGATTCCTTCATCATCCTGCTGAGGTTGTAGTCATCCAAGATTCCTTCATCATCCTGCTGAGGTTGTAGTCATCATAGATTCCTTTATCATCCTGCTTAGGTTGTAGTCATCCAAGATTCCTTCATCATCCTGCTGAGGTTGTAGTCATCCAAGATTCCTTCATCATCCTACTGAGGTTGTAGTCATCCAAGATTGCTTCATCATCCTGCTGAGGTTATAGTCATCCAAGATTCCTTCATCATCCTGTTGAGGTTAGAGTCATCCAAGATTCCTTCATCATCCTGTTGAGGTTGTAGTCATCCAAGATTCCTTCATCATCCTGCTGAGGTTGTAGTCATCCAAGATTCCTTCATCATCCTGCTGAGGTTGTAGTCATCCAAGATTCCTTCATCATCCTACTGAGGTTGTAGTCATCCAAGATTCCTTCATAATTCTGCTGAGGTTGTAGTCATCCAAGATTCCTTCATCATCCTGCTGAAGTTGTAGTCATCCAAGATTCCTTCATCATCCTGTTGAAGTTGTAGTCATCCAAGATTTCTTCATCACCCTGCTGAGGTTGTAGTCATTCAAGATTCCTTCATCATCATGCTGAGGTTGTAGTCATCCAAGATTCCTTTATCATCCTGCTGAGGTTGTAGTCATCCAAGATTCCTTCATCATCCTGCTGAGGTTGTAGTCATCCAAGATTCCTTTGTCATCCTGCTGAGGTTGTAGTAATCCAAGATTCCTTCAACATCCTGCTGAGGTTGTAGTCATCCAAGATTCCTTCATCATCCTACTGAGGTTGTAGTCATCCAAGATTCCTTCATCATCCTGCTGAGGTTGTAGTCATCCAAGATTCCTTCATCATCCTGCTGAGGTTGTAGTCATCCAAGATTCCTTCATCATCTTGCTGAGGTTGTAGTCATCCAAGATTCCTTCATCATCCTGCTGAGGTTGTAGTCATCCAAGATTCCTTCATCATCCTGTTGAGGTTATAGTCATCCAAGATTCCTTCATCATCCTGTTGAGGTTGTAGTCATCCAAGATTCCTTCATCATCCTGCTGAGGTTGTAGTCATCCAAGATTCCTTCTTCATCCTGCTGAGGTTATAGTCATCCAAGAATCCTTCATCATCCTGTTGACGTTGTAGTCATCCAAGATTCCTTCATCATCCTGTTGTGGTTGTAGTCATCCAAGATTCCTTCGTCATCCTACTGACGTTGTAGTCATCCAAGAGTCCTTCATCATCCTGCTGAGGTTGTAGTCATCCAAGATTCCTTCATCATCCTGCTGAGGTTGTAGTCATCCAAGATTCCTTCGTCATCCTGCTGAGGTTGTAGTCATCCAAGATTCCTCCATCATCCTGGTGAGGTTGTAGTCATCCAAGATTCCTTCATCATCCTACTGAGGTTGTAGTCATCCAAGATTCCTTCATCATCCTGCTGAGGTTGTAGTCATCCAAGATTCCTTCATCATCCTGCTGAGGTTGTAGTCATCATAGATTCCTTCATCATCATGCTGAGGTTGTAGTCATCCAAGATTCCTTCATCATCCTGTTGAGGTTGTAGTCATCCAAGATTCCTTCATCATCCTGCTGAGGTTATAGTCATCCAAGATTCATTCATCATCCTGCTGATGTTATAGTCATCCAAGATTCCTTCATCATCCTGTTGAGGTTATAGTCATCCAAGATTCCTTCATCATCCTGCTGAGGTTGTAGTCATCCAAGATTCCTTCGTCATCCTACTGAGGTTGTAGTCATCCAAGATTCCTTCATCATGCTGCTGAGGTTGTAGTCATCCAAGATTCCTTCATCATCCTGCTGAGGTTGTAGTCACCAAGATTCCTTCATCATTCTGCTGAGGTTATAGTCATCCAAGATTCCTTCATCATCCTGCTGAGGTTGTAGTCATCCAAGATTCCTTCATCATCCTGCTGAGGTTGTAGTCATCCAAGATTCCTTCATCATCCTGCTGAGGTTGTATTCATCCAAGATTCCTTCATCATCCTGCTGAGGTTGTAGTCATCCAAGATTCCTTCGTCATCCTGCTGAGGTTGTAGTCATCCAAGATTCCTTCATCATCTTGCTGAGGTTGTAGTCATCCAAGATTCCTTCATCATCCTGCTGAGGTTGTAGTCATCCAAGATTCCTTCATCATCCTGTTGAGGTTATAGTCATCCAAGATTCCTTCATCATCCTGTTGAGGTTGTAGTCATCCAAGATTCCTTCATCATCCTGCTGAGGTTGTAGTCATCCAAGATTCCTTCTTCATCCTGCTGAGGTTATAGTCATCCAAGATTCCTTCATCATCCTGTTGAGGTTGTAGTCATCCAAGATTCCTTCATCATCCTGTTGTGGTTGTAGTCATCCAAGATTCCTTCGTCATCCTACTGACGTTGTAGTCATCCAAGAGTCCTTCTTCATCCTGCTGAGGTTGTAGTCATCCAAGATTCCTTCATCATCCGGCTGAGGTTGTAGTCATCCAAGATTCCTTCGTCATCCTGCTGAGGTTGTTGTCATCCAAGATTCTTCCATCATCCTGGTGAGGTTGTAGTCATCCAAGATTCCTTCATCATCCTACGGAGGTTGTAGTCATCCAAGATTCCTTCATCATCCTGCTGAGGTTGTAGTCATCCAAGATTCCTTCATCATCATGCTGAGGTTGTAGTCATCATAGATTCCTTCATCATCATGCTGAGGTTGTAGTCATCCAAGATTCCTTCATCATCCTGTTGAGGTTGTAGTCATCCAAGATTCCTTCATCATCCTGCTGAGGTTGTAGTCATCCAAGATTCCTTCATCATCCTGCTGAGGTTGTAGTCATCCAAGATTCCTTCATCATCCTGCTTAGGTTGTAGTCATCCAAGAATCCTTCATCTTCCTACTGAGGTTGTAGTCATCCAAGATTCCTTCATCATCATGCTGAGGTTGTAGTCATCCAAGATTCCTTCATCATCCTGCTGAGGTTGTTAGTCATCCAAGATTCCTTCATCATCCTGCTGAGGTTGTAGTTATCCAAGATTCCTTCATCATCCTACTGAGGTTGTAGTCATCCAAGATTCCTTCATCATCCTGTTGAGGTTGTAGTCATCCAAGATTCCTTCATCATCCTGCTGAGGTTGTAGTCATCCAAGATTCCTTCGTCATCCTACTGAGGTTGTAGTCATCCAAGATTCCTTCATCATGCTGCTGAGGTTGTAGTCATCCAAGATTCCTTCATCATCCTGCTGAGGTTGTAGTCATCCAAGATTCCTTCATCATTCTGCTGAGGTTATAGTCATCCAAGATTCCTTCATCATCCTGCTGAGGTTGTAGTCATCCAAGATTCCTTCATCATCCTGCTGAGGTTGTAGTCATCCAAGATTCCTTCATCATCCTGCTGAGGTTGTATTCATCCAAGATTCCTTCATCATCCTGCTGAGGTTGTAGTCATCCAAGATTCCTTCGTCATCCTGCTGAGGTTGTAGTCATCCAAGATTCCTTCATCATCTTGCTGAGGTTGTAGTCATCCAAGATTCCTTCATCATCCTGCTGAGGTTGTAGTCATCCAAGATTCCTTCATCATCCTGTTGAGGTTATAGTCATCCAAGATTCCTTCATCATCCTGTTGAGGTTGTAGTCATCCAAGATTCCTTCATCATCCTGCTGAGGTTGTAGTCATCCAAGATTCCTTCTTCATCCTGCTGAGGTTATAGTCATCCAAGATTCCTTCATCATCCTGTTGAGGTTGTAGTCATCCAAGATTCCTTCATCATCCTGTTGTGGTTGTAGTCATCCAAGATTCCTTCGTCATCCTACTGACGTTGTAGTCATCCAAGAGTCCTTCTTCATCCTGCTGAGGTTGTAGTCATCCAAGATTCCTTCATCATCCTGCTGAGGTTGTAGTCATCCAAGATTCCTTCGTCATCCTGCTGAGGTTGTAGTCATCCAAGATTCTTCCATCATCCTGGTGAGGTTGTAGTCATCCAAGATTCCTTCATCATCCTACGGAGGTTGTAGTCATCCAAGATTCCTTCATCATCCTGCTGAGGTTGTAGTCATCCAAGATTCCTTCATCATCATGCTGAGGTTGTAGTCATCATAGATTCCTTCATCATCATGCTGAGGTTGTAGTCATCCAAGATTCCTTCATCATCCTGTTGAGGTTGTAGTCATCCAAGATTCCTTCATCATCCTGCTGAGGTTGTAGTCATCCAAGATTCCTTCATCATCCTGCTGAGGTTGTAGTCATCCAAGATTCCTTCATCATCCTGCTGAGGTTGTAGTCATGCAAGATTCCTTTATCATCCTGCTGAGGTTGTAGTCATCAAAGATTTCTTCATCATCCTGCTGAGGTTGTAGTCATCCAAGATTCCTTCGTCATCCTACTGAGCTTGTAGTCATCCAAGATTCCTTCATCATCCTACTGAGGTTGTAGTCATCCAAGATTCCTTCATCATCCTGCTGAGGTTGTAGTCATCCAAGATTCCTTCATCATCCTGCTGAGGTTTTAGTCATCGAATATTCCTTCATCATCCTGTTGAGGTTGTAGTCATCCAAGATTCCTTCATCATCCTGTTGAGGTTGTAGTCATCCAAGATTCCTTCGTCATCCTACTGAGGTTGTAGTCATCCAAGATTCCTTCATCGTCCTGCTGAGGTTGTAGTCATCCAAGATTCCTTCATCATCCTGTTGAGGTTGTAGTCATCAAAGATTCCTTTATCATCCTGCTGAGGTTGTAGTCATCCAAGATTCCTTCATCATCCTGCTGAGGTTGTAGCCATCCAAGATTACTTCATCATCCTGCTGAGGTTGTAGTCATCCAAGATTCCTTCGTCATCCTGCTGAGGTTGTAACCATCCAAGATTACTTCATCATCCTGCTGAGGTTGTAGTCATCCAAGATTCCTTTGTCATCCTGCTGAGGTTGTAGTCATCCAAATTCCTTCATCATCCTGCTGAGGTTGTAGTCATCCAAGATTCCTTCATCATCCTGCTGAGGTTGTAGTCATCCAAGATTCCTTCATCATCCTGCTGACGTTATAGTCATCCAAGATTCCTTCATCATCCTGTTGAGGTTGTACTCATCCAAGATTCCTTCATCATCCTGCTGAGGTTATAGTCATCCAAGATTCCTTCATCCTCCTGCTGAGGTTGTAGTCATCCAAGATTCCTTCATCATCCTGCTAAGGATGTAGTCATCTAAGATTCCTTCATCATCCTGCTGAGGTTGTTGTCATCCAAGATTCCTTCATCATCCTACTGAGGTTGTAGTCATCCAAATTCCTTCATCATCCTGCTGAGGTTGTAGTCATCCAAGATTCCTTCATCAGCCTGCTGAGGTTGTAGTCATCCAAGATTCCTTCATCACCCTGCTGAGGTTGTAGTCATCCAAGATTCCTTCATCATCCTGCTGAGGTTGTAGTCATCCAAGATTCCTTCATCATCCTGCTTAGGTTGTAGTCATCCAAGAATCCTTCATCTTCCTACTGAGGTTGTAGTCATCCAAGATTCCTTCATCATCATGCTGAGGTTGTAGTCATCCAAGATTCCTTCATCATCCTGCTGAGGTTGTTAGTCATCCAAGATTCCTTCATCATCCTGCTGAGGTTGTAGTTATCCAAGATTCCTTCATCATCCTACTGAGGTTGTAGTCATCCAAGATTCCTTCATCATCCTGCTGAGGTTGTAGTCATCCAAGATTCCTTCATCATCCTGCTGAGGTTGTAGTCATCCAAGATTCCTTCATCATCCTGCTGAGGTTATATTCATCCAAGATTCCTTCATCATCCTGTTGAGGTTGTAGTCATCCAAGATTCCTTCATCATCCTGCCGAGGTCGTAGTCATCCAAGATTCCTTCGTCATCCTGCTGAGGTTGTAGTCATCCAATATTCCTTCATCATCCTGCTGAGGTTGTAGTCATCCAATATTCCTTCATCATCCTACTGAGGTTGTAGTCATCCAAGATTCCTTCATCATCCTGCTGAGGTTGTAGTCATCCAAGATTCCTTCATCATCCTGCTGAGGTTGTAGTCATCATAGATTCCTTCATCATCATGCTGAGGTTGTAGTCATCCAAGATTCCTTCATCATCCTGTTGAGGTTGTAGTCATCCAAGATTCCTTCATCATCCTGCTGAGGTTATAGTCATCCAAGATTCATTCATCATCCTGCTGATGTTATAGTCATCCAAGATTCCTTCATCATCCTGTTGAGGTTGTAGTCATCCAAGATTCCTTCATCATCCTGCTGAGGTTGTAGTCATCCAAGATTCCTTCGTCATCCTACTGAGGTTGTAGTCATCCAAGATTCCTTCATCATGCTGCTGAGGTTGTAGTCATCCAAGATTCCTTCATCATCCTGCTGAGGTTGTAGTCATCCAAGATTCCTTCATCATTCTGCTGAGGTTATAGTCATCCAAGATTCCTTCATCATCCTGCTGAGGTTGTAGTCATCCAAGATTCCTTCATCATCCTGCTGAGGTTGTAGTCATCCAAGATTCCTTCATCATCCTGCTGAGGTTGTAGTCATCCAAGATTCCTTCATCATCTTGCTGAGGTTGTAGTCATCCAAGATTCCTTCATCATCCTGCTGAGGTTGTAGTCATCCAAGATTCCTTCATCATCCTGTTGAGGTTATAGTCATCCAAGATTCCTTCATCATCCTGTTGAGGTTGTAGTCATCCAAGATTCCTTCATCATCCTGCTGAGGTTGTAGTCATCCAAGATTCCTTCTTCATCCTGCTGAGGTTATAGTCATCCAAGATTCCTTCATCATCCTGTTGAGGTTGTAGTCATCCAAGATTCCTTCATCATCCTGTTGTGGTTGTAGTCATCCAAGATTCCTTCGTCATCCTACTGACGTTGTAGTCATCCAAGAGTCCTTCTTCATCCTGCTGAGGTTGTAGTCATCCAAGATTCCTTCATCATCCTGCTGAGGTTGTAGTCATCCAAGATTCCTTCGTCATCCTGCTGAGGTTGTAGTCATCCAAGATTCTTCCATCATCCTGGTGAGGTTGTAGTCATCCAAGATTCCTTCATCATCCTACGGAGGTTGTAGTCATCCAAGATTCCTTCATCATCCTGCTGAGGTTGTAGTCATCCAAGATTCCTTCATCATCATGCTAAGGTTGTAGTCATCATAGATTCCTTCATCATCATGCTGAGGTTGTAGTCATCCAAGATTCCTTCATCATCCTGTTGAGGTTGTAGTCATCCAAGATTCCTTCATCATCCTGCTGAGGTTGTAGTCATCCAAGATTCCTTCATCATCCTGCTGAGGTTGTAGTCATCCAAGATTCCTTCATCATCCTGCTGAGGTTGTAGTCATGCAAGATTCCTTTATCATCCTGCTGAGGTTGTAGTCATCAAAGATTCCTTCATCATCCTGCTGAGGTTGTAGTCATCCAAGATTCCTTCGTCATCCTACTGAGCTTGTAGTCATCCAAGATTCCTTCATCATCCTACTGAGGTTGTAGTCATCCAAGATTCCTTCATCATCCTGCTGAGGTTGTAGTCATCCAAGATTCCTTCATCATCCTGCTGAGGTTTTAGTCATCGAATATTCCTTCATCATCCTGTTGAGGTTGTAGTCATCCAAGATTCCTTCATCATCCTGTTGAGGTTGTAGTCATCCAAGATTCCTTCGTCATCCTACTGAGGTTGTAGTCATCCAAGATTCCTTCATCATCCTGCTGAGGTTGTAGTCATCCAAGATTCCTTCATCATCCTGTTGAGGTTGTAGTCATCAAAGATTCCTTTATCATCCTGCTGAGGTTGTAGTCATCCAAGATTCCTTCATCATCCTGCTGAGGTTGTAGCCATCCAAGATTACTTCATCATCCTGCTGAGGTTGTAGTCATCCAAGATTCCTTCGTCATCCTGCTGAGGTTGTAACCATCCAAGATTACTTCATCATCCTGCTGAGGTTGTAGTCATCCAAGATTCCTTCGTCATCCTGCTGAGGTTGTAGTCATCCAAATTCCTTCATCATCCTGCTGAGGTTGTAGTCATCCAAGATTCCTTCATCATCCTGCTGAGGTTGTAGTCATCCAAGATTCCTTCATCATCCTGCTGACGTTATAGTCATCCAAGATTCCTTCATCATCCTGTTGAGGTTGTACTCATCCAAGATTCCTTCATCATCCTGCTGAGGTTATAGTCATCCAAGATTCCTTCATCCTCCTGCTGAGGTTGTAGTCATCCAAGATTCCTTCATCATCCTGCTAAGGATGTAGTCATCTAAGATTCCTTCATCATCCTGCTGAGGTTATTGTCATCCAAGATTCCTTCATCATCCTACTGAGGTTGTAGTCATCCAAATTCCTTCATCATCCTGCTGAGGTTGTAGTCATCCAAGATTCCTTCATCAGCCTGCTGAGGTTGTAGTCATCCAAGATTCCTTCATCACCCTGCTGAGGTTGTAGTCATCCAAGATTCCTTCATCATCCTGCTGAGGTTGTAGTCATCCAAGATTCCTTCATCATCCTGCTTAGGTTGTAGTCATCCAAGAATCCTTCATCTTCCTACTGAGGTTGTAGTCATCCAAGATTCCTTCATCATCATGCTGAGGTTGTAGTCATCCAAGATTCCTACATCATCCTGCTGAGGTTGTTAGTCATCCAAGATTCCTTCATCATCCTGCTGAGGTTGTAGTTATCCAAGATTCCTTCATCATCCTACTGAGGTTGTAGTCATCCAAGATTCCTTCATCATCCTGCTGAGGTTGTAGTCATCCAAGATTCCTTCATCATCCTGCTGAGGTTGTAGTCATCCAAGATTCCTTCATCATCCTGCTGAGGTTATATTCATCCAAGATTCCTTCATCATCCTGTTGAGGTTGTAGTCATCCAAGATTCCTTCATCATCCTGCCGAGGTCGTAGTCATCCAAGATTCCTTCGTCATCCTGCTGAGGTTGTAGTCATCCAATATTCCTTCATCATCCTGCTGAGGTTGTAGTCATCCAATATTCCTTCATCATCCTACTGAGGTTGTAGTCATCCAAGATTCCTTCATCATCCTGCTGAGGTTGTAGTCATCCAAGATTCCTTCATCATCCTGCTGAGGTTGTAGTCATCATAGATTCCTTTATCATCCTGCTTAGGTTGTAGTCATCCAAGATTCCTTCATCATCCTGCTGAGGTTGTAGTCATCCAAGATTCCTTCATCATCCTGTTGAGGTTGTAGTCATCCAAGATTGCTTCATCATCCTGTTGAGGTTATAGTCATCCAAGATTCCTTCATCATCCTGTTGAGGTTAGAGTCATCCAAGATTCCTTCATCATCCTGTTGAGGTTGTAGTCATCCAAGATTCCTTCATCATCCTGCTGAGGTTGTAGTCATCCAAGATTCCTTCATCATCCTGCTGAGGTTGTAGTCATCCAAGATTCCTTCATCATCCTACTGAGGTTGTAGTCATCCAAGATTCCTTCATAATTCTGCTGAGGTTGTAGTCATCCAAGATTCCTTCATCATCCTGCTGAAGTTGTAGTCATCCAAGATTCCTTCATCATCCTGTTGAAGTTGTAGTCATCCAAGATTTCTTCATCACCCTGCTGAGGTTGTAGTCATTCAAGATTCCTTCATCATCATGCTGAGGTTGTAGTCATCCAAGATTCCTTTATCATCCTGCTGAGGTTGTAGTCATCCAAGATTCCTTCATCATCCTGCTGAGGTTGTAGTCATCCAAGATTCCTTTGTCATCCTGCTGAGGTTGTAGTAATCCAAGATTCCTTCAACATCCTGCTGAGGTTGTAGTCATCCAAGATTCCTTCATCATCCTACTGAGGTTGTAGTCATCCAAGATTCCTTCATCATCTTGCTGAGGTTGTAGTCATCCAAGATTCCTTCATCATCCTGCTGAGGTTGTAGTCATCCAAGATTCCTTCATCATCTTGCTGAGGTTGTAGTCATCCAAGATTCCTTCATCATCCTGCTGAGGTTGTAGTCATCCAAGATTCCTTCATCATCCTGTTGAGGTTATAGTCATCCAAGATTCCTTCATCATCCTGTTGAGGTTGTAGTCATCCAAGATTCCTTCATCATCCCGCTGAGGTTGTAGTCATCCAAGATTCCTTCTTCATCCTGCTGAGGTTATAGTCATCCAAGAATCCTTCATCATCCTGTTGAGGTTGTAGTCATCCAAGATTCCTTCATCATCCTGTTGTGGTTGTAGTCATCCTACTGACGTTGTAGTCATCCAAGAGTCCTTCATCATCCTGCTGAGGTTGTAGTCATCCAAGATTCCTTCATCATCCTGCTGAGGTTGTAGTCATCCAAGATTCCTTCGTCATCCTGCTGAGGTTGTAGTCATCCAAGATTCCTCCATCATCCTGGTGAGGTTGTAGTCATCCAAGATTCCTTCATCATCCTACTGAGGTTGTAGTCATCCAAGATTCCTTCATCATCCTGCTGAGGTTGTAGTCATCCAAGATTCCTTCATCATCCTGCTGAGGTTGTAGTCATCATAGATTCCTTCATCATCATGCTGAGGTTGTAGTCATCCAAGATTCCTTCATCATCCTGTTGAGGTTGTAGTCATCCAAGATTCCTTCATCATCCTGCTGAGGTTATAGTCATCCAAGATTCATTCATCATCCTGCTGATGTTATAGTCATCCAAGATTCCTTCATCATCCTGTTGAGGTTGTAGTCATCCAAGATTCCTTCATCATCCTGCTGAGGTTGTAGTCATCCAAGATTCCTTCGTCATCCTACTGAGGTTGTAGTCATCCAAGATTCCTTCATCATGCTGCTGAGGTTGTAGTCATCCAAGATTCCTTCATCATCCTGCTGAGGTTGTAGTCATCCAAGATTCCTTCATCATTCTGCTGAGGTTATAGTCATCCAAGATTCCTTCATCATCCTGCTGAGGTTGTAGTCATCCAAGATTCCTTCATCATCCTGCTGAGGTTGTAGTCATCCAAGATTCCTTCATCATCCTGCTGAGGTTGTATTCATCCAAGATTCCTTCATCATCCTACTGAGGTTGTAGTCATCCAAGATTCCTTCATCATCCTGCTGAGGTTGTAGTCATCATAGATTCCTTCATCATCCTGCTGAGGTTGTAGTCATCCAAGATTCCTTCATCATCCTGCTGAGGTTGTAGTCATCCAAGATTCCTTCATCATCCTGCTGAGGTTATAGTCATCCAAGATTCCTTCATCATCCTGTTGAGGTTGTAGTCATCCAAGATTCCTTCATCATCCTGCTGAGGTTGTAGTCATCATAGATTCCTTTATTATCCTGCTTAGGTTGTAGTCATCCAATATTCCTTCATCATCCTGCTGAGGTTGTAGTCATCCAATATTCCTTCATCATCCTGCTGAGGTTGTAGTCATCCAAGATTCCTTTATCATCCTGCTGAGGTTGTAGTCATCCATGATTTCTTCATCACCCTGCTGAGGTTGTAGTCATCCAAGATTACTTCATCATCCTGCTGAGGTTGTAGTCATCCAAGATTCTTTCATCACCCTGTTGAGGTTGTTGTCATCGAAGATTCCTTCATCATCCTGCTGAGGTTGTAGTCATCCAAGATTCCTTAATCATCCTACTGAGGTTGAAGTCATCCAAGATTCCTTTGTCTTCCTGCTGAGGTAGTAATCGTCCAAGATTCCTTCATCATCCTGCTGAGTCCAGATACAATCACCTTCGGATGGCATATTTAAGCCCATCTCCAACAACTTTCTATCATCTCTCCAAATGGCATCTCTAAGCCCATTCCCCCAACCATCACATCACCGAGTGCAAATTTCTGGGCACTCTAGTGTCCAATCATCTTCCACCTTCGAGTCACGAATGGCAGAATTACCAACCTAACTCTTCAGGTTTAATAAGATTGAACAGGGGCAGTTGTTGTACCCCAAAATTTGCCCTCTCATTTTTTCAAGTATTCGCTCACAAGATATTCTAATACGTCAAGTTTGCAGCACTGATACATCAATCTAAGCTCAAAATTGGCACAAGGGAAAAATGGTCATTTGCATATTGAAAAGTCAAACTTTGACTTTTTTACCAACATTACAACCCAAAGATCAAATTTCATCAAGACATTCAAAAATATCAAGCTTGATGATTAAGAAGTCAAGAGAATAAAAATTCCAACTTTGCAAGACTTTGAGATTTTTCTAAGTATTTTCTATACTTGGTTAATTTCATTTGCTTCATGGCATTTTAATACAACTCCAAATAATTCAAAAAATATGCAAGTAACTCAAGTTATTACAAAGTGAAATTTTGCAAAATTACAAATTCTAAAACTATGTCTTGATTAAAACCTTGTCGCAATATTTTTGCCTTTGACATAATGTGTACAAGACCCAATTTGTGACATGCTACAAACTATGCTGTCCAAAGTTGAATAAAATGTGATATGCCACAACACCCTATACTTCCTTGCAAAGAAACCTTGTGCTATGCCACACCCCAAGGATGCAAGCTGCCCAATGCAGTCCAAAAACTGCTCTATGCAGTCTGCCCAAGCCTGCAGCACAACAACCCCAAAATTGCACTAAAATGGCAAAGGAAATTTGTGTGCAGAAAGTATCAAAGCAGTAAGCCAAAATAATTCAAAATGACTTATTTGTTTTCCCCCCTAAACCAGAGTCAAGGGGTCTACAAAAGAGGACTGTCTCATAAGACAAAGGGGTTGGTTTTTGAAGAGAGAAAAGATTTTCTAGAGAAAAGATAGAGAGTTTTGTTGAGCAGAAAAAAACAATATTCTGTGCAACCTTGACTCATTTTCAAAACAAAAAACTGCTCTTGTTCAAAACAAAATCCAACCCATTGCTCCACCATACAAACTTTCCTTTAAACCGAACAACTCATCACATGCAAAGGTGGTCCAAAACATCACAAAAACAACTCCTGTGTTGCTATTCATATCCATCTTCAAAACACCAAAAACATTACAGTACAGTCCAACTCAGTTCTAGCAGTCCAGAGCAGCTTCCTGAAGACAAACAAGGTTATCACATCATTTGGAAAAGCATTCAGATCTAAAATAACCAGTGCAGTCCAAAGGTAAGTCCTCTTGACTCAATATCTTGTCATTACATCATTAACAAGTTATCGTTCTTTAAAGACAAGATGTAGTACTTTATTATCCTGTTGAACTAGTCATTTTCTTAAGGTTTTATCTTTATTCAATCATTTATTATTCATGTTTATCCATCATATGCCATAAACTAACCTGTACATTCAGTAAAATAATGTTTAAGGCAGGAAAATGCAGCATGTATCGACACATATCCTCATGTGTCGACTCATCCTAGTTAAAAAATAGGGTATGAGTCGACACATCACCCCTATTCATTGACTCATATTGATTTCAAGTTACAAAGCAGAAGTGGGAAAAGACTATGAGTCGACACATACGCATTTCGCGTCGATGCAAGAAGGTGTATGAGTCGACACATCCCATTATGTGTCAACTCATACTGAGCAGATTTTGTTTTACAGGAGCAGGGAAAAGCCTATGAGTCGATACATACGCATTTCACATCGATACAAGAAGGTGCATGAGTCGACACATCCCATTATGTGTCGACCCATACTGAACTGATTTTGTTTTACAGGGGCGGGAAGAAGCTATGTGTCAATGCATAGCAATATGGGTCGACACATAGCAGTTCAAAATGCAGTTTTCCTTTTATTTTACACTGTTTTTACATTGTTTTCATTATCATTCGATATGGTTGTAATATTTCAGTCTCCACTTCATCCCCATTGTAAATTTGTACCACCATCCCCCTAAAGTGATGTAATAGCTTAGGATTTATTTTCCGCATGTTTTTATTGCTTTATACGAATGCTAGTAACTAGGCGTGTATGGAAAGATAAAACCAACAAATAGGCTGCCCTAATCAAAGACTAAATGCATGTAAATAAAACAAGTTTGCACACTTACACCCTTAGGGTAATTCCACTTGTTGCCTATCGGAAAATAGTCATGTCCCTCGAACATGAAGAGTTTTAAGCAAAGACCCTTCGATAAAAAAGATCGTAGTCCCTCGATGACCCTCGATGTTTCCTTTGTTAAAATGATCTATTCCCTAAACGACATTGCTAAAACGACTCATAAGTTGCTTTCTATGACTATACAAACGTCCCATACTCGTCCCTTCACATCCAACGATGGGACTTCTTACCAAATCAATGGTAAGATAGCCACATATAAAGGAGGAGGAAAAGCATATCTAAGACCTTTCGAGTAGGTAGGTTCGCTCTCAGTTACTCGCTTGCTCACAACAAAAACATTTTTATACACCCACACTCTCATCTTTGAACTATTTCCGAAACAAACACTTTGTAGGCGTTCTTATAGAAACGAGAACCATTGAGAAGTTCCATTTTCAAAATACTTTCAAAAACACATCTCACAAACACACTTTTGAACTATTTTCGAAACAAACACTTTGTAGGCGTTCTTATAGAAACGAGAACCATTACGAAGTTCCATTTTCCAAATACTTTCAAAAAACCACACACCACAAGCACACATTCAAACAAAAGCAAGTTGATCTAGCAAGTAACTAAGAGCCCATGGAAGACCATGGATGAAAAAGGTGCTAATACCTTCCATTTTCATAATCTACCCTCGGAACCCAAGAAAACATCTCTAAAAGTCTTTCTTGTGCTTTTTCACCTTTCCTTTTTGGATAAAAGAAAAGTCGGTGGAGACTCTTGCTAAACCGCAACATTTGCGAACACAAACGCAAAACCTCAAGTCAGTTCTCCCACCGTATCACACCTACGAATGTGGAAGAAAGGCTCGGTCGCAACAGGTTTTGTGAAAATATCTGCAAGTTGATTAGTTCTATCAAAATTCAAAAAATACGACGTCACCTTTTTCTACATGATCCCTAAGAAAGTGATGCCTAATCTCAATATGTTTTGTGCGTGAATGTAAAACAGGGTTTTGGTTAGGTTTATGGCACTAGTGTTGTCACAAAATATCGGAATATGATCGAGTTTGACATTAAAATCAAGTAGTTGTTATTTGAGCCATAAAATTTGGACACAACAATTACCGTCTTCTACATATTCCGCCTTGGCAGTTGACAAGGCAACGGAAACTTTTTCTTGCTATGCCAACTTACTAAGGAATTTGAAAAGAAGTGACATGTACCACTAGTACTTTTCCTATCTGTTGTATCCTAAAATTTTCCCTCTCATTTCATCAACATTTTCTCACCACAAGATTCTTGGAACTCAGGATCAAGTTAGGGTTTGCTCTGCTCAAGACTCCTCCTTGCACTGTTGACCCAAATTAGCGTTTGAGTTTGCACAAAGATTTTTTGACCTAAAATGCCCAAAATTACTTTCATGCTTCATATTGGACTCACAAGTTTATCCATACCAAGTTTCAAACCTTGATTCCAATCTTTGCCCAGTCAATTGGACAGTTGACCTAGAAATCAGCTGTATTGGGGAAAAAGTCAACTATGGTCAATTGACAGTCAAACCTCATGATTTTTGACCCACATCAACATTATGAACTCATATGAACCATTTGGACAAGTCTGGATCACAATTCCACAAGAAATTTGATCAGATCACCAAAAAGGCAAAATGGTCATTTTTAGGGTTTTAACTGCACAAAGGCAATTTTTGACTGTTTGACCTAACTAATGGAAAACCAAGATCACATATGGACTCAAGGAATCAATGGCATGGTATTGACACATTCAACAAGTTCAAAAGATCCCAAATGCACAGGATTTACAGATGAATTTTCCAGTCAATTGATCAAAATTTGACTGTATACTGAAAAGTCAAACTTTGACTTTTTGGTCAAAATCAAGTGTCAAGATTCATTTTTCATCAAAACATGCCAAATTGTGAAACTTATTCATCAAGAAACCAAAAATTACAAATTAGGGTTTGAAATGAAGAAACTTCATAACTTAGAAATTTTTTAAGTTATGAAATTTCCTAATTTTTTCCTAAATTTGTCCCATTTTTTCATCAAGATGTAATTTGATTCAAGCAAAACTCAAAAAATGAAAGTTGTAGTCTATTGCAAAATCTACAACTTTGATTCACAAAGTTTTCTCAAAAAAAGCTTGTAGCTCAAGTTATGATTTTTGGAATAGGGGTGCAAAACATTCTTAACTTAGAAATTTTTTGACCTACTTTAGGCAGGATTGTTGCCCAACTTCATGGCCACTTTTCACATGCTTCCACTTGGAATTTCAACTTGCATTACAAAGATGGACTATAGTACACATTCCAAGCTTTCCAAATTTTCCAAGAACTTCTCAAACACCCTTGTGGTTAGGGAGAATGGAATTTGTAAAGATGGGCAAAAGTCACTTTGTTCATAGGCCAATTACATGTTCATAACATTACCATTTTCAAGTCAGCATGTTCCAAGCTAAATTACAGGCCTTTAATCTCATTCACACTCAATAATTTAATGCCAATCCTTTGTGTTCAAGCCTTATCTTGTGTGTTTAACCATTACTTGCAAGATTAAGCCATATTTGGAAAAAGCATTTTAGCCATTTTTGAAAAGATTCACTTTATGTCAAAACACAAATCAAAGAGGTACAGGCCAGATGTTTTGGGCACAAGATTATGGGCATATCCCACTGATCAAGACTCAAATTTACAGCATGCTTGAGGGGCCTGTAGGAGCCTATAACCCAACTTGACAACTTTTGCTTAAAGAGGAAGAAAGCTTGCATTTTGTACCATAACTCACATTCCTGCAAGAACCAACTCAAGCAAACTTTGCAAACATTGTTCACTTGATCCAACTAACCTAAAACACGAATCAACCAGAGTCCAAACTTTCTCATTCATCAAAACACAGTTTTGTGGCAAAACAGGGTACCTGCTGCATTTTGATTTGGCCAGCTCAATCCATTCGTGTGCCTTGGCTAAAACCACCTCAAACACATTCTATAACATCCATACAAACTGTCCCAAGCCTTAGATACAGATTGTAACACCTCTAACCAAGTTTTCCATTTTCATTTTTTCAGTTGTGCAGGTTGAGTTACATAGCTCGATTCAGTTAGTTTCAAAGCAAGCTAGAGGTTGGAAGAGCATCCTTGGACCTCAAGCAAGTTGTACAAGTCCTCAAACTTCATTGAAAGTACCTCCATTGTTATACACGATTCAAGCTGAACAGGTAAAAGTTTAAACTTCTATCTCTCTATCCAAGCATATCTAGGCTTAGGTTTCTGAAGAAAGTATGTCCTATTCATGGCCCTGAAGCTACCCATGTCCTCACTTTTCATTTATATTGTGTGTGTTAAGAGAATTTTGGACCTGAACATTGAAAAAAAGTTAGGTCAGGAATTGGGGGAGGAGAAATTCTCTCTCATTTCTGAGAGTTAGATTAAGTTCTTTATATGTATGAATTCGTGATTTAATGCTCTATGTAGTTCATGTTGTGAGTTTTGGCTGAAAATCAAAGAATCAGGATGTTTGAATCAAGCAAGGAAACGCGCGTTTTGTTGTTCAAGGTTGCTGGAGGTTGAAGACAGAGTTGACTTGGGCTGGGCCTGAGTCAACTTGCTTTTTGCACCCCCTTTTTCAATTTTCACCCCCTGGCCCATTATGTGAAATATTTGTCATTTTGCATTTTTCTTTTTTTGTTCTGACTTATTATTTTTTGCTCAAATATAAAAAAATATTAAAAATATTATTTCACCTTTTTTTTTGCATTTATTAGGCATTTATTTGTTTTATTTGATATATGCATGTAAATAAATATATATATACTTTTTATTTAAACCCTAGAAAATAATACCAAATATATTTTTTTTAGTCATTATTTTTTATTTACCTTTTGAAAACATCTTCTAAAAAAAATATACTTTTCTTTAATAATTAATATTTTTATTTTTGTATATATTTAGTATAGTTAATATATATTATAAATAATTATATATTTTTTAGAATATTTAGGATAAAAATATAAAAATAATACATTTTTATTTTTATTAATATTTGACCTCAAAAATTACTTTTTTACAATATACTTCTCTTTTATTTATTTTTGTATATAATTGACAAATCTTATATATAATATAAATACTAAATACTATTTATTTAGAAAATTAGGGTTTTGCCCTAAACCATGAAAATATCCAAAATTAACTTTTTTTATTTTTGTTTATATGTCACATGAAAAATACCTTTACATACACATAAAAAGATTTTTGTGCATAATACATTTTGCAATTTTGTTTGTATTTATTCAATTATTGTATAATTAAAATAGCTTGTATATTCAATTTGGATGTAATAGTTTAGGTTTAAATTTCTTGCTAAATATCCCCATTTGAACATTTGTACCCCCCATCCCTATAATTATGTTGTAATAGTTTAGGACTTTTATTTTCCGCATTTTAAAAGCTTTCTAATTATGCCATGATAGACTTAGGGTTTGTATGCAAAAATCAAACAACAAATAGCTTGACTAAACAAAAGACAAAAAGCATGAAAATGGACAACATCAATCACACTTGCACCACTTAGGGTTACTCCACTTGTTGCCTTCAATAATGGGCCATGTTGCATGCTGAGTTTCTTTGGCAAAACAAAACAAATCAAAATGATCATAGTCCCTCGATGACGCTTTCGAAAGTTGCCTAAAAATGATCAAGTCCCTTGAAGGAAAATTGCCAAAGACACTTGACACTTTTGCATTCATGGTCTAAACGATGACCCGCACTCGTCCCGTTAACATCCTAACACGAGATTGTCCACCAAATGCAATGGTGGAACAATATTGTTAAAAGGGTTAAAGCATAGGGAAAATCTTTGAGTAAATTTAGGGGTAGACAACTCTTAGTTACTTGATCAAACTTGCAAAACAAATCCTTGCCTACTTTCAAAACACACTCCACAACACAAATTTCAAAACAAATTTCAAAACCTTGAAACATCTTTTCAAAAAGACAAAAACCTTTTGTAAAACATTCGAGTAAAGAATTGTTAAAAGGGTTGCCTAGACAAGGCATCTTTTTCAAAACATTTTCAAAACCACACACAAAGCACCATTTCAAACAGTTGAAAGCACCATTTCAAACAATTGAAAATCAAGGCAAGTGATCTAAGCAAGTAACTAAGAGCCCATGGATAACCATGGATAGAAAGGGTGCTAATACCTTCCCTTTCTATAATCTACTCCCCGAACCCAAGAAAACATCTCAAAGGTTTTTGTTGTTCTTTTTAAACCTTTCCTTAGGATAAAATAAAATGTCGGTGGCGACTCTTGCTAAACCGAAACATTTGCGAATACAAACGCAAAACCAAGTCAGTTCTTCCATCGTATCACAGAACTGGCGACTCTGCTGGGGATCGGAATTTAAAAGTGGAGTAACCTTAGGGCTTAGATCACCCTTTTGCATGACTAATTGTTTGCTTTGATTGCTATACATCTTGATTCTCTTGTTTGGGCTTAAAATCCTACACCCGGATTTGGGGAAACATTCATAGATAGCAATACATTGTGGAAACTGTGCGGGGTATACCGACACGGTTTAAGCAATAGCTATATTAGTGCGACATATTTGTGAGTACCGGTAACCCTTGAGTTCAATCAAGGAGAGTACGAGGCCGCTGAGTGATGTCACTAAGCACTAATGACCTAGAACCTTACTTGACCATCTTGGCCTTTTATTAGGGGTAGTGAGATGACCGACTTTGGTGCAGTCCGAAGTTGGTAGATACTCGATACTACACTCATTGAGGGTTGTTTTCTTGGAATATTTTGGTCGCTAGTTAAGTGGCTAAACCAAAACAATGAACATGGAAACAATCCAATGATATTGAGCTCCTTAGAACCCGGTTACTATTTATAGGACAGGTTTTTAAGCCAACTATACTCAAGAGGGTACTTACCTATGAAACCCCATGCAAGCCTGAAACTAGGGTTTTGTGTGACTTGCTTGTCATATGTTTGTGCATACATCATGAACATCATAAAGCATAATATGCATCCACTAACCATTTCAAGGGTTTGGATCTTCATCTTTGTTCTTGTTTTGTAGGTCATGGAAATTCTTCGCAGGAAAACTATCCAAGTCAACCTTGTGAGCATCCCTCCTATACTCAAGGAGCTCACATCCAGAATTCCCGAAAGCTCTCCCTTCAGTGAAAGACATGGTAGACTGCTCAGCCTAGTCAACACCAGCATTGAAGAGGACATGGTGAAAGTGTTGTTCCAGTTCTTTGACCCCCTTCACCACTGTTTCACATTCCCCGACTACCAATTGGTGCCCACTTTGGAGGAATTTTCTCAACTCCTGAGAATTCCTATTCTTAATCAACTACCCTACAACGGTACGGAAAAAGAACCAAAGCCTGAAGATGTTGCTCAAGCCCTACACTTGCAACCATCTGACATCAAGGGGCATTGGGAAACTAGAAGTGGTGTCAAAGGCTTCTTAGCAAAATTCTTGCTTGAGAAGGCACAAGAGTGTTGGAATTCATTGGATCTACAAGCTTTTGAAGAAATTGTGGCACTCCTCATTTATGGGTTGGTCTTGTTCCCAAATCCTGACCAGCTTATAGATGTCAACGCCGTCAAGATCTTCTTATCCAGGAATCCCATACCTACATTACTTGGGGACATCCTCCACTCATTTTATACACGAAAAATGAGAAAAAGGGGTGTTCTCATGTGCTATACTCCTCTCCTTGCAAGGTGGTTTATTTCGCACCTTCCACAATCTGTTTTGAAGAATGAACAAGGCTTAAGGTGGTCACAACGATTGATGAATCTCACACACTCTGATGTACATTGGTGTTCTCGGTCCAGAGAAAATGTCATCATCGTCGATCGTTGTGGAGAGTTCCCTAATGTTCCATTACTTGGCATTAGAGGAGGCATTACCTACAACCCTTGTCTGGCTTTGAGACAATTTGGATATGCACGGAGGGATGGCCCTCATGACATGCTGATTCCTGACCTAGTTTTTGACTTCGACAACGATGCGCAAGGACTTCGCCAAAGATTCATCAGAGCTTGGAGGATACCTAACAAGGTAGACAGCAAGACACCGGGGCACAAGAATTCCATCCCTCTTGAGCCTTATCTCAAGTGGGTACGAACCCGAGCCCAGAGTCTAATGATGCCTTACCCTCATGTTCTCCCTATGATTAAAGAGCCCGTTAAGGAAGGAGAGGTTCCCTACACCATCCTATATCCTGACATGCCAACATCATGGGAGGAGATGCAGAAGAGTTGGATCCAACTCAAGGAGGAACATAATACTTTTGAAGCCAGCTTCTACGCCAGTGAGAAGAAGGTTTTGGAGCTTACCCGCCGACTCCATGAGGAAGAGACCCTCAACACCTACATCGCACCAAAGAGGATGTGCAACGTCTTTTTACCTTAAGAAGTCTTTTGTAATATTTGGCCCATGGGGCATTTATGTACTGACAAAATTTCTTCTTATTAATATGACGTGTGTTCTTTTTGTCTGCAACAATTTTGAATTTTCTAAATCCTTGAATGCATTGCATAAATAAACATATCATTCATCATGTGCATAAGCAGGTCTCCACACTAGGTTTCCTTATCTTTCTGCTGTTTATTTCAGTAAGATGGATCTCGAACAGACGGTTAAAGACTTGCAGTCTCAAAACTCACAGTTTCAACATCTCCTGATGACCTTGGCAAAGGGTCAGGAGGATCTAAAAGCCCTGCTTGGGAACAAATAGCAAGTGAAAAAGAAGAAGAAAAGAGTCGGGGTGGCTACCCTGGGAAGAAGGTTTGAGGGTGAAGCCAGAAGAGTTCTTGAATTTCCCCCTACATCTGAAGAGGGAACCAGTAAAGGAAAAGGGGTTGCGGTACCTTCTGAATCCGAAGCTGAAGAGGAAGAGGCTGAAGAAGATGAAGACTACTCAGAGCAACAATACCCGCCGGCCGATGACAAGTACAAAAACTTGGAAGACAGGTTAGCAGCTATGGAGCTACAGAGAGTTCCCGGCTTAGATTTCGAATATTTGGGATTAATTGCTGGAATTGTGATCCCCCCGAAGTTTAAAGTGCCAATTTTTGCAATATATGATGGGCTGTCTTGCCCGAAGATGTACCTAAGGTCGTACGTCCGAAGAATCCAACCTCACACATCTGACAGAAACCTTTGGGTGCACTTCTTTCAGGATAGCCTGTCTGGTACACAGCTGGATTGGTTCTACAATCTTGAGAGATCAGAGGTACACAGTTGGGAGAATCTGGCAGCTGCTTTTTATCGCTAATATCAGTATAACTCTGACCTGGCACCAACCCATACTCAGCTACAGAGTATGGGGATGGCCTCAGGTGAGGGATTCAAGGAATATGCCCAGAAGTGGTGCGATCTGGCCGGAAGAGTGCAACCACCTCTTTCTGATAGAGAACTTGTTGATATGTTCCTGGGGACCCTGTCTGGTCCATTCTTTAACCATCTGATCGGTAGCTCTTCCGCAGGGTTTACTGAATTAATTCTGACTGGCGAGCGGGTAGAAGCCGGTATCAAGAATGGGAAGATTCAGAAGGATGCCTCTGCATCTACAACTGTTAAGAAATCATTTCCAGTGAAGAAGGAAACGGCTGTTGTGTACTCTCAGAGAAGAGCGGGGAAGACTGAGCGCTGGCCGACTGTGGGGGCCGTGATGATCCAAAATCCATCAAATGATCAGCCTCGCTATAACCAGTCCAGACCAAATCAGCAACGGGTGGAACGGCCACAACGGCAGTTCACCTGCATCAATATGACGCCAACGCAAGTGCTTCCCCATCTGTTGAAGTTGAATCTCGCCACTATCAAAGAGGCACCAAAAAATGTGAATACATCCTCTCCGCATTATCATCCCAATGCTAAATGCGCCTATCATTCTGACAGTGTCGGGCACGACACCAACGATTGCTGGGCACTTAAGCATAAAATTCAAGACTTGATAGAGGCGAAAGAGGTTGAGTTCGATGCTCCAGAGAAGCCAAATGTAATATCCACTCTGATGCCGAAGCATGGTCGAAATGTCCATGCTATTGAAGAAGATTTGTACGTGTCTAATGTCAATGACCTGGTGACTCCGCTGTTAACCATCAAGTTAAATCTGTTAAAGGCTGGGATTTTCCCAGGATGCAAAGAAGACTGCTACTGTTGTTACTCTCTACGGATCGACTGTCCATTACTGAAGAAAGGCATCCAAGGCCTGATGGACAGTCAGCAAATTCTGTTTGAAAAGGTTCCTGCTATTCCAACCCCTATCGAAGATGTCTCAATAATCACCATTTACACCAATCTTTCCAAGGCCGTCAAAAAGCGTGTTAAGATTACATCCGCTACAAAGTCTGTTCCTCTGAAGATAACTATGCCAGGGCCTGTCCCCTACATTTCTGAAAAATCAATACCATGGAATTACGGTGGAGAAATCTACTACCATGGTATTAAACAAGTTGAAGTAACCGAAGGAAGCTCTAATGAAGAAGATGCCAGCGTTGGAAACATTGCTGGTACAAGCAAGATCACCCGAAGTGGGAGAATTTTTTCTCCAGAGATTGCCCCCCCAAAGGCAATCTTTGGACCCTCAACTGCTGCCAAAGTTATTCCTACACCGATAAGAATCTCCGCAAAAACTCTGTTGATTGAAGAAACTTTTATTCCTGTTGTTGTCCCTCCTACTTCTGCTGATAAAGGTAAAGGGACCCAAGATGAGCTCGTCAGGACGAGGGCTCAACCTTTGGTCATCCCGGAAACCTCTAAGAAAGAGATGGAGGAGATCTTGAAGATAATTAAAAAGAGTGATTATGACGTGGTAGAGCAACTGGGGCAAACCCCCTCGAAGATCTCCATGTTAGCATTATTGCTTTGCTCTGAGGCGCACGCTAAAGCATTGATAAAATTCCTGAAGACAGCCCATGTGCCCCAGGAAACCTCTGCCGACCAATTCCAAGACTGTGTAGCCAGTCTTACCGCAGACAACGACTTAGGTTTCTCTGATGCTGACCTGACCCCAAAAGGAAGAAAGCACAATGACGCCTTACATATATCAGTAGAATGTCAAGGAACCACTCTGGCCCATGTTTTAGTCGACACTGGTTCTTCTCTGAACGTGCTGCCTAAGAAGGCTCTCGACCGATTAGACTGTGAAGGCTTGGAGTTAAGGCCAAGTAATATCATTGTAAGGGCATTTGACGACTCAAAGAGAATGGTACATGGGGAGGTAGACATTCCCATTAAGGTTGGCGCAGAGGTGTTCCCCTCAACTTTCTATGTGATGGACATCCGTCCGTCATACTCTTGCTTACTGGGGAGGCCATGGATACATAATGCTGGGGCGGTTACCTCTTCCTTACATCAAATGTTGAAATACCTTGTCAAAGGAAAGATCATAACCGTCCACGGTGAAGAGGAATATATGATCAGCCACCTGAACTCCTTTCGGTATGTAGAGGTAGAGGGTGAATTCATTGAGACACCATTCCAGCACTTCGAGGAAGTCTCTCCTGAAGTGGCAGTAGCAAAAGTGGTAGCTGAGGTACCAAAGCAGATGGCCAGGATGGCATCTCTAAAAGACGCGAAGGCCGCAATGAAGGAAGGGAAGAGTTCAACATGGGGGCAGTTGCCTGATATTCCGCACAAAACAGACAAGTTTGGATTAGGTTTCACTGCTGCGGGGCAGAAAGCTATGCACCGTTCAAAGGTTGAAAGAACGCCCATCAAGATTTCTCCTTTTGGAATCAACGCTATGGACGGTGAAGACGAAGAGGCCAACATTGAAGATTGGATCTACCCAACTATCGAAGGGGGACTACGCAACTGGGAGGCAAAAGACTTTGTCCCCATTACTTTTATTAATCAGTAATTATCTGTCAAACATTTCTTGTGGTCTGTAATAATTACTTTTGAACAACCCGTACACTACTTTTTCACCTCATGCCTTGCCCGGGGCATGTAGGTCCATTTGTAAGGGTTTTGATTATCTTCATATCCATATGCCATGTTTAATGATTCATTGGACGTTTTTCATTGATAAATTGCTGTGTTCATTTTCTTTCCTTTTGCATTTTTGTTTGTTTAAGGATGGCTATCCCTTACACACACCCACACTCACAAATGCAGGTACCCATCCACTCTGGACTCTACGGGTGACTATTCTGCTATGTCCTTCAATAACTCTGAAGATCTGGTCAATCAGGCTGAGTATGAAGATGATGAAGATTGTGAAGTACCAGGGGAGCTAGCCAGACTTCTACAACAAGAGGAAAGGGCCATCTTTCCTCACGAAGAATTGTTGGAAACTGTCAATTTAGGAACAGAGGAAGACCGGAAAGATGTACAAGTGGGTGCCAATCTGGAACCAAGTGTCAAGGAGCGCCTGACACAGCTGTTAAATGAGTATGTTGAAATCTTCGCCTGGTCTTATGAAGACATGCCGGGTCTAGACACAGACATCGTGGTTCACCGTCTCCCCACAAGAGAGGATTATCCACCGATCAAGCAAAAAGTCCGCCGAATGAGGCCCGACATGTCTGAGAAGATTAAAGCAGAAGTAATGAAGCAATTCAACACTGGCTTTCTGGCTGTTACATCCTATCCACAATGGGTTGCTAACATCGTGCCAGTACCTAAGAAAGACGGCAAGGTCAGAATGTGTGTGGACTATCGGGATTTGAATAAGGCTAGCCCTAAAGATGATTTTCTGCTACCGCATATCGACATTCTGATTTACAACACAGCTCAGCATAAGGTGTTTTCCTTCATGGATGGATTCTCGGGCTACAACCAAATTAAAATGGCCCCCGAAGACATGGAGAAAACAACCTTTGTTACACAATGGGGTACTTTCTGTTACAAAGTGATGCCGTTCGGACTGAAGAACGCAGGGGAAACTTATCAACGCACCATGGTAGCTTTATTTCATGATATGATACACCATGAGATCGAAGTTTACGTAGACGATATGATAGCTCGGTCACAAACAGAGGAGGAACACCTTGAACATCTAGAAAAGTTGTTTGCTAGGTTGAAAGAATACAAACTCAGGCTGAATCTAAGTAAGTGTACTTTTGGAGTTAGGTCTGGTAAACTTCTAGGATTCATTGTCAGCAACAAAGGCATTGAGGTCGATCCAGCAAAAGTGAAAGCAATACAAGAGATGCCTGCTCCCCGTACTGAAAAGGAGGTTAGAGGGTTCTTGGGGCGCTTGAAACTATATTTCCAGATTCATCTCTCATCTGACTTCTACCTGTGAGCCAATTTTCAAACTATTGAAGAAAGATCAGGTAGTCGAATGGAACGACGATTGCCAAGATGCTTTTGATAAAATCAAGGAGTATTTGCTAGAACCTCCTATTCTGATGCCTCTCGTCGAAGGAAGACCGTTGATCATGTATCTGACCGTGTTGGATAACTCAATGGGGTATGTTTTGGGCCAGCATGACGAGTCTTGTCAAAAAGAGCATGCTATTTATTACCTTAGAAAAAAGTTTACCGACTGTGAGACTCACTACTCACTGCTCGAGAAAACTTGCTGCGCTTTGGTATGGGCTGCTCGCCGACTAAGGCAGTATATGCTGACTCATACCACCTTACTGATTTCCTAAACCATGAAAATATCCAAAATTAACTTTTTTTATTTTTGTTTATATGTCACATGAAAAATACCTTTACATACACATAAAAACATTTTTGTGCATAATACATTTTGCAATTTTGTTTGTATTTATTCAATTATTGTATAATTAAAATAGCTTGTATATTCAATTTGGATGTAATAGTTTAGGTTTAAATTTCTTGCTAAATATCCCCATTTGAACATTTGTACCCCCCATCCCTATAATTATGTTGTAATAGTTTAGGACTTTTATTTTCCGCATTTTAAAAGCTTTCTAATTATGCCATGATAGACTTAGGGTTTGTATGCAAAAATCAAACAACAAATAGCTTGACTAAACAAAAGACAAAAAGCATGAAAATGGACAACATCATCACACTTGCACCCCTTAGGGTTACTCCACTTGTTGCCTTCAATAATGGGCCATGTTGCATGCTGAGTTTCTTTGGCAAAACAAAACAAATCAAAATGATCATAGTCCCTCGATGACGCTTTCGAAAGTTGCCTAAAAATGATCAAGTCCCTTGAAGGAAAATTGCCAAAGACACTTGACACTTTTGCATTCATGGTCTAAACGATGACCCGCGCCCGTCCCGTTAACATCCTAACACGAGATTGTCCACCAAATGCAATGGTGGAACAATACTGTTAAAAGGGTTAAAGCATAGGGAAAATCTTTGAGTAAATTTAGGGGTAGACAACTCTTAGTTACTTGATCAAACTTGCAAAACAAATCCTTGCCTACTTTCAAAACACACTCCACAACACAACTTTCAAAACAAATTTCAAAACCTTGAAACATCTTTTCAAAAAGACAAAAACCTTTTGTAAAACATTCGAGTAAAGAATTGTTAAAAGGGTTGCCTAGACAAGGCATCTTTTTCAAAACATTTTCAAACCCACACACAAAGCACCATTTCAAACAGTTGAAAGCACCATTTCAAACAATTGAAAATGGAAGGCAAGTGATCTAAGCAAGTAACTAAGAGCCCATGGATAGAAAGGGTGCTAATACCTTCCCTTTCTATAATCTACTCCCCGAACCCAAGAAAACATCTCAAAGGTTTTTGCTGTGCTTTTTAAACCTTTCCTTAGGATAAAATAAAAAGTCGGTGGCGACTCTTGCTTAACCAAAACATTTGCGAATAAAAATGCAAAACTAAGTCAGTTCTCCCACCGTATCACACTATCCAACCTGCAACCGACAAAGTCGAAATCGAAATAACCAACCAAAGAGCAATCACTACCCATGGAGAACCATAACCCATACTTAGTCGTACCACAAAGATACCTAAGTATGCGCTTAACGACTTTTAAATGTGACTCCTTGGGGCATGATTGATACCTAGCACACATACATACACTAAACATAATGTCAAGAAGAGAAGAGGTAAGTTAATGAAGGGAACCGATCATACCTCTATACCTTTTTACATCAATGGGCTTACCATGTTTGTCACGATCCAGATTAACCGCGGTAGGCATTGGAGTGCCCATGACCTTTGATTTTTCCATATCGAAGCGCTTTAATAGATCTTGACAATACTTGGTTTGACTCACAAAATTCCCTTCCTCGAGTTTATTTATTTGAAGCCCAAGGAAGTACTTTAATTCACCCATCATACTCATTTCAAATTCTGCCTGCATCAACTTAGAGAATGCTTGACCAAGGATATATTAGTAGATCCAAACATAATATCATCTACATAAACATTTTAATAAAATTGAATGTTTTCCTTGGCGCTTAATGAAAAGAGTTGTATCGACCTTTCCTCTTGAGAATCCTTGTTCTAACAAAAACTTGCTAAGGTGTTCATACCAAGCCCTAGGGGCTTGTTTGAGATCATATAAGGCACGTTTTAGTTTGTAAACATGAATAGGATACTCAAAGTTTTCAAATCTAGGAGGTTGAGATACATAAACTTCTTCATTAATATAGCCATTTAGAAAAGCACTCTTAACATCCATTTGATATAACTTGAAATTTTATGAACATGCAAAGGCAAGCAAAAGGCGTATGGCCTCGAGTCAGACAACCGGTGCATAAGTTTCCTCATAATCGATGCCCTCCTCTTGGTTATACCCTTGAGCAACAAGACGAGCCTTGTTACGAGTTATTATTCCGTTTTCATCCAATTTGTTCCTAAACACCCATTTAGTATCGATTACACGATGGTCTCGTGGAGGAGGGACAAGGTCCCAAACCTCATTTCTCTTAAATTAGTTTAGCTCATATTGCATAGCTAAAAACTAATGTTCATCGATTAAAGCGTCTTTGGAGTTTTTAGGCTCAATTTGTGAGACAAAAGAAAAATGATAACAAAAGTAACTTATCCTGGACCGTGTAGTGACTCCTTTTGTGATATCTCCAAGGATATAGTCGATGGAATGCTACGTGATAGATTTCCATTCCAATGGGAGAACATTTTCATAGCTTTTAACATCCGGATTTTTATTTTCAATAGATTTCCATTCCAATGGGAGATCATTTTCATCGCTTTTAACATCCATATCTTTAAGTATACTCTCCGAAGATACACCTGCACCATCAAACACAATACCTTTTTCGTCCGATCTTGGACAAGATTCATCATAAAACACATGCACGGACTCCTCAACAATTTGTAACCTTTTATTATATACCCTATAAGCTTTACTAGATTAAGAGTATCCAAGAAATATACCTTCATCTGCTTTTGAATCAAAATTACCAGGATTTTCCTTTCCATTGTTCAACACAAAGCATTTACATCTGAAAACGTGAAGGTGTGAAATATTAGGTTTTCTTCCTTTCAGTAGTTCATACGAAGTTTTGTTTAGAATTGGATGGATTAGGATCCTATTCAAAACATAAGAAGTCGTACTTATGGCATTGGCCCAAAAACACTTAGGAAGGGCATGTTCATTGATCATAGTTCTTCCGAGTTCTTTTAAAACACGGTTCTTGCGTTCCACTACTCCATTTTCTTGTGGAGTGCGTGGTGCAGAAAAATTATGTTCAATTCCATGTTTTTCACAAAATTCCTCAAAGAGATGGTTTTCAAATTCACCCCCGTGATCGCTTCAAATTGTAACAATGTTGGTCTTTAACTTGTTTTGGAACATCTTAGCAAATTTTTCAAACGCAGAAAAAGTGTCACTTTTTCTAGCCAAGAAAATTGTCCAACAAAATCTAGAGAAGTCATCTACTATAACAAAACCATAATAATTACCACCTAGACTTTTTATTCTAGATGGTCCAAAAAGATCCGTGTGGAGAAGTTCAAGTGGTTTTGTTGTAGAGATAATATTTTTAGATTTAAAAGAAATTTTTGTTTGTTTTCCCATTTGACATGAATCACATAAGTGATCTTTATAAAACTTTATTTTAGGTAAACAAACAACTATATCTTTTGATACAATTTTGTTTAGCAAGTCAAAATTGACATGCGCTAATCGCATATGCCAAAGCCATGAGTCTTCAATCATGGAGACAAGACATTTAGCACCAGCCAGAGATACTTCATTCAAGTCAAGCATATATACATTATTAACCCTCAAGCCTTTAAACACATTTTCCTTTTCACTATTTTCAATTAAGCAACAATCTGTTGAAAAAGAAACTTTATATACTTTGTCGTATAATTGACTAATACTAATAAGATTGTGTTTAAGACCCTCAACTAAAAGGACATCTGAGATAGTAGTAGAAGAGGGATTACCTCCACTACCTTTTCCGAGTATAGCTCCCATGTTGTTATCATTGTACCTTACAAAGCCCTTCTTCTTAGCCACATAGTCAAAGAATAAGGAAATGTCACCCGTCATATGTCTTGAGCATCCACTGTCGAGAAACCATCTTTTCTATGTGTTCTCAAGACATTCCACCTACAAAATCAAATAAGGGAAATAGGTACCCAATTTTTATTGGGTCCTTGTGTGTGAGTGAAACATGGGTTGCCTTTGGGAGACCATTTGAAAATGCCTTTAGGTACCAAGAATCTTCTAAATCGACATTTTTTAATGGTGTGTCCCTCCTTGGAACAATATAGACAAGATAAGTCTTGATAGGAGTTACTTTTACTTGATTGATATTTTATATGATAAGTGTATTTTTGATAAGGATTAATAATAATTTTTCTAAATTTTGATCGATCAATAGCAAATGTAACTTTGGGTCGTAAAGCCTTGTCTAATTTGACTTTAAGAACTTTAGTCTCTCTTTTCCAAATGTGACAAGTTTCACATCCATGCCAATTTTGCCAAGAGGTATTGTAAATTTCATCTTTGTCTTTGATACTCTCTATCATGGATGCCTTGAGAGTTTCCAACTCCTTTTTGGATTTGGAAACTTTATGCTCAAGGTATTTGAAAATCTTATTATTTGAGGATAAGCGTTTAAAAGCTTCCTTAGCCTCATGATGTAGAGTATTAAAGGAATTTAGTAATTAAATATAAGTCATATCATCAACGTAATCATATTTAGAATGACTCACATTCTTTTTCTTTTTGTGATGCGCCATAAGACACAAGTTAGCCATTTCCTCTTCATTACTAGAGTCATCTTTGCTTGATGAATCATTATCACTATCCCAAGCAATGTAATCTCTTCTAGCTTTATTTGGCTTCTTTTGAAACTTGTCTCTTACTTTGTCTTTCTTGAACAAGGGACAATCTGGTTTGTAATGACCGAGTTTCCCATAATCGTAACAAGATCCTTTTGAATTATCTTTCTTGCTTTCAAAAGGTTTGTTTGGCTTAGCCTGTCTTCTATAGTCAGCGAGATTCTTATCCGAATGTTTGATTTCATTCTTCCGAAGATATCTATTGTACTTCCTTACGAATAAACCCAAATCTTCATCTGGACTCTCATCTTCATCACTTGAGTTACTTCCACATGAATCTATGGTATAAGACTTGGAACTTGAAGCCCTTAACGCGATGGACTTCTTCTGCGTTTCCCTTAACTTTTCTTTCTTCTCTTTCTTTTCATGCTTATTTAGATTTGTGAGCTCTTGCTCATGTTCTTGAAGCTTACCAAACAATGTTGTAAGTTCCAATGTAGTTAGGTCATTGGCTTCCTTGATTGTCGTGACCTTAGGTTGCCATTCCCTGTTAAGAAATCTCAAAATCTTATTAATAACAACAACATTGGAAGTGATATGACCAAGTGTGTGTAAGCGATTTGTTATGTGAGAAAATCCCTTTTGCATGTCCGCAATGGTTTCACCATGCTTCATATGAAAGAGATCAAACTCTTGAGTTAATGTGTTAATCCTTGCTATTTTGACACCATTTGTACCCTCATGGGTAACTTGTTAAGCATCCCACATTTCCTTAGTGGCAACACAATGTGAGATACAAAAGTATTCATCAACTCCAAGAGCTGATATGAGCATATTTTTAGCTTTCCAGTCATAAGCATAGTTTTCTCATCTTTTTCATCCTATTATGCTTCCGGTTTAGGCACAATGACACCTACATTGGTTAACATAGTCATGGCCATATGACATTCTTCTGTGACTTTCCAAATTTTTCTATCAACAAAATTAATATGCACACGCATACAATCTTTCCAATAGCTATAGTTTTCACCGGTGAAAATAAGCGCTCTATTGTAAGCCCCTTTTGGATTGTTATCCATTGTCTAAAGAGTTATATGTGAAGCACTAGATGAACCGGTGCTCTGATACCACTTGTTAGACGATAGGACATATCTAGAAGAAGGTTAACTAAATACCGTGATTTTTAAAAGGAGTTTTTAATGAAATTTTAAAACACAGTGAAATCTACCCGGATACACTCGTCTAAAAATGATCCTCTATTGAAAAGACAGGATATGCGTAAAACCGAATGGAATAAATCAATGAGAATTATTAACACTTCATTAAAATATAATAGATCACTTATACTTTTAACTGTAGTCAATTACTCCCAATTAATTGTTGAGAAGAAAAACCACAAATTTGCACTTTGGACTTTTATCGAACACTTGGTGTGCGTAATCACACCAAGTCCAATCTATCTTAATTTGGAGTGTTAAAACCAATTATAGAAATAAAAGTGATTACTATAGTCCATAGCAATAGTTCTATCACACTACAAATCCAGACAATTGGAACCACAAGTGCAAATTCACAAATTATAGCAAATAAATGGTAAAAGATGAGAAATAAAAATGACATGTAATTTGTTTAGGAACTTCCCCCTATCTTCCTCGTGTGGGGTACTCTGCCCCTAATTCTAGAATGTAGAATTAGTATAATTGCTATTATGATTTCAAAGTTTGTACAAGAGATAGAAAATAGTCACCACAATTCAAACCCAATATGTTGAATTGAAAACTAAGTTCATATATTCCCTTGATTCAATTTGAACCAAGTATGTCATCAACCTTCGATAAACCTCTGATTGTAGCTACCTTGTTGAGAACCCAAACCTTTTCTCAAACCCTCTGCTCAGATGATTTGATATCAAGATGGTGACCCCAATTATTCCTTCACCATCCTCTGATTGTAGCTACCTTGTCGAGCGAACCCACAGTTCCTCAATCCCTTAAGCACGACTGAATTTGAAGTAAAGAATTGTCAAAAACCCCCAAATCCCAATGATCTTGGAGGACAAAACCCTCAGATTTTATTCAAGAAAAACCCACAATTACTCAACCCGAACAAGATTGCAATCTTCTACTTCTGACGTTATCAACACACGCTCCGCACCTTGGTCGACAAAAGTTATTATGTGTATTTATCAACGGATGAGTGAGAGGTTGAATATGATGAGTACCTTGTGTATCTATTTCATTTTTCTTGTTAAAAACCAAATTATAGAACCTTACAGGATTATATATGTTATCTCAAGTTAAAACCCAGACTGTCAAGCTTAAAAACATATTTAACAAGCGAACGGTCGACCTATGCCAAAAGGGGACTCGACATGAGCATTCTGGAGAGAGCCAGAAGACAAAGTGTGTGATTTATGTGTCGAACGCTCCAAGGCTGTGCGTTGATGCATATTTCCTAAAAACTACTTCCAGGTTGAGTCGACCACACAGTCGACGTGAGCTAACCCGAGACTTCCCCAAGGCTCAACTTTCAATCCATCTGTCGACCACTCCAGGGCTATGCGTCGGTGCATAGTTCCTAAAAATTGCTTTCAGGTTGAGTCGACCACACAGTCGACGTGAGCAAACCTGAGACTTCCCCAAGGAACAAATTTCAATCATGCATCGACCGGAGCTTTCTTTGAGTCGACTCAAAGCATAGAAATTTCCAAAAATACCAATTCTTAAATACTTTTCATGCTTCCTTGTCCAACATATAATCTAGTAACATTTTCAACATATATTTGAAAGTTTTGACATCATTGAAACCCTTATTAAAGGAGCCTTTCCCTCATACATCCCATTGATCCTTCAAGCACTGTCAGATACATAATGAGTGGTCATTCGGGTACTGGTGGCATCAAGATTGGTAGCTCTTGTAAATATTGCTTTATTGTCTCGAAGGATTTCTGACAATCATTATTCCATACCACCATCTGATTTTTCATAGTAATTTGAATATAGCTTCACATGTAGCAGTTAGGTGCGATATGAATCTCGAAATGTAGTTCAATCGTCCTAGGAAACCACAAACTCCCTTTTCTATTTTTGGAGCTGGCATTTATTGTATGGATTTCACTTTGTCGGGATCTACCTCAATACCATGCTGACTTACAATAAAACCCAATAACTTGCCTGACCTGACACCAAATGTCCATTTGTTTGGATTCATTCTTAGTTTGAACTTTCGCAGACGCTCGAATAACTTCTGTAAATGTATGATGCGAACCTCCTCTGTATGAGATTTGGCAATCATATCATCCACGTATACCTCAACTTCTTTGTGAATCATATCATGGAATAGTGTGACCATAACTCTTTGATAAGTTGCCCCAATGTTCTTCAGGCCAAACGTCATTACCTTGTAACAGAAAGTGCCCTAAGGAGTCATGAACATAGTCTTTTCCATATCTTCTGGTGCCATTTTGATCTGATTATAACCTGTGAAATCATCCATTAATGAGAATAACAAAGCATGAGATGTATTATCCACCAAAACATCTATGTGAGGTAACGGGAAATCATCTTTGGGACTTGCTTTGTTTAGATCCTGATAATCTACACACATGTGCACTTTTCGTCCTTCTTGGGTACTGGAACGATGTTAACTATCTAAGGTGGATAATCTACCACCACTAAGAACCCTGCATCAAATTGTTTAAGGACCTCTTCTCGAATCTTGCTTGACATGTCTGGATGAGTTCTTCTGAGTTTTTGTCTAACTGGAGAACAACCTTCCTTGAGAGGTAGTCTATGCACCATAATATATGTATCTAGTCCTATCATGTCTCAGTAAGACCAGGCAAATACATCCACATACTCGTGTAACAACTTGATCATTATTTCTTTGATGTTTTTCTCTAATGTTTCACCTAGCCTGATCTATTTCAGATCTTCCTCTATGCCAAGGTTAATGGTCTCAATAGATTCTTGGTATGGTTGTATATTGTTACTTTTTAGTCTATCTCCCTCGCCAATTTTTTAGAGAGGTCAAGATCTTCATCATCTTCCTCTTCCACTTGGTTGATGGGTGGATCAAAATTATATCTAATAGAAGCAGTAACATTATCGGTGATTTTAGGCATGGATCTGCACATTTATCATGTTTTGGTGCAGTTTTAGTATGTGAATTTGGAAAATGCATATGAAGAAATGTATTGTCATTTTTAAAATATGAGAGATAAATGTAAAAGAAAGACATGGATCTTAATTGAATGTGAAATATAACTTTTATTAATTATGAATATTGTCTGAAACAAATTGGAGGACCTATACAAGCAACCCCTATGCCTCGGGCTTGATATAGTTTCATTCAAAAAACAAGAAAAATTACTTTGGAAAGAAAAAGATCTCTAGAATCTCCTCAGTTGTCCAATTCCTGAGTTCTTCGCCCCAGGCACATTCTTGGATGAAATAGGATGCCTTTTTGGTATTACTTTTGTCAGATATCATTTCCACTTATCCGCCATGCTCTACTCCTTTGTTGACGAAGGTCTTCTGGATTGGAGGAAATCATGCTTTGCCTTTCAGAGTAGCCTTTGACAATTCGTAGCCCAAACCAAAAAAAATCTTCTTCTTAGGTATTTCCGGGAGTTTACCCCAACCTTTTGAGGTACCACTTCCCATAGCAATTAGAAAATCTCTCCACAAAGTCACAATAGGTTTCTCGATCTTCTCCACTAGTAGGGTTACCATTGAAGCAACCTTTAAGACTTGAAATGGTGTCGCTATAAAGCCTTCATCAACACTGATATATCTGTAGGACTCTATGTGACTCACAAAGATGTCCTTTTCACCGTAGATTATAACCAATCTCCCTTCGACAAGGAACTTTAATTTTTGGTGTAAAGTTAATGTGATTGCCTCTGTTGCATGGATCCAGGGTCGTCCAAGTAAACATGTATATGCTGGCTCTATATCCATCACTTGAAAAGTGATATAAAATACAAGTGGGACGATTTTGACAAGAAGGTTCACTTCTCCAAATACTGAACTTTGAGAACCGTCAAAAGCTTTAACTATCATAGAACTGGGCCTTATCACAACACCATCTAGTGATAACTTCATCAAGCTAGATTTCGGTAATACATTGAGGGAAGAACCAGTATCAGTGAGTACCCTGGACAAGCTTGTATTACCTATCTGAATAGAGATGTGCATCACTTTTTTGTAAGCTCGGCCTTGTGTAGGAAACTCACTGTCATTAAAACCCGGATATGATCCAGATATCAAATTTGCTACAACATTGTCAAATTGGTTTACAGTAATCTCCTCTGTGAAATGAGAAGAACTCAGAACCTTCATTAGAGAGTCTCTACGTGCTTCTGAATTAATTAGCAACGAGAGTATATAAGTTTTGTTTGGGGTTTGGTGAAGCTGATCCACCACCCTATAATCACTCTTCTTGATTATTTTCAAAAATTCTTCCGCCTCTTGATTAGTAAAATTCTTGGTTGGAGGTTCTTGTTCTTGACTTGCCTCCAACACAACTTTTCCTTTATCTTTCACCATAGTATCATTCTTATTTTCCACCACAATATCATTCTTCTTTTGTGATTCGGAGTCAAAGATTCAACCACTGCGAGCCATGCCCCCTATTCCTAATATATTTGAGATTTCAGGTCCTTGGCTTATCGATGCCTCATATTCTTGTTTTAAACCATTGACGTATACAATAGAATCATAACTCCATGGTATTGCTTTTTCACTTTTGTAAGGGGTAGAAAACGGTCCCCTAATTACCATCGTAGTCTTCAGAGCTACTGGTATCCTCAGAGTTTATCTTGGTGTCATCACTGGTGTTTTTGTTGATACTCCCCATGGAATCACAAGAGTATTCTTATTAAGATTCAGTCCTTGGTAAGGAATTACCAAACGTTTCTTTGTACTTCTCTCTATTGCAGCTACATATTCTCCTTTAGGGTATGGTCCAAATTGGATTATCCCCTGATCCACCAATTTTTGTAATGTCTTCTCAAAAGCTTCATTATGTTTCAATAGGAACCCACACTCCAACAAATATTCTTTCCAAAGATTTATTAGTGCTTTCACTCGTCTAACTTCCCCTAAGTCAGTAACAACTTCAATTGCATTCACAACTAGCCCACCATGCAGAGGCATGGTATTTGTCTTGACATTCGGTTTATCGAAAGTGATATCCTGAGAGTCCAATAAATATTGTACCTTGTGTTTGAAGGCTCAAAATTTCTCTATAGTATGCCCGGGAGAATTTCCGTGATACTCGCATCTGGCATTAGCATCGTATCTTGGTGGGGGTGCCCTGATTAGAGAAGCTAGAGGTCTTAGCTCTACCAAAGACGCCTTGACCAAGTGTTGTAATAATTGACTATGTGATATAGGGAGCGTGTAACACAGTGGGAGAACTGACTTGGTGTGTTTTGTGTTTGATCGCAATTGTTGCGAATAGCAAGAGTCGCCACCGAATTTTCTTTTATCCAATAAAGGAAAGGGTGAAAAGAACATGAAAGACCTTTGAGATTATTTTCTTGAGTTCAGGGGGAAGATTATGAAAAGGGAAGGTGTTAGAACCCTTTTCATTCATAGTTATCTATGGGCTCTTAGTTACTTGCTATATCACTTGCTTTGTTTGAAAATGTGCTTGTGGTGTGGTTTTTGAAAGTATTTTGAAAACGTGCCTTTGTAATGATTCTCGTCTCTATAAGAATGCATACAAAGTGTTGTTTGGAAAATAGTTCAAAGAAGTGTTTGTTTTTTAAAGTTATTTTGAAAAGGGTGTCTTTGTAATGGTTCTCGTCTCTATAAGAACCCATACAAAGCGTTTGTCTTTTGAAAATGTTTCAAAATGAAAGTGTTGGTGTATAAAATGTTTTTGTTGTGAGCAAGCGAGCAACTAGGAGCAATCTACCTACTCAAAAAGTATTTAGTGTTCTTTTCCTCCTCCTTTAGAGGTTGCTATCTTACCATTGATTGGTAAGAAGCCCCATGATTGGATGTGAAGGGACGGGCATGGGTCATCGTATAGACATGATAGCAATGTTGTAAGATATCTTAGCATTTCTCTTGAGGAACTAAGATCATTTGTAAGGCAACATTCGAAGCGTCATCAAGGGACTATGATCTTGTATTTTGATTGTTTTTGCTAAGACATCTCACGTGCATAACATGACCATTTTTTCGTAAGGAAACAAGTGGAGTTAACCCTAGGGGTACATGTGTGAATAATGTGTTGGACTTTCTTGAATTTAGTCTTTTATTAGGGGTTGTCTACTTGTTGTTTTTATCTTTCCATACAAATCCTAATTACTAGCATATATATGAAAGCGATAAATTACAGAAAGTAAATATCCTACGCTATTACAATCACTTGGGGATGGGGTGTACAAATTTACAAATGGGGATTGCATGAAATTAAAGTCCTAATTATTTATTACAACCATATTGAAATAATGTACAAGAAATGTAAAATAAACTTGTTTTGTTTTGATTAAGAGAAGAAATAAATTTGCTTTAAGAAAATATTTTTAGTCTTTTTGTTTAAAAAGAAATAAAATAAAGCATGTGAATATAAAGTATTTTTTGGTGTTTTTGATTAATGAAAATAAAGTGATGATAAAAAATAATAAAAGAGTAAGAGTAAGAATCAGCGCGTTATTGAAAGAGGAGAGAGAAGAAGTTCTGACTCAGACGTGCTACAAATCAGAAAGTAATGTTAGCAAAAAGGGGAAAGCCAGAAGTTCTGGATCTAGGTGCACTAACATTCTGGGGTTGCTGGGAGCAAAGAAAAACTTAGAATTTCTGATCACTAAGAACCTAGAAGTTCTGGTTGCTGAGAGAGTCTAGAAGTTCTGGTTGCTGAGAGAGTCTAGAAGTTATGATGCAGTTGGAAACCTAGAAGTTCTAGTGTCACTGGAAAGCTAGAAGTTCTGGTTGTCGAGAGAGTGAGGTGACAATGTTGTTGGGTGAGGATATCTAGAAGTTCTAGTCCAGGAATATTGTTTGATAAATAGTGGGGTAAAAAAAGGTCAAGCAATAAACATAAAAAAGATGCTTTTGGTGCTAGAACTCAGGACCCTTAATACTATTGTCTTATGTGCGTGTTTTCTACCACTGGGGTGGCTATACATCCGTTATTAGAAGCAAAAGCATAAACATGTATCACCAATGTTATGATGATGAACTTCATCTTCTTTTCCACGCCAGTCAGAGCATCTGCAACTTAATTATTTCTCAACAAAAATGAAAAATGCAAATATAGCAATTATGGCAAATTTCATCATGATTTCAGAAATATAAAGCATTAGAACTGTAAACCAGAAGCAAGCATGAATTTCACTAATCCTAATTTTGAACCCTAATTTCCTCAAGAAGTTTTGATCTGAAATTCTCTCTACTTAGGCCATATAAATGAAATCTATAAATATGTACATGTTTCTGTCAAGAATCCGCCTTCGCTCTGTTCTTCTTCTGTAAAAAAAATCGTCGTCCTCTCCCCTCTTTTTCTTAATTTGCTGTTTATTTATATCATTAGGAATTTTAGGTTTGTCGTTACAATTAGTTAGGGTTTGATTTAGGATTATATTAATTAGAGATTTTCAAATCTGTTGTAATTGATTGCAATTGTAATGTATATTTGTGTATTAGAGATTTTCTGGATTTGTCAGGATTTGATAAAGATCTGACTGTGTTAAATATTATGGATATTATTTAATTAGATTGAAATCTGGATTTCGTTTGTACTATATTCTGGTTTTGACTTGATTTCCAGATTTGGTTAATTGATTGTTTTTGTCTTTTAAATTTCTACAGTATCAGTTCCTTTGGGAAAAATTAGCATAAGTCTTGGTCTGATTAGTAGCTGATTGTTGAAAATAAATGTGTATTAATTTTGGATAGATCTAAACAGTTATTGTTGTTAATCAATTTGGGCCTTAGTTTTTTTTTTGTTTCACTACATCATGCATTTTTTCCATATAGACTGGGCCTAACTTTGGTCCAGCAAAACATTTTTTCCAACACAGCCATATCCCAATAAACAGCAATTAGTGATTATGAAAAGTCTACCAACAAAAGATGTACCATGTTTTCTTAAAGATATATATATCTCATTTATTATATTTTTTTTTTACTGAAGATGATAATAATAAAAAAATTTATTAATAATGTTTCCTTTTGCAAATGAGACGACAAAAATCCCAAAAAGACCAATGGGCCAACTTGCAAAACCTTACTGGGCCTGTTATTTGTAACTACACCTCCTTTTTTTTTATTACTAAAATCAACTTAATTTAAATAAGCTTATGCAATTTAAACTCGAGTGGGCTTAATTTAATTATAACCTCCCTTTTACTAACAACTATTTAATAATTTAGAACTTTACTGTTACTCCAATAATTTCCATTTACGAATTGCATGGGCCAATGGCCAACATGCCTTGCGAATGGATTCACGGATATATGAGTCTCTCCAATTTAGATATTCCCATTATCCTGAATTAAAATACACCCCCGGTTGACTTAAATATTAAGATCGGGCCATCATATATTGATGTACCATCCTTAGTTAAACGTTTCTTTATTATTTTAATCTTGGAAAATAAAATCATCGGGGTAGGACAAATTTGGGGTACGACAGCTGCCCCTATTCAATTATCTTCCAGTCGAATAGCACGAGAAAATGTGAGTCTTATGCATTCTGATTGGAAGTTTATTGAATACTTGAAGTATCCCAAAATTTGTCCGACAGACATAAGGTTATACTGACGTAGCATACCCTTACGAGTCTCAAGGAAGTAGGCAAAGCCGATGATATATCTCTTACCTGGGTTTGATAAAAAGGCAGATAGCGCAATTCTGTATGTCTTGGCTTATTCTCCCATTTGGAGGATGAGTATAGCAATGATTGATGATGCATGGCTGCTTGAAGACTGAGGCCATGGGTTATGTTCGTGAATCGCTGCATGATATCTAATGTGACCGGCTAAACCTTGTGTTTTGGAGCATCATTGCATGAGACGATGGGCTAGAGTCTTGGGATAAAGAAACACATTGCTGCATGAAGTCTGATGCAATGGGTTAAAGTTTTTGTTTTCTTTTGAGCATCGCAGCATGAAGTATGAGACGATGGGCTGTGTTATGGGATAAAGAAACACATTGTTACATGAAGTCCGATACAATGGGTTAAAGTTTGCAAATTGCTGTGTGAAGTCTGATGTGATAAGCTAAATTTTGTTTTTTCGACCATCGCTGCATGAAGTCTAAAGCGATGATCTGTATCGCGGAATAAGGGAACGCACTGCTGCATGAAGACTTAGGCAATGGGTTAGGTTCGCAAATCACCGCGTGGAGTCTGAGGCGATAGGCTAGATTTTGTTTTTTCGAGCATCACTGCATGAAGTCTGAGGCGATGATATGTGTCGCGGAATAAGGGAGCGCACTGCTGCATGAAGACTTACGTAATAAGTTAAGTTCGCAAATCGCTGCGTGAAGTCTGAGGCGATAAGCTAGATTTTGGTTTTTGAGCATCGCTGCATGAAGTCTGAGGCGATAGGCTGGATTTTATGGAATAAAGAAACACATTGCTGTATGAAGTCTGAGGCAATGGGTTAGGTTTGCAAATCATTGCGTGAAGTATAAGACGATAAGCTAAATTTGATTCTCGAGCATTGCTGCATGAATTCTGAGGCGACGGTCTGGAGTTTGGAACACATTGTTGTGTGAAGACTTAGGCAATGGGTTAGGTTCGTAAATCGCTGCGTGAAGTCTAAGGCGATAGGCTAGATTTTGTTTTTTCGAGCATCACTACATGAAGTCTGAGGCGAAGATCTGTGTTGTAGAATAAGCTAATGCACTACTGCATGAAGACTTAGGCAATGAGTTAGGTTCACAAATCACTGTGTGAAGTCTGAGGCGATAAGCTAGATTTGGTTTTCTAACATCACTGCATGAAGTCTTAGGCGATGGTCTGTGTCGTGGAATAAGGAAACGCATTACTTTGCGAGGTATTAGGTAATGGTCTATGTTACGTCACGAGGAACTGCACTGCTGCGCGATGTCTTAGGCAGTGGACCGTATTAGGAGAGTACATTGAGGCTTAGAGGCAATGTGTCGAGTTTTGTGAATACATTGAGGCTTAGAGGAAATGTACCGAGTTTCGGGAGTACATTGAGGCTTAGAGGCAATGTACCGAGCTAGGAGAATACATTGATGCTTAGAGGCAATGTGCTGAATTTTGCAAATACATTGCGGCTTAGAGGCAATGTGTTGAGTTTGGAAATGCATTATGGCTTAGAGGCAACATGTTGAGTTTGAGGATAAATTGTGGCTTAGAGGAAATGTGTTGAGTTTGCAAATACATTGCGGCTTAGAGGAAATGTTCTGAATTTTGCAAATACATTGCGGCTTAAAGGTAATGTAATGAGTTTTACAGATACATTGCGGCTTAGAGGCAATGTAGCTAGTTTCGCGGATCTCATCACTGTAGGAAGACTTAGGTGATGGGATGAATGTGTCACGGCATGAAGACTGAGGTGACAGGTTGAATCGTAGGAGAAGTATTGTGTCGGTCGATCCTTAGATAGTTGAATCGAGGGTGAAATTATATGGTTGTTTGTTGTGTGATACATGTGTATGCGTGCGTATTGAATGTTGTATGTATGTGAAATGTATGATGTTTGACATTGATATGGAACCATGAATATATGCGTATTGAAATGTATAGGGTATGTATGCTTTAGATATGAAAAATGTATGTGTGAAATGTGTGTAAGATGCATATATGCCTTGAAATTTTTGAAGACCATCTCTGGAATTCTCTCCTTTAAACCATTGGCTTAGAGTTACCAGTTCCTGGCGTTGTATGTTGTGTCTTCGTAGCATTGTTAAACTTGAACACGGTGGGCAATGTTAGAAAAATTTGAGCATTGATTCTGTATTGCGGGTGTAGACGTAGACATAAACATAGATAAAGGCCTATGCATATATTTGTATGTTGTAAGCGCAAGCGTAGACGTATATATTGGCATATGTGTGGTCCCTGTAAGCATAGGCGTAAGCGTAGACGTATGTATATTTGTATGTTGTAGGCGCAGGCGTAAGCGTAGACGTATGTAGATTCGTATGTCATAGGCGCAGACGTAAGCGTAGACGTGTGTAGATTTATATGTTGTAGGTGCAGGCGTAAGCATAGACGTATGTAGATTCGTAGGAGTACACATGTGTGTGGACGCATGTGCGGACGTAGGCTTGTGTTGCAAGTGTAGGCATAGGCGTTGACATGGACGTAGACTTTGCGTAGGGACGCGTAGATATATGTATAGACTTTGTATTGTTGAGTGCAAGCATAGGCGCAGACATGTGTATAGAATTTTGTGTTGCAAGAAGTAGGAGTAGCCATCTACGTGGACGTAGACATGGATTTTCTTTTGATATTTTTATAACCAAAATGTTTTTTCAATGTTTTGTCAAATGCTTTTATTTTGTTAATTCCCCGAAATGATTTCAAGACAATATTCACAAGTAATGATCATAGTATTTTGTAAACAAGTCTGGGAACAGAAAAAACACGATTTGAAAGATGCGAAGAAAGCAAATGTTTTATTGATATGCCTCTGAATAGGTGAGAATACAAGATGCAATTCCTAGAAAGAGGTAATTACAGAAAGTTTTTTTTTTAAAACTGTAAATGGCAATAAAAATGATAATTGTAGTTGATGTTCCCCAATATCCTTTTAATGATCTTATCTTCTTTGCTTATGAATTGTATGATTCTGATCTATCTCTCCCTTCGTGGTTCGTAGTCGCAGTTCTTAGATCGTAGTATTTTTTTTCTTTATTTCTTTTGTTTGATCCCTAATTTTTGCCTGGATTTCCCTTTCGGGTTTTCAATCCACCGGGATAATTTTTGGTTATATGCCTCTAATTTTTTCCTGGATCACCCTTTAGGGTTTTCAATCCACCAGGACGCTCCTTTTTTCCAAAGTTTCCTGTTTAAGGTTCGAGCTTAGTGAGCTTCTTATACATAGTATTTTTTACTGCGTCTGAGTTTGTCGAATATGGTACTCCGTCCCCATCCATTGTTGTGGGGATAAGACCACCACCAGAGAATGTTGTTTTGACTACGTATGTACCTTCGTAATTGGGTGTCCATTTACCCCGTGAGTCGAGGCGAGGTAGCAGAATCTTCTTGAGTACTAGACCATGTCTTGGTTCATCTTGTACAGTATACCGTTACTTTGAAAGAATTCTGAGGCTAATTCTCGTAGGGTTTGTTTGTCAATGCTGGAGGCATTTTCCCGATGTCCTTATTTTTCGAGGTACTTCTTGATTTCGTAAAACCAAGGCTTGTTATATTGTCATTTTTTAATAGCGAGGCAATGTGTGGGCTCTTCAAAGTGTCTGTTTGTGATGCGCGGTTTGTGGTTTTACCAGGTTACTTTGAATATAGACGATATAGTTGCCAGGGCTTCTGTCATTTGATTTCCTTTTCGTGGGACGTGACTGAAAATGATTTTTGCGAATTCCGCAGTCAGTTTTGAAAACATGATCCCGATATGGAACCAGTTTTTGCTATTTAGTATCCCGTTCACCATTGACTCGGTATATGGCTTGTGAGCATTATTTGGAGAAGTCAATACTGCCCCTATATCGTGCCCCGGTGCATTTGAAGCCTCGTCGAACGTGGATACCCAACATGCCCCTGTCTCGGGTTTGTCAGATCTTGGCATTTCGTATTTGCTTATTTTTATAGCACTGTCTGTATTTGACCTTGGCCTGTTTTCGTAGATATGTGCAATAACTTGATCAACTTCTTTGTGGCTCCGCTCTTTACATTGCCCCTTAGCTTGGTTTCTTCCTAGTTTTCCCCTGTGCTCAGATTGATGGCCTTAACAGCCTCTTGATATGGTTGCGTATTATTAGCTTTTCTTTTTATTTCCCTCGCCATTTTCTCAGAGTGTTCAAGATCTTTATCATCTTCCTCTTTAGCTTGGTTGATAGGAGCATCAAAATTATATCGGATCGCAGCAGTAGCATTATCGGTGGTTTTGGGCCTGAATTTGCACCTTTATCATGTTTTGATGCAGATTTAGTATATGAATATTTGAAAATGCATGTGCATAGAAAGTATTGCTATTTTTTTAAATTTAAGACATAAATGCAAGAGAAAGACAGGGATCTTGATTTAAAACAAAACACGACTTTTATTAATCGTAAATATTGTCTGAAACAAAATAGGGAAACCCTTACAAGCAACCCCTATGCCTCGGGCTTAACATAGGTTCTTTCAAAAACTAGAAAAATTAATTAGGAAAGAAAAAGATCCCAGGAATCTCCACGACCGTCCATCTTTTGAGTATTTCTCCTGGGGTGCATTCTCGGATGAATTCAGTTTCCCCTTTGGTGTTGGCTTTATTGGGTATTCTTGCCCTATGTCTGCCATGCACTACTCCATTGTTGACAAAAGTCTCTTGGATTGGAGGAAAATGTGCTTCGCCCTTCAGAGCAGTTTATATTTTTCTTCAGAGTATTGTCCGAACTGGACTATCCCCTGGTCCCTTAGCCTTTGTAGAGATCTTTCTAAAGCTTCATTATTTTCTAGCGGGAGTCTATATTCCAACTGATATTCTTTCAGCGAGTTTATCGGGGTCTTCACTTGTCTACTTTCCCCAGAGTCAATGACTACTTCGATTGCATTTATTGTTAGGCCATCGTGTGACGGCATAGGGTCTGATGTGATGTCGGGCTTCTCGAAAGTGATGTCTTGAGAATCCAACAAATCCTGCACCTTGTGTTTGAAAGTCCAACACTATTCTATGGTATGTCCAGGAGAATTAGCATGATATTTGCATCTGGCGTTGGAATCGTATCTTCATGGGAGTGGCCCGACTAGAGGAGCTAGAGGCTTGAGTTCTACTAAGGATGCCTTAAGTATCTATTGCAATAACTGGCTAGGTGGCATAGGGAGTGGATCAAATTTCCCGGGTGGCCTTCTGCCTTGTTGTTACCCTAGTGGGATTATTAATGGTTGTTGAACCCTGGGTTGTGGTACTACAACATTAATCTCTCCCTCCTTTCCTTTGGTGATGTTTGAAGCAGGACGTTTTGAATTATAGGGAGCATTTGATGGCCCCCCTAATATCTTCCCACTTTTTATCCCGATCTTGATTGTTTCTCTGATGGTTACTAGGTCTGAGAACCCCAAAGAGATACTTCCAACCATCATCTCATAATACAGTCTGTGCAAAGTTCCCATGAACGTGTCTACTAACTCTTTCTCTAATAGTGGTGGTTGCACATGGGATGCAAATTCCCTCCATCTCTGAGCATACTCCTTGAAGGACTCTTCTTTCTTCTGGGACGAATTCTAGAGTTGCATGCGAGTAGGTGCCATGTCCAGGTTATATTTGTAATGCTTTAGAAAATCATTAGCAAGATCTGCCCAGGTCCGAATATGCGTTCTCTCCAATTGCATATACCAGTCTGAAGATGCCTCGCTCAGGCTATCTTGAAAATATTGAATCATCAGCTTCTGATCATGGGCATGGACATGCATCTTCCTGCAGTACATATGAAGATGATTTCTTGGACATGTGAGCCCCTTGAATTTTTAGAAGTCAGGTACTTTGAACTTTGGTGGGATCACTACATCAGGAACTAGGCCCATTTCGAGAGCGTCCATTTCGAAAGCGTCAAAACCCTCCACAGCCTTTAATATTTATTCCAGAGCTTTGTACTGATTCATCACTAGTGGATTAGCAATAAAATGACTATCGGTCGTCTTTGAGGGTTCTTGGTTGGCATCATCTGGGCCGTGGTATCTATATTGCAGGTCCAAGTAGTTGTCTGCATTATTGGTCGGAATCTGCAGGGTATGAGATTCCCCTGCTTTTGGCGGCGGTGGGGACAAACCCTTCAGTTTTAGCTTCTTTTGGGGACATGACGGAATTTTGGGGTCCTGCTTGTGGCTCTTTCCTTGGTTGGTGACCGCTTGATGCACCAATAGTTTGGGCTACTTCCTCGAAAACTGCCCTGGGAATCTGGTCCTGTCTGTCAATAATATTCTTCAAAGCTAAGAGAACTTGACTCAGATCTCCTTTCATGGATGTGACGTCACCCTTTACTTGGTCGAGATCCTCTTTGAATGCAGCCTGAGTTTCCTCGATTTTCTCCATTGGTTTTTTGTTGATGGTCCCTTGTTTGATATGAAGGCCAAGGAGGTAGAGGTCTTCTTTTACCAATGGCTTAACTGGAGAGATTTTTAAAGAAAATGAGTTTTGATATGACATGCATGTGTTTTATAAATGCATGCGTGCGAATGGATGTGCATGAACATGAAATGATTTCTTGTTTTAAATGCCTTATTCACTTGGGTACATGCTTGTGTTTTTACTAATTATTTTACTTGGTGACTAGCTTTAAAATAGACACGCCGTTGGTGTGTGGAAACAAAACTCCTTTATTGAAAGTAATGTAATTCAGATATTGAAAAATATTACAATATTAAGCCAAAACTTTATTTGCGTGAAATTGGGCAAAAAGGAAATAAGTCTTGTAGGCGCGCCTGCAGATATCTGCTTTTGAAACCATCCACTATTGCTGGACAAAACTTGAGAAAGTCTTTAGCATGTTATTTCCCTTTTGTGGCCTTGATTTCAGCCATATTTGGCGCACTGACGCAGATAAGTTGTTTCCTTTGGTATCCATTTTTTTAAAGATAGACACCGAGATCTCGATTTAATTTTTTGTACCCCATGAATAAGACAAAGAAATGGGTGACGAATATATGATGAATGTATGACGAATACATGAAATATATGAATGCGTGGGTGTGAGGTTAAGTGACGGGACTTTTGTAATAAGTACCCTTATAAAGGTAGGTTCCTTACTCTTGACCTATAATTGATCTACCCTCCTGTGATACGGCAGGAGAACTGACTTGAGTTTTGCGTTTGTATTCGCACTTGTTCGGTTGAGCAAGAGTCGCCACCGACTTTTTATTTTATCCTAAAGGAAAGGTTGAAAAAGCACAGCAAAAACCTTTTTTGAGATATTTCGTGGGTTCGGGGGGTAGATTATGAAAAGGGAAGGTATTAGCACCCTTTTCATCCATGGTTATCCATGGGCTCTTAGTTACTTGGTTTTTAGATCACTTGCCTTGATTTTCGATTGCTTGAAAATGGTGTGTGTGTGTGTGTGTTTTGAAACTGTTTTTGAAGAGATGCCTTGTCTTAGGCAACCAATGTATTCGACTCGTGTTTGAGTGTTTTACAAAAGTGTGGATCTTTTTGAAAAGATGTTTCAAATGTTTTTGAGGGTTTGTTTTGAAAGTGTGTATGAAATGTGGTTTTTGAAAAGAAGGCAAGTGTTTTTGCAAGTTGATCTCAAGTAACTAAGAGTTTTGTCTACCCCTATTGTACTCAAAGGTTTTCTCTATGTTTTCAACCCTTTTTAACAATTTTGTTCCACCATTGAATTTGGTGGACAATCTTGCGTTTAGGAAGTTTGTACGGGACGGGCGCGGGTCATCGTATGGACCATGAATGCAATGGTGCCAAGTGTCTTTGGCAATTTGCTTTGAAGGGACTATGATCATTCCATTTAGGCAACTTTCGAAAGCGTCATCGAGGAACTTATGATCATTTTGAATTCGTTTTGCCAAAGAAACTCGACGTGCAAGCATGGCCCATTTTGGAAGGCAACATGTGGGATTACCCTAGAGGGTGCAAGTGTGATTGTGTATTGATTTCATGTATTTGTCTTGTATTAGGTTAACTAGCGTTTGATTTTATGTACATGCAAACCCTAGGTCTAAACATGGTATAATTTAAAAGCGGTAAATTGCGGAAATGTAAAGTCTACGCTATTACAAAATAAGTATCCGGGAGTGGGGGTACAAATTTACAAATGGGGATGAGACTTTAGGAATGTAATGTCCAATAAGTTACAACCAAATCGAATTTGCGATCAAATGTAAATGTAACAAATATACAAAATAAGCAAATATATAATGTATCAAAATGCAAGTATATTGTGTAAGTGTACGTGCATATGTGTATGTAATTATTTACAGGTTAGGAAAATGTGGATTTAAATGTGTATTATTTAAGGTATCGTTTTAACTTAAATGAAAAGGAATTAAATATTTATTAATCTTTGATTTGTGATCTTGTATTTTCTTTAATATGTACAAAAAAGGAATGTTTTGATTAAATGTTTTAAGTTCTAATTATATATATATAAAAATGTATCTTGTCTTGATTATGTACAAAGAGGATATTTTAATTGAAAGAAAGAAAAAAAAGTTTTTCAATTTTAATTATATTGTGTATGAAAGATGTATCTTTATATGTACGTACAAAGAAAATTTAAATTAAATGTTTTAAGTTAAAAATGTATTTTTATGTATTTTAGTATTAATGTATTGAAGCATTATTTTCATGTCTTAATGTTTATTTAGAAACAAAATTAATTTGATTTAGAAAAGAAAGAAAAAGAAAAAGGAATGGTCAAGTTGAAAAAAAGGTTTAAAATGACAAAAAAGAAAGCAAATGGATGCTGAATGAATGGGCCAAGGGTTTACTGGTCCAAACAGAGTGTACGCGTGGGGGGGGGGGGTGTTAACTTGAATATAGTGGGCTTATGGCATTTCAGAAAGGGGCAAGGCCCAAGTTTTACACAAAAAAACATTTTAGGGTTTTTGATTGTTGTGTTCATTTGAAACGCGTAGGGTTGTGAGCAGCGGCGGCGTTCGTTTTCTATCCTCTTCGTCTTCGTTCAACTTTGCCAGGAACCTGACTCTCCCCTTTGCCCAGCCATCAGTGCCTCCGCCTCCTTCGCACTTCCTTCATCCTTGGTTCAGTGAAGTGCAAAAAGGGGTAATCCTCTTGCTTTGTTTAAACGCGTTTAAGGGTTTGAATCCATTTTACATGCTAAGATTTACTGCTTCTTTTGATTAACTGTTTGATTTAATTTCTTATGTTGTGTTCATTATTGATTTTGTTGGAGGTACGTGAGAAGGGATGAAAGAAAATGTATTACCTTTACTGAAGAGGGGAAGGAGTGGTGGAGGTGCTTAGGAGGCTCGATGGCGAATGGAACGTGATGCGCGCTTTGCTTCAGGTTTTGTGATGTCAAGCTGAAAACCTTAGTTTGAACATCTTTTCATCTTTTTTTTTTCTGTTAGCCTTGTCTCTTCTTCTTCTCGTGTTGCCTTTTACTCGAAAGCTTATTCTGAGTTGTGATATGATTATGCTTGCTTGCTTTTTCTGCCCTATGATGTCTCTACTGAGGGCCCTGTTTACATGCTTATGTTGCCTTTGTTGCCTGTGTTGGATGCTTGTGTTGCCTGTGTTACCTGTGTTGGATGCCTGTGTTGCCTTGCTTTGAGTTGCCTCAGTATTTCTTTATCTCTTCCTTCTATTGCCTTGAATGTTTGCCTTTTTTTTTGTTACTGCCCAATGATGATGTCTTTCTGAGGGCCTTGAGGGTTTGATTTTGGATGCTTTTTGAGTAGTAAGGCGTTACCTTTTTCGTGTGGGGCTTCAAGCAGGTTTTGGCATATGCTTAGCAGGTTTGAGTCTTGACAAGGTTTTGAATGGTAAGGCTTTTGGTGTTGAAACTGGCTTTCTGGCTTCTGCTTATGTTGAGTTGGTTGGTTCTGGGGCTTGACAGGTTAATTGCTTGTCTTTTGATGATAGGCTTTACAGGTTTTTATGTTACTGGCTTTTTTTGTTGACAGGATTCAAGGTTTGAAACAGGTACTATGCTTGGTTTGTTCAGGCCTTTTGTGTTTGGATCCTTTTGTTTTTTGTTTTGAGCTGGACAGGTTTTAGCAGGTTAATGGCCTTGAGGCTCAGGCTTCAGGTTAGGCCTTTGACAGGTTATCTTGTGCTCGTTTTTGGTTTAAGGCTAGAAAGCTTTTGTTATGAACTGCTATCGTGAACTTGGGTGAGTATTGGGTTTTATGTTTTTGTTGGTTTTGGGAACTTGTTCTATATCTATTTGACAGGTTCAGCAGGCTTGGCTTTTTGTTCAGCAGGTTTTGCCTTTTGGATGCTTAGGCTGGAAAGTTTTGGCAGTTGGGGTTATCTCCCGTTGATGTCTTTGTGATCTCCTCCTTTTATCCACTGTGTTCAGTTTTTGTTTTATATTATCTTTCTTCCTGCCTAAAGCCTACACCTGCTTTCTTTGCTCTCTTTTTCTTCTCTCTCAGTACAGTTTGCATTAAAATAATATTATGCTTTGTACTTTTCTTTTCTGAAAGAGCCACTTTGTTGGTAAATGATGAAAAATGAAATGGTTTGCTTGCATATCAATTTTCCTCTGCATATTTGTCCCTTCTTCCAGATTTTGTGCTTTTGACATCTTTCCAAATCTTTTGAATAGCTTTGTGACAGTAACTTGTACTTTGACAATTTTTGGATGGTTTGAAAGTTGTGATCCAGTTTGAACTATGCAGTTTGACAATTTTTGAATTGTGCAATTTGACTTTTCTTCTTTTCTTTTGCAGATGAATAATTGAATGGAGGGGAGTAAAGGATAGCAGATGAAGAAATGAAGATTAGAAAAAATATTTAGGATAGTTTTTTATTTAAGTTTAAATTACTTGTAAAACCATTGTTGTAAATAAATTGTAAACAATAATTGTACGAATAATTTAAAAATAAATAAAAGTTTTTATTATCCAATTAATTCTATTTCCTCCTTTTTTCAATTATTTACTTATTATTTATAGTTCTTTAAATTAAAATAACTGAAAGTTAAATTCCAGATATTTAATCTTTAGAATAATAAATAATCAACTAAAAATTGATTCAACGTTAATCAAATAATAAACTCGGCGCTTCCAACATCCAAAGCAAAGCGCAGTCAAACACAATAACTGATCAGATGCATTCCCTTCTTACTGATTTCTTACCAAACACTGTAAATCCAAACTGAATGTTTCCTTTGAATGGTTCAAACAAACAAATGTGAATTCAAACCAAATGCCTTCTTTTACTGATTAAATCAAACACTGCGAATTCAAACCCAAATCTCGGAACAACTTGCAATGCACTGTAGAATTAAATCTTTCTGAGAACGTGCCCACAAAACCCTAATTCTTGATTAAATGCCAAAAAGCGTTCGCCTGATCAAAGTTGAGCCAAAGTCAACCAAAACCCTAAGCCAACTGTGTGAAACATTCCAGAGCCCTGAAAAATCAATAAAACCCTAATTGCGTCTGACTGACGAGAAAAGTCCGTTTGACCGATTCTTGAGCCAGTTTGAAAGATTAGGAAAAGCCTGAAGCTGTTATTTCTTGAGGAAAAATGCGAGGGCAAATTTTGGGGTAGAACAGTTGCCCCTGTTCAATCTTCTTGAACCTGAAGAGTTAGATTGGCAAGTTTGCCTTTCGCGACTTGAAGGTAAAAGAAGATTGGACACTAAAGTACCCAGAAAATTTGCACTCGGCGATGCGATGGTAGAGGTGAATGGGCTTAAAGATGCCATTTGGTGATAGGCTTAAAGATGCCATCTGATACGATAGGATCTTGTCGGGGGATGGGCTTAGAGATGCCATCTGGGAATGGGCTTAAAGATGCCATTTGGCGACTGCTGGTAGGAGGATGGGCTTAAAGATGCCATCTGGAAATGGGCTTAAAGATGCCATTTGAAAATGTTGAACTGTATGTCAATGGTGAGTATCAGAAAGGCACCCATGTTTTGGAACATCTCTGAATTGGGGGTCCGAGCAAGAAATAGATTGACATCCACGTTTTGGAGAATCCGTAAACTATTTTCAGGAGTTGAGATTGAATAAGCAATAGAGCAGCATCCGTTGTTGGGAAGTGTCCGTAAACTGTTTTCAAAAGTTGAGAAGAGTCTGAACAAGTGATAGGTTAACATCCGTTACTAGAGAACCCGTGAACTGTTTTCAGAAGTCTTGAAGTTGAATAAGCAATAGAGCAACATCCGTTGTTGGGAAACTTCCGTAAACTGTTTTCAAAAATTGCATCTGAACAAGTTGGTAGATTAACATCCGTTGTTGGGAAGAATCCGTAAACTGTTTTCAGAAGTCTAGAAGAGTCTGAACAAGCGATAGATTAACATCCGTTGTTGGGAAGAATCCATAAACTGTTTTCAGAAGTCTTGAGATTGAGGAGGAACCGGTGTAGGGTTTCCTAATGATGCGTCTGTGTAAAACTGCATCTGAATGAATTTGAACAAGTATCAGAATGTTGCCATGTCTGGGTCATATATGAGTAAACTTGGAAGATGATCTTTGTCTGCCGACTGATCTTACCTGAAAAGGTAAAGGGTTAGTTGTATGCAATGTTATGATGCATGATGCAATGTATGTGACATCAATGTTTATGACATGAATGGGATGAATGCGCATGTAAGCTGATGAGCTAATGCCGAGGAAAAATGAATCCTGGACGGCTGAAGATAAAAGAATCTTGATTGCTGCCGGGGAAAACAAATCCTTGGCTGCTGCTGTGGAGGGAAAGAATCTTCTTATTGTTGAAAAGTGAGAAGTCTTGGGACCACTGTTGGGGAAATCAGAAGCTTGGGTTGTATGCCAAACTACTGGGGTCTTCCCGTTTTGAGGAGATCTGTGTAGGATTTCCTGATGATGAGTTCGTGTAAAACTGCATCGGGTTCTTGAACACTTTTGACATTTGAATGCCCCATGTGGTGGTGTAGATAATCTCCTGGCTTGTTACAGGTGTTCATCTGGAACTAGTCGTCAATAGATATGCCCTGGCTGGATACAGGAATCGAATCTTCAAACTCTTCAGACGTGCCCTGGCTAGATACAGGAATCGAGTATGGAAATAGTCGTCAACAGATATGCCCTGGTTGGATACAGGAATCGAGTCTGGAAATGTGATAGTTGACAGATATGCCCTGGCTGGATACAGGAATCAAATCTTCAAACTCTTCAGACGTGCCCTGGCTAGATACAAGAATCGAGTCTGGAAATGTGATAGTTGACAGATATGCCCTGGCTGGATACAGGAATCGAATCTTCAAACTCTTCAGACGTGCCCTGGCTAGATACATGAATCGAGTCTGGAAATGTGATAGTTAACAGATATGCCCTGGCTGGATACAGGAGTCGAATCCTCAAACTCTTCAGACGTGCCCTGGCTAGATACAGGAATCGAGTCTGGAAATGTGATAGTTGACAGATATGCCCTGGCTGGATACAGGAATCGAATCTTCAAACTCTTCATACGTGCCCTGGCTAGATACAGGAATCGAGTCTGGAAATGTGATAGTTGACAGATATGCCCTGGCTAGATACAGGAATCGAATCTTCAAACTCTTCAGACGTGCCCTGGCTAGATACAGGAATCGAGTCTGGAAATGTGATAGTTGATTTGTTGAACACTTTTGACATTCGAATGCCCCAAGTGGTGATGAAGGAGTCTTGAATCAGATTACTCTGCATATTGAGAGATTTCTTGAAATCTTGACTGGACTGCCCCAGGTTAATTGGACTTTGAAAGATCTATTGGACCTTGACTGGACTGCCCCAGGTTAATTGGATTTTGAAAGATCTGTTGGACCTTGACTGGACTGCCCCAGGTTAATTGGATTTTGAAAGATCTGTTGGACCCTGACTGGACTGCCCCAGGTTAATTGGATGGTGCTATGTCATGCCCCTTGTTGATAGGAGATTTGTAAAGGAAGTGTCGTCTTTTTGAAGTGATTTTGCTCACTGAGAGAGTTTTTGTTCCTCCGAACATTCACTGTATGAATTTCTTCACTGTCAAACAAAAAGCCAAATGCAGACAGTGATATTCAAGCAATGCAAAGTTTATGTTTGTCTCGAAGTTTTGAAAAATGCATTTTTAGCAGAAAACTTTTTATAAGACAGATCAACACAAGATTTAGAGCAAAGCCTTACAGGAGTCAGGATACCTTTTATAACAGTATGCTTTCGAACTAACCCATGCTTCAATTAGGACTTTTGAAGGGTTGTAACGTGGCTTGGTTCACGGTTTAAGAAACAAAGGATAAAGGCTCAAAGTATATTTGTACCCACCCGCTCTTCGTGATGTTCTTCAACCTAAGCTCAGTTAATTGTGCGTCTTACTCTGTTTTGAGTTTGGAACGACTTTTGGGCGATGGTTCACCAGTTGAATTTTGGGAGACAGTTATCATCTCCTTTTTCTTTTTCAACATTTTTCCTGTTGTCGAGGACTTTGTACTGACCTCACTATTTTGATTTTGATTTGTTATCCCTAACTTTTTCCTGACTGTTACCGTTTTCCGGGATTACCGTCAGCGGGATGCCCCAGCTTTCTTAAGCCTCCTTTATAGGTTTTGGCTCATTGGGCTTTTTCTCTTTTGCGAGATTGACTGTCTATGTGAGAGGGAACCACCCTTGTCTTTTGATCCCAAAGGAATGTTTTCTTTTTAGACGTCGTTCGTTTGTATTACGAACTGAGAGTTTGCGACTTCAATGCGCGTTTAACTGAGATACTACCCTGCCCCAGGTTTATATCAAAGGTTTTGATTGCTTAGAACATAAAACTCCTACTTCTTTGGCTCGAAGGGATTGACTAGGGATTATCTTCCTTATAACTCTAGTGTTTGGGAATTGAAAGAAATGCCTGTACATCATCAGCAAGGTCTGTTCAAAAGCATACTGTATAAGATCATGGTATTGTTTCGTCATTCTCCCTCTAAAGGCTTGCAGCTTTTTATCAGGAGTCAAATATCATAAAGAAAAGCATAAGAGTAGTGAAACAAATGGATGAATTCAAGACAAACATATGCAATGCATTAATGAAAACAGAGTTTAACATCAACAGTTAATTGTTTGACAGCAAAAGAAATTACAACTTTGAAAATTCAAAAAGAAGCAAAAGTCTTTCAGCTTGAGCTTCGTCACTTCAGGTGGAGAACCCTTTAACGGAAGATTTTCATCTCGCCGTCTGGCATGAATTCCAGCACTCCAATGTCGATCAGATCTTGAATCTTGTTCTTCAAGGCCCAACAGTCGTTGGTGTTGTGTCCCGGGCTGTAGGAGTGATAAACACAAAATGCATCGGGACGATAGTTAGGAGAGGAGGTATTGAGCTTCTGAGGAGGATCCTTTAGGGTGAGCAAGTTGACCTCCAACAGGCGCTTCAGTATGAAGAATGATGGTATCTCAGTCTCCGTGAACTGTCTTCCCGACGTTTCTTGCTTACGCCGATTACCTCGTTGACGCTGGCGAGGTTGTTGATGGGCTTGTGACCCTGAAGCAAGCGAAGGAGCCTTCCCCTTGTCTTCTTGAGTGGGTGGAGGTTGAGCTGTGACTTGCTCTTCAACCTCAGATGTTTGGCCCAGTTGGTTGTTTGGAAGCAGTTGGCGGACAAGAACTCTGAGTTCCTCTTGTCTTTGAGATAGGTCTTGGATGAGAGCCATCTGGCCCACCAACTGTCCCATCACTTGGGTCCTCAATGTTGCCAAATCAAACTACAGTGCTTCCAACTGGTCACTCCTGGCATTGTTGGAATTCTCCAGGCCCTTGGTGAGGAGAGCTTTCATTTCTTCTTGCCCCAGAGACAAGTTTAGGAACATCTCCTGCAGCTGAGCAGTCTGGTCTTGGATGTCTTTGACAGACCTTTCTAGAGCCATCTCTTGCTGAAATAAACAGCAGGAGAGTAAGGAAACCTGAAAAAGGAAAGACTGTCAAAATGCAATGCATGATATGTGGATGCATGCTTTCAAGGATCTCTTGGGGTAAACACAAGAAAATGTTAGAGGTTGAACTTTGCTCTTGGATTGGAGAACTTTGCACCGGTGGATGTCTTTCCACGAGAATCAAGCTCACCATGTCGAGTGGGTCATAGCCACTGATTCAAGTTGTTGCACTTGATCTTTGTTTGGAGAACTTTGTATCGGTGGATGTCTTTCCACAAGAATCAAGCTCACCATGTCGAGTGGGTCATAACCACTGATTCAAGTTGTTGCACTTGAACTTTGGTTGGCATTGGTTAGAGGAGAAACCTCCTGCCCCTTGATAGACGTCTGGTTCAACGTAACCCTGCACCAAAAGAACCTTCGAGATCCTTGAAATGGTTATTGAAAATGCTATGGTATGATGTCATGATGTCATGTACATGTATGCGAAAAGCAAGTGAGTGTATATACAGGCAAACATATTCACACAAAGCAAACAAGTCCTTAGGTTTAGGCTTGCATGGGGTTCAGATACTACCCTCTTTCAGTTTCGTTGGTTAAAACCTGTCCTATCAAAAGTAACCGGGTTCTAGAGGATCTCTAATCATCAGCTACCCTCGATCGGTCATAACTCCAACATCGCTATCTTTTCTTGCGGCCGGAACCATCGCGAGAGTTTAGCCTCAATGAGTGTAGCATACTGCTACTGTTCTATGGCCAAGTTGGGTCAATTTAGGGTTCTAAGGTCGGTTGGTGCTTAATGACTCCTTAGAAGACCTATATTCTCCTCATTGCAACACAAGGGATATAGGTACAGACCAAGGTGCCACACCAACGTAGCCACTGCTTCACCCATGTCAGTCTACACCGGACAGGTCCCTCACAGATTATGCTACCTAAAAAAGGGTATTCCCCAGATCCGGGTTAGGATCTATGAAACTCCGATGCAAAGCCCACAAATATAAAATAAAACAAAGCAATCAATTGAAAACAAAGGTGATCTAAACCCTAAGGTAACCCCACTTTTAAGTTAATCCCCAGCAGAGTCGCCAGTTCTGTGATACGGCGGGAGAACTGACTTGAGTTTTGCGTTTGTATTCGCACTTGTTCGGTTGAGCAAGAGTCGCCACCGACTTTTTATTTTATCCTAAAGGAAAGGTTGAAAAAGCACAGCAAAAACCTTTTTTGAGATATTTCGTGGGTTCGGGGGGTAGATTATGAAAAGGGAAGGTATTAGCACCCTTTTCATCCATGGTTATCCATGGGCTCTTAGTTACTTGGTTTTTAGATCACTTGCCTTGATTTTCGATTGCTTGAAAATGGTGTGTGTGTGTGTGTTTTGAAAATGTTTTTGAAGAGATGCCTTATCTTAGGCAACCAATGTATTCGACTCGTGTTTGAGTGTTTTACAAAAGTGTGGATCTTTTCGAAAAGATGTTTCAAATGTTTTTGAGGGTTTGTTTTGAAAGTGTGTATGAAATGTGGTTTTTGAAAAGAAGGCAAGTGTTTTTGCATGTTGATCTCAAGTAACTAAGAGTTTTGTCTACCCCTATTGTACTCAAAGGTTTTCTCTATGTTTTCAACCCTTTTTAACAATTTTGTTCCACCATTGAATTTGGTGGACAATCTTGCGTTTAGGAAGTTTGTTCGGGACGGGCGCGGGTCATCGTATGGACCATGAATGCAATGGTGCCAAGTGTCTTTGGCAATTTGCTTTGAAGGGACTATGATCATTCCATTTAGGCAACTTTCGAAAACGTCATCGAGGGACTTATGATCATTTTGAATTCGTTTCGCCAAAGAAACTCGACGTGAAAGCATGGCCCGTTTTGGAAGGCAACATGTGGGATTACCCTAGAGGGTGCAAGTGTGATTGTGTATTGATTTCATGTATTTGTCTTGTATTAGGTTATCTAGCGTTTGATTTTATGTACATGCAAACCCTAGGTCTAAACATGGTATAATTTGAAAGCGGTAAATTGCGGAAATGTAAAGTCTACGCTATTACAAAATAAGTATCCGGGAGTGGGGGTACAAATTTACAAATGGGGATGAGACTTTAGGAATGTAATGTCCAATAAGTTACAACCAAATCGAATTTGCGATCAAATGTAAATGTAACGAATATACAAAATAAGCAAATATATAATGTTTCAAAATGCAAGTATATTGTGTAAGTGTACGTGCATATGTGTATGTAATTATTTACAGGTTAGGAAAATGTGGATTTAAATGTGTATTATTTAAGGTATCGTTTTAACTTAAACGAAAAAGAATTAAATATTTATTAATCTTTGATTTGTGATCTTGTATTTTCTTTAATATGTACAAAAAAGGAATGTTTTGATTAAATGTTTTAAGTTCTAATTATATATATATATAAAAATGTATCTTGTCTTGATTATGTACAAAGAGGATATTTTAATTGAAAGAAAGAAAAAAAAGTTTTTCAATTTTAATTATATTGTGTATGAAAGATGTATCTTTATATGTACGTACAAAGAAAATTTAAATTAAATGTTTTAAGTTAAAAATGTATTTTTATGTATTTTAGTATTAATGTATTGAAGCATTATTTTCATGTCTTAATGTTTATTTAGAAACAAAATTAATTTGATTTAGAAAAGAAAGAAAAAGAAAAAGGAATGGTCAAGTTGAAAAAAAGGTTTAAAATGACAAAAAAGAAAGCAAATGGATGCTGAATGAATGGGCCAAGGGTTTACTGGTCCAAACAGAGTATACGCGTGGGGGGGGGGGGGGGGTGTTAACTGGAATATAGTGGGCTTATGGAATTTCAGAAAGGGGCAAGGCCCAAGTTTTACACAAAAAAACGTTTTAGGGTTTTTGATTGTTGTGTTCATTTGAAACGCGTAGGGTTGTGAGCAGCGGCGGCGTTCGTTTTCTATCCTCTTCGTCTTCGTTCAACTTTGCCAGGAACCTGACTCTCCCCTTTGCCCAGCCATCAGTGCCTCCGCCTCCTTCGCGCTTCCTTCTTCCTTGGTTCAGTGAAGCGCAAAAAGGGGTAATCCTCTTGCTTTGTTTAACCGCGTTTAAGGGTTTGAATCCATTTTACATGCTAAGATTTACTGCTTCTTTTGATTAACTATTTGATTTGATTTCTTATGTTGTGTTCATTATTGATTTTGTTGGAGGTACGTGAGAAGGGATGAAAGAAAATGTATTACCTTTACTGAAGAGGGGAAGGAGTGGTGGAGGTGCTTAGGAGGCTCGATGGCGAATGGAACGTGATGCGCGCTTTGCTTCAGGTTTTGTGATGTCAAGCTGAAAACCTTAGTTTGAACATCTTTTCATCTTTTTTTTTCTGTTAGCCTTGTCTCTTCTTCTTCTCGTGTTGCCTTTTACTCGAAAGCTTATTCTGAGTTGTGATATGATTATGCTTGCTTGCTTTTTCTGCCCTATGATGTCTCTACTGAGGGCCCTGTTTACATGCTTATGTTGCCTTTGTTGCCTGTGTTGGATGCATGTGTTGCCTGTGTTGGATGCCTGTGTTGCCTTGCTTTGAGTTGCCTCAGTATTTCTTTATCTCTTCCTTCTATTGCCTTGAAGGTTTGCCTTTTTTTGTTACTGCCCAATGACGATGTCTTTCTGAGGTCCTTGAGGGTTTGATTTTGGATGCTTTTTGAGTAGTAAGGCGTTACCTTTTTCGCGTGGGGCTTGAAGCCTGTGAGGCTTGAGGGCATCAAGCAGGATTTGGCATATGCTTAGCAGGTTTGAGTCTTGACAAGGTTTTGAATGGTAAGGCTTTTGGTGTTGAAACTGGCTTTCTGGCTTCTGCTTATGTTGAGTTGGTTGGTTCTGGGGCTTGACAGGTTAATTGCTTGTCTTTTGATGATAGGCTTTACAGGTTTTTATGTTACTGGCTTTTTTTGTTGACAGGATTCAAGGTTTGAAACAGGTACTATGCTTGGTTTGTTCAGGCCTTTTGTGTTTGGATCCTTTTGTTTTTTGTTTTGAGCTGGACAGGTTTTAGCAGGTTAATGGCCTTGAGGCTCAGGCTTCAGGTTAGGCCTTTGACAGGTTATCTTGTGCTCGTTTTTGGTTTAAGGCTGGAAAGCTTTTGTTATGAACTGCTATCGTGAACTTGGGTGAGTATTGGGTTTTATGTTTTTGTTGGTTTTGGGAACTTGTTCTATATCTATTTGACAGGTTCAGCAGGCTTGGCATTTTGTTCAGCAGGTTTTGCCTTTTGGATGCTTAGGCTGGAAAGTTTTGGCAGTTGGGGTTATCTCCCTTTGATGTCTTTGTGATCTCCTTCTTTTATCCACTGTGTTCAGTTTTTGTTTTATATTATCTTTCTTCCTGCCTAAAGCCTACACCTGCTTTCTTTGCTCTCTTTTTCTTCTCTCTCAGTACAGTTTGCATTAAAATAATATTATGCTTTGTACTTTTCTTTTCTGAAAGAGCCACTTTGTTGGGAAATGATGAAAAATGAAATGGTTTGCTTGCATATCAATTTTCCTCTGCATATTTGTCCCTTCTTCCAGATTTTGTGCTTTTGACATCTTTCCAAATCTTTTGAATAGCTTTGTGACAGTAACTTGTACTTTGACAATTTTTGGATGGTTTGAAAGTTGTGATCCAGTTTGAACTATGCAGTTTGACAATTTTTGAATTGTGCAATTTGACTTTTCTTCTTTTCTTTTGCAGATGAATAATTGAATGGAGGGGAGTAAAGGATAGCAGATGAAGAAATGAAGATTAGAAAAAATATTTAGGATAGTTTTTTATTTAAGTTTAAATTACTTGTAAAATCATTGTTGTAAATAAATTGTAAACAATAATTGTACGAATAATTTAAAAATAAATAAAAGTTTTTATTATCCAATTAATTCTATTTCCTCCTTTTTTCAATTATTTACTTATTATTTATAGTTCTTTAAATTAAAATAACTGAAAGTTAAATTCCAGATATTTAATCTTTAGAATAATAAATAATCAACTAAACATTGATTCAACGTTAATCAAATAATAAACTCGGCGCTTCCAACATCCAAAGCAAAGCGCAGTCAAACACAATAACTGATCAGATGCATTCCCTTCTTACTAATTTCTTACCAAACACTGTAAATCCAAACTGAATGTATCCTTTGACTGGTTCAAACAAACAAATGTGAATTCAAACCAAATGCCTTCTTTTACTGATTAAATCAAACACTGCGAATTCAAACCCAAATCTCGGAACAACTTGCAAAGCACCGTAGAATTAAATCTATCTGAGAACGTGCCCACAAAACCCTAATTCTTGATTAAATGCCAAAAAGCGTTCGCCTGATCAAAGTTGAGCCAAAGTCAACCAAAACCCTAAGCCAACTGTGTGAAACATTCCAGAGCCCTGAAAAATCAATAAAACCCTAATTGCGTCTGACTGACGAGAAAAGTCCGTTTGACCGATTCTTGAGCCAGTTTGAAAGATTAGGAAAAGCCTGAAGCTGTTATTTCTTGAGGAAAAATGTGAGGGCAAATTTTGGGGTACAACACCTCCCAAAAGGTGGCTTCCTTAAGGGTGCCATGAATAACACCCGAGGGGAAAGACACAAGGGCCTCCCTTAGGTGGAGCCTTTTTACGAACTGAGACTTTCGTCTCAAAGTCGTGAAAGATCTCGTCATGAGATTTTAGGTTAAGGCCGTTACAAAGAGTCATGGGTGACCTTCCAAAGTCCTACTCGTAAAGAGGATATCTCTCGATAAGTATTCCTTTTTCGGAAGTTCATCGACTCTATGCGAAGTCGTCACATAAACTCGTAGGGATGATTTACCCCCTAAGCTAATAGACGAACCTTCTTTCAAAGGGTTATATTGGAAATATTCTTGAGATAGAAAAAAATCTGCCACACACTAAATATATGATGATAAGAGAAATTGACAGTAAATAAATAAATGCGATAAAATAGATAAATGAAATAAATAAATAAAGCAAATAAAAAGAATAGAAACCCCACAAATACCTAAACCTAGGGTTAAGTAGAGTCCCCAACAGATTCTCCAACTATTTCTATCAAGAATCCTCCTTCGTTCTATTCTTCTTCTGTAAAAAAAACCGCCGTCCTTTCCCCTCTTTTTCTTAATTTGCTGTTTATTTATATCATTAGGAATTTTAGGGTTGTCTTTACAATTAGTTAGGGTTTGATTTAGGATTAGATCAATTAGAGATTTGCAAATCTACTGTAATTGATTGCAATTGTAATGTATATTTGTGTATTAGAGATTTTCTGGATTTGTCATGATTTGATAAAGACCTGACTGTGTTAAATATACTGGATATTATTTAATTAGATTGAAATCTGGATTTTGTTTGTACTATATTCTGGTTTTGACTTGATTTCCAGATTTGGTTAATTGATTGTTTTTTCTTTTAAATTTCTACAGTATCAGTTCCTTTGGGGAAAATTAGCATAAGTTTTTGCCTGATTAGTAGTTGTTTGTTGAAAACAAATGTGTATTAATTTTGGCTAGATCTAAACAGTTATTGTTGTTAATCAATTTGGGCCTTAGCTTATTTTTTTTGTTTCACTAAATCATGCGTTTTTCCATATAAACTGGGCCTAACTTTGGTCCAACAAAACTTTTTTTCCAACACAACCATTTCCCAATAAACAACAATTAGTGATTATGAAAAGTCTACCAGCAAAAGATGCACCACGTTTTCTTAAAGAGATATATATCATTTATTATATATTTTTTTGACTTAAGATGATAATAACAAACAATTTTATTAATAATGTTTCCTTTTGCAAATGAGACGAAAAAAATCCCAAAAATACCAATGGGTCAACTTGCAAAACCTTACTGAGTCTGTTATTTGTAACTACAGCTCCTGTTTTTTTTTTACTAAAATCAACTTAATTTAAATAAGCTTATGCAATTTAAAATCGAGTGGGCTTAATTTAATTATAACCTCCCTTTTACTAACAACTATTTAATAATTTAGAACTTTACACTTACTCCAATAATTTACATTTACGAATTGCATGGGCCAATGGCCAACATGCCTTGCGAATGGATTCACAAATATATGAGTCTCTTCGATTTAGATAGCCCCATTCTCCTGAATTAAAATACACCCCTGGTTGACTTTAATATTAAGAATGTGCCATCAGATAAAATTATCCTTAGTTAAAAGTTTCTTTATTATTTTAATCTTGGAAAATAAAATCATCGGGGTAGGACAAATTTGTGGTACGTCAGTACAGAATCAGAGTCATGATATTTACATTGTATCTTTGGAAATCCAAGCCTAACAATGCCTAAGTAATGAGATGAAAGTCAGAAGAAACTTACCTTGTTGCTGGAGATTGTTCTGTGAATTAAAGCCTGGTTCATAATGCTGTAATGTTCTGATCAGCTTCCTCAAGTTCCCAGGAAGCTAGAACAACCCTTAATTTGAGGTATGAATGGCTGGAATATTCTGGAGCAGTCAAGGTGAAAAGTTCTGATTTTTCTAATGGAGATTGATGAAGATTGTGTTACAGTCTGAAAACAGAAGTTGGGAAGGCCTCTATGTGTATATCAGAAACTGTATTGATGATTTGGCCAAGAAACGCACAAGAAAAATTAGAATTTGGATGCAAAAACAAGAAATTGGCAGGTTTTGTACTTGTGTTGTAGTTTTGGGTTCTTGGAATTTTAAGCAAGGTTTCAAGACTTTTTTTCAATCTCTCCCCCCTCTTTAACAGTTTGCAAGATGAAGTTAACTTATAGGCAAAAGATTTATAAGCTTAGAGAAATCAGGAGTACATCCATCATGTGTTATGGCTTGTTGACTTATTTTTGAAGCAAGTTTAGCCAAACATGTTTCAAGGCAAGGTAGGGTGGTTAGAAGCTTTAAGAACACCTAATCTGAATTTGTAAGCATGGTTTATGGGAGAAGTACACTTAGAAGAAAAGTGAAGCATGGGCTCAAAATAAACTTTGTACAAAACTTTGCTTTTCAAGGACAGTAATGGTACTTTCATGCCACACGTGGAAAGATCCTTTGGATAAAGACTCAAAAGTTGGTGTAAGCATTAAATGATGATGCCATTTAGCAAGAAGGAAAGACTGCAACATGATATTGTGTAACATAGCTTGAAGTTGGATCAGAAGTTCAGCGTAAGCGTAACTTAGAACAAATGTCCAACTACTGATCTTTGAATCTCCCTGCTCTAGCATGACCTAAAGAAGTTCTCAAACTTTTCAGAAAGCTTGTAACATGCTTTGTAACCTCTCTTTAAATTATCTTAGAAAACTCTGATTGAACCTACGTGAAAACTGGCCCAGAAGTTCTACTCAAATTCTGACTTGGAAAGGTTCAGAATTTACTGAGTGTTTTAGTTTCCTGGACGTGTCTTCAAGGATTTATAACTTGAAGTCCCAGCATTTCTGGGAGAAGTTCTGTTCTGCAATGTTTTAGATCTCATTGAGATTTACAACTCTTGTGTCAGAATTTCTTCCTGAATCAGCTTGCATCATGATGAAAATTTGGCCAGAAGTTCTGAACTTATCATCTTTTCTTAACACTTAGAAAAATTTCTAAGTGTTTAGAATTTTGACTTTTCCAAAGTAATTTGACTTTTGATTTTCTAGATGAAACAAGTTCATATTCTACCATGTCTTGATGAAATGTGATTCTTTAAACTTGATGTTGATCGAAAAGTCAAAGTTTGAATTTTCAGTGTGCATTTTGACCATTTTGCCCTTGTGCTAATCCCAACCCTAAATTGATGTATCAGTGCTGCAAACTTGAGCCATATAAGATCTTGTAAGAAACTTCTTGAGAAATGAGAGGGAAAATTTTGGGGTACAACAGAGCAGTTCAAACTTTCTTGGCGGTCTTTCAAATCTGTTCTGTTGTTGTTCTCGTGGAATTATTAATGGTTGATGTACCCTTGGATGCGAGACTACAACATTAATTTCTCCCTCTTTCTTTTTCGAGAAGTTAGGAACATGTATTTTTTCATTATAAGGGGTACTAGACGATCCCTCTTTTATTGTTTCTCTTTTTATTCCATCTTCAATCCTTTCACCAATAGTTACTAAATTAGAGAATCCGGCCGAGACGCTTCCCACCATCTTTTCATAATACAACCCTTGTAAAGTTCCCATGAACATATCGACTAATTCTTTTTCCAAAAGTGGTGGTTGTACACGGGCTGCCATTTCTCTCCACCTTTGAGCATACTCCTTGAAAGACTCCTCCTTTTTCTGAGACAAGTTATGGAGTTGCATGCAGGTAGGTGCCATGTCCAAGTTGTGCTTGTATTGTCTCAAGAAAGTGTTATCAAGATCTGCTCATGTCTATATATGAATTTATTCCAACTGCATGTACCAATCCAGGGATGCCCCACTTAAATTGTCTTAGAAACAATGGATCATCAGCTTCTAGTCTTGAGCATAGGAATGCACCTTCCTGTAATACATGTGTAGATGGTTCCTTGGACATGTGAGCCCCTTCTATTTTCCAAAGTCAGGTACTTTGAATTTCGGCGGGATCACCACATCAGGAACTAGACCCATATCGAGAGCGTCGACATCGAAAGCATCGTAACCCCCTGTTGTACCCCAAAATTTTCCCTCCCATTTTCAAGACAAATTAATTCAATATAACACCTCATGATCATCAAGGTCTTAATTGCTCAAGACTGTTCAAAGATTGATCAGACAAACCCTCCTCCTAAGAAGTGACCTACAACTAGGGTTTTGTTTTTCTCAAGGAAACCTGGACTTCTAATGCCTCAAGTGGACTTCATGGGTTCTCACATGCTTCAAATCATCCTCATACAAAATTTCAAGCCTTGCAACATAAATTTTCTCAGACAATTATCTAGAAGACTGAAAATCAATTGTATTGGACAAAAAGTCAACTTTGACATATTTACAGTCAAACTTCAAGATTTTTGGTCAACATCAACATTTTGAGGTCACATTCATCATTTGATCAAGGGTTGATCATAATTCATCAAGAAAACTCAATATTCATCAAAAGTCAAAAGTTACTAAATTAGGTTTTTCTTAAGGAAAAGTCAATTGAACTTTGACCAAGCTTAACTTTCACATGCTTCATCATAAAATTCTCAACTAAAGCTAATTTTGAAGTAAATTCAATTCTCTACAACTTTGTCTCTCTAAGCTCAAGGAAAAAAGTGCTTCATATGAGAGTTATGAGCCAAAACATTACATGTCATTTTAAAAGTCAACAAAAGACACTTTTTGTCAAAGCACCTTACATCAAGATAAAGGCTTCAATGAAAAAATGACCAACATGAAGATTATAGGGGCCGTCTTAAGGTTCACAAAAAGTCACAGGTCACCTTCATATGATAAAAATTGAGTGTTATGATTGGTGCAAGTTTGGCAATTTTGAGAAAATGCATGAAGTCCAAATTAATAAATTTGAATTTTTGGGCTAATGGGCTTATCTTTTAAGGTCCAAACGAGTTCCCGACCCCATAATAGATTCCTACATCCATTCATATTTTTTTTGTGATTTTTATTTCCTTTATTTTGATTTTATTCAATTAAAACAAAAATAAATCAAATAAAATAGCAAATCAAAGATATAAAGTGCATGGCTTTTGTTTTGGACCAGAATTAAAGTCCAAAATTCATGACAACCAAGCAAGAAACTGTGTGCATCTATTTTCCAATCAAATCTTCATGGTTTTGTAATATTTCACCTTATTTTCAAACAAAATCAAAAGATATGTTACACATGATGTCCAAGCCCATCTTTTAACCTAATCTATTCTCCTATAAATATACTACATATTCAGACTAAAGAGAACAGGCGTGGCTGCCAAGAAATAAGGGTTTTTGAGATTGAAAAGTTGCAAAGAAGGTTGAATTTGATATCTTGTTTGCAGACATCCTCAAGGTGAAATAACCATCCAAAAAGATCATTGAGGTATCATAGAGTAAGTTCTAATCATTCTTGATGATCAAATGCATCTAAAACCCGCATTCATTCCATTGCCGGTTTGACATATTTTTTGAAATTCATATTTTTATATTTGCGATGCTTTGTTTTAAACTAACGATTTCAATGGTATTCTTGGGACAAATTAAAGCATGCTTTATCCCTTGCATGAGGCCCATGATGCCAGAAAACTCCATCACCATTATTGCACCGTTTTGCCTTTTGTTGATTGTATCTCATTATACATGATAAATTAGCCTAAAAGAACGTCACCATTGGATTCGCAAGGGTCAATTTAGGGGGATATGGTCCTTTTTTTATCCCTAATACATGCTATTTTTGCAGGTTGATGAAAGACCTCACCGGAGAAGACGACCAGAGCTAGGGCTCTGACACTTCTCTTGTTCACATGTTTTACTATATATTTGTTTGCTTCTATTGTATTGATATATTTGAAGCGCAACACAGTTGGTTGAGGCACGGGTGTGTAATGTGAAGGGCATGGGTTCGACCCACGCGTCTTGCGTTCATTTGTTTATTTTCTAAACTAACATGCAGGTTTATCATATAATAATCAAGTCCTATTTTCAAACACCAACGAGCGCATGGCGCAGTGGCAAGTAGGCGCACATGTTACTTTAGGGGCGTGGGTTCAACACCCACCCCATGCAAATCCTTTTTTCTATTTTTTTCCTATTTTCTTTTCTAAACCCTAATTAACTTTTAATCAATCATTAAACTAACCTAATTTTTTTTAATACCAATAAATTAGGTTTGGGATTTTAACTAATATTTAATTTTATTGATATATTTTTATTTACTAAATTAATTAAATAATCAATTTTTCCTTAAATATTAAAATAAATTAGAATTTAGGTTTTATTAATTATTATTATCCCTTAAATTATTTTTATAAAACATAAAAAAAAATTTACTTAGGTCTTAGATCTTTTTAACACTTTTCTATTTCTCTTATTCACTATTTAATTTTCATAGATCAAGTGTATAGGACGCACTCTTTAATGTAATAGCGTAGGTTTCCTTTCTCACAATTTTTTCCTAATTATGTAACTGCTCACAGGATGTAACAGCGTAGATTTATTTTTCGCATCCTTTTTCATCTTATGTAACTGCTCAAAGGATGTAATAGCATAGGACATTTATATTCTCGCACTTATATTTTTAGGCTATGATTAGTAACTAGGGTTTGTATGGCAAGACTAATAACTGAACGTACAAAACCCTAATTTCAAGATAAAATAACTGAAACTAATACATTTTGCACACTTGCACCTCTAGGGTATCCTCTCTTGTTACCTTACGATACTTGGTCACGTCCCTCAAAAGTAGGGATACTTTAGAAAAATACCCTCGATCAAATCATCATAGTCCCTTCGAATAAAGATCATAATCCCTCAATGACCCTTCGAGTTTCCTATAAAATGATCTAGTCCCTATGAGTAAATGATGATAGTCCCTCCGATACAATTGCTAAAGTATCCTTACATGTTGCCTTTGATGACCATACGATGACCCTACGCCTGTCCCTTCACATCTAATGGATAGGGCTACCTACCAATTAATGGTATGAATAGTACTATCTCTAAAGGATAAGGAAAAGAATAAAAAAGATCTTTAGTGGGTAAGGATCTCTTAAATGCTTGCTTACAACTTTTCTAAAAAAACATTTTTTCACACATCACTTTCAAACAAATATTTTCAAAAAGACTTTGTACGCATTCTTGAGGATTGATACAAGAATAATTAAAAAGTTGGCCTTGCATTGGCTTTTCAAAATATTTTCAAATTACACGCGCAAAAAACAAGTTTTCAAAAGTGAGCTAAGCAATTAAGAGCCCGTAGATAACTATGGATGAAAATGGTGCTAACACCTTCCCTTTTCATAAATTACCCCCCGAACTCAAAATCTATCAAAGGTCTTTCCTGTTCTTTTCACATTTCCTATATTGGATAAAAGAAAAGTCGATAGAGACTCTAGCTATCCGCATATTTGGATAAAACCAAAAAAGGCAGTTCTCCCATCGTGTTACAGAACTGGCGACTCTATAGGGGATAACACTTTGTTAAAGAATAAAAAAGTCAGTTTTCCACTGATTTGGTTAAAATGATGGCTACGGTTAGTGTGACACTTTGGTTTGTATTGGTGTTCCTTGAGTTAGTCGAGGATAACATTAGGCTTCCGCGTGGTGTCATTAACACTAACTTACTTTTAGAATCTTAATTGACCTGTTTTTACCTATAGAAAGTAGTAAGATAGCCAGCTTTGGTATATTCCAATGTAGGCACTATCCATGCTCATGTACCATTTCAATGCTGCACCAGTTAAACTGTCTTAAAAGAAGTGAATCAACAGGCGTTGATCATCGGTATGAGTAGACATTCCCCTCACATATATCACTAGCTGAGCACGTGGGAAAGTATTGCCCTTGTACTTCTCGAATTCCGGTACTTTGAATTTCGCAGGTATTTTCACATTTGGAACCAAACACACATCATCCACATTCTGTCCAAACATTTCTTTTCCTCTAAGGGACTTTAACTCTTTCTATATATTATTAAACTGATCCTGAAAATCTTCCATTCGGTCATAGAAACCTAAGCTTTCACTTAGTGGAGGAATAGGGCGATAAACTTCGTCATTAACAAATGGTATAACATTCACCGAGGGAGGTGCATCATAGTGAATCTCATTCCTAGTATTAGGAGTAATATGTACCACAGAAGGTGCAGGAGCAGCAACAGCCTGATCAAGTGGAGCAACATGAGCATCTTAATTATAAACTTCTGGTATGAATTTCTCTAGAATTCCCCATGGATAACCATGAGGCTTACGATTTTGAATAATAGTGGCTGGAGCATCAGAAACAGGAATTGTCGAAGCTTCGGAAGTAACCATTGTCTGTTGAGGATGAGGAAGTGGTGGCTCATTCTGCCCAGCCACCAATGATTCCATCAAAGCAGTGAGATTGGCCATACCGGCCTTCAGAGCAGAAACCTCTTCACAGCTCGCGATTCTCTTGTTCTAGATTATCCATCTTCTTTCTGAAATTAGCCCGAGCATTGTACTGATGAGGCAACTTGTTGAATGAAGTAAAGGAGCTCAGTAAGACACTTGGATATGAAAAAAATGCAAGAATCATGTATAATATGATGCATGATATGCAATGTGTGATACGGTGGCAGAACCGACTATTTAATATTGGTTTGCGTTTTTTGTTCGCAAATGTTGCGGTAAGCAAGAGTCGCCATCGACTTTTCTTTTATCCAACAAAGGAAAAGGTGAAAAGAACAGAAAAAGACCTTTTTCGAGATTTTCTGAGTAAGGGGGGTAGATTATGGAAAGGGAATGTGTTAGCATGCTTTCCATCCATGGTTTTCCACGGGCTCTTAGGTACTTACTCATTTTGAAAATTGTTTGTGTGTTTGTGTGTTTTGAAAGTTTTTTGTTTTCTTTATGGTAACTCTTGTATCAGTCCTCAAGAGTGTGATAAAGCGCTTTTGAAATTAGTTTTTTGAAAGTGTGTAAGTGTGAAAATTTGTTTTTGAGCAAGTACTTAAGAACAGTCTACCTACTCGAAAAAGGATGTTCTTTTCCTCATTTCCTTTAGACAGTGCTATCCTACTATTAGTGAGTAGGTAGCCCTATCGTTGGATGTTAAGGGACTATCGAAAGGGACATTATGGTTATCGAAGGCAACAAGTATCGATATCGTAGTGTTCGAAGGGACTGTCATCATATAGGCAACATCGAGGGACAAGATCATTTACTGAAAGGCAACTCGAGGGACGTTTAGGGACCATGATCTTTTATGATTACTTTTATGCCGAGGGTCTTTGCTAAGATATCCCTACGTTCGAGGGACATGACAATTTCTGAGGCAACCGAGTGAGGAATACCCTAAGGATGCAAGTGTGAGAAGTGTGTTTTTTCAGTTATTTATCTTATGTTAGTGATCTAAGGATTAATTGACTTTATCTTGTTATGCACGCCTAATTTACTAGCAGTTAATATTTAGCAGAAATTTAAAGTGCAGGAATTTAAATCTACGCTATTACAATGTTTTCGGGGAGGGGCATTTACATGTCCAAATGGGGGGAAGAAAATAAAGAAAAGCAGTAACGTCCTATTTTAATCTATTACATCCCATCAGCAGGTACAATATTATAAAAGATGCGAGAATAAGATAAACGCGCGTGAAAATGGAAATAAATGTCTAACAACCTAAAAAAGTCTAAGTAAAAAATCTTTTTGTTTTGTTCGTTTTAATAAAATAATTAAACTAAATCAACTAAAAAAAACTAAAAAAAATCCTAATTAATTAAAAAAGAAAGAAAAGATTGTTGATTAAAAATTAATTCTAATGAGACTACTTCTATTATTTTTGATATTTTTTTTTATATAATGAAAAAGAAATGATATAAATAAAATTAATCCTAATTCTATTTCATTTTAATTAAAAGAAAAAAGTTAAAGTTTAATTAATTAATTGTACTCAAAATTAATTATTAAAAAAACTAAATCCTCAATTTCTATGTGATATTATTATTAAGTGAAAAAAACATTTTGAAATTAATAAAATAAAAGAAATAAAGAAATAAACAAAATAAATGGGCCAGGCTTGAAAAATAGGGGGGGTGTTGTTATCAAAATGTTTTGACCCAAATCAGAATTGGCGCTGGGATGCAGTGGGGAGTGCCTTTGATGGCGTATTGTGCATCTGCGTATGGTGGCCTTCGATTCCTGCGTTAAAACTCAAATCTAACCATACAGAAACATAAGAGTGGTTAATAATGTATGATTAAAATGCGTTTATATCGTATGAATCAAGGAAATCGAAATCAAGTAAAAACGCAAACCGTGGTGTTGTTGAAACGCGTTTTAGACAACTTTAGGACTTGCCAATGGCTAGGAACGGTCCAGGAGGCTTTCAGGAATACATCCGAGCCTTTGTTTTGGATCAAAACCACCTGTAATTTGAAATTCAGTTTTAACAACTTTGGAATTTTTGAATGAAATGTGCAGCAATTCTTTAGGCTTTCTGTAGAGCTTTTTGAAGAGCTTTTAGAGAGCTTTTTGAAGAACTTTTTTAGAGCTTTTTGGAGAGGAATTTCGTGCTCCCTTTGGCTTGTAATGTTATGTATTTATAGATGGAAGATATGAGTGAACAAAAATGGTAAAGAATCAATGCATTCATGGCCTTGGCGACAAGGATAAAACACATTGAAAAATGTCCATATTTGTGATATCTTTGCCTCTTTGGTCACTTGCATGAACCTGGTCCCTTTGGATGTATCTTGCACGAAAATATGGGCCTTCTAAAGATCAAATCAAACCCAAATGTCATGGCCCATTATTCTTTTCATTTTTATTTAATTTAATTCATATTTAAATGGATAAAAATTCAAATAAATAGAAATAAAAATCAAAATAGTGAATGGTTAGGTTTATATGTCCCTGTGTATGTGATAAACATGTTTGAACCCTAAAAGTTAGGTCCATTAACCTAAAAATGCTATTTTGCTCAAAGTTGACTTCATGAATTTTTCACAAACTTTCCCAACTTGTGTAAACCATAACTTGCTCAATTTTCATCTTTTGAAGATGATCTTTGACTTTTTGGAAATACTAAGATGTCTACTTCAATCCCTCTTTTGATTTATTTTACATTTGAAGATGTTATCTTAATGTAAAAGGTCTTGGAAAAAAGTGGCTTTTGTTGACTTTCTAAAAATGATTTGTAATGTATGAACTTGTATCTTTCAAATGGTGCATTTCTTGAAATTGAGGGATGAAGAGAAGTTGTAGGACATTGGATTCTCTTCAAAATGAGCTTTGGTTGGAAAAATTATTATGAAGTATGAGAAATTTATGCTTGGTCAAAGTTTGGTTGACTTTTCTTATAGAAACCATAATTTGCCATTTTTTACTTTTGATGGGTTATGAGCATTTCTATAGGAATCATGATCAACCCTTGATAAAATGATATATAACACTTCAAAATGTTGATGTTGACCAAAAATCTTGAAGTTTGACTGTACATGGGCCACAATTAACTTTTGACCTAGCACAACTGATTTTCCAATACTTGAGCATTTGACTGAGCAAACTTTGTTGAGCAAGGCATGAAGCTTGGCATGGATGATCTTGAGTACATATTAGGATAATGGATAACATTTGAGACCATTGTAGCTCAACCATATTGATGAAAATTGAAACCCTTGTTTGGGGTTCATTGCCTCAGGAGGAGAATTGTCTGGTCTATTCTTGGTCAACCTTTAAGCAATTGAGAACCTCTAAGAGCATGTCTTGAGTGAAATGAGAGGGAAAATATTGGTGTACAACAGCTGCCCCTATTCAATCTTCTTAAACCTGGAGATTTAGATTGGCTTGTTTGCCTTTCGTGATTTGAAGGTGGAAGATAATTGAACATTAGAGTGCCCAGAAATTTGCACTCGCCCGAAGTGAAATTTTTGGTGAATAATATCGGGAATAGGCTTACAAATTCCATTTGGAAAAGATGAAAGAAGACTGTCGGAGATGGGCTTAAAGATGCCATCCAAGGAATATGACAAAGAGTCATCGGAGATAGGCTTAAAGATGCCATCCAAAATAGATGTTGACTTCGTAAGGAGTCTCTTTGTGGGGATTCCTGTTCCTGCTGTCCGAGGAGGAGTCCGCTGAGGAATGATTTTTAGGGGAATAAAGTCTAGAAGCTTCGGTTGTCCATTACTCTACCGGGGAGTCATCTCTTGACTGAAGAGATGGAGGTTAACTGCTATCTGGTCAGGATCTAGGCTTCGCAGTGACTTGCTAAGGATGATAAGGCTAACTATTATCTGGTCGTATTCCAGGATTCACAGTGACTTACTTGGGGAAATGAGATTAAACTGTTGTCTGTTCATACTCCAGGTGTGATACGATAGAAGAACTGACTTGAGGTGTTTTGCGTTCGTGTTCACAAATGTTGCGGTTTAGCAAGAGTCGCCATCGACTTTTCTTTTATTCAAAAAGGAAAGGTGAAAAAGCACAGGAAAGACCTTTAGAGATGTTTTTCTTGAGTTCGGGGGGTAGATTATGAAAAGGGAAGGTATTACACCCTTTTCATCCATGGTTTTCCATGGGCTCTTAGTTACTTGCTAGATCACTTGCTTTTTGTTTGAAAATTATGCTTTTGTGTGGTTTTTGAAAGTATTTTGAAAATGTAACTTTGTAATGATCCTCATCTCTAAAAGGATGTGTATAAAGTGTTGTTTTGAAAATAGTTCAAAGATTTGTTTTTGAAAGTGATTTTTAATAGGGTTTTGTTTGCAATGGCTCTCGTTTCTACAAGAACGCGTACAAAGTGTTTATCTTTTAAAAATGTTTCAAAGTGAGAGTGTTGGTGTATAAATGTTTTTGTTATGAGCAAGCGAGTAACTAAGAGCGAATCTACCTACTCATATAGGTCTTAGATGTGCTTTTCCTTCTCCTTTAGATGTTGTTATCTCTACATTGATTTGGTAAGAATCCCCATCGTTGGATATGAAGGGACAGGCATGGGTCATCATATGACCATGATAGCAATGTTGTGAGATGACTTAGCACTTTTCCTTTAGGGACTAAGATCATTTTAAAAGGCAACTTTGATAGCGTCATCGAGGGACTATGATCTTTTTTTGATTTGTTTGTGCTAAGACCTCCCACGTGTATAACATGGTCATTTTTATAAGGCAACAAGTGGAGTTAACACTAAGGGTGCATGTGTGCAAGTGTGTTTGATTGCATGCATTTAATCTTTGATTAAGGTTATCTACTTGTTGATTTTATATCTTGCCATACACACCTAATTACTATACAGTATAAGGAAAATAGTAAATTGCGGAAAATGAAATTCTACGCTATTACAATATTTAGGGGATGGGGGGGACATATGTACGAATGGGGATTGCAAGTAAAAATAAGTCCTAAGTTACTATTACAACCATATTGAAATGTATAATATAAGAAAGAAATAGACTTGTTTAGAAAATGTTTTTTTTGTCTTAAGTTAATAAATTAAAAGGAAAATATTTTTATGTTTGTTATATTAATATTAAAAAGGTTAATATTAAAAATGATGAAAAAAGAAAATAAATAAAAGATAGAAACAGTGCTGCTGCAAGCGAAAATAACAAGGATCATAAGTTCTAAAGTTAGCAGCGTGGTGACTCAGAAGGAAGCATCAGAATCAGAAGTTCTGGACTGGTACACTGTGAGGTCCTGCAAGAAATGTTAGATGACAAACACAGAAGTTCTGGGTGGTATTCAGAAAGTGGGCCACAAGTCAGAAGTTATGTATTACACTAAAACAGTGAGCAAACGTCAGCAATTCAGTGCATTATCAGCATGTAAAAATCAGAAACTCTGAGTGTTTGAAAACAACGAATGGAAACATCAGAAGTTCAGTGTATATTTGACATGTAAGAAGAACTCAGAAGTTCTGTGCTAGGTTAGAACAATGAGTGAATCATCATAATTTTTGTGTGTTAAAACTATGAATGAACATCAGAAGTTCAGTGTTGTGAAAATGGTGAGTGAAAAACAGAAGTTATGTGTTACGTCTCAACTCTTAATCAGCACATCAACAATTTATTCAGTTCAGCAAATCAGAATAATCACATCACAACAAATCATAGAAACTCAAATCCTAAGTCTGAGCCTAGCATTATTTTAGAAGTTCTGATCCATAGTTTTTCTATTCATATAATGATATGTACAATATTGATACTATGATATTTACATGTTAATGATGTTCAGAATGAAAAAAAAAACAAGCAAAGTCAGAAAGACTTACCTTGAACATGGAGCGTGGGCTTGGAGCTCTGAGTTGCTGCCTCTGGATGTTCTGAGTCAGCAAGAGTAGTGGGAGAGAAAGTGCCAAGTTCTTTGGTTCCAAGGGAAGAACAAAGGTTTGGTTTTCTGTTTGGGATTTCTGGATTTTTATGAAGGTTTACAAATTCCTTTTCTCTCTTTTGGCCAATCTCTTTCCAAAAGCCAGCCCCTTGAACGTGTAATGGAGCCAAATATTTATAGGTGATTAAACTGTGATTTGGGGGGAAAAACAAATGGGATTTGAACATGCTTTGGCATCCTGTTCTTTGGATTTTTCATTACAGTTTTCGTATGCTAGTTTGGTGTAACCAAGGGGTGCAGGCATAGGTTGAGCCAGCTGTTGGTCATAGGCCTGCATCAAGTTGTATAAGCAAGGTTTTGGGATTTGGTCAAGTTCTGACCAAAGCTTAGAAAATAGCCTTCATGTGCTGAAGCGCTGCCTTGTCTTTGAAGCAAGCATGGTGGTTTTAAGCAGGAATTAAGGAATAGCAAAGGAAAAGTTGCTATCCCAAGACAATAGAGGTACACATGGTGAAGATCCTTTGGATAAAGACTCAGAAGGTGGTTGTGAGCATTAAATGAGCATTAAATGATGATGAGACGTATCATAACCAGAAATCCTGCAACGTGAAACTCTACACCAAGATTTTGTTCTAGATCAGAAGTTCTGCTTCAGCGTAGCATCCATCCTCTGATCTTTGTATCTTCTGGCTCTAGCATGTTCTGAAGGAGAACATTGTTTCCACATGTTCTGACTAAAGCGTCATGTTCTGAACCATGTTTGCAACCTCTGACTGAAGCTTTTTGTGAAAACATGTCCAAAAATTCTGACCAAACTCTTCCTTGAGAATATCCAGAACTTGCTGAGCATTATGATGATGAGTTGGTCAGAAGTTCTGAAATTGTCCTATTTTCTTAAGCACTTAGAAAACATTATAAGTATTTAGAATTTTGACTTTTCGGATTTTGATGAAACAAAACTTCATATTTCAACGTGTCTTAATGAAATATGATTCTTGAAGATTGATTTTGATCCAAAAGTCAAAGTTTCACTTTTTAGCATGCAAATGACCATTTTGCCCTTATGAGTGATTACCTTGGAAAATTTGTAGTTCAAGGCTTGGAAATTTGATAGAAGCAAACTTGGGATCTAGGGTGATCCCTTGAGAAATTAGAGGGAATATTTTGGGTTGCAACAGCTTCCCCTGTTCAATCTTCTTACACCTGAAGAACTAGATTGGTAATTCTGCCATTCGTGATTTGAAGGTGGAAGATGACTGAACACTAGAGTGCCCAGAAATTTGCACTCGATGATGTTGGTGAATGGGCTTATAGATGCCATTTGGAGAGGTAATGGATAGTTGTTGGAGATGGGCTTAAAGATGTCATCCAAAGGTGATTGCTGGACTGTATCTATAAGCTGGAACTGGATGGTTGCCAGTATGGCGTCCGTGTCTGGAGCGCACCTGAACTGTATTGGAAACTTAGGATGTTTGATGATCAGTCCGTGTAAAACTTCATCTGAAATTTCCTGAGAAGGAACCTGTGTAGGGTTGCTTCATGATGAGTCCGTGTAAAACCGCATCTTAGAAAGGAGGAACCTGTGTAGCGTTTCTTGACGATGAGTCCGTGTAAAACTGCATCTGGAATTGAGAAGGAACTTGTGTAGGGTTACCTGATTATGAGTCCGTGTAAAACTGCATCTGGAATTTCCTGAGAAGGAACCTGTGTAGGGTTGCCTGGTGATGAGTCCTTGCAAAACTGCATCTTGGAAAGAAGGAACCTATGTAGGGTTGCTTGATGATGAGTCCGTGTAAAACTTCATCTGAAATTTCCTGAGAAGGAACCTGTGTAGGGTTGCTTCATGATAAGTTAGTGTAAAACTGCATCTTGGAAAGGAGGAACCTGTGTAGGGTTTCCTGATGATGAGTCTGTGTAAAACTGCATCTGAAATAGAGAAGGAACCTGTGTAGGGTTGCTTCATGATGAGTCCATGTAAAACTTCATCTTTGAAAGAAGGAACGTGTGTAGGGTTGCTTGATGATGAGTCAGTGTAAAACTTCATCTTTGAAAGAAGGAACCTGTGTAGGGTTGCTTGATGATGAGTCAGTGTAAAACTTCATCTTTGAAAGAAGGAACCTGTGTAGGGTTGCCTGATGATGAGTCCGTGTAAAACTGCATCTGGAATTTCCTAAGAAGGAACTTGTGTAGCGTTGCCTGATGATGAATCAGTTTAAAACTTCATCTTGGAAAGAAGGAACTTGTGTAAGGTTGCTTGATGATGAGTCCTTGTAAAACTTCATCTGAAATTTCTTGAGAAGGAACTTGTGTAGGGTTTCTTCATGATGAGTCCATGTAAAACTGCATCTTGGAAAGGAGGAACCTGTGTAGGGTTGCCTGATGATGAGTCAGTGTAAAACTGCATTTGAAATTTCCTGAGAAGGAACCTGTGTAGGGTTGCTTCATGATGAGTCCGTGTAAAAATGCATCTTGGAAAGGAGGAACCTGTGTAGGGTTTCCTGATGATGAGTCCGTGTAAAACTACATCTTAAATTTCCTGAGAAGGACCCTGTGTAGGGTTGCTTCATGATGAGTCCGTGTAAAACTGCATCTTGGAAGGGAGGAACCTGTGTAGGGTTTTCTGATGATGAGTCGGTGTAAAACTGCATTTGGAATTTCCTGAGAAGGAACCTGTGTAGGGTTGCTTCATGATGAGTCCGTGTAAAACTGCATCTTGGAATTGAGAAGGAACCTTTGTAGGGTTGCTTGATGATGAGTCCACGTAAAACTTCATCTTTGAAAGAAGGAACCTGTGTAGGGTTGCTTGATGATTAGTCAGTGTAAAACTTCATCTTTGAAAGAAGGAACCTGTGTAGGGTTGCCTGATGATGAGTCCTTGTAAAGCTGCATCTTTGAAAGAAGGAACCTGTGTAGGGTTGCTTCATGATGAGTCCGTGTAAAACTTCATCTTGAATTTCCTGAGAAGGAACCTATGTAGGGTTGCTTCATGATGAGTCCGTGTAAAACTGCATCTGGAATTTCCTGAGAAGGAACCTGTGTAGGTTTACTTCATGATGAGTCCGTGTAAAATTGCACCTGGAAAGGAGGAACCTGTGTAGGGTTTCTTGATGATGAGTTCGTGTAAAACTGCATCTGGAAGTGAAAAGGAACTTGTGTAGGGTTGCTTCAATGATGTGTCCGTGTAAAACTTCATCTAAAATTTCCTGAGAAGGAACCTGCGTAGGGTTACTTCATGATGAGTCCGTGTAAAACTGCCTCGGGAAGAGAGGAACCTGTGTAGGGTTGACTGACAATGAGTCCATGTAAAACTGCATCTGGAATAGGGAAGGAACCGGTGTAAGGTTGCCTGAGTTGGTCAAGTAGATGGTTTCCCTGTCTGATTTTAGGTATTAACCTTTGACTTGAGAAAGAAAGATAGTTTTCCTAGTTTGTTACAGGTGTTAATCTTCAACCTCTTCATGTATATAGTTTTCCTGGCTTGTTATAGGTATTAATCTACAATCAGTCGTCCACAAATGGTTTTCCTGGCTTGTTATAGATATTAATCTGGAACTTGAAAAGGCTGCTGGTAGCCATCTCTTGATTGGCCTTTTTTCTGAAAAAGGTAAAATGTTAGTTGTATGCAATGTCGTGATGCATGAAATGCATGATGTCATGATGTTCTAAAAAATAAATGAGATTGTGTCGCATGCACTTTATCATGTATATAAATAGGAGGTATGAAATTTGAAATGTTTATGAATGTATTTTTATCTGGGAAAATAAATCCTTGACAAATATCGGGGAGTCGTTAAATCCTAGACTGTTGTTGAAGAGTATGTGTGTCTTCAAACTTTGCTTAGAATGTTTCCACCGGGGATTCCTGTTTTGTTATGTGAGGAGAACTTCGCTGGGGAATATTGAAAACTCTGTGAGGAGTATGTTTATTCTTGCTTGGGGAAAGAGTTTAGGAGTCTCGGTTGTCTGTTGCTCTTACTGGGGAATCGAAGTTGAACTGATATCTGGTCGGGTCCAGGTTTCATAGTAACTTGCCAGGAATTGTAGAGTATTCTACTGGGGAAAGGGAGTTGTGGTCCTTTGATTTGTAGTAGTTGGAGAGGCAAACTCAAGTTGGGGAATTTGTAGTTTGTTGGGGAAATAAACCATGTTGCTGGCCTGCTAGAGAGGTGACGACTTCGTTGGGGAAAGTCCTCGAGGACTATTGAGATTGTTCCAGCTGGAGAAACGTTTTCAGAGATTAAACTCTTGCTGGGGAATCATCCTATGAGAAGGATTTTGGGAAGATTTGTAACTTCCCCTAGTAGCGAGTGTTTGTGGAACTGCCTGGAAATGTTTGACTATATGTAACCCTTTGTCGGGATCGACGTTCAATGCCCCAAGTGACAGAGATGGAGACTTTCCCCTGGTTACTCTGCAATTCTTGAGATATTTCTTGAAATCTTGGCTGGATTGCCCCAGGTGTGCTGGATAGTGACATGTCATGTCCCCCTATTGATAGGAGATTTGTCAATGGAAGTGTCATCCTACTTGAAGTGATTTGGTTCACTGAGAGAGACTTCGTTCATCGGATATTCATTGTGAATGTCTCCGTTGTCAAACAAATAGCCATATGCAAATAGTGATATTAAAGTAATGCAAAGTTTATGCTTGTCTTGTAGTTTGGAAAAATGCGTTTTAGCGAGTAAAGAAATTTTGTTAAGAAAACTCAAACTCAGGATTTAGAGCACAGCCTTACAGGAGTCAGGATACCTTTTGTAATAGTATGCTTTCGAACTAACCCATGCTTCAATTAGGACTTTTGAGGGGTTGTAATGTGACTTGGTTCACGGTTTAAGAAACAAAGGATAAAAGGCTCAAGTGTATTTGTACCCACCTGTTATTCGTGATTTTCTTCAGTCCTAAACTCAGTTAATTGTGCGTTTCAACTCCAATCAGTCTGGGATGACGTTTTAGTGATGGTTCAGACAAGTTAAGTTTGTCGGAAGGCAATCATTTTTGCAACATTTTTCGTGTTGTTGAGTATTTGTAGTGACCTCTTTCTTTTGATTTGTTATCCCTGATTTTTTCCTGACTGTTCTTGTTTTGAGATTACAGTCAGCGGGATGCCCCAGTTTTCTTAAGTCTCCTTTGTAGGTTTTGACTTAGTGGGCTTTTCTTTTTGAGAGATAATGATTGCCTATGTGATAGGGAACCATCACCATCTTCTGATTCCAGAGGAATGTTTTTTTTATGTCATTCATTGTATTACAAGATGAGAGTTTGCGGCTTAACGCGCGTTTGAATTAACTGAGAGACTAACCTGCCCCAGGTTTTGATTAAATGTTTCAATTTGTGTTAAAACAGAAAACTTCTACTTCTTTGGGTCGAAGGGGTTGACTAGGGATTATCTTCCTTAGAACTCCAGTGTTTAGGATTTGAAAGAATGCATGTACATCGTCAGCGAGGTCTGTCCAAAAGCATACTGTATGAGATTATGGCATTGTTTTCGTCATCCTCCCTTTAAAGGCTTGTAACTTTTAGCAAGAGTTGAATGTCATAAAGAGAGTAAAAAGCATAGTTTAAATGTAATGAAAATGAGTGGATCAAATCAAGATAAACATATGAAATGCATTAATGAAACAAAGTTTGACATTAATAGATAATTGTTTGAACAACAAGAGGAATTACAAATGAAAATTCAAATGAACAGAAAATTTCCTTGCCCAGATCGTTGCTTCATGTGGATGCCCTTGAGGGGTGATAGAAAAGTTCCAATTGACCGTCTTGTGTAAACTCCAACCTTCCTTCGTCAATTAGGTCTTGAATCCTGTTCTTCAGAGCCCAACAATTGTTCGTGTCGTACCCAGGACCATCAGAATGGTATGCACACCTCTCATTGGGACAGTAACTAGGAGAAACAGTGTTGGGATTCCAGGGAGGAGCCTTTAATGTGATTAGCTCTGCCTTCAACAAGTGTTGTAGCACCTGAGTTAGCGACATGCCAATCTTGGTAAATTGTCTCTTAGGTGTGACCTCTTTGCACTGATTCCTTGGCTGTTGTTGGCGAGGTTGTTGTTAGGCTCGCATGTGGCAGAAAATTGGGAAGGTCTTCCATCTCCTTGTCTCATGGGAGGATGAGTAGTGACTTGATTTCCAATCCTGATTGTTTGCCTTATACGGTTGCAACTGTCTTGACGAAGTTGGTTGACAAGAACTTTCAGCTCTTCTTGTCCTTGAGCCAAATTTTGGATAAGAGTCATCTGGCCCACCAGCTGTCCCATCATTTGGACCCTCATTATGGATATTTCAGTTTGTAGCCTTTCTAATTGATCATCCTTGATGCCCTCCAGATTCCCCATGACCATGCCCCTGGTGAGGAGTGCCTTGACCTCTTCTTGCCCCTTGGATAGGTTCAAGAACATCTCTTGAAGTTGAGCATTTTGAGCCTGGATATCTTTGATAGTATACTCTAGAACCATCTCTACTGAAATAAATAGTAGGAAGATAAGGAGACTTGCATAGGAGAAACCTGTCATGATATGATGCATGATATATGGATGCATGTTTTCAAGGATCTCGCGGGGTAAACAAGAAATTGTTAGAATTTGATTGCAGCTCGATTGAAGAAACTTCGTGTTGTTGAGAGTCCTTCTTCAAGAGTCAAGCTCACCATATCGAGTGGGTCATAGCCCTTGACTCAAGTTTGTTGTACTTGATCTTTGACGGTGTTTGGTCACAGGAAAATAAATCCTCTTGCCCTTTGGTGGACGTCTGGTTTAACGTAACCCTGCATCATAGGCCCTCGAGATCCTTGAAAATGCTATGGTATGATATTATGATGTTATGTAAAGATATGCGAGGTAAGCAAGTGTATATACAAATAATCATATTCACAAAAAGCAGACAAGTCCTTAGGTTTAGGCTTGCATGGAGTTTGTAGGTAAGTACCCTCTTGAAGTTTAGTTGGCTCAACCTGTCCTAGTTAATAGTAACCGGGTTCTAAGGGATCTCAATATCACTGACCTTTCCCACAAGCTTCGTTCAATAAGAAATTGACTCGCAACCGAACAAAACTCAAGAGTCAAACCTCAATGAGTGTAGCATCGAGTATCAACCAACTTCGGACTGCACCAAAGCCGGCTATCTCGCTACTTCCTAATGGCCAAGTTGGTCAAGTAAGGTTGTAAGGTCAGTTGATGCTTTACGACACCACGCGGCGGCCCCGTACTCTCCTTGACTGACTCAAGGGTTACAGGTACCAACCAAAGTGCCACGTCAATGTAGCTACTGCTTCAACCGTGTCGGTATACCCTACAAAGTTCCCTCACAGTTTATTGCTACTTACCTAAAAGGTGTCCCCCAAATCCGGGTGTAGGATTTAAAACAAACCCAAACAAGGAACCAAAATGTAAAGCATGCAAATCAAACAATGTAAGCAAGTAAATGTGATCTAGCCCTAAGGTAACCCCACTTTTAAGTATTCCCCAGGATAGTCGTCAGTTTTGTGATACGGTGGGAAAACTGACTTGAGGTGTTTTGTGTTTGTGTTCGCAAATGTTGCGGTTTAGCAAGAGTTGCCACCGACTTTTCTTTTATCCAAAAAGGAAAGGTGAAAAAGCACAGGAAAGACCTTTAGAGATGTTTTTCTTGAGTTCGGGGGGTAGATTATGAAAAAGGGAAGGTATTAGCACCCTTTTCATCCATGGTTTTCCATGGGCTCTTAGTTACTTGCCAGATCACTTACTTTTGGTTTGAAAATTGTGCTTTTGTGAGGTTTTTGAAAGTATTTTGAAAATGTAACTTTGTAATGATCCTCATCTCTATAGGGATGCGTACAAAGTGTTGTTTTGAAAATAGTTCAAAGATGTGTTTTTGAAAGTGATTTTGAAAAGGGTTTTCTTTGTAATGGCTCTCGTTTCTATAAGAACGCGTACAAAGTGTTTATCTTTTGAAAATGTTTCAAAGTGAGAGTGTTGGTGTATAAATGTTTTTGTTATGAGCAAGCTAGTAACTAAGATAGAATCTACCTACTCATAAAGGTCTTAGATGTGCTTTTCCTTCTCCTTTAGATGTTACTATCTCTCCATTGATTTGGTAAGAAGCCCCATCGTTGGATATGAAGGGACGCGCATGGGTCATCATATGACCATGATATCAATGTTGTGAGATGACTTAGCACTTTTCCTTTAGGGACTAAGATCATTTTGAAAGGAAAATTTGATAGCGTCATCGAGGGACTATAATCTTTTTTCGATTTGTTTGTGCTAAGACCTCCCACGTGCATAACATGGCCATTTTTATAAGGCAACAAGTGGAGTTAACCCTAAGGGTGCATGTGTGCAAGTGTGTTTGATTGCATGCATTTAATCTTTGATTAAGGTTATCTACTTGTTGATTTTATCTCTTGCCATACACACCTAATTACTATACAGTATAAGGAAAACATTAAATTGCAGAAAATGAAATTCTACGCTATTACAATATTTAGGGGATGTTGGGACATATGTACGAATGGGGATTGCAAGTAAAAATAAGTCATAAGTTACAATTACAACCATATTGAAATATATAATATAAGAAAGAAATGGACTTGTTTAGAAAATGTTTTTTTTGTCTTAACTTAATAAATTAAAAGGAAAATATTTTTATATTTGTTATATTAATATAAAAAAGGTTAATATTAAAAATGATGAAAAATGAAAATAAATAAAAGATAGAAATAGTGCTGCTGCAAGCGAAAATAACAAGGATCAGAAGTTCTGAAGTCAGCCGCATGGTGACTCAGAAGGAAGCGTCAGAATCAGAAGTTCTGGACTGGTACACTGTGAGGTTGTGCAAAAATGTTAGATGACAAACACAGATGTTCTGGATGGTATTCAGAAAGTGGGCCACAAGTCAGAAGTTCTTTATTACACTAAAACAATGAGAAAACGTCAGCAGTTCAGTGCATTTTCAGCATGTAAAAATCAGAAACTCAGAGTGTTTGAAAACAGCGAATGGAAACATCAGTAGTTCAGTGTATATTTGACATGTAAGGAGAACTCAGAAGATCTGTGCTAGGTTAGAACAATGAGTGAATCATCAGAAGTTCTGTGTGTTAAAACTATGAATGAACATCAAAAGTTCAGTGTTGTGAAAATGGTGAGTGAAAAACAGAAGTTTTATGTTATGTCTAAACTCTTAATCAACACATCATCAATTTATTCAGTTCAGCAAATCAGAATAATCACAGCACAACAAATCATAGAAACTCCAATCCTAAGTCTGAGCCTAGCATTATTTTAGAAGTTCTGATCCATAGTTTTTCTATTCATACAATGATATGTACAACATTGATACTATGATATTTACATGTTAATGATGTTCAGAATGAAAAAAAAAACAAGCAAAGTTAGAAAGACTTACCGTGAACCTGGAGCGTGGGCTTGGAGCTTTGAGTTGCTGCCTCTGGATGTTCTGAGTCAGCAAGAGTAGTGGGAGAGAAAGTGCCAAGTTCTTTGGTTCCAAGGGAAGAACAAAGGTTTGGTTTTCCGTTTTGGATTTCTGGATTTTTATGAAGGTTTCACAAATTCCTTTTCTCTCTTTTGGCCAGTCTCTTTCCAAAAGCCAGCCCCTTGAACGTGTGATGGAGCCAAGTATTTATAGGTGATTAAACTGTGATTTGGGGGGGAAAACAAATGGGATTTGAACCTGTTTTGGCATCCTGTTATTTTGCTTTTTCATTATAGTTTTTGTATGCTAGTTTGGTGTAATCATGGGATGCAGGCGTAGGTTGAGCCAACTATTGGTCATAGGTCTGCAACAAGTTGTATAAGCAAGGTTTTGGGATTTGGTCAAGTTCTGACCAAAGCTTTGAAAATAGCCTTCATGTGCTGAAGCTTTGCCTTGTCTTTGAAGAAAGCATGATGGCTGTCAGCAGGAATTAAGGAAAAGTAAAGGCAAAGTTGCTATCCCAAGACAATAGAGGTACACGTGGTGAAGATCCTTTGGATAAAGACTCAGAAGGTGGTTGTGAGCATTAAATGAGCATTAAATGATGATGAGACTTATCACAACAAGAAATCCTGCAACATGAAACTCTACACCAAGGCTTTGTTCTGGATCAGAAGTTCTGCTTCAGCATAGCATGCATCCTCTGATCTTTGTATCTTCTGGTTCCATCATGTTCTGAAGGAGAACATTGTTTCCACATGTTCTGACGAAAGCGTCATGTTCTGAACCATGTTTGCAACCTCTGACCGAAGTTTTTTGTGAAAACTTATCCAGAAGTTCTGACCAAACTCTTCCTTGAGAATATCCAGAACCTGCTGAGCGTTATGGTGATGACTTGGTCAGAAGTTATGAAATTGTCCTATTTTCTTAAACACTTAGAAATTTTTTTAAGTATTTAGAATTTTGACTTTTTTGGATTTTGATGAAACAAAACTTCATATTTCAACGTGTCTTGATGAAATATGATTCTTGAAGCTTGATTTTGATCCAAAAGTAAAAGTTTGACTTTTCAGCATGCAAATGACCATTTTGCCCTTGTGAGTGATTTCCTTGGGAAATTTGTAGTTCAAGGCTTAGAAATTTGATAGAAGCAAACGTGGGATCCAGGGTGATCCATTGAGAAATGAGAAGGAAAATTTTGGGGTGCAACACCAGGCTTTGCAGTTTCTCCAACTGGAATAGAAATAAAAAAAATCTTAGTGTCGATTTAACTGAACCCGGGCAAGGATATATCAGAAAAGAATCAATAACAAATCAATGGTCGACTCAAACTGAACTAGCAGAGGTCTTGATTTATCTTTAACTGGATAAGAATCAGAAAAATATTAGGATCGATTTAACTGAACCAAACAAAAGTCTTTAAATATCTTCAACTGGAATAAGAATCAGGGAGGTCTTAATGTCGATCTGACTGAACCATAGAAGGTCTTTAATTAACTTTGACTGGATAAGAATCAGAAAATCTTAGGATCGATTTAACTGAACCAGACGAAAGTCTTGGAATATCTTCAACTGGAATAAGAATTAGGGAGATCTTAGTGTCGATCTGACTGAACCAGAGAAGGTCTTGAATTAACTTTGACCGGATAAGAATCAGAAACATATTAGGATCGATTTAACTGAACTAGACGAAAGTCTTGGAATATCTTCAACTGGAATAAGAAACAGGGAGATCTTAGTGTCGGTCTGACTAAACCAAAGAAGGTCTTGAATTAACTTTGACTGGATAAGAATCAAAAAAATATTAGGATCGATTTAACTGAACTAGACAAAAGTCTTGGAATATCTTCAACTGGAATAAGAATCAGGGAGATCTTAGTGTCGATCTGACTGAACCAGAGAAGGTCTTTAATTAAATTTGACCGGATAAGAATCAGAAAAATCTTAGGATCAATTTAACTGAACCAGACGAAAGTCTTGAAATATCTTTAACTTGAATAAGAATCGGGGAGATCTTAGTGTCGATCTGATTGAACCAGAGAAGGTCTTGAATTAACTTTGACTAGATAAGAATATGAAAAATCTTAAGATCGATTTAAATGAACCAGACAAAAGTCTTAGAATATCTTCAACTGGAATAAGAATCAGGGAGATCTTAGTGTCGATCTGGCTTAACCATAGAAGGTCTTTAATTAACTTTGACCGGATAAGAATCAGAAAAATCTTAGGATCAATTTAACTGAACCAGACGAAACTCTTGGAATAACTTCAATTGGAATAAGAATCAGGGATATCTTATTGTCGATCTGCATGAACCAAAGAAGGTCTTAAATTAAATTTGACTGGATAAGAATCAGAAAAATCTTAGGATCGATTTAACTGAACAGACAAAAGTCTTGGAATATCTTCAACTAGAATAAGAATCAGGGAGATCTTAGTGTCGGTCTGACTAAACCAGAGAAGGTCTTGAATTAACTTTGACTGGATAAGAATTAAAAAAATCTTAGGATCTGTTGTACCCCAAAATTTTCCCTCTCATTTTATCCACATTTCTCATCACAAAGCTCTTTGAACTCAAGACCAAGCTAGGGTTTGCACTGCCAAGACATCTCCTTGCATTGATGACCTAAATTAGGGTTTGAGTTTGCACAGGGATTTTTGGACCTTCAATGCTCAAATTTGCTTTCATATTTCATATTGGACTCATAAGTTTCTCCATACCAAGTTTCAAGTCTTGAATCAAATTTTTGCCCAGTCAATTGGACAGTTGACCTAGAAATCAACTATATTGGGGAAAAGTCAACTGTGGCCAATTTATAGTCAAACTTCATGAATTTTGACCCACATCAACATTATAAAATCATATGAACCATTTAATCAAGTTTGGACCACAACTCCACAAGAAATTTGATCAGATCACCAAAAGGGCAAAATGGTCATTTTTAGGGTTTTGACTGTACAAAGGCAATTTCTGACTTTTTGACCTAACCAATGGAAAATTAAGATCAACCATGGACTCAAGGACTCAATGGCATCATCTTGACCTATTCAACAAGTTCAAAAGACCTCAATTGCATTGGATTGACAAATGAATTTTTCAATTAACTGATCAAAATTTGACTGTACACTGAAAAGTCAAACTTTGACTTTTTGGTCAAAATCAAATGCCAAGGGCCATTCTTCATCAAGATGTGTCAAAATATGAAACTTGTTCATCAAGAAACCCAAAATTGCAAATTAGGGTTTAAAGTTGAAAATTTTCATAACTTAGAATTTTTCTAAGTTATGAAATTTTCTTAATTTTTCCTAACATTGCCCAACATTTTCACCATGATGCAAATGGATTCAAACAAAACCTCCAACATGAAAGTTGTTTTCCTCCACAAATTATAAAACTTTTATTCACAAAGTTTTCTCAAAAGAAGCTTGGATCTCAAGTTATGATTTTTGGAACAAGGGTCCCTAAAACTTTTAACTTAGTGAAAATTTTCCCTAGTTTAGGCAGGATTTTGACCTATCTTCTTGGCCATTTTTCGCATAGTTACACTTGGAATCTCAAGTTGCATTTCAAAGATGGATTATAGATAATGTTGCAAGCTTTCCAAATTGTCCAAGAACTCTCCAAACACATTTGTGGTTAGGGAGAATCGAAAGCCTGAAGTTTGCAAAAACTCACTTTTCATCCATGGCATATTCATGTTCATCCAAGTTGCAATTTCAAGTCAGCATGCCTTACACTAGTTTACAGGCCTCTAAACCACTTCACACTCCATAATTAAATGAAAATCCATCAGTCTAAGCTATTGTTTTGGTCATTTGGGCATTGTACACAAGATTAAGCCCTAAGTAGAAAAAGGCGAATTTCCATTTTTGCTTAAGTATGCTTTATGTCAAACCACAATTCTTGAGACTTGGTCCAAGATCTCTTGCAGCAAAACAAATCCACAAATTAGAGGGGCCAAGAGAAGAAGTTACAAGGTATTTAATAGCCTGTACATGTTTGTTTCAATCACTTCCACATTTTACTTCAAAAACAAGAAACTTGTCCAAAACCTTAGAACTTGAACACCAGCCAATACCAACTCATGCAAACAGTTTGAACATCTTTCTCACACCCCTTTGAGCTAGAAACACGTTTTCTTGAGCCTCTAAACACCCCATAGCCAGAAATCACATTCCCTTGGCAAAACAGGGCATATTCTGCAACTTGAGTTCCATAGCTCAATTGGCTCGTGCGTTTTGCCCCAAGTTGCTTCAAACACCTTCCATTCAACTCATCCAAGCGATCCCAAACCTCAAACACCAACTGTAACTCCATTTACAGAGTTTGCCATTTTCATTTTGAGCTTGTGCAGGTTGAGTTCTATAGGCGGATTCAAAGACATTCAAGGCAAGCAGGCTATTGGGGAAGGTTAAGTGAAGTTCAAGCAAGCTCTCAGACATCTCAAGCCTTGTTGAAAAGCTCTACATTGCCCTACACGAAGTCAACTGAAATAGGTTTTTGTCCACTTCCTATCTCTCTATTTAGGAACATTTAGGTTTAGGTTTGTGAATAAAAAATGTAGTATTCATTGCCATGAAGCTGTACATATGCTCAGTTTTCATTTATATTAAGTGTGCTAAGAGAATTTCATCCATGAACATGCTGAAAAAACTAGGTCAGATTTTAGGGCCAGAGAAATTCTCTCTGGTCTTTGAGAGTTAATACAAGTTGTTTATATGGTTGGAATCGTCTTGAAATTCTCTACAAGTTTGATGTTATGTGTTTTTGTAATAGAGCTCGTATACAGGATCTGGTAGTTTGTACAGGGCACGCGCGAATTTTTCAAAAGCCAGAGGTTGAAGATGAAGTTTTGGGCTGGGCTTGGCCTGGCTGCTTTTGACACCCCCTTTTTTATTTTTGAACCCCCTGGCCCAATCTCTTGTACTTTTATATTTTTGAACTTTTATTTTCATTTCTGACTTTATTTATTTATTCCCAAATATAAAAAATGCTCAAAAATATTTTCATAATTTTTTCACATTTATTTTTCATTTTATTTTTATAGAAAACAATTTAAATACTTTTATCTTATTTATTAAAACTTAGAAATAATATATAAACCATACTTTTATTTTTGTTATTTATTTTTATTCACATTAAAAATATTTTTCTAAATATACTTTATTTTGTACATATTTTATTTTATATTATACATATTTAATATAATTAATATACATATATATATATATATATATATATATATATATATATATATACATATATATATATATATATATATATATATATATATATATATATATATATATATATATATATATATATATATATATATATATATATATATATATATATATATATATATATATATATATATATATATATATATATATATATATATATACATATATATATATACTTTTATTTTATTAGATATTTTAGCATAAAAATATAAAATATTACACTTTTATTTTTATTATTAAATGTACTTAATAAATACTTTTTTACTTTTTTTTACATATAATATTTTATTTTTATTGTATATAAATAAAATAATTAACATATTTATTTTCTTAAAGAAAATTAGGGTTTTGCCCTTTACCTAATAAAAATAAATCTTTTTATTTATTTCTTTATTTTTCACATTAAATATTTTTACATACATAAGTAAACAAAAACCCTTTTTTACATATTTCATTTCATTTGATATATTTATTTATTTTGTTTATTTAAATATTGTCCATTTATTATTTATGCATTTGAATTCAATTTGGATGTAATAGTAAATTAGGGTTTACATTTCTTGTCAAATACCCCCCCCCCCCCCCCATTCAAAGATTGTACCCCCATCCCCATAATCATGTTGTAATAGCTTAGTCTTTTAATTCTCGCACTTTACACTTTCAATTATGCCATGATTAGAGAATTAGGGTTTGTATGCAAAAATCAAAATCAACAAGTAGTTTGACCTAATAAAAGACAAAAATGCATGAAAATCAAGCACAATACACACTTGCACCCCTAGGGTTACAATCCACTTGTTGCCTAAAAAATGGGCCATGTTATGCATGTTGGGTACTTTGGTAAAATAAAAACAAAATAAAAGATCATAGTCCCTCGATGATGCTATCTTGGTTTCCTAAACAAAATGATCAAGTCCCTCAAAAATTTGCCAAAAATACCTAACACAATTGCTATCATGGTCTATACGATGACCTGCACCTATCCCGTTTAACATCCTAACACAAGGTTGTTCACCAAATGCAATGGTGAAATAACACTGTCAAAAGGGTTAAAAACATATAGGAAAGATCTTTGAGTAAAATAGGGTAGATAACTCTTAGTTACTTGAGCAAAGCTTGCAAAGACATCCTTGCTACTTTTCAAACACACTTCACAACACAATTTCAAAACATTTCCCAAAAATAAACTTTCAAACATTGAAATCTTTTCCAAAAGACAAAACACCTTTGTTTACATTCAAACAAGAATCATTACAAAGGTTGCCACAACGATGGCCTCTTTTCAAAACATCTTTCAAAACCACACACAAAGCACCATTTCAAACAATTGAAAAGCAAAAGCAAGTGATCTAAGCAAGTAACTAAGAGCCCATGGATAACCATGGATGAAAAGGGTGCTTGCACCTTCCCTTTTCATAATCTACTCCCCGAACCCAAGAAAACATCTCAAAGGTATTTCCTGTGCTTTTTGACCTTTCCTTAGGATAAAATAAAAAGTTAGTGACGACTCTTGCTAAATCGAAACATTTGCAAACACAAACGCAAAATCCCAAGTCAGTTCTCCCACCGTATCACAGAACTGGCGACTCTGCTGGGGAAATAACTAAAAGTGGAGTAACCTTAGGGTTTAGATCACCTTTGCATGCTTATCTTGATTGCTTTGATTGCTTTACATTTGGTTCTCTTGTTTGGGTTTGAATCCACCACCCGGATTTTGGGAAACATTCATAGGTAAATAGCAATACGTTGTGGAAACTGTGCGGGGTATACCGACATGGTTGAAGCAATAGCTATATTAGTGCGACATATTTGTGAGTACCGGTAGCCTTTGAACCAATCAAAGAGAATACGGGGCCGCTGAGTGATGTCATGAAGCACTAATGAACTCTTAGAACCTTACTTGACCATCTTGGCCTTATTAGGGGTAGTGAGATGACCGGCTTTGGTGCAGTCCGAAGTTGGTAGATACTCGATACTACACTCATTGAGGGTTATTTTCTTGGAATATTTCGGTCGCCAGTTAAGTGGCTAAACTGAAACAATGAACACAAAATAATCCAGTGATATTGAGCTCCTTAGAACCCGGTTACTATTTATAGGACAGGTTGAGCCAACTAACTTCAAGAGGGTACTTACTTATGAAACCCCATGCAAGCCTGAAACTAGGATCTTGTGTGACTTGTTTGTACATATGCTTGTGCATACATAATAAACATCATGAAGCATCATTTGCATCCACTAACCATTTCAAGGGTTTGGATCTTCATCTTTGTTCTTGTTTTGTAGGTCATGGAATCTCTTCGCAGGAAAATAATTCAGGTCAACCTTGTGAGGATCCCTCCTCAACTCAAGGAGCTTACTTCCAAGATTCCATAGAATTATCTCTTCAGTGAAAGACATGGTAGACTCCTCAACTTGGTCAACTCCAACATTGAAGAAGATATGGTGAAAGTCCTCTTCCAGTTCTTTGACCCCCTACACCACTGTGTCACATTCCCTGATTACCAACTAGTGCCTACTTTGGAGGAATTTTCTCAACTCCTGAGGATTCCTATTCTCCATCAACTACCCTACAACGATACGGAAAGAGAACCAAAGCCTGAAGATGTTGCTCAAGCATTACACTTGCAACCATCTGATATCAAAGGTCATTGGGAAACCAGAAGTGGTGTCAAGGGTTTCTTGGCAAAATTTCTGTTAGAGAAGGCACAAGACTGCTGGAATTCTCTAGATCTACAAGCCTTTGAAGAGATTGTTGCACTTCTCATCTATGGGTTGGTCTTGTTCCCAAACCCTGATCAGCTTATAGACGTGAATGCTGTCAAGATTTTCAAATCTCGGAATCCTATACCTACATTGCTTGGGGACATCCTACACTCATTTCACACACGAACAATGAGGAAAAGAGGTGTTCTCATGTGATGTACTCCTCTTCTAGCAAGGTGGTTTATTTCTCACCTTCCCCAGTCAGTTTTGAAGAATGAGTAGGGTCTAAGGTGGTCACAACGATTGATGACTCTTACACATTCTGATGTGAATTGGTGTTCTCGGTCCATAGAAAATGTCATCATCATTGATCGTTGCGGAGAATTCCATAATGTCCCATTACTTGGAATTAGGGGAGGCATTACCTACAACCCCTGTTTAGCTCTGAGACAATTTAGATATGCCCGGAGGGATGGCCCTCATGATATGCTAATTCATGACTTAGTTTTTGACTTCGACAACGACGCTCAAGGACTTCAACAAAGGTTTATCCGAGCTTGGAGGATGCCTAACAAAGTGGATAGTAAGACATTGGGGCACAAGAATTCCATCCCCCTTGAGCCTTACCTCAAGTGGGTACGAACCCGCGCCTAGAGTCTTATGATGCCTTACCATCACATTCTCCCCATGATCAAAGAGCCTGTTATGGAAGGAGAGGTTCCATACACCCTTCTATATCCAGACATGCCAACATCATTGGAAGAATTGCAAAAGAGTTGGATACAGCTAAAGGAAGAGCGGAAAACTTTTGAAGCCAACTTCTATGCCAGTGAGAAGAAGGTTTTAGAGCTTACCCGCCGACTTCACGAAGAGGAGACTCTCAACACTTACGTCGTACCAAAGAGGATGCGCAATGTCTTTTTACATTAAGAAATTTGTAATATTTTGCCCATGGGGCATTTATGTACTAACAAATTTCTTCTTATTAATATGACGTGTGTTCTTTTCGTTTGCAACAAATTTGAATTTCTAAATCCTTGAATGCATTACATGAATAAAATATCATTCATCATATGCATAAAGAAGTCTTCACACCAGGTTTCCTTATCTTTCTGCTGTTTATTTCAGCGAGATGGATATAGAACAGAAGGTTAAAGATCTGCAAGCACAAAATTCGCAATTCCAACAACTCCTCATGACCTTAGCAAAGGGTCAAGAGGATCTTAAAGCACTGTTAGAGAAAGATAAGGAACCAGAAAGGAAGAAAAAGAAAAGAATTGGTGTGGCCACTATGGGAAGAAGATTTGAGCATCAGGCTAGGAGAGTTCTGGAATTCCCCTAGACGTATGACGAAGGGGTTGGTAAAGGAAAGGGAGTTGCATTGCCCTCCGAATCTGAAGCTGAAGAAGAAGAAGAGGAAGAGGATGAAGATTACTCCGAGCAGCAATACCCTCTGACGGATGATAAGTATAAGAATCTTGAGGATCAGTTGGCAGCCATGGATTTGCAAAGGGTACCTGGGTAAGATTTCGAAGAACTAGGGTTGGTTGTTGGGATCGTCATTCCTCCCAAGTTCAAAGTACCTACATTTTCTAAATACGACGGTCTGTCCTGTCTGAAGATGCATCTGAGGTCCTATGTCAGAAAGATCCAACCTCACTCTTCTGATAAGGATCTTTGGGTCCACTTTTTTCAAGATAGTTTGTCGGGTATGCACTTAGACTGGTTCTATCAACTTGAGAGATCTGATGTTCATAACTGGGAAGATTTGGTTGTTGCTTTCTACCGACAATACCAATATAACACAGATTTAGCACCTACTCGTACTCAACTATAGAGTATGGGTATAGCCTCTAATGAGGGATTTAAAGAGTATGCCCAAAAGTGGCGGGATTTGGCTGGAAGGGTGCAACCACCATTGTCGGATAGAGAGCTGGTTGACATGTTTTTAGGGACTCTGTCAGGTCCATTCTTCAATCACTTGATCGAGATCTCATCTGCAGGATTCACCGAATTAATTTTGACCGGTGAAAGGGTCGAAGCTGGCATTAAGAGTGGTCAAATTCAGAAGGATTCCTCAGCTTCCACTGCTATCAAGAAGACCTTCCCAGCCAAGAAGGAAGTTTCTACTCTTCATACTCAGAAATCAGGGAAGAACGGAGCGCCGACCAGCGGTGGGGGCTGTGATGATCCAAAACTCCTCAGTCAATCAACCTCGAAGAAATCAACCAAGAGCTAATCAACAAAGAGTAGAAAGGACACAACAATAATTCATCCGAACCAATATGACATCGGCTCAAGTCCTCCCTCACCTGTTAAAGTTGAACCTTACCAACTTGAAAGAAGCACCGAAAAACCCCAATACCTCTTCTCCTTATTATCATTCAAATGCAAAATGTGCATACCACCCGGACAGTGTAGGGCGTGATACCAACAACTGTTGGGCTCTAAAAATAAGATCCAAGATTTGATAGATGCCAAGGAGGTAGAGTTTGATGCGCCCGAAAAACCTAATGTGATATCCGCTCCTATGCCGAAACATGGTCATAATGTCCATGCTATTATGGAAGATCTTCATGTTACCACTGTTGATGACCTATTGACTCTGTTGCTAATAATTAAAGAAAATCTGTTGAAAGCCGGGATATTCCCAGGCTGTGAAAAAGATTGTTACTTCTGTTCAACCATGCAAACCGACTGCCCACTGTTGAAATCAGGCAACCAACGCCTGATGGATACCCAAGAGATCCTCTTTCAGAAAATTCATGTTGCTAATATCACTCATGTTACTCCTGTTGCCTTTGTTACTCCAATCAATGACATTGCTATAATCATCATTTTCGACAATCTTTCCAAGACCTGCAAAAGGCCTGTTAAGATTACGCCTGATCCAAAGCTTGTACCGCTGAAGATTACCATGCCGGGGCCTATCCCGTATATGTCCAACAAGACGATACCATGGAATTATGGAGGAGAGATCTTCTACCATGGTGTCAAGCAGATCGAGTCAGTCCAAGAGAATTTCGAAGATGAAACCCCTGATATAGGGAATATTGCAGGGACAAGCAAGATAACTCGTAGCGGAAGAATCTTCTCTCCGGAGATTGCTCCTCCACGGGCAGTCTTTGGACCCTAAAGAGCTTTTGTGCATGTCAATACATCTGTGCAAAGTCCGGTAATTGAAGAAATTGATGCTCCCGAAGCTAGACCCTCTGTTGATACTACCGATAAAGGTAAGGGGATCCAAGAAGCGCCTGTCAGGACGAAGGCTCAGACTTTGGTTATCCCCGAGACCGCCCAAAAAGAGATGGAAGAAATCTTAAAGATAATCAAGAAGAGCGACTATGATGTCATAGAGCAGCTAGGGAAAACCCCTTCAAAAATCTCCATGCTGGCTCTCTTACTCTGCTTCGAGGCTCATGCCAAAGCCTTGATCAAATTTCTGAAGATGGCACACGTGCCTCAAGAAACTTCTGCGGACCAGTTTCAAGAATGCGTGGCTAGCCTTACAGCCGATAATGGTCTTGGCTTTTCTGATGCTGATTTGACGTCTAGGGGAAGAAAGCATAATGATGCGCTGCATGTCTTGGTAGAGTGCAGAGGGACCACACTTGCTCATGTTCTGGTTGATATCGGTTCATCTTTAAATGTTCTACCAAAGAAAGCATTGGACAGATTGGACTGTGAAGGTTTGACCCTAAATCCCAGTAACATCGTTGTTAGAGCCTTCGACGGTTCTAAGAGGATGGTTCACGGAGAAGTGGACATTCCAATCAAAGTGGGTACAGAAATTTTCAACTCTACTTTTTATGTGATGGACATCCGTCCTTCATATTCATGCTTGTTGGGAAGGCCATGGATCCACAACACTGGGGCAGTCACTTCTTCTCTACACCAAATGCTAAAATATTAAGTAGAGGGTAAGATCATAACGGTTCATGGTGAGAAGAGTATATGATAAGTCACCTTAACTCTTTCCGCTACGTGGAGTTAGATGGTGAATTCATAGAAACACCTTTCCAACACTTTGAAGAAGTTTCTCCTGAGGTCGCGGTAGCAAAGACAATGACTGATGTGCCTATCATTACCAAGCCTATGTCCCAGATGGCATCCCTTAAAAATGCAGAGGTTGTAATCAAAGAAGGAGGAAGTACATTGTGGGGGAAACTGCCAGATTTTCCTCACAAGACGGATAAGTTTAGATTGGGTTTCACTGCCGCTGGCCAGAAAGCTGTGCGTCACTCCCGGGCTGGAGGACCACCCTTAAAAATCACTCACCATGGAGTTCATGCCTTAGAAGATGAGGATGAAGAAGGCAACTTTGAAGATTGGATCTTCCCAACCATTGAAGGAGGATTAAGCAACTGGGAGGCGAAAGACTTCATTCCCATTACTTTCATCAATCAGTAATTTATCTTTGAACATTTCATGTTTGGTCTGTAATAATTAAACAATTCGTACACTCTTTTCGCCTTATGCCTTACCCGAGGCATATAGGTCCATTTGTTAGGGTTTTGATTCTCCATTTTCATATGCCATTTTTAATGAATCATGGACGTTTTCATCTATAAACTGTTGTGTTCATTTTCTTTCCTTTTACATTTTATTTTGTTTAAGGATGGCTATCCCTTACACATACCCACACTCACAAAATGCAGGTACCCATCCACTCTGTATTCCATGGGTGAGTATGCTGTTTGGCCTTCAGTGACTCTGAAGATTTGGTCAATCATGCCGAATACGAAGGTGATGAAGACTGTGAAGTGCCTGGAGAGGTAGCTAGACTTTTGCAACAAGAGGAAAGGGCTATTCTGCCCCATGAAGAGTTGTTAGAAACTATCAATTTGGGAATTGCTGAAGACAGAAAAGAGGTTAAAGTGGGTGCCAATCTGGAGCCAAGTGTCAAAGAGCGTTTAGTTCAGCTGCTGAATGAATATGTTGAGATCTTCGCCTGGTCCTACGAAGACATGCCGGGACTAGATACAGATATTGTGGTTCACCGTCTCCCTACAAGAGAAGATTGTTCACCCATCAAACAGAAAGTCCTCCGAATGAGGCATGACATGTTTGAGAAGGTCAAAGTTGAAGTGATGAAACAGTTCAATGCTGGCTTTCTGGTTGTTACCTCCTATCCACAATGGGTTGCTAACATTGTGCCCGTGCCTAAGAAGGATGGCAAAGTCAGAATGTGTATGGATTACAGAGACTTAAATAGGGCTAGCCCCAAAGATGATTTTCCACTACCACACATTGAAATCTTGATTGACAACACAGCTCAACATAAGGTGTTTTCCTTCATGGATGGATTCTCGGGATACAACCAGATCAAAATGGTCCCCGAAGACATGGAGAAGACTACTTTTGTTACGCAGTGGGGTACCTTCTGCTATAAAGTGATGCCATTCGGAATGAAGAATGTCGGGGCAACCTATCAGTGAGCCATGGTAGCTTTGTTTCATGACATGATACATCATGAAATCGAAGTCTACGTAGACGTCATGATAGCCCGTTCACAGACAGAAGAAGAGCACCTCGATCATCTGCATAAGCTATTTGTCAGGTTAAAGGAATATAAGCTCAGACTGAACCCTAGAAAGTGCACTTTCGGAGTCAGGTCCGGTAAACTTTTGGGATTCATCGTCAGTAACAAAGGTATCGAGGTTGATCCTGCTAAAGTCAAAGCTATACGAGAAATGCCTGCCCCCCGAACTGAAAAGGAGGTTAGAGGTTTCTTGGGACGCTTAAACTATATTGCGAGGTTCATCTCTCACCTAACATCTACCTGTGAGCCAATCTTCAAGCTGTTGAAGAAAGATCAAGTGGTTGAATGGAATAATGATTGTCAAGTTGCTTTTGATAAGATCAAGGAGTATTTGTTGCAACCTCCTATCTTTATGCCACCCATCGAAGAGAGACCTCTAATTATGTATTTGACTGTTTTGGATAACTCAATGGGGTGCATACTGGGCTAACATGACGAGTCTGGCCAAAAATAGCATGCTATTTATTACCTTAGCAAAAAGTTTACTGACTGTAAGACTCGCTACTCACTACTCGAGAAAACTTGCCGTGCTTTGGTATGGGCTGCTCGCCAGCTAAGGCAGTATATGTTGACACATACCACTTTGCTGATTTCCAAAATGGATCCGATCAAGTACATCTTCGAGAAGCCTGCTTTATCCGGAAGAATCGCTAGATGGAAGATGATCCTAACTGGGTATGATATCCAGTACACAACCCAAAAAGATATAAAGGGGAGTGTACTAGCTGACCATCTAGCTCATCAAGTCGTCGAAGATTATCAATCTATGAGGTTCGATTTCCCTGACGAGGACATTATGACATTGGACAATATTGAAGGTAACAAACCGTATGACGGACCTGAACAAGGATCCCGATGGACCCTGTACTTTGATGGTGCTTCAAATGCACTTGGCAACGGTATCAGCGGGGTACTTATTTCTCTAGAAGGTTGCCATACACCTTTCACCGCTAGACTCTGTTTCAGTTGTACCAACAACATGGCAGAATATGAAGCTTGTATCTTTGGTCTCAAGGCTGCTATTGACTTGGGAATCAAATCTTTGGTTGTATTTGGGGACTCAGCTTTAGTTATCAGTCAAATCAAAGGAGAGTGGGACACTAAACATCCTAATTGTATCCCATACAAAGAACATGTCCTGACATTGTTGCCTCATTTCGAGCAGATTACCTTTGAGAACTTCCCGCAAGAAGAAAATCAGCTAGCAGATGCTCTGGCTACAATGTCTTCCATGTTTAAACTCAAATGGGATTATGAGGCTCCCTAAATCACCATTGAGCGAATGGACGAACCTGCGCACTGTCATGAGATTAATACTTAAGAAGTAGTGGAACAACCTTGGTTTCACGAAATCAAAAGGTATCTCCAGACTCAAGAATACCCTGAAGGAGCTTCAGTCAATGACAAAAAGTTCTTAAGGAGATTTTCTGCCAAGTTCTTCCTGAGAAATGGTATCTTATATAAGCGCAACCATGATTGTGTTCTACTTCGTTATGTGGATAAAGTTGAAGCTTAGTTGATCATGACTGAAATACATAGCGGCATATTTGGCACCCACTTAAGCGGACATACGATGGCTAAGAAGATTCTAAGGGCAGGCTACTACTGGTCTACCATGGAAGCTGATTGTCATCAACATTCCCGTACTTGTCACAAATGCCAAGTCTATGCTGACAAGGTACATATTCCTCCAGTTCCTATCAATGTTCTAACAGCTCCTTGGCCATTCGCGATGTGGGGAATCGACATGATTGGAGACATCAAGCCTACAACATCCAATGGACACCATTTCATTCTGGTGGCTATTGATTACTTTACCAAGTGGGTCGAAGCAGATTCCTTCGCCTCCGTTACAAAGAATGTGGTTTCCCGCTTCATCAAGCAGAACCTCATATGCCGGTATGGTATCCCCGACAAGATTATCACTGACAACGGTACAAATCTGAACAACACTGTGATCACCGCTCTGTGCGAGCAGTTCAAGATTCAACATCACAATTCATCTCCCTATCGGCCAAAGATGAACGGTGTTATTGAAGCCGCGAACAAAAATATCAAGAAGATCATTCAAAAGATGACAGTCACCTACAAGGACTAGCATGAGATGTTACCGTTTGCTCTGCACGGATATCGTACCACGACACGTACTTCAACTGGGGCAACTCCCTTTTCTTTGGTATATGGCATGGAGGCTGTTTTACCTATGGAAGTTCAGATTCCTTCTTTGAGGATTATGAAGGATGTTGGTTTAAGTGAAGACGATTGTATTCAAACCCGACTTGATCAACTTAATTTGATCGACGAGAAGCGACTTACTGCTGTTTGTCATGGTCAGACGTATCAAAAACGGATGATCAAGGCTTTCAACAAGAAATTCAGGCGTCAGGTATATCAAGTCGGAGATCTTGTAATCAAGCAGAACATCTTGCCGCAAAGTGATCCCAGGGGAAAATGGACTCCTACTTACGAAGGACCATTTGTGATCAAGAACATCTTTTCTGGGGGGGCGATGATTCTGACCACCATGGACGGCGACGACCTGCCGCACCCTGCAAATGCAGACATAGTCAAAAGATACTACGCATAAAACAACCCGACAAGTCGAAAACCCAAAGGGAGACTTGGGCAAAAATAGGCATCCTAGTGAATCGAAAACCCGAAAGGGCGGTTCAGGAAAAAATTAGGGATAAATAAAAAAAATTTGTACATCCGGCAAGTTGAAAATCCAAAAGGGAGGCTTGGGAAAAAAAGGGTTTCCCGGTGGATCGAAAACCCGAAAGGGCGGTCCAGGAAAAAGTTAGGGAATTAAAGCGTATGACTATGTCTCGTCGGATCACTTTAAGGACAATCTCTTCATGGACAAGCTCCAAGCTTCTGATCAATCCAATCATCTACGGACAAGGCAACGAATGAACAAGATACTCAGAGTTGCGAAGGCTATAGCAGAATGGGAACCCCATGGAATTGTTACACATAGCCATCTTTCTTTGTATAAAATTTTTCTCAATTTCTTCGACAACATTCTCTTACTAGGATATCTTTCTCCTTTGTACAAAGATACTTACAAAAGTTAATACAAAGATATTTCCAAGTGCAAAAATTTGCTTGCCTTTCCTTTCTTTTTACACTTATATTTTATTTGAAAACGTCCAATGGTTTGTTAAATGAGCATATGCATTTGAATATAATCACTGCTTACAAATAAAACAAAATAAGAAAGGATAATTACTGATAGGTCGAAAGTATAGGGAAACGTCTTTAGGCTATTCCAGAAGAAATCCCCTACAGTATGTCGTTTAGATCCTCAACAGAGCTAAAACCTTGAAATGCATATCCCCAGCGGAGTTAAGCTTCAAAATTCCCATCAGAGTTAAGTTTCTAAAAAACTCCTGATCCCCAGCGGAGCTAGAATACTCTAAACTTTCTTCCCCAGTGGAGTCCAAATTTTCAAATCTTAAACCCCGGTGGAATAACTATTCAACTTCCTCCGATTCCCCAACGGAGTTTTTTCCATAAAATAGGAATCCCTAGTAGATTGGCATACAAACCAAGCTCCTGATTTCCCCGACAGGATAAGCATTCTCCCCACAGAGTTTGTTTCTCAGCAGAACAAAGATTCTTGTTCTTATTTCTCCAGTTGAAGCCTCCCAGGTTTTAATTCCCCGGTAGAGATCGTCATAGTTGTCCTCATTCTTCCTCAGAAAGTCATGAAGGATTCTCACATCCCAACATAAGTTGTCAAAGTTGTGATAATCCCCGCAGGTTTCCAAGGATTTTCTATCCCCAACAGTAGTCAGCAAGGATTTCTCATCTTCAACAATCAAAGGTTTTTGGAATCCCCAGCATCGGTCAAGGATTTACTTTCCTCAGCAGCAGTCAAGGATTTCATTATCTCCAGCTATCAAAGATTTATTTTCCTCGGCAAGACAGCAAATCAGCTTACATGTGCATACACTACATTCATATATCATAGACATTGACAGAACACATTTTATTGCATCATACATATCATATAATATAATTTTGTGTTTTGGGCTAACATTTTACCCTTTTCAGGATAAGATTAAAGAGTTATCATTAACAACTATTCAAAGATTTCAGATACGGTACAGATACACTCCAAGACATGGAAGTCATTCTGCTACTCATTCAGATCTCTTATTTCGGATATAGTACAGATACACTCCAGACACGGCAGTCATTCTGATATTCATTCAAGAAGTTCCAGAACTTGCTGAGCGTTATGGTGATGACTTGGTCAGAAGTTTTGAAATTGTCCTATTTTCTTAAACACTTAGAAAAAATTCTAAGTATTTAGAATTTTGACTTTTTTGGATTTTGATGAAACAAAACTTCATATTTCAACGTGTCTTGATGAAATATGATTCTTGAAGCTTGATTTTGATCCAAAAGTAAAAGTTTGACTTTTCAGCGTGCAAATGACCATTTTGCCCTTATGATTGATTTCCTTGGGAAATTTGTAGTTCAAGGCTTAGAAATTTGATAGAAGCAAACGTGGGATCCAGGGTGATACATTAAGAAATGAGAGGGCAAATTTTGGGGTGAAACACTAGGCTTTGCAGTTTCTCCAACTGGAATAGAAATCAAAAAAATCTTAGTGTCGATTTAACTGAACCCGGGCAAGGATCTATCAGAAAAGAATCAATAACAAATCAATGGTCGACTCAAACTGAACTAGCAGAGGTCTTAATTTATCTTTGACTGGATAAGAATCAGAAAAATCTTAGGATCGATTTAACTGAACCAGACAAAAGTCTTGGAATATCTTCAATTGGAATAAGAATCAGGGAGATCTTAATATCGATCTGACTGAACCATAGAAGGTCTTTAATTAACTTTGACCGGATAAGAATAAGAAAATCTTAGGATCGATTTAACTGAACCAGACGAAAGTCTTAGAATATCTTCAACTGGAATAAGAATCAGGGAGATCTTAGTGTCGATCTGACTGAACCAGAGAAGGTCTTGAATTAACTTTGACCGGATAAGAATCAGAAACATATTAGGATTGATTTAACTGAACCAGACAAAAGTCTTGGAATATCTTCAACTGGAATAAGAATCAGGGAGATCTTAGTGTCGGTCTGACTAAACCAAAGAAGGTCTTGAATTAACTTTGACTGGATAAGAATCAAAAAAATCTTAGGATCGATTTAACTGAACTAGACAAAAGTCTTGGAATATCTTCAACTGGAATAAGAATCAGGGAGATCTTAGTGTCGATCTGACTAAACCATAGAAGGTCTTTAATTAAATTTGACCGGATAAGAATCAGAAAAATCTTAGGATCGATTTAACTGAACCAGACGAAAGTCTTGAAATATCTTTAACTCGAATAAGAATCAGGGAGATCTTAGTGTCGATCTGACTGAACCAGAGAAGGTCTTGAATTAACTTTGACTAGATAAGAATATGAAATATCTTAAGATCGATTTAAATGAACCAGACAAAAGTCTTGGAATATCTTCAACTGGAATAAGAATTAGGGAGATCTTAGTGTCGATCTGGCTGAACCATAAAATGTCTTTAATTAACTTTGACCAGATAAGAATCAGAAAAATCTTAGGATCGATTTAACTGAACCAGACGAAAGTCTTGGAATAACTTCAATTGGAATAAGAATCAGGGAGATCTTATTGTCGATCTGACTGAACCAAATAAGGTCTTGAATTAACTTTGACTGGATAAGAATCAGAAAAATCTGAGGATCGATTTAACTGAACAGACAAAAGTCTTGGAATATCTTCAACTGGAATAAGAATCAGGGAGATCTTAGTGTCGGTCTGACTAAACCAGAGAAGGTCCTGAATTAACTTTTACTGGATAAGAATCAAAAAAATATTAGGATCTGTCGAACCCCAAAATTTTCCCTCTCATTTTATCCACATTTCTCATTACAAAGCTCTTTGAACTCAAGACCAAGCTAGGGTTTACACTGCTCAAAGACATCTCCTTGAACTGATGACCTAAATTTAGGTTTGAGTTTGCACAGGGATTTTTGGACCTTCAATGCTCAAATTGGCTTTCATATTTCATATTGGACTCATAAGTTTGTCCATACCAAGTTTCAAGTCTTGAATCAAATTTTTGCCCAGTCAATTGGACAATTGACCTAGAAATCAACTATATTGGGGAAAAAGTCAACTGTGGCCAATTTACAGTCAAACTTCATGAATTTTAACCCACATCAACATTATAAACTCATATGAACCATTTGATCAAGTTTGGACCACAACTTCACAAGAAATTTGATCAGATCACCAAAAGGGCAAAATGATCATTTTTAGGGTTTTGACTATACAAAGGCAATTTCTGACTTTTTGACCTTGCCAATGGAAAATTAAGCTCAACCATGGACTCAAGGACTCAATGGCATCATCTTGACCTATTCAACAAGTTCAAAATACGTCAATTGCATTGGATTTACAGATGAATTTTTCAGTCAACTAATCAAAATTTGACTATACACTGAAAAGTCAAACGTTGACTTTTTGGTCAAAATCAAATGCCAAGGGCCATCTTTCATCAAGATGTGTCAAAATATGAAACTTGTTCATAAAGAAACCCAAAATTGCAAATTAGGGTTTAAAGTTGAAAATTTTCATAACTTAGAATTTTTCTAAGTTATGAAATTTTCTTAATTTTTCCTAACTTTGCCCAACATTTTCACCATGATGCAAATGGATTCAAACAAAACCTGCAACATGAAAGTTGTATTCCTACACAAATTCTACAACTTTGATTCACAAAGTTTTCTCAAAAGAAGCTTGGATCTAAAGTTATGATTTTTGGAACAAGGGTCCCTAAAACTTTTAACTTAGTGAAATTTTGCCCTAGTTTAGGTAGGATTTTGACCTATCTTCTTGGCCATTTTTCATATAGTTACACTTGGAATATCAAGTTGCATTTCAAAGATGGATTATAGAGCATGTTGCAAGCTTTCCAAATTGTCCAAGAACTCTCCAAACACATTTGTGTTTAGGGAGAATCGAAGGCTTGAAGTTGGCAAAAACTCACTTTTCATCCATGGCTTATTCATGTTCATCCAAGTTGCAATTTAAAGTCAACATGCCTTACACTAGTTTACAGGCCTCTAAACCACTTCACACTCCATAATTAAATGCAAATCCATCAGTCTAAGCTATTGTTTTTCTTAAGTATGCTTTATGTCAAACCACAATCCTTGAGACTTGGCCCAAGATCTCTTGCAGCAAAACAAATCCACAAATTAGAGGGGTCAAGAGCAGAAGTTACAAGGTATTTGATAGCCTGTACATGCTTGTTTCAATCACTTCCACATTTTAATTCAAAAACAAGAAACTTGTCCAAAACCTTAGAACTTGAACACCAGCCAATACCAACTCATGCAAACAGTTTGAACATCTTTCTCACACCCCTTTGAGCTAGAAACACGATTGCTTGAGCCTCTAGACACCCCATAGCCAGAAGTCACACTCCCTTAGCAAAACAAGGCAGATTCTGCAACTTGAGTTCCATAGCTCAATTGGCTCGTGCGTTTTGCCCCAAGTTGCTTCAAACACCTTCCATTCAACTCATCCAAGCTATCCTAAACCTCAAACACCAACTGTAACTCCATTTACAGAGGTTTCCATTTTCATTTTGAGCTTGTGCAGGTTGAGTTCTATAGGCTGATTCAAAGACATTCAAGGCAAGCAGGCTATTGGGGAAGGTCAAGTGAAGTTCAAGCAAGCTCTGAGACATCTCAATCCTTGTTGAAAAGCTCTACATTGCCCTACACGAAGTCAACTGAAACAAGTTTTTGTCCACTTTCTATCTCTCTATTTATGAACATTTAGCTTTAGGTTTGTGAATAAAAAATGTAGTATTCATTGCCATGAAGCTGCACATATGCTCAGTTTTCATTTATATTAAGTGTGCTAAGATAATTTCATCCATGAACATGCTGAAAAAACTAGGTCAGATTTTAGGGCCAGAGAAATTCTCTCTGGTCTTTGAGAGTTAATACAAGTTGTTTATATGGTTGGAATCGTCTTGAAATTCTTTACAAGTTTGATGTTATGTGTTTTTGCAATACAACTCGTATACAGGATCTGGTAGTTTGTACAGGGCACGCGCGCGTTTTCCAAAAGTCAGAGGTTGAAGATGAAGTTTTGGGTTGGGCTTGGTCTGGCTGCTTTTGACACCCCTTTTTTCTTTTTGCACCCCCTGGCCCAATCTCTTGTACTTTTATATTTTTGAATTTTTATTTTCATTTCTAACTTTATTTATTTATTCCCAAATATAAAAAATGCTCAAAAATATTTTTCATAATTTTTTCACATTTATTTTGCATTTTATTTTTATAGAAAACAATTTAAATACTTTTATCATATTTATTAAAACTTAGAAATAATATATAAACCATACTTTTATTTTTGTTCTTTCTTTTTATTCACATTAAAAATATTTTTCTAAATATACTTTATTTTGTACATATTTTATTTCATATTATACATATTTAATATAATTAATATACATATATATATACATATATACTTTTATTTTATTAGATATTTTAGCATAAAAATATAAAATATTACACTTTTATTTTTATTATTAAATATAATTAATAAATACTTTTTTACTTTTTTTTTACATATAATATTTTATTTTTGTTGTATATAAATAAAATAATTAACATATTTATTTTCTTAAAGAAAATTAGGGTTTTACCCTTTACCTAATAAAAATAAATCTTTTTATTTATTTCTTTATTTTTCACATTAAATATTTTTACATACATAAGTAAACAAAAACCCTTTTTTGCATATTTCATTTCATTTGATATATTTATTTATTTTGTTTATTTAAATATTGTCCATTTATTATTTATGCATTTGAATTCAATTTGGATGTAATAGTAAATTATGGTTTATATTTCTTGTCAAATACCCCCCATTCAAAGATTGTACCCCCATCCCCATAATCATGTTGTAATAGCTTAGTCTTTTAATTCTCGCACTTTACGCTTTCAATTATGCCATGATTAGAGAATTAGGGTTTGTATGCAAAAGGGTTAAAAACATATAGGAAAGATCTTTGAGTAAAATATGGTAGATAACTCTTAGTTACTTGATCAAAGCTTGCAAAGACATCCTTGCTATTTTTCAAACACACTTCACAACACAATTTCAAAACATTTCCCCAAAATAAACTTTCAAACATTGAAATCTTTTCCAAAAGACAAAACACCTTTGTATACATTCAAACAAGAATCATTACAAAGGTTGCCACAATGATGGCCTATTTTCAAAACATCTTTCAAAACCACACACAAAGCACCATTTCAAACAATTGAAAAGCAAAAGCAAGTGATCTAAACAAGTAACTAAGAGCCCATGGATAACCACGGATGAAAAGGGTGCTTGCACCTTTCCTTTTCATAATCTACTCCCCGAACCCAAGAAAACATCTCAAAGGTCTTTCCTGTGCTTTTTGACCTTTCCTTAGGATAAAATAAAAAGTCGGTGGCGACTCTTGCTAAACTGAAACATTTGCGAACACAAACGCAAAATCCCAAGTCAGTTCTCCCACCATATCACAGGATCGATTTAACTGAACTAGACAAAAGTCTTGGAATATCTTCAACTGGAATAAGAACCAGGGAGATCTTAGTGCCGCTCTGACTGAACCATAAAAGGTATTTAATTAAATTTGACCGGATAAGAATTCGAAAAATCTTAGGATCGATTTAACTGAACCAGACGAAAGTCTTGTAATATCTTTAACTGGAATAAGAATCAGGAAGATCTTAGTGTAGATCTGACTGAACCAGAGAGGTCTTGAATTAACTTTGACTAGATAAGAATATGAAAAATCTTAAGATCGATTTAAATGAACCAGACAAAAGTCTTGGAATATCTTCAACTGGAATAAGAATCAGGGAGATCTTAGTGTCGATCTGGCTGAACCATATAAGGTATTTAATTAACTTTGTCCGGATAAGAATTAGAAAAATCTTAGCATCGATTTAACTGAACCAGACGAAAGTCTTCGAATATCTTCAATGGGAATAAGAATCAGGGAGATCTTAGTGTTGATCTGACTGAACCGAATAAGGTCTTGAAATAACTTTGACTGGATAAGAATCGGAAAAATCTTAGGATCGATTTAACTGAACAGATAAAAGTCTTGGAATATCTTAAACTGGAGTAAGAATCAGGGAGATCTTAGTGTCGGTCTGACTGAACCAGAGAAGGTCTTGAATTAACTTTGATTGGATAAGAATCAAAAAAATCTTAGGATTGATGTAACTGAAATAGACAAAAGTATTGGAATATCTTCAACTGGAATAAGAATCAGGGAGATCTTAGTGTCGATCTGACTGAACCATAGAAGGTCTTTAATTAAATTTGACTGGATAAGAATTAGAAAAATCTTAGGATCGATTTAACTGAACCAGACGAAAGTCTTGTAATATCTTTAACTGGAATAATAATCAGGGAGATCTTAGTGTCGATCTGACTAAACCAGAGAAGGTCTTGAATTAACTTTGACTAGATAAGAATATGAAAAATCTTAAGATCAATTTAAATGAACCAGACAAAAGTCTTGGAATATCTTCAACTGTAATAAGAATCAGGGAGATCTTAGTGTCGATCTGGATGAACCATAGAAGGTCTTTTATTAACTTTGACCGGAGAAGAATCAGAAAAATCATAGGATCGATTTAACTGAACCAGACGAAAGTCTTGGAATATCTTCAATTGGAATAAGAATCAGGGAGATCTTAGTGTTGATCTGACTGAACCAGAGAAGCTCTTGAATTAAGTTTGACTGGATAAGAATCAGAAAAAGCTTAGGATCGATTTAACTGAACAGACAAAAGTCTTGGAATAACTTCAACTAAAATAAGAATCAGGGAGATCTTAGTGTCGGTCTGACTGAACCAGAGAAGTTCTTGGATTAACTTTGACTATATAAGAATCAAAAAAATCTTAGGATCGATTTAACTGAACCATACAAAAGTATGGGAATATCTTCAACTGGAATAAGAATCAAAGAGATCTTGGTGTTGATCTGACTGAACCAGAGAAGATCTTGGATTAACTTTGACTGGATAAGAATCAAAAAAATCTTAGGATCTATTTAACTGAACCAGACAAAAGTCTTGGAATATCTTCAACTGGAATAAGAATCAGAGAGATCTTAGTGTCGATCTGACTGATCCAGAGAAGGTCTTAGATTAACTTTGACTGGTTAAGAATCAGAAAAATATTAGGATCGATTTAACTGAACTAGACAAAAGTCTTGGAATATCTTCAACCGGAATAAGAATTAGGGAGATCTTAATGTCGATCTGACTGAACCATAGAAGGTCTTTAATTAACTTTGACCGGATAAGAATCAGAAAAATCTTAGGATCGATTTAACTGAACCAGACGAAAGTCTTGGAATATATTCAACAGTAATAAGAATTAGGGAGATCTTAATGTCGATCTGACTGAACCAGAGAAGGTCTTGAATTAACTTTGACCGGATAAGAATAAGAAACATATTAGGATCAATTTAACTGAACCAGACAAAAGTCTTGGAATATCTTCAACTCAAATAAGAATCAGGGAGATCTTAGTGTCGATCTGACTGAACTAGATAAGGTCTTTAATTTACTTTGACCGGATAAGAATCAGAAAAATCTTAGGATCGATTTAACTGAACCAGACGAAAGTCTTGTAATATCTTCAACTGGAATAAGAATCAGGGAGATCTTAGTGTGGATCTGACTGAACCAGAGAAGGTCTTGAATTAACTTTGACTAGATAAAATATGAAAAATCTTAGGATCGATTTAAATGAACCAGAAAAAAGTCTTGGAATATCTCCAACTGGAATAAGAATTTGGGAGATCTTATTGCGATCTGGATGAACCATAAAAGGTCTTTAATGAACTTTGACCGGATAAGAATCAGAAAAATCTTAGGATCGATTTAACTGAACCAGACGAAAGTGTTGGAATATCTTCAATTGGAATAAGAATCAGGGAGATCTTAGTGTCGATCTGACTGAACTAAAGAAGGTCTTGAATTAACTTTGACTGGATAAGAATCAGAAAAATCTTAGGATCGATTTAACTGAACAGACAAAAGTATTGGAATATCTTCAACTGGAATAAGAATCCAGGAGATCTTAGTGTCGATCTGAATGAACCAGAGAAGGTCTTGGATTAACTTTGACTGGATAAGAATTAGAAAAGTCTTAGGATTGATTTAACTGAACCATACAAAAGTCGCGGAATATCTTCAACTGGAATAAGAATCAGAGAGATCTTGGTGTCGATCTGACTGAACCAGAGAAGGTCTTGGATTAACTTTGACTGGATAAGAATCAGAAAAATTTTAGGATTGATTTTTAACTGAACTAGACAAAAGTCTTGGAATATCTTCAACTGGAATAAGAATCAGAGAGATCTTAGTGTCGATCTGACGGAACCAGAGAAGGACTTGGATTAACTTTGATTGGATAAGAATCAGAAAAATATTAGGATCGATTTATCTGAATCTAGATAAAAGTCTTAGAATATCTTCAACTAGAATAAGAATCAGAGAGATCTTAGTGTAAATCTGACTGAACCAAAGAAGGTCTTTTGAGGACATCTTTCTGAGGGAAATGCTGTAACAACCCTTTATTAGACGTAGTTTTTGAGAGGGCTACCAGGTCACATAATTAGTCAACGGTGTTTGTTGATTTGATCGTGTCCCTGAAAAAGGTAAAGAGTTAGTCGTATGCAATGTCATGATGTATGAAATGCATTGCGTGATAATGTTCTCAAAATAAATGAGATTATGTTGTATGCAATGTGTATGCGCATGCCATGATGTATGAATATGGGATACTATTGCGATATTTTAGTCTGGGAAAATAAATCCCAGACTGCTGCTTGAGAGTATTGGGAAGCTGAGTGCTTCATTTCCGCTGAGGATGGTGAATGGAGATGATTTGTCAGGGATTTCCTCTTTCTGTTTGAGGATGTTCTGTCGGGGATTGACTCTACTTGAGAATAAATTTGTGGAGGGAGGATGATGCTTTGTTGGAAGGTTTTGGCGCTGTAGAGACATAAACTCTATTGGGGAATGAGCTTCCGCAGTTGGAGAAATAAACTCTACCCGAGAGGAGGTTTTATAAACTGTTTGCAATTATAAAGCTCGGCTGGGGAACATAGATTTCAGCTCTCTGAAGGCACTTTGCTGGAGGAAGTAACTCCTGTTTGGGAAAGAAGAGATTAAAACTTCGGTTGTTTCTACTCTATGCGGAACTTAGATGTCACGGGGTTGCATGTAAAGGTGATTTTGCATCAGGACGTTTTTGCCCCTGTACTTGCTGGAGAAAGTACCTGCAGAGATTTTGTGGATGGATCTATATCGTGATTGTACTTAAACATGTATTGAATGAGTGTTAGAATGACATCCATCTCTGGATCGTATATGAACTGTACTTGAAACATGTGTTGAATGAGCGTCAGAATGACATCCGTCTCTGATCGTATCTGAACTGTACTTGAAACATGTGTTGAATGAGTGTCAGAATGACATCCGTCTCTGGATCGTATCTGAAATGTACTTGAAATATATGCTGAATGAGTGTCAAAATGACATTCGTCTCTAGATCGTATCTGAACTGTACTTGAAACATATGTTGAATGAGTGTCAGAATGACATCCGTCTCTGGATCGTATCTGAAATGTACTTGAAACATGTGTTGAATGAGTGTCAGAATGACATCCGTCTCTGGATCTTATCTGAACTGTACTTGAAACATGTGTTGAATGAGTGTCAGAATGACATCCGTCTCTGGATCGTATCTGAATTGTACTTGAAACATGTGTTGAATGAGTGTCAGAATGACATCCGTCTCAGGATCATATTTGAACTATACTTAAAACATGTGTTGAATGAGTGTTAGAATGACATCCGTCTCTGGATCGTATCTGAACTGTACTTGAAACATATGTTAAATTAGTGTCAGAATGACATCCGTCTTTGGATCGTATTTGAACAGTATTTGAAACATGTGTTGAATGAGCGTCAAAATGACACCCGTCTCTGGATCGTATCTGAACTGTATTTGAAACACGTGTTGAATGAGTTTCAGAATGACATCCGTCTCTGGATCTTATATGAACATTATTTGGAACATGCGTTGGATGAGTGTCAGAATGACATATGTCTCTGGATTGTATCTGAATTGTATTTGAAATAAAATCTGAATAAGTATCAGGATAACATCCGTCTCTGGATCGTACCTGAACTATTTCTAGAAGAGAAATATGGAATAAGTACCAGGATAACACTCGTCTCTGGATCGTACCTGAACTGTTTCTAGAAGAGGACTTGGTTTATTTAGAATGTTTCTGTTAGGAATTCCTGTTCAATTGCTTTTGAGAAGAAATCTACTGAGGAACTTTGATTTCGCTTGATTGTACATGATTCATTGCTGGAATTCACGTTTAATACCGCAAGTGATTCAGATGGATATCTGCCCTTGGCTATTTGGCATTTTTGAGAGATTCCTTGAATCTTGACTTGACTGCCCCAGATGATGGATAATGATCATGCCGTGCCCCTTGGTTGGAAGTGTTTTTCCACTTGAGGTGAACCTTTTCATTGAGAAAGTTTTTATTCACTAGATATTCATCTTGTGAATTTCTCTGTTTTCGAACAGATAACTATATGCAAACAATGATATTATAATAATGCAAGGTTTATGCTTGTCTTGAAGTTTTTGAAAATTCATTTTTTAGTAAAACAAATTTTGCAAGAGATTGATATCAACTCAGGATTTATAGCAAGTCCTACAGGAGTCAGGATACCTTTTGTAACAGTATGCTTTCTAACTAACCCAGGCTTCAGCTAGGACTTTTAAGGGTTATATCGTGGCCTGGTTCAAGGTTTAAGAAACAAAGGATAAAGGCTCAAAATTTATTTGTACCCACCCGTTCATCGTGATGTTCTTCAGTCTTATGCTCAGTTAATTGTGCATTTTGAATCCCAGTTGAGTTTTGGAATGTCCTTGATATTTTGGTGATGGTTCAGAGATTTAACGTTTGTTTGAGAAGACAATCATTTTTGTAACCTTTTTTTGTCGAGGATTTGTAGTAACCTTTTTTTTGTTTTGTTTTCGTTATCCCTTGTTTTTCCTAGACTGTTTCTTTTATGATTACGGTCAGCGGGATGCCCCGGTTTTTTCTTAAGTCTCCTTCATAGGTTTTGACTTAGTGGGCTTTTATTTTGAGAGATATTGACTTCCGGTTTTAATGATTGTGTGGGACCATCACCATATTCTGATTTGGAAGGACGTCTTTGATGCCATTCATTATGTATGAAGTAGAATATTGCGGCTGAATGCGCGTCTGAATTAACTAAGAAAACTACCCTGCCCCAGGTTATGATTAAGGGTTTTAATTTGTGTGAAAAGAAAAACTCCTACTTCTTTGGCTCAAAGGGGTTGACTAGGGATTATCTTCCTTATAACTCCACTGTTTGGGATTTGAAACAACGCCTGTACATCGTCAGCAAGGTATGTTCAAAAGCATATTGTAGAGATTGTGCTATCGTTTTTGTCATTCTTCCTCTAAAGGCTTATAGATTTTTAATCGAGAGTCGAATATCACGTAAAGGAAGCAAGAAAACAGTTTAAATAAAATGACAATGAAATCATTCAAGACAAACATATGCGATGCATTAATGGGAAAACCAAAGTTCGGCATAACAATAATTGTTTGAACAATAAATGAAATTATAAATGAAAAATAAATAATGAAATGGACGTTCTCAATGATTTGGCCTAGGAGCAGTGACCACTTTGTGAGTCTCTGGAGGGTCGAATTCAATCTCTTTGGCATCAATCATATCCTGAATTTTGTTCTTCACAGCCCAACAACCATTTGTATCATGTCTAGGACTATCAGAGTGGTATGCACACCTTTCGTTGGGGTGGTAACTAGGAGCAGAAGTATTGGGATTTCGCATAGGAGCCTTTAACGTAATCAATCCTGCTTTTAACATGTGTTGTAACGCTTGAGCTAGTGACATGTTGATTCTGGTGAATTATCTCTTAGGTATGACCTCTTTATGCTAGTTCCCATGTTTGTGTCGTTGCATAGGCATAGGATTAGAGACCAGTATTGCCCCCACAGATTGATTATGGTCGTCTGCCTTATTACGGCCCTTCTGGCCATACACAACATTGGCTTCCCTCTTACCAGTAAGTGGCTTCTTATCCACATTATAAGATGCAACCATCGGGATCTTCCCACTCTTGATACCACTTTCGATCATTTCTCCAGTCAGAACCATCTCTGTGAATCCAGATGAGGAACTCATAACCAACATATTAAAGAACGGACATGTCAGAGTGCCCATGAAGATATCTACCATTTCCAGATCATTCAGAGGAGGTTGTACCCTTCCAGCTAGATCTCTCCATTTCTGGGCATATTATTTGAAGCCTTCGCTAGAACCCATATACATCCTTTGAAGTTGTGTACGACTTGGAGCGAGGTCAGCATTGTATTGGTACTACTTGTAGAAAGCAGCATCCAAGTCTTCCCAGGTATGAATGTATGTTCTTTCTAACTGGTAGAACCACTCTAGTTGCGTGCCAGATAAACTTTCTTGAAAGAAATGGACCCATAACTTCCGATCAATAGTGTGAGGTTGGATCTTCCTGACATGGGACCTTAAGTGCAACTTAGGGCAGAAGACACCATCATACTTAGAAAACGTGGGGACCTTGAATTTTAGTGGGATGATCACGCCAGAAACCAGGCCTAATTCTTCAAAGTACAATCCAGGTATCTACGGAATCTCCATAGCATTGAGATTATCCTTCAACTATTTGTATTTATCATCAGTAGGAGGATACTGCTCTTCATTGTAGTCAGTCTCATTATCATATTTCCTTGGACTAGGGTCTTCCTCTCTTGGCTCTCCTTCTTGGTTATCTCCTTCTTTTGATGAAGATGTCATCTTAACCACTTGCCTTAGCGGTCCTTTGAACCTCCTTCCTAGATTTACCACACCAACTGTCTTCCTTGGCTTTTTAGTCTTCTCTTTCACAATCAGGGCTTTCAGTTCCTCTTGCCTCTTATCCAGAGCCATGATCATCTGTTGAAATTGTGCATTCTGAGTCTGTAGATCCTTCATTGTTTGTTCGAGAGCCATTGCTGAAATAAACAGTGAAGAGGATGAGAAACCTGCTATGAAACCTGTTTATCCAATGATATGTATGATATATGTATGCAATGTTTTCAAGGATTTCTCGGGGTAAACAAGAAAATGTCAGTATTTGCAGCTTTCGTTGAAGAACTTCGTATCGTTGAGTGTTCTTCTACGAGAGTCAAGCTCACCATATCGAGTAGGTCATGGCCCCTGACTCAAGTTGTTGAGTTTTAATCTTTTGACGACATTGGATAGAGGAAAATAAATCCCCTTGACCCTTGCTAGACATTTGATTTATCATAACCTGCATCACAAACCCTTGAGATCCTTAAAATGGTTAAGGAAATGTTGTGGCATGATGTCATGATGTGTATGCGATGCCTTAAGCAAAAGTGTAAGGTCATGAAGACAAGTGAGTCTAAGAAGTCCAGGTTACTGGATAATAACTGTAAACAAATCCTGAAAGGAAATCATGTTGTTAGATAAAAACTCAGCAAGTAGCTCAAGTTGAAAGCAAACAAATCGCACAAGCAACCTTAGGTTTAGGCTTGTATGGTGTTTTAAGGTCATACCCTCTTGAAGTTGGATTGATTCAACCTGTCCTATAAATAGTAACCGGGTTCTAAGGGATCTCAATATCATTGACCTTTCCCACAAGCTTCATTCGATAAGCGACTGACTCGCAACCAAACAAAACTAAGGAGTCAAGTCTCAATGAGTGTAGCATCGAGTATCTGCCGACCTTGGGAATACACCAAAGATGACCATCTCACTACGTCCTAATGGCCAAGTTGTTCAATTAAAGGTTTTAAGATCATTTGACGCTTTATGACACCACGCAGTGGTCCCATATTCTCCTTGATTAACTCAAGGGCTACCGGTACCAACCAAAGTGTCGCATCAACGTAGCCATCGCTTCAACCGTGTAGGTATACCCCGCACAGTTTCCATGATCTATTGCTACTTACCTAAAAGGTTTCCCTATATCCGGGTGTAGGATCTATAGTAACCCAAATAGCTCCCTTAAAAGTAAAGCAATCAAACAGACAAAGAAGCAAGTTTAAAATGATCTAGACCCTAAGTTAAACCCCACTTTTTTTTTGTCCCCAACAGAGTCGCCAGTTCTGTGATACGGTGGCAGAACCGACTGTTTAATACTTGTTTGCGTTTTTTGTTCGCAAATGTCGTGGTAAGCAAGAGTCGCCATCGACTTTTCTTTTATACAACAAAGAAAAGGGTGAAAAGAACAAAAAAAGACCTTTTTCAAAATTTTCTGAGTAAGGGGGTAGATTATGGAAAGGGAAGGTTTTAGCACCCTTTCCATCTGTGGTTTTCCACGGGCTCTTAGGTACTTGCTCATTTTGAAAACTGTTTGTGTGCTTGTGTGTTTTGAAAGTTGTTTATTTGCTTTATGGTAACTCTTGTATCAGTTCTCAAGAGTGTGATAAAGTGTTTTTGAAAGTAGTTTTTTTGAAAGTGTGTAAGTTTGAAAATTTGGTTTTGAGCATATACTTAAGAACAGTCTACCTACTCAAAACAGGATGTTCTTTTCCTCCTTTCCTTTAGACAGGGCTATCCTACTATTAGTGAGTAGGTAGCTCTATCGGTTGATGTTGAGGGACTATCGAAAGGGACGTTATGGTCATCGAAGGCAACATGTATGGATATTTTAGTGTTCGAAGAGACTGTCATCATATAGGCAACATCGAGGGACAAGATCATTTACCGAAAGGAAACTCGAGGGACGTTTAGGGACCATGATCTTTTATGATGACTTTTATATCGAGGGTCCTTGCTAAGATATCCATACGTTTGAGGGACATGACCATTTCCGAGACAACCGAGTGAGGAATACCCTAAGGATGCAAGTGTGAGAAGTGTGTTTTTTTCAGTTATTTATCTTATGTTAGTGATCTAAGGATTAATTGACTTTATCTTGTCATGCACGCCTAATTTACTAGCAGTTAATATTTAGCAGAAATTTAAGTGCAGGAATTTAAATCTACGCTATTACAATATTTTCGGGGAGGGGGCATTTACATGTCCAAATGGGGGAAAGAAAATAAAGAAAAGCAGTAAAGTCCTATTTTAATCTATTACATCCCATCAGCAGGTACAGTATTATAAAAGATGCGGGAATAAGATAAACGCGCGTGAAAATGGAAAGAAACGTCTAACAACCTAAAAAAGTCCAAGTAAAAAATATTTTTGTTTTGTTCGTTTTAAGAAAATAATTAAACTAAATCAACTAAAAAAAACTAAATAAAATCCTAATTAATTAAAAAAGAAAAAAAAGATTGTTGATTAAAAATTAATTCTAATGAGACTACTTCTATTATTTTTGGTATTTTTGTTTTATATAATGAAAAAGAAATGATATAAATAAAATTAATCCTAATTCTATTTCATTTTAATTAGAAGAAAAAAAGTTAAAGTTTAATTAATTAATTGTACTCAAAATTAATTATTAAAAAAACTAAATCCTAAATTTCTATGTGATATTATTATTAAGTGAAAAAAATATTTTTAAATTAATAAAATAAAAGAAATAAATAAATAAAGAAAATAAATGGGCCAGGATTGAAAAATAGGGGGGGTGTTGTTGTCAAAATGTTTTGGCCCAAATCAGAATTGGCGCTGGGATGCAGTGGGGAGTGCCTTTTATGGCTTATGGTGCATCTGTGTATGGTGGCCTTCGATTCCTGCATTAAAACTCAAATCTAACCATACAGAAAGCTTGCAAACATAAGAGTGGTTAATAATGTATAATTAAAATGCGTTTATATCGTATGAATCAAGGAAATCGAAATCAAGTAAAAACGCAAACTGTGGTGTGGTTGAAACGCGTTTCAGACAACTTTAGGACTTGGGAATGGCTGGGAATGATCCAGGAGGCTTCCAGGAATACGTCTGAGCCTTTGTTTTGGATCAAAACCACCTGCAATTTGAAATTCAGTTTTAACAACTTTGGAATTTTTGAATGAAATGTGCAGCAATTCTTTAGGCTTTCTGTAGAGCTTTTTGAAGAGCTTTCAGAGAGGTTTTTAAAGAGCTTTTTAAGAGAATTTTGAAGAGGAATTTAATTCTCCCTTTGGATTGTAATGTTATGTATTTATATATCGAATATAGGAGTGAACAAAAATGGTAAAGAATCAATACATTCATGGCCTTGGAGACAAGGATAAAACACATTGAAAAATGTCCATATTTGTGATACATTTGCCTCTTTGGTCACTTGCATGAACCTGATCCCTTTGGATGTATCTTGCACGAAAATATGGGCCTTCTAATAGATCAAATCAAACCCAAATGTCATGGCCCATTATTCTTTGCATTTTTATTTAATTTATTTGATTTAATTCATATTTAAATGGATAAGAATTCAAATAAATAGAAATAAAAATCAAAATAGTGAATGGTTAGGTTTATATATCCTTGGGTATGTCAAAAACATGTTTGAACCCTAAAAGTTAGGTCCATTAACCTAAAAATGCAATTTTGCTCAAAGTTGACTTCATGCATTTTTCACAAATTTTCCCAACTTGTGTAAACCATAACTTGCTCAATTTTTATATTTTGAAGAAGATCTTTGACTTTTTGGAAATACCAAGATGTCTACTTCAATCCCTCTTTTTATCAAGTTTGCATTTGAATATGTTATCTTGAAGTAAAATGTCTTGGAAAAAAGTGGCGTTTGTTGACTTTCTAAACATGACCTGTAATGTATGAACTTGTATCTTTCAAATGGTGCATTTCATGAACTTGAGAGATGAAGATAAGTTGTAGGAAATTGGATTCTCTACAAAATGAGATTTGGTTGGAAAATTTCTGATAAAGTGTGAGAAAGTTATGCTTGGTCAAATTTTGGTTGACTTTTCCTATAAAAACCCTAATTTGCCATTTTGACTTTTGATGGGTTAGGAGTATTTCATGAGGAATCATGATCAACCCCTGATCAAATGATGAATATTACTTCAAAATGTTATTGTTGATCAAAAATCTTGAAGTTTGACTGTACATGGGCCATAGTTGACTTTTGACCTAGCACAGCTGATTTTCCAATACTTGAGCATTTGACTGAGCAAACTTTGTTGAGCAAGGCATGAAGCTTGGCATGGATGATCTTGAGGGCATATTAGGACAATGGATAACATTTGAGACCATTGGAGCTCAACCATCTTGATGAAAATTGAAACCCTAGTTGTGGGTTCATTGCCTTAAGAGGAGAATTGTCTGGTATATTCTTAGTCAACCTTTGAGCAATTAAGAACCTCTAAGAGTATGTCTTGAGTGAAATGAGAGGGAAAATTTTGGGGTACAGCACAATGCACATGCTTTACTCTATTATTTCAAGGAACTCAAAGATTTATAGGCAATTTGCAAATATTAAAGTACTAACACATTCGAAATACTAAAAATATCAATATAATAACTTCAAAACGGATTTCAACTTTTTAGTACAAGTTTCAATAATCCTAAATACAAGATAAGATAATAATCTAAGAGCCTAAGAAATAAAAGCTGATGAAGATCACTCCACACACTGGCGCTTCCTTGTGAGTCTTGCAATCTGAGCCTTCAGCGGTTTGTTCTCTTTGGCGTACCTGTTGGCAACCTCTTTCCAATCACCAGAGTCGGGAAGTGGACAACTAGGTCCTGACTGATCACTAGAGGAAAATAAATCCTATTTCCTCTCTATCGTCTCTACAGCACGACTCTCAAGAATCTCAATCAAGTCATATTTCTCCTTCAAGTTTGTTCAGTAGGATACTTCTAAAGTCTGTCACTTATTCTTCCAAGCTTCCTTTTCCTGTTGCATCCTGACTAAGGCAAGTTGAAGCTCTTCCACATCATCTAATAGGGGAGGAATGGTCTTCACAAACATATCAGGCATGGGTGCTTCACAGGAATACGACATCTTCAACTGGATGGCTCTTGCTTGTACCCACTGAAGATAAGGCTCCAAATAAACAGCCCCTCTAGACCCCAAGTCCTTCCTACCCTTCCTGTGAGTATGAAGCCAAGCCTTTGTAATCTCCTCTTTAGCTTCCTTATGAACTTTTCCTTCTTTAAGGAAGAATCCACTTAGATGAATACTATTTGGCTTATCCCTCATCAGATATCCAAGGTGTCGTCGTGCAAGAACGGGGTTGTAGTTAATTCCTTCCTTTGTACCAAGAAGAGTTACATTGAGGAAGCTACCACAACTGTCGACAATCTCCACATAATGGTAAGCCTGATGATACCAAACAATATCTGGATGAGTGAGGGCCATAATCTTCGGATCCCAATGAGGTTCCTTCCTGACATCCCAGAAAGCATCAGACTGAGTCAAGTGAGAAATAAACCAGTGATACAACAAAGGCGTCCAGTAAATGATCATCCCTCAATGGTAAGAATCCCGAAGATGAATAGAGTAATAAGCATCACCCAATAATGTAGGGACTAGATTCCCAATCATAAATATCCTAATGGCATTGATATCCACAAAGTTGTCGACATTGGGAAATAAGAACAATCCATAAGTAAGTAGAGCAAAGATGACTTCAAAAGCAATTGTACTCTTCATCCTAGCATAGTAGCGAGCTTTCTCCAATAAGAATTATGCAGGAAATCCTCTAATCCATCCTTTGGTAGTCATGTGGGCTTCAATCTTAGAATTTCCCAAATGGATCAAAGAAGCAATCTCATGGGGTTTTGGCTCCCCTTCCAAACCAGTAAAAGGAACATGATTGGTAATAGGCAAACCCAGTATATAAGAATACTCTTCCAATGTAGGCATCAACTAATAATTAGGGAAAGTAAAGCATTGATACATTGGATCATAGAACTGGACCAAAGTCGAGAGAATGCTCTTCTTCATCCTGAGCTTCATAAGAGAAATGATAGACCCATACTTCCTCCAAAAATTTGTAGAACTCTTAATCTCAGGAATCAGACTCATCAACTCATCTATCTTGGGATTTTTGAAACTGTACTTCCCGGTCTTTCTTTTTCAAGAATCCATGGTCAAAAAAATACTTGAGATATTCACGAAGAGTCAACTTATAAATCCCTTAAAAAAGAAAAAGTTTTTAGAAGATGCTCATGGGTGCATGAATGCATGATGTAACAATCACACACAAGATCATAAACATAGGGTTCATAGGTTCAACGTCATGAGCATGAGGTTGAAGGTACTACCCAAAAGGTATGGTCTAAAAGTTTATCACCTACCGAACAAGTTTCTAGAGGTTCCCAGAGTCTACATCCTTCTTTCGGATATTACCAACTTCCTAATTGACTCGGTAATTCGAAATATTCTTAAGAAAAACCCGTCCGAGTGTAGTATCGCGTGACAACCATTTTCGGATTACTCCGCCATAGCTTCCGCACTACACCTAAAAGGCCAATATGGATTAAAGGTTCTACGGTCCTCAGTTTCAGTAGGCTCTAAGGTCGAAATTAGTACGTCTTCCTGATTAGTCGGTAAATGACACTACAGTCAAAGGGGCCTCCACTGAGTAGGGGATCTCATGCCTCCTTTTTTGGGATTAATCCCTCAAAGTTAACATGGTTATACCACCCATCCTATCTTAAGTTTTCCCAAGTCCGGGTATAGGACTTATGAGAAACCACCAAGCACCCTGAAAACCAAGAAAATTCAGACAAACATATATACAACATATAACATATAAACAACAATAACACATACACAAATAAACAAATATAGGCTCAACCCACTTAGGGATGGACCAGCAATAGGTTGATCTTTCCCCAGTGAAGTCACCATTTTTTGCTGTAGCGATAGAAATGTTGAGACTAAGCCATTGGATTTACTTAACTTGCACAGATCAAATAAAAATCGCCACTGCGCTTTATTGTTTCCAAAGGAAAGGGAAAAGAGTGAATAACCCAAAAAAGGGGGAGAGAATCTTAGTCCAGGGGTTGGTTATGCAAAGGGAAGGTATTAGCACCCTAAATATCTACGGTACTCCGCAAGAACCTCTTTGTAAATCTGTGTATTTTGGCTATAAGAGTTGTATAAAAAATAGATTGTGGGGATGAGAAAAGAAATATTTTTTTACAATTTTTGGATCCGTCGCGGTTGTGAACCTTTAGTGCCTACGTACCATATTCTGTGCAATAAGGGATCAGGGTACACGTAATTCACCTTTAAAAATTTTAAAAACACAAGTGTGTTAGTTAATTTTAAGAGACGAGATGTCATCGTCTTGACACAATGACACAATGAAAAGAACCATCTAATCAACAATAATCCAACACTTGACACAATGAGTCAATGTATAATTCCCATCCTTTGAATTTGAAACCAAACAAGAAAAGAGCATAAAGTAAATGGCATAAAAGTAAATGCTCAAATGAAATGCTCAAAGTAAATGGAATAATTTACATTTCATTTGAGCATTAATTCTAAAATAAATATGGTTAAAGTAAAGAGCATAAAATAAAGGCACAAAATAAATTCAATTTTTAGGAATTAGAGGTTAGTTGAATGACCATATTAAAACTTGCATTTGAAACTCATTAGAAGATTGATAAACTCAAAGCCTCCCAGCAACAAGTTTCATTTGCTTTTTGTCAAGTATATCATCCATTTAAAATTCTCAAGGAAACAATAAATAATTAGCGATGTTTAAGTGATTCACTTTGACCAAATCTTATGAAGATTCATTAGAGGATTGATAAGACCAAAGTCTCCTAAAAACGAATATCAAGGTTATTGGATCAAAGGATTTAAATTAACAAACTTCGAATTACAAACATGGGTTTGGGCCACGAATGATCGTTTCTCGAATCGGGATAAAATTTAGCGCTATGTTAAGCAATCGTAAGTGAACTTATATAGAAGTCGCACCTATTTTGAGGTCGATCAATAGCCATCTATGTACTATTTGTTTTGAGAAATGATATGTAAATCATTCCCCAATAACATTTAGTATAATAAGAAGGGGATATGATGAAGAGAGATGGGGTAAGAATTAAACCACATTTGAACCAAAAATTTAATCAAACTATTATTAAAATCATTCATCCATTTTTTGTGGAGTTAAACTCAACACCATGGATCCAATGATGTTAATAAAGCTCATGATCAAAATCTCATAGTCCAAGATCAGCCAGAATATAGAAGATAAAATATATTTTAAAAAAATAAAGAAAAATATTTTTAAAAATAGAAATAAAAGTAGAAAATAGCAACTATGTTCAAAGCATCTAATAAATATCAAATAAGACCATAGAAAAATTCGAAATGAGATCAAATATTTATATAAAATTTTTGGTAATTTTTTAAAGTCAGAAACTATTTTTAAAATTAAAAGAAATAGGAAAAATAAACCAAAAAATTGTGAAAAATAGTAAATTCAGAAATAAAATAACAATCGAGGTCACCAATATTCGTCAAGAGGTCATTGGATCCTTCCATATTTTTTTCAGAATTTAAAGATTAAGAAAAGTATTTTTAAACATTTAAAACAATTCAAATAAACCAAAAACTTATAAAAAATATCAAAACATAAAATAAAATTGTTAAAAAATAATAATCAGAAAGAGAAAAATTATAAGTATTTTTCATAATATTTTCATATTTTTTTGAAGTTAAAATGGATTTTTTTTAATGAATTTTTGAAGTTTAAAACAAATAAAATATAAAAATAAGAAAATAAAATGCATAACCATTAATTAAGCTAAACCCTAAACCCTAAATGTGTTAGTAAGCTAATCCAATGGATCAGACGCGTTGTGCATATCATGGTCTTTAGTGAATAAAACACATAATCATTAATTAAAAAAGATTTGAAAAAAAAAGTGTGCCACACTATCATTGGTTGATAGATGACACGTTGGTCATCTTCAACCTCCATCCATGAGATTTGTAGGTCCCTAAAAAGGTAAAATTAGAGCTCGAGACCGGTACCATTTGCTTCTTCTCTTCAAGATGATTCCAATGGTACCCTCGCAAAAACTTTATATAAGGTGTAGCTCAGTCGTTTTGGAAGGGAAGATTTGAAAAGGGATTTGAAATTTCATGGTCAAAACACACTTCCAGTTGAAAACAAATGTTGCGACTAGAATCAGAATGATGAGAGCTTCATAACAGTGTCAAAGTTGAGAGAATTGGTGAAGGAATCTACCTATTTAAGTTCAAATGCAGAGCTCTGAAAATTGACTTGGCTAGCATGATTTAGGAAGTCTTAGAACTTGGTTCTTATTCTATTAGCTTCAGTGAGGTTCAAGGATGGTGAATTGATAAAGAAAATGGATTGAGGAAAGCTCTAAATGCAAATTCAAAGTTGCAGAAAATTGGGTTCAAGAAGAAGTTTGGCAGGGTGGTTCTGGCTCTCTAAGCTTGAGAAAATGAATGAGGTATGATCCTCTATTTATAGGGAAGTTGATTGAATGCTCAAGCGTGTTAAATGATGAGATTTGGAGGGAATTTGTGTCAACCTGATACACGATTAAGGTGTAACCTGTTTAGCATCAAAACTCATCCAATCCTTGCGTTTCAAGGTTCTAATCCACTTTGGAAAGTTGGTTAAACATGTTTAGACCAAAAACGCGTGCTAATTTGATGTTTAGAAGCCACAACATGAATTTCAAATTTTGACTTGAAGTGAAACTTCAGTTTTAAGGTACCATTTTTGAATCAATGGCATTCTCAGCTCAAGGAGTCCTAAGACATGATTCTTGAAGCTTTAAATGTGTAAATAATGGAATCAAATGGATGCTTGAGCTGAAAATTGTGATGAGTCAAAGTTGAGAAAAAGAGGTTGACTTTTTGTACTTAGAAAAATTCTAAGTTTTTCTTCAAAAAATGACTTATAATATCTTGCATCCAAACATGGCCTTCCATTTGAAATTTGTTTTTGACCAAAAAATATGGCATGAAGTAGACCTCTTAAATGACATTTTGATACTTGAACTATATAAAATCTCCAAAAAATGAGAAATTTATGACTTGTTGAAGTTGGAAAAATTCATAAAATGACCTATAAACTTTTGCATCCTTAGGGCATCTTCCATCCATTCTCAAACTTTGCACATGAAAGAAGAGTTGAAGTTCACATCTTCAAGATAATTATGGAAAAATAATGGGCTCAAGGAGATAAATATTGACCAAGTTATGATATTTTGAAGCCACCTAAGGGAATTTGATGGCTTATCTAGAGGATTTGTAATCTTTCTCCATCATTAGGTATCTTCCACACAACATTTTATTAAAACTTTTGAAGTTATTTGCTAATAACCCTTTAAAGAGAAGCATGTTTTTGGAATCACTCAAAAATAAAAAAAAGATGAGCAAGATATAGCCCTTGGAAGTTTAAAACCCTAGCCCCCTAGAGCAACAAAATGCCTTGGAAACCTTTTTCAATTTTGACAAGCCTCCTTGAATAAATACTTTTTTCATGGAAATAGAATATTTTGAGGATGATAATGAGGAACCATAGCAACCATAACCACTTCAAAATATTGATAATTGGGGGAAATATGCACTTGTGACCAAGAAATTAAAAACATGTCCAATTAGGTCAAACTTCTTCAATCAACCCTTGTATCTTTAAACTATCTTTGACAACTTGAGGCATGATGATTCATAATAGACTTTGTCATGATACTACCTCAAAGAATCTTCAATGAAGAAGCTTGAATCTCAATGAAGCTTTGTTGAAGAAGGCATGGCAATAGACTCATGAACTTTTAGATCAAATTGATGGAATGCATTGTGCTTTCACCTATAACATCATCAATTAGGGAAAACATTTATTATATTTATTAGATAAAAGGTTAATCAATACAAAACATAGATGATCACAAAAGTACAAGTCAAGGTGCTTAGTGATTCCCCATGAGCAAAGCTAAAGATAAGGAGAAGAGCCAAACCCTAGTGTGTGATATCGTTGTATTGCGATGGTATGAGATGATAGAGGAATCTTAGGGGAAAAATTAGGGTATAATAACTGTCCTTATTTAAGTGTCTTCTATACGGAGATGTGATGGTTAAAAATCTTCGTGTCAACACGATTTGAAGATACTTAAATATAAAACAAGCCCTATTTTTTGCCCTAAGATGCAATGCTTATGATTATCAATGCAAATGAACAAATCAAAAGGAAAGACGCATGACCCCACTGGGATGTAGCAAATAAAAACAAGGATCAAAATAACAACCCAACCAGGAAAATAAATCCCTGGTGAACAAGAGACCCGACTCTATTGGGTGAAAGACCAAAAGAGAAAATAAGGAATCATCAAATCAAAGATTGAGGAGAGAAGGTGAAGGATAATAGTGATCGACAGATGACTACAAACTATCCACTCACTGAGGAGATAGCAAAAAAAGTAACGTCGATCCACCAGGGAAAGAAATAGTAAGATAATACCGGTAAATACCAATATTAGGGTAAGCTGCTAGTACTCATGATTGGAAACAAATGAACTTCTTCAGAGTAATAAAATCTTAACGACTAACTACCTTCCATAATGACAAGGCTACCATTCATCGGAAAAAGATCTCAACAACGAGCTACCTTCCATAATGACAAGCCTAACATTCATTGGAGTAAAAAAATCTCAGCAACAAACTACCTTTCATAATGACAAGGCTACCATTCATTGGAGTAAAAAATATCAACAACGAACTACCTTCCATAGTGACAAGGCTACCATTCATTGGATTAACAAATTTCAGCAACGAACTACCTTCCATAATGACAAGGCTACCATTCATTGGGGTAACAAATCTCATCAACGAACTACCTTTCATAATGACAAGGATACCATTCATTGGAGTAACAATTCTCAGCAACGAACTACCTTCCATAATGACAAGGCTACCATTCATTGGAGTAACAAATCTCAATAACGAACTACCTTCCATAATGACAAGGCTACCATTCATTGGAGTAATAAATCTGAATCTTCTCTAGGAACTGTCAGACTTATTGGGGAAGTACAGGTTGCTCAAATAAAGAGACATGCCACTTGCTGTTATGAGAAGAAATTGCAATAATGACTTCCGGAGGAAAGAAATATGGCTCCCTAGGAAAAGAAATATGGTTTCTTTGGGAAATGAGATATAGATCCCTAGGGAAATGCCAATACGTTCCTGTTGAGGAGATAAAATCTTCACGTGCAAAATAAATGCACATTCTCTAATCAGGGCTCCAAACTCGTAAAAATCAAGATAATAATATTGCTAGGGATCATAGATTTAAACCAGAATGAATCAGTCAACCAAAATAACACCTCATGAAAAATAAACTCAAGAGGGAACCACTTTCTATCCAGACAAATGGTTGTACAGGAAGGCTAAAGCAAAAATCTTTCACGAGGGATAACTCAGTGGGGAAATTAAAAGGATATACACTTTTTGCTTAAGGTTGACACTCTATTGGAGAGAGGATAACACAACTCTGCAAAACAGGGTAATATGTCAACAAAAATATGCAAATGAACAATGATTTACTAAATTCAGCCAATGCATGATATATGCATGAATGTATGAATGTTATCATGTATATGCTGACAAAACAGACATATAATAATAGGGATAACTAGATGAAACCAACTTGGGTACAGTCAATACTCGGCTAAATCACCTCCAAGATGAAAATTCACAAGAAAGTAAGCGCCAACTAAGGAAATAGATTCCTATTTCGCATCTTAACTTTACTAGGAAGGAACATAATCCGAAAATAATCACATCATAACAATAAATTAGTACAGATACAAGGATATAACATCCTCCCCCAGGCTTCACCAGGGAATATCACACGGACTTCAATGGGAGAAAAATTTGTTTCAATGTCTGCACTTCTACTGAAGATTGCAATGCTGATTTCACTAGGGAGGGCAACGCCACATCGTCGAGAGAGACCCAAAATACATCCTTCAATACTGAGAGTGAGGATTACACCAACTTCTCTGGGGAGAAATTATGAAACCTCAAGGGGATAACAAATTTCAATGAGACACGTTATCTCAACCTTACTTGGGGATTTAAGAAGTTAATCATTACATCAAGAAGTCAAACTTATGGGGATTTTAAATCAAATTCAACACTTGGCGGGAGAAAACCAAAATAGTTGACAAATGTTTCAAAACTTCTTAGAAAATAAATTTCCCTTGCTTGGTTTCCTGGGAAACAAATAACAACAACAATGCTAACACTGCAACGATGTTTTGCAAATGATTTCATCTTAGCATACAAAGATGGAAGAGGCTTTCGTCAAGTGAGCGAAGACCTTACTGGGGAAAATGGGCTCAGAAAACCAACAACGCACCGTACATAAATTGGTATCATCTTTAACTACCTGAGAAGCACAAGAAAGTCATACTCATTTCATAAAGAGTGACCTGGTAGAGCCTTCCTGGGGAACACACACTTCCAAAATTTCAGAGTTCGTCTATCCTTGGGGTCACTATTTTTGTTTTCCTTGAGTCACAAAATCTAAAGCAAAAAGTAATTTGTAAATTCTTTTCAAAAAACAATTTTGTTATTTAATGTGTTTGCTTTGAAAATTACTATCAGTAATAAATTATGTCTTTGTAAGCTGAATAAAATAAGAATTGCAAAGAATTGGATAAAAGCTCAAACTTTATTAATAGGATGGTAGTCCGCGAATGGCGAGACTCCATAGATAATTACAAAGTTTGAAAAATGGTAATATATATTGGAAAAGATACATTGAAATATGATGACCATTATTCTCCCTAACAACTTTGAATTCCTGCGCAGCGACTTTTATTGAAGAGTGGTAAGGATCCAAGAAGATTTTTGCCTCAATGATCAAGTCTTGTCTGATGGATTTACTTTCTAGGAAATCCTTACCTTTTGCCTAGATTTCCCTTGTGTGTTTTCAACCTACTGGGAAAATTCATTCTATTCATGTCTCTAATTTTTTCCTAGACCTCCCTTTCGGGTTTTCAGCCTACCGAGATGCTCTTTTTTTCCTAAGCCGCCCTTTCGGATTTTCGTCTTAGCGAGTTATTCTTTTATCTATCTAGGCGAAGTATTTCTTGACTACATCAGCATTCAAAGGACATGTGAACTCTTCTCCATCCATTGTTTCAAGAATCAATGCACCTCCAGAGAAGGCTTTCTTGACAACATATGAGCCTTTAAAATTGGGAGTCCACTTGCCCCTAGAATCAGCACTAAAAGACATGATCTTCCTAAGCACGAGGTCGCCTTCTCTGAATTCACGAGGTTTGACCTTTTTATCAAAAGCTTTCTTCATTCTCTTCCGGTATAACTAACCATGGCATAAAACCGTCATTCTTTTCTCTTCAATCAAATCCAACTTGTCAAACATGCTCTGGACCCATTCAGCCTCTGACAACTTGGTTTCCATTATCACGTGTAAAAAGGGAATCTCAACCTCAATTGGGGAGTAATACTTCCATACCATACACAAGAGAGAACTGGGTTTCCCCGATTGAAGTGTGGACAGATGTTTGATACCCATGCAAAGAAAAAGGGAGCATCTCATGCCAATATTTATAAGTAACAACCATTTTCTGGATGATCTTATTGATGTTCTTATTAGCAGCTTCAACAACCCCATTCATCTTTTGCTTGTAAGGACATGAATTATGGCGAACAATCTTGAATTCTTTACAAAGTTCTGTCATCATCTTATTATTTAGATTTGAGCCATTGTCGGTGATAATCCTGTTTTGCACACCATACAGACATATGATATTATTCTTGATAAGGCGCACTACCACCTGCTTAGTGACATTAGCATATGAAGTTGCTTCCACCCATTTGGTGAAGTAGTCAATTGCCACTAAGATGAAACGATGTCCATTCGACGCCTTTGGTTCAATTATTCCAATCATGTGAATACCCCACATAGAGAAAGGACATGGGGAAGAAATAACACTGAGAAGTGTTGGAGGCACGTGAATTTTGTCAGCATAAATCTGGCATTTATGGCACTTCTCTTCAAATTTGTAACAGTCAGATTCCATTGTCATCCCATAATAACCTGCCATCGAATGTCCATTGGCATGAGTACCAAAGGAACCTACATGGACCTCATGCATCAACATGTCTGCTTCGTGTCTATCCACACATATGAGCAACACCATGTCATAATTTCTTTTGTATAACACATCTTCATTGAGAAAAAAATCTGCCTGCCAACCTTCTCAATGTTTTTCTAACTTTATTTGATGCACCAGCCGGGTAGTCCTGAGTCTGGAGAAAATGCTTGATATCATAATACCAAGGTTTTTAATCTGCTACTCCCTCTGCTACAAACACATGAGCCGGTCTATCTAAACATTGCACTATGATACGAGGCACATCATTCCAAGTATTCACTTGATACATAAAAGCCAGAGTTGCCAAGGCATCCGCCATCTGATTTTCATCTCTAGGAATTTGATGGAATTCAACTTTGTTAAATAAGGGTAATAATCTTCTAGCATAGTCTTTGTAAGGGATCAATCCAGGGTGACGAGTATCCCATTCTCCTTTAATCTGATTACTACCAAAGCTGAACCGTCATACACATCTAGAACTTTGATTCTGAGATCAATGGCCTCCTTGAGACCCATGATACAAGCCTCATACTCTTCCATATTATTAGTACAATCAAAGGTCAGCCTTGCAGTAAAAGGAATGTGTGATCCATGAGGAGTAATAATCACAACACCAATTCCTTTCCCATAAGAATTCACGGCTCTATCAAATACCATACCCCACCAGGATTCAGGACCAGGACCTTCCCCAGGCAAAGGTTCATCACAATCTTTTGCTTTCAGAAACATAACATCCTCATCAGGGAAATAATACTTAACAGATTGGTAATCATCTACCGGTCGGTGAGCAAGATAATCTGCTAACACACTAATTTTTATAGCCTTCTGAGTGCGTTATTCAATATCATATTCAGACAATAACATCTGCCCACGGGAAATTCTCCCAGTAAGAGCTGGCTTTTCAAAAATATACGTAATTGGATCTATTTTGGAAATCAACCAAGTAATATGATTCTATATATATTTCCGCAATCGCTTTACCGCCCATGCCATAACACAACATGTCTTTTCCAGCATAGAATACTGCAACTCACAGTCAGTAAACTTCTTGCTGAGATAATAAGTGGCATATTCTTTCTTTCCTGTTTCATCTTGTTGTCCTAAAATACAGCTCGTACAACTATCTAACACTGCCAGATACATGATCAACGATCTTCCTTCAACTAGAGGGAGCAAGATAGGAGGTTCAAGAAGATACTCTTTAATACTTTCAAATGCCCTTTGGCAATCATTTGTCCACACACAACCTTGATCTTTATTTAAAAACTTAAAGATTGGTTCACACATTGCAGACATATGGGAAATGAATATGGAAATGTAATTTAGACGTCAAAGGAAGCCTCTAACTTGCTTTTCAGTCCTTGGCGTAGGAATTTCTTGAATTGCTTTGGCTTTATCAGGGTCAACTTCAATTCCTTTTGGATGCTAATGAAACCTAACATATTCCCTGATCGGACACCGAGGGTACATTTATTTGGATTCAAGCGGAGACGATACTTCCTCAAACACTGAAATAACTTCAATAAATGTTATACATGTTGTTCTTAGGTCTGTGGTTTGGAAATCATATCATCAACATATACCTCAATTTCCTTGTGCATCAGATCATGGAATAGGTTTCTCATAGCCCTCTGGTACGTTGCACCAGTGTTCTTCAACCTGAAGTGCATCACTCTGTAACTAAATGTTCCCCAGAGTGTGATAAACGTTGTTTTTTCCATGTCCTTAGGAGCCATTCTAATTTGTTTTACTATCAACCAACATATCAATATGTGGCAATGGAAAATCATCTTTTGGACTAGCTTTATTTAGATCTCTATAATCAACGCACATACGAAATTTTCCGTATTTCTTTGGTACATGGAAAATAATGGAAATCCATTAAGGATACACTGATGTCACATGAAAACCTGCATTAATCTGCTTTAAAACTTCTTCTTTAATATTTAGTGCCATATCAGGGTGAGTTCTTTGTAATTTCTTCTTAATTGGAAGGCACTCTGGCTTCAGCGGCAAATGATGCTCCACAATATCAATATCCAAACCAGGAATATATTGTTATGACCAAGCAAAGATGGCCACATACTCTTTCAACAATTCAGTCAATCTTCTCTTCATGTCGGGATGCAACAATGCTCCAATCTTGACTTCCTTTGGCTCTTCCTTTGAACCCAAATTCTTTATCTCCAACGGCTCCTTATACGGATGAATGGCACTTTCCTCGCACTTGAGCAACCGTTAAACCTCTTATGGAATCTCATCATATTCTTCTTCTTCGTCCCCATACACATGATATTCAAAGTTGGGAGAGGGTGCAGGGTCATTGTATTCAACAGGTTTTTTAATTAATCTGCACATATGATTTATGATTACTTTTAGAAACTGACACATATAATAAGTGATCATGCATATTTATTTTTAGTTATTATTTATTCCAAAAGGGTTTTTTTTTCCTGATTACCTTTATTCCAAGAAAAAATAGAAAATAAAAACACAATTTGAGAATCAAAGACAACTTTTATTTATGATTTTAATGAGCAAAGAAAACAGATTAGCCCGTACAATATTAACTTTCACATTGGGCAGAGTGAAAGCTTTTTGCAAAGATTAACAAAAACAAATTACTATGAGACATGGATGCAAGAAGGAACATCAATAGTGACCCAGTTCTGGACTCTGACTCCAGGTGTCACATAATTCGACATCTCCTGCTCTTCTTCATTCTCCATAATGGCATTGATCCCAGAAACAGTTGGATGAAGGTATCCTCTGATATGGAAAATATCCTGATACTTTCCTAAAGAAGTCTTCGGCTTCAAGTTCTCACCTTTACCATTCTTCGCAGGAAATCCCAAACCATCCATGTTCTTATTCACTGGCAGGTCAACAATCTGCCCTCATACTTTACTAGGGCCATTACACACAACCTGCAGATCATCCTTTAATGAATCCATAGAATTCTAATTATCTCTTACATTATCAACGGAAAAAGCTTGGAATTGAGTTCCAACAGAAGTTTCATTCGCTTCCACAATACAGAAGGACGATAAATGAGATATTAATAATGCTTGTTCTACATTTATGATAACCACTTTTCCTTCACGCACGAACTTCAGATTTTGGTGTAGAGTTGAGGTGACATCCCATGCCTCATGTATCCATGGCCATCCTAGTAAGAAACTGTATGCAAGCACAATATCCATGACTTGGAAAGTAATTTGGAACAAGTGTGGGCCTATGTGAACAGGAAGATTTACTTCCCTAATAACAGACTTCCTTGATCCATCAAAAGCCTTTACAAGAATGCCACTTGGGCGCATGGGATCTCCTTGATACTTCAGCTTCATCAGTGTCCTCCTTGGTATAACATTTAAGGCGGACCCATTATCAATCATCACATTTGACAATGAATCGTTCTTACAGTTCATGGATATGTGGAGAGCCAGATTGTGATTTCTTCCTTTTTCAGGTAATTCGTCAACACATAAGCTTAGGTTATTACAAGATGTAATATTACCTACCACATTGCTGAATTGGTCTAACGGCATATCACTTTCCACGAAGGCTTGATCCAACACTCTCATTAGAGATTCTCTATGAGTAGAAGAATTCTTCAATAAGGCCAGAATTGATATCTTTAAAGGAGTCTGCAATAATTTCTCTATAATTTTGTAGTCACTCATTTTGATAATCTTCAATATATCATCCACCTCCTTCTCCAGAGTAGCGCCACTAGACTCCCCTACTGGTTTCCTAGTTTCAACACTTTCGACAACCTTCTTATTGGCACTGACATTCCCTCGAATAACAGGTGCGGACACATGACTACTGTAGGTCACTCTCATGGCCTCAGCAATATTCTCGACATTAGACAAAGGTTGGATGGGAGCTTCCACACCATCCTCTAAAATTGTAGTATTGTACTTGTATGGTACGACTTTCTCTGATTTGTAAGGAACATGACCCAGAAAGCAAATCACTATTGGAGCAACAACTGGCTTGCTGCAATATTCAATCTCGACAGGGGCAGAATGATTGAAACAAGGCACAATTATGTTCACCCCTTCTTCAGAATATTTGGTCATCGCAGAATCATTACTGGAGAACATATCTTTGTCTGAGAAAAAGAATTCATCCGCAGAAGCATATTCATCATCTAACTATATCTCAACCAAGCAATCTTCAATCATATTAACCTGATGGTAATCATCTCTTTAGCCCGAAACCTTGATAGTACCATTATTCAATAACAACTGAATAATTCTTTTCACAATCGAACAACCTCGAGAATCTCTGCAGCAAACCCGACAAGATCCATAGTGGTGTTCAACCTAACCTTCCAAGTGGCAGAAGGTAGCGTGAAATTGCACCAAGTCATCATTCATATGGTTCACATCAAAGATCCTGAACTCTACAGGACACCCAAATACCATGTTCACTTCTTCCTCGTATTCTGACCTTTATCTTATCACACCCTTGTATATTATTAATGCAGATACCATAACCAACATGGTCATGTGTATACTAACTGAACTCGCAGAGGTCAGCATGCATCTTTACCAAGTTCCCTATGACCAATTTTATACCATAAATTCGGAAGTCCCCTGGACAACCAGCAACCATGTTGACAACATTTGTTCCTCCATGCTCTGGAAAAGGATTATCTTTTACATTAGGGATGACATCCTTAAAGAATAAAAGGCAAGATCTTACTATTTTTTGTACCTCAGATTTCAGAGGATAACAATTTTCCACATTATGCCATGGTGCTCCCTGATGAAAAGAACACATCTGATATTCCTTATAATACCAAGGCAAAGGTGATGGTATATCAGGGGGTGGCCTGGTTTGGACCAACTTTTTCTGAATCAATGCTGGGAGTAATTCTTCATAACTCATGGGGATAGAGTCAAAAGCCTCTCTCATCTTATTCTTCCCTTGATTTTCTTGAGGGATTGGTCTTTGATAAGCGACTGTGGATGGAGTTATATTAACAACTGGAGTTACTGAAGCAACTTGTTGATGGCGCTGATGATTTCTTCTAGGAGGATTAACCCTTCTCTCTTGAATAACATAATGTGTCTCTCCCTCTTTCTTTTTAGCAAACTCGGATGATGGTTTCTTCACACTACCCAAATTTTCACTTCTTATCAAGCGACCTTCTCTTACAACTTCTTCCAAATGAACGCCCATTCCCACCATCTCAGTAAAATCACTTGGCGCACTCGCCACCATTCTTTCATAATAGAATGCACCTAAAGTATTCAGAATATTCTTCGTCATTTATTTTTCTTCCATTGGAGGAATCACCTGGGCGGCTACTTCATGCCATCTCTGTGCATATTCCTTAAATGACTCCTTGTCCTTTTGGCCCATGGCCCTAAGTTGATCACGGTCCGGCGCCACGTCTACATTGTATTTGTACTGTCTAATAAATGCTTCACCTAAGTCGTTGAAATTATGAATGTAGGCATTATCCAGGCTCATGTACCATTTCAATGTTGCACCAGTCAAACTAACTTGAAAGAAGTGAATCAAAAGGCGTTGATCATTGGTATGAGTAGATATTCTCCTCACATATATCACTAGGTGAGAATGGGGGAAAGTATTACCCTTGTACTTCTCTAATTCTGGTACTTTGAATTTCGCAGGTATTTTCACATTTGGAACCTGTTGTACCCCAAAATTTTCCCTCTCATTTTACTCAACACATGCCCATTGAGGTCCTCAACTTGCTCAAGGATGCCCAAGAGTTGACCAGACAAATTATCTCCTAAGGCAATGTACCTCAAACTAGGGTTTCCATTTTTATCAAGATGGTTGAAGTCCAAGGGTCCCAAATTCCTTCCATGGTCCTAATATGTTCTCAAGATCATCCATGTCAAGTTTCATGCCTTTCATAAGAAGTTTGCTCAGTCAATTGCTCAAATGCTTGAAAATCAACTATACTAGGTCAAAAGTCAATTGTGGCCCACAAACAGTCAAACTTCAATATTTTTGGACAACATCAACATTTTTAAGTAATATTCATCATTTGATCAAGTGTTGATCATGATTCCTCATGGAATGCCCCAAATTCATCAAAACCTAAAAGTTGCTAAATTAGGGTTTCACAGGAAAAGTCAACCAAACTTTGACAAGGCATAACTTCTTCATACTTTATTATAAATTTTCAATCCAAGGCTCATTTTGAATAGGTAGAAATTGCCTACAACTCATCTTCATCCCACAAGTTCAAAATATGCACTCATCAAAAGATATGAATTTCTACATTATAGGTCCTTTTGAAAAGTCAACAAAAACACCTTTTGGGTCAAAGCTTCTTACATGAACATGGAAGACCCAATTGAGATGAGACCAAAAGGGTTGTTTAGGGGACATCCTAATCTTTCTAAAAAGTCCAAGAACATCTCTCTAGGGTTAAAATTGGAGGGGATATGACTTGTCAAAGTTGACCATTTTTGCAAAATTGCCAAAAGTCAAAAGTGCTCAAAAATACATTTTTTGTCAAATGGGCCTAGTTTTTCATGATTGAATCTTGCTTGTGACATGGTCCACGACCAAAATCCGCATCTAGACTTTATTTGCTTCATTATTTATTTTGATTTTTTATTATTTAAAATTTAAATTAAATCAAATAAATAGAAAAAAAATACAAAAGATTGATTTTTGATCTGTTTTTTTTAGGAATCAAATCCAATTAGGCTGGCAAATCATATCAAATCAGATCAAGGCAAACTGAAGCGAAATTGGCATGATTATGCTTTTTTTAGAAACATATAATATAAGAACAAAATCAAATTCAATTGCCATGATTGACAAAGATTTAACTCGTTTTTGTTAACCTAATTTGTTCTAATGTATATGCGGAACAAGAACAATGCATAAAAACAAGGATTGCAGGTCGTGAGAGCACAAAGCAAAACTAAAAAAATTGATAAAAAGTGGTGATCTATTTTCCAACTTATAGGACGATTCAAAGCATTCTAAGACTACCAATAGACTCCTGGAAATCTCCAGAACGTGTTTCAATCCAGTGCACGCATCCTCACGCCCAAAATCGCCCCCTAAACGTCACATGGTTTGTGTTTTTTTCCAGATTCGATTACTGTGTTTCTTGCATCATGAACATTATTTAATGGTATATCTGTGCTTGTTGTTATGTTTGGAACATGACTGGATGATTTAATTGAAGTTTTGATGCATGTATACATAATTGCCATGGCTAGGGTTTTCATGGCCGTTTTAGGATTTTTCCATACAGGTTAAATTGGCCCAAGAGAGGGGTACTATGATGCTCGTGGCATCAAGATGAATCAATCCATGTGTTTAGAAGTAATTTATCATGCTTACTTTTAATTTTTGAAATTTGCAGTGCTATAGCCATGGATGATGTCCGTAAGTATAAGTCTCATACCTAATACGACGGACAAGGAAGAAGAAGATAATGTGGATGGATATCATTGGTCCATTTGAATAACGCGCGTGTTTTTTTGTTTTCTTTCAGTTATCCACCTTGTTTCATATAATATGGATTATTGTTACTATATTAACAAATAAGAACAGGTGGCCTAGTGGTGAAGCGTGCGTTTGGAAATGTAGAGGACCTGGGTTCGATCCCAGGTCCCAACATTTTCTTTGTTTTCTAACTTTGTCCCAACAGATCATGTGCATACACGTCCCAGGAGTCCACCATGTACCACAATATCCAGCCAATGGATTCCTCATCAGTCCAATCCAACGTCCCACATGGCAAGGACCATAGTACACTCTCCAAGCTTGACCAGCACAGGATCACACGCTAGGACTGGGCTGAGCATAATGGGATTACAAAATTCAGCCATACACCCCCCCCCCCTTCTCAGCTTCTAACAGGCCCAAATCTCTTTCCTTTCTATTTTAATTCTTTTGTTTTAATTATTTTGTTAATTATTTCTTGTTTTATTTACAAAAATAACAAAAAAATCAGTTTTTTTTATTAAATCAAAAAATCATAAAAAACTAAAAAATCATTTTTTCATAAAAAAATATTTTATTTTTTTAATTAATTAGTTTAATTAAAATTAGGGCAAATTTATGTCCTTTTTTATAATTTAAATTAATTAGGAATTAGGGTTTTAATTTGTACATAACCTAATTAATTTTTTCTCAAAGAATAATAATAACCTAAATATTTTTCAATTAGATTTTTAGGGTTCTTTAATTCTCGCATTTAATTCGCCGCGCGCATTTCAATTCTTTTTTCTATTATTGTATCTTCTTCGGATTGTAATAGATTTAATTAGGATTTTAAGTTTCCGCATCTTTATTTACAGTCAAGATAATTATGTATCTGCGAAAGCCATGTAATAGCTAGGACTTTAAACTTTCCGCACTTTTAATTTTCACAAACTATAAGCTTCTTAGATGTATGTTAATAAGATTGTATGGAAAGACTAACTGAAATTTAAAATAGTAGATCACCTTAATTGTGCAAATATTAAATAACTGAAATCAAACACATGCACATGCTCACTCCTAGGGTTTGCGTCACTTGGTTTCCTCGGAAATAATGGTCGTGTCCCTCGAACGTAGGGATACCTTAGCAATGGCCCACGATTCAAAGTCGTCATAAAGATCACAGTCCCTACTTGCCCCTCGAGTTGCCTACGGATTGATCTTATGACGATAGTCCCTTAGAAACGCTAAGGTATCCTTACTAGTTGCCTTCAATGACCATTTTGTCCCTTCGAACGTCCCTTTAAAACTCCAACGACGGTGCTACCTATTCCTTAATAATAGGATAGCGTTGTCTAAAGGAAAACGAACAGTCTTTTTTCGAGTAGGTAGATTAGTTCTTAAGTACTTGCTCAAACAAACAAACTTTTTCACACCAAACACTTTTCAAATAGAGTTTTTTTCAAAAACAACTTCGTAACACTCTTGAGGACAAAAACAAGGGTTAAAACGAATTAAAATAAAACTTTTCAAAACAAGCACACACAAGCAATTTCAAAATGAGCAAGTACCTAAGAGCCCATGGAAAACCATGGATAGAAAGAGTGCTAACACCTTCCCTTTCTATAATCTACCCCCCTTACTCAGAAACATTCTCGAAAAAGGTTTTTTATGTTCTTTTTGCTTTTCCTTATTGGATAAAATAAAAGTCGGTGGCGACTCTTGCTTACCGCAATATTTTGCAAACGAAAAACGCAAACCAGTATTAACAGTCATTTCTGCCACCGTATTACAGAACTGGCGACTCTGTTGGGGAAATAAATAAATGGGGTATACCTTAGGATCTAGGTCATTTTTTTAATTGCTTTCTTGTTTGTTTTGTATGCTTTATTTTTAAAGGGTTTTGCTTGGGCATTGTTAAAGATCCTACACCCGGATCTGGGGACAATTTTTAGGTAAACAACAATAGATCGTGGAGACTGTACGGTGTAGACTGATATGGTTTAAGCGATGGTTGTGTTGGTGTGAGACTTTGGTTGGTACCGGTATCCTTTGTGTGGAAACAAGGAGAATACGGGGTCGACGCGTGGTGTCTTAAAGCACTAACGGACCTTAGAACCTTAGTTAAACAAACTTGGCCATTAGAAAGTAGTGAGATAGCCGGCCTCGGTATAAAGCTGAGGATTGGTTGATACTCGATGCTACACTCATTGAGATCAGACTTTCGGGATATTTCGATTGTAAGAAAATATTGCTTGAGCTGAAACAATGCCCAATAAAGGATGATCAGTGATATTTGGAATCTTTAGAACCCGGTTACTTTTCTAAGACAGGTTTGAAACCAACTAAACTTCAAGAGGGTACTTACCTTTAACCTCATGCAAGCCTTTGAACCTAAGGTCTATTGTGTGTTTTGCTTATGTGTGATTTATCCTGTTTGAACATGACATCATGCATCATAACATAGCATTCATTCTTATTGCACTAACCATTTCAAGGACCAATGGAATTTATCTTTTTTCTGTTTTGCAGATCATGGCTTCCGCTCGTAGAAACACTATCCAAATCAGCTTTGTGAAAGTACCTTCCCAACTCAAGGAGCTAGTATCAAAGTTCCCTGAAACTTCTGCGTTCACTAAGAGACATGGTAGACTTCTAAACCTGGTTACTTCAAACTTTGATGAAAATATGATGAGTGTACTCTTTCAGTTCTTTGATCCCAAACACCACTGCTTCACCTTTCCAGCCTATCAGTTGGTGCATACCATTGAAGAGTTCTCTCAATTATTGGATATACCCATTCTTGAACAGTTGCCTTTCACAGGTCTGGAAGAAGTTCCTAATCCAGAAGTCATTGCCTCATCCTTGCATCTGAAATAGGTCGACGTGGTATCCAATTGAGAAATAAGAAGCGGAGTCAAGGGTTTTCTATCCAAGTTCCCGATAGACAAGGCCCAACTTTTTTAGGATGATATAGATTTTCAGGCTTTTGAGGAGGTCTTGGACCTCCTAATCTATGGGTTATTACTATTCCCTAATCCAGACTTATTCATAAATGTGAATGCTATAAAGATCTTCCTCTCTCGCAACCCCGTGCCTACCTTGCTCAGAGATATTTTGCACGCTCTCCATACTCGTACCATGAAGAGAAGAGGGGTTCTTATGTGCTGCATTCCATTACTGTCGAAGTAGTTTATTTCACACCTCCCTAAGTCCGTACTGAAGAATGAAGAAGGTTTGGGTTGGTCACAAAGGATAATGTCACTCGCTCACACAGATATTCTCTAGTGTTCCCGAGCTATGGAAAAGACTGTTATTATTGACCGCGGTGGGGAGTACCCTAATGTCCCATTACTTAGCATCAGAGGGGGTATAACCTACAATCCTTGTTTAGCTCTGCAACAATTTGGTTACGCTCGAAGAGATGGTACCCATGAGTTACTTATTGAGGGCAGTGTATTTAACTATGAGGATGATGTTCAAGGGTATCGCCAAAGGTTCATACGAGCTTGGAGCATGGTAAACAAATATGGCGCCAATACTTTGGGGCCAAAGGCTTCCATTCCTATGGAACCTTATCTCCAATGGGTACGAGCTCGCGCCCAGAAACTTATGATGCCTTATATTTCCGTTTTACCAGAGATTGTGTAACCCACTACTGAAGGGGGTATTCCTTACATGATTCTCCATCCTGATATGCCCACTGATCTTAGAGAATCACAGAGGTCTTGGATTCAGTTGAAGAAAGAGCAGGATACTTACAAGGATCAGTTCTATGCCCAGGAGAGGAAGGTTTTAGAGCTCACAAAGCATCTCCATGAGGAAAGAGGATTTAATGTCTATCTCGGCACAAAGATAATCATGAATGGGATTTTTGATTTTTTCTAGTTTTTAGATTTGTTTTAATTGTAACGCCTAAAAGGCAACTGAACTTTGAATTCAACTAATAAAATTTTTGTTTCATTTTGGTTCGCAAATTTAAATTTCCCAAAGTATTTGAAATCATTGCATACACATCCCATTCATAAGCATTGCATGTACATGATTCATAATAGGTTTCTCATCTCCTCCGCTGTTTATTTCAGCAATGGCTCTTGAACAAACTGTGAAGGATCTTCAGACTCAGAACATGCAATTCGAGCAAATGATTGTGGCTCTGGCCAAAGGATAGGAAGAGATGAAGGCTCTGGTTGTTAAGAAGAACAAGAAGACCAAGAAGACAGCCGGTGTGGCACATATGAGCAGAAGGTTCAGAGAGCCTCCAAGACAGGTTGTTGATTTAACTTCTTAATCTAAAGAGGGAGAGAACCAAGAGGTTGAAGCTAGAGAAGAGGACCCTAGTCCTAAAGAGTCTGACAATGAAACTGATTACAATGAGGAGCAGTACCCTCTGGCTGATGAAAGGTATAAGCAGTTAGAAGAGCGTATGAGCGCTATGGAAATCCAGAAGGTTCCTAGGCTGGATTTTAAAGAGTTGGGTATGGTCTCCGGGGTTGTCATTCCCCCAAAGTTCAAGACAACGGTATTTGCTAAGTGTGATGGGGTCTCTTGTCCCAAAATGCAACTCTATTCTTATGTGAGGAAGATACAACCCCATACTGCTGACAAAGACTTATGGGTTCACTTCTTCCAAGACAGTCTGTCTGGAACACAACTGGACTGGTTAATTCTAATTATTTTTAATTATAAAGTGGAATTAAATTGCCCTAAATTAATTAATTAAAGAAAAAATATTTTTTATGAAAAAAATATTTATGGTGTTTTCATGATTTTTTGATTAAATAAAAAAATGATTTTTGATGTTAATTAAAATGATTAAGGAAATATTAAAAGAATTAAAAATAAAAAGAATAGAAAAAAGAGAAGAATTGGGCCTGTGTTATGCTGAATGGGGGGTGTCTGTTGGAATTCTCCAGGCCCATTAGCCATCCAAGCCCATTCAGTGCTTGATTCCATGTGGCGTTGACCTGAGGGTATACCATGGTCCTTGACATGTGGGACGTTGGATTGAATGGATGATGAATCCATTGGCTGGAGATTGGTAGCGCACGGTAGGATGTTTAGACTATGGGTGCATTGAATCTGCAAGTGTGAATTAAGAAAACAAAGAAATTTGTTGGGACCTGGGATCGAACCCAGGTCCTCTCACTTACCAACAGACGCCTTTTCCAGTTGTGCTACATTTATTATTTGTTAAAGGAATAATAGTAATACATAATATATAAAACAATTTCGATGAAACTGAAACAAAACCACGCGCATTGTATTCAAATAAGCCAATAGGGTGATGACAAATCACCGTCTTCTTCCTTCTGTCTGTCGTCTTAGGTAGGTGACTTATACCTACGGACATCGTCTGTAACTAATACCTGTGAATTTCAATAATCATCAACACGCATGATAAATCAATTATGGTTATACCAATCAATTTGTTTTGACCTCACGAATACGATGGTGCCCTTTGTTTAGGCCAATATAACTTGTATAACAAAACCCCAAAACGCAAGGACAAACCATAATAATGGCAAATGTATATCTAGGCATCCAAAATTCAATTGAATCATTCAGTCACGTTGCAAACATATCCATAATCATAAATATATAAATCAAATGTGCTAATGATGCAAGAATTGATGTAATCAATTTCAAAAAATAGAGCAAACCGTGTGAGTGGTAACGTGCATTTCTGGGTGCGAGAGGACTTGCAAATGATCCAGTTAGCTTCAGAGATGCTCCCGGATGCGATTGGAAATGTTAGAATGGCTTGAATTGGCTTGTAGCTTGAAATCCGATCAACACTTTTCTTTTAAATTATGGAACTTTACTTAACACTTTGAGGAAAGTTGCGCATCTGAAAACTTGTCTTCTAGGTCTTTAGGATCCTGGCATAAGTAGTGAATCAATCTAGGGTAATAGAATTGGAAAGAAACCAAAGAATAATGGTATGGTTTAAAGAGAAAATCAAATCTTGAACAATTGCCCAAATATGGATATTTTGTGTCTATTCTTGGCTTGCACAATTTGCTTCTTATTTTACAGCACATAAGATCTTCTTTCAATGCAAAAATCATCCCTAAAACACATTATATGATTTATTTGGATTTATTTGATTTTATTTGAATTTTAAATGAATAAAAATAAAAATAAATTAAATAAATAAATAAGGCATGGAGGGTCCCATATGTCGTGGACCATGCTAGGAATGAGATTCAATCTTGAAAAGATGGGCCCATGTGGAAAAAATGCAATTTTGAGCATTGTTGACTTTGTGCAAATTTCCAAAAATGGACAACTTTGACAAGGCATATCTCCTCCATTTTAACCCTAGAGAGGTGTTATTGGACTTTCTAGAAATATTAGGATGTCCCCTAAGCAACCCTTTTGGTCTCATTTCAATTGGGTCTTCCATGTTCATGTAAGAAGCTTTGACCCAAAAGGTGTTTTTGTTGACTTTTCAAAAAGACCTATAATGTAGAAATTCATATCTTTTGATGAGTTCATATTTTGAACTTGTGGGATGAATTTGAATTGTTGGGAATTTCATCCTATTCAAAATGAGCCTTGGATGGAAAATTTCTGATAAAGTATGTGGAAGTTATGCTTGGTCAAAGTTTGGTTGACTTTTCCTGAGAAACCCTAATTTAGCAACTTTTGGGTTTTGATGAATTTAGAGCACTCCTTGAAGAATCATGAACAACCCTTGATCAAATTATATATATTACTTAAAAATGTTGATTTTGACCAAAAATCTTGAGGTTTGACTATATGTGGGCCATAATTGACTTTTGACCTAATAGAGACGATTCTCGAGCATCTGGGCAGTTGACTGAGCAAACTTCTTGTGCAAGGCATGAGACTTGACATCGAGAATCTTGGGAACATATTAGGACCTTGGAAATAATTTGGGACCTTTGTGATCCACACATATTGATGAAAGTGGAAACCCTAATTTGAGACACATTGCCTTAAGAGAGAGTTTGTCTGGTCAACTCTTGGGCTTCCTTGAGCAAATTGGGGGACTTCAATGAGCATGTGTTGAGTAAAATGAGAGGGAAAATTTTAGGTTCCAACAGCTGCCCCTGTTCAATCTTCTTAAACCTGAGGATGTAGATTGGCTCGTCTGCCTTTCGTGATCTGAAGGTGGAAGATGATTGAACACTAGAGTGCCCAGAAATTTGCACTCGCATGAAGTGATACTTGATTTGGTGATATCGGTAATGGGATTACAGATGCCATTTGGAAGTTGCTAGAGAATTATCAGAGATGGGCTTAAAGATGCCATCCAAGATGTGACGGAGTATCGTCGGAGATGGGCTTGAAGATGCCATCTAGAGGATGTGGATTTCCTGATATATTCTTTTGATGAGAGTTCTTGTTCATGTTGTTGATGAGGAATATGCTGAGAAACATTGGTATCTGTCTTGGGAGAAATAGAATTTTAGGAGCTTCATTTGTCCATTACTCTACTGGGGAAATAACTCCTGCTTGAGGAAGCAGAAGTGAACTGCATATCTGGTCAGGGCACAAGCTGCACCTTGACTTACTGGGGAAATGCGAAACCAATCGTGTTTGATCAGGTAAAGATCTTACAGTGTTGTGGACTACTGTCTAGAGGTAAGAGAAAAGAAACCTGGATGGTAAGGTTATGATAAGGAACCTAGATAGTAGGGTTACTTCGAAATGAAAGCCTGGATAGTGGGGCTGTGAGAAGGAACCTGGATAGTAGGGTTACTTCGATATGAAAGCCTTGATAGTAGGGTTGTGAGAAGGAACCTGGGCCGTGGGATTTCTTCGATATGAAAGCCTGGATAGTAGGGCTGTGAGAAGGAACATGGGTCGTAGGGTTTCTTCGATATGAATGCCTAGATAGTAGGGCTATGAGAAGGAACCTGGATAGTAGGGATGTGAGAAGGAACCTGGGTCGTAGGGTTTCTTCGAAATGAAAGCTTGGATAGTAGGGTTGTGAGAAGGAACCTGGGTCGTAGGGTTTCTTTTATATGAAAGCCTGGATAGTAGGGATGTGAGAAGGAACCTGGATAGTAGGGTTACTTCGATATGAAAGCCTGAATAGTAGGGTTGTGAGAAGGAACCTGGGTCGTAGGGTTTCTTCGAAATGAAAGCCTAGATAGTAGGGCTTGTGGGAAGGAACCTGGATCGTAGGGTTTCTTCGAAACGAAAGCCTGGATAGCAGGGTTGTGAGAAGGAACCTGGGTCGTAGGGTTTCTTTGATATGAAAGCCTAGATAGTAGGGCTGTGAGAAGGAACATGGATAGTAGGGTTACTTCGATATGAAATCCTGGATAGTAGGGCTATGATAAGGAACCTGGGTCGTAGGGTTTCTTCGAAATGAAAGCCTGGATAGTGGGGCTTATGGGAAGGAACCTGGATCGTAAGGTTACTTCGATATGAAAGCCTGGATAGTAGGGTTGTGAGAAGGAACCTGGGTAGTAGGGTTACTTCGAAGCAATAGTGTATATTAGTTGACACGTTTGGTTTCGGGAACTAAGTTTCCGTTAGTCGTCTACAAATGTGACTTGCATAATTGCTGGATTTGTTGAAGCTAATCCTCTTTTCCTGGAAAGATATCAGGGTTAGTTATATGTGATGCATGAAATGCAGGGTGAGATGATGTTCTCAAAATAAATGAGATTATGCTGTATATGATATGTATGTGTATGTCATATGTATGTTCATGAAATGCTATCGGGGTATGCTCGCATCTGGGAAAATAAATCCGTGACAGTTGCTGGAGATTTGTAAATATTCTGTCAGGAAGAGATGCTGCTTGAGAATAAACTCTGCGGGGAATGATCTTAGAAAATGTATTTTTGTAGCTGAAGTGATGAATTCTGTCGAGGATTGAGCCTTTGTATCTGGAGAAATAAACTCTGCTTGAGGGATGAAATTTACTGACCCGCCCGTGATTATGAAATTTGGTTGGAGGATATAACTGTCAAGTTTCAGAACGACCCTGGCTGGGGAGGTTACGTCCTGTTTCAGGAAAGCTGACATAAATGCCTTTGGATACTTTTACTCTGTGGGGAGTGTATGTACCAATAATTATATTCCCAAGCTGGCTCTATCCCGGTAGCTGCTGGGCAGAGTAACTGTCAGGTTTGGCACTTCTTGTTTTTTCCCTGTTTCTGAAATTATGAGTAATTGCCTTTTGTTTCTTATGTAAATATTTATGAGCACCAATCATTTTCAAATGCATATATCAAAAATAAGTCATTGGACGTTCTTAAAAAACAAAACAGAAAAAGAAAAAACAGATTGAAGTTTCTTGTGAAAATGATTTGTATTGATTTTTGAAGTTGGTCTGTAATAGGCGTTTTTGTACAAAGAGGCTGACGCTCTAGTAATAGAATGCTGCCTAAAAATAGGATTTATACAATTTATGTAAAAGCAAGAAAAACAGCTATGTGAAACAACCCCATTGGGTTCCAACTTTGTTATTGCCTTTATATCTTCAAGCGTCTCATCACTTTACTTCTTGGCCAAAGGTTGATCAGATTGGTTGGCACCGTCCGAGCTTGATAGTCGATACCGAAGTCTGGTCGCAAGATGATCCAACGAGACATAGTGATATGCTTCATATCCCTAACTTTTTCCTGGACCGCCCTTTCGGGTTTTCAGTCCACCGGGATACCCTTTTTTTCCCAAGCCGCCCTTTCGGGTTTTCGGGTTTACGGAGTTTTCATTTTCATCCCTTACATTTTCCCGAACCCTTTTGGTTCGTCGGGAAGCCCTTATTTTTGCCTAGGTCAGTCAACCTAGCGGGTCTTTTAATTAGGCGTAGTATCTTTTCACTATGTCTGCATTGATGGGGTGAGGAAGGTCGTCACCATCCATGGTGGTTAGAATCATAGCTCCTCCCGAGAAAATGTTCTTAACCACAAATAGCCCTTCGTACGTGGGGGTCCATTTGCCCCTGGGATCACCTTGCAGCAGTATGATGCGTTTGATCACTAGATCCCCGACTTGATATTCTTGGCACCTGACTTTCTTGTTAAAAGCCTTGATCATTCGCTTTTGATACGTCTGACCATGGCAGATAACAGTAAGTCTCTTTTAATCGATTAGATTTAACTGATCAAGTCGGGTTTGGATCCGGTCGTCTTCGTTCAAACCCGCATCCTTCATAATCCTGAGAGAAGGTATCTGGACTTTGATGGGTAGGACTACCTCCATGCCATATACCAGAGAGTATGGTGTTTCCCCTGTCGACGTCCTTGCTGAGGTATGGTACCCATGAAGAGCAAATGGTAACATCTCATGCCAGTCCTTGTATGTCACCGTCATCTTCTGTACAATCTTCTTGATGTTCTTGTTAGCTGCTTCAACAACGCCATTCATCTTCGGTTGGTAGGGAGAAGAACTATGATGATGTATCTTGAAATGTTTATAGATATCGATGATCATTGTGTTGTTGAGATTCCTACCATTGTCAGTAATAATTCTCTCTGGCACACCATATCGACAGATCAGATTATGTCGGATAAACCGTGCCACAACGTTCTTGGTTACTGTAGCAAAATAGGCTGCCTCAACCAACTTCTTGAAGTAATCAATGGCTACTAGGATGAAGCGATGTCCATTGGAAGCGGTGGGCCTGATTTCTCTGATCATGTCGATGCCCCACATTGCAAAGGGCCACGGAGCTTTCAAGACATTTAAGGGGACCGGAGGCACATGCACCTTATCGGTGTAGATTTGACACTTATGACAAGTTCGAGAGTGCCGATAACAATTGGCTTCCATAGTGGACCAGTAGTATCCTGCCCGTAGGATCTTCTTAGCAATGGTATGTCCACTAGAATGGGTTCCTAAGGTGCCTTCATGTAGATCTGTCATGATCCTCTCTGCTTCACTCTTGTTTACACACCATAGTAGTGTGAAGTCATGGTTGCGTTTATAGAGGATGCCATTACTGAGGAAGAACTTTGCAACGAACCTTCTCAGAAACTTCTTATCATTGATAGATACCCTTTCGGGATACTCTTGAGCCTCAAGATACCTTTTGACTTCATGAAACCAAGGTTTGTCTGCCACTTCTTCGGTATCGATTTCACAGCAGTGTGTTGGTTCATCCAACCTCTCGATGGTGATTTGGGGAGCTTCATTGTCCCACCTAACCTTGAACATAGAAGACGTGGTAGCTAGCGCGTCCGCTAACTGGTTCTCCTCTCGTGGGAAATGTTTGAAGGTTACCTCCTCAAAGTGTGGGAGCAATGTCAGTACGTACTCTTTGTATGGAATGAGATTCGGCTGTTTCGTATCCCACTCGCCTTTGATCTGACTTATCACCAAAGCGGAATCCCCGAATACACTCAAGAACTTGATCCTTAGGTCGATAGCAGCTCGAAGTCCCATAATACATGCTTCATACTTCACCATGTTGTTGGTGCAGTTGAAACATAATCGGGCAGTGAACGAAGTATGATAGCCCTTGGGAGATATGATTACAGCGCCAATGTCGTTATCCAGTGCGTTTGAGGCTCCATCAAAATACATAGACCATCGGGATCCCTCCTCAGGTCCTTCATCCGGTCCAGATTCTTCATAGTCAGTCACTAACATGATATTCTCATCCGGGAACTCAAAGATCATGGACTGGTAGTCATCGACAACCTGATGAGCCAAATGATTAGCCAATACACTCCCCTTTATTTCCTTTTGGGTTGTATATTGTATGTCGTATTCAGTTAAGATCATTTCCCACCTTTCTATCCTTCCGGAGAGTGAGGGCTTCTCGAAAATGTACTTGATCGGATCCATCTTTGATATCAATAAAGTAGTGTGAGTCAGCATATACTGTCTCAGTCGGCGAGCAGCCCATGCCAAAGCGTAGCAAGTTTTCTTGAGCAATGAGTATCGTGTCTCACAGTCGGTAAACTTTTTGCTAAGGTAGTATATTGCATGCTCTTTTCGACCAGACTCGTCATGCTGCCCCAGCACACACCCCATTGAATTGTCTAGCACTGTTAAGTATAATATCAAAGGTCTTCCTTCAACTGGAGGCATCAGGATTGGTGGTACTTGAAGGTATTCCTAGATTCTTTCAAAAGCGGTTTGGCATTCATCATTCCACTTTACCACTTGATCTTTCTTCAGAAGCTTGAAGATTGGCTCACAAGTAGCAGTCATATGTGAAATGAACCTGGCGATATAATTCAGGCGTCCCAAGAAACCTCTAACTTACTTCTCTGTACGGGGAGCTGGAATTTCTTGTATAGCTTTTACCTTTGCAAGATCTACTTGGATGCCTTTGTTGCTGACAACGAAACCCAGAAGCTTACCAGACCTTACCCCGAAGGTGCACTTGTTCGGATTCAACCTCAGCTTATACATCTTTAACATGTCGAACAACTTTTGGAGATGGTCCAGGTGCTCTTCCTCAGTATGAGACTTGGCTATCATTTCATCAACATAGACTTCAATCTCATGATGAATCATATCATGGAACAAGGCGATCATGGCGCGCTGATAAGTTGCCCCAGAATTCTTCAATCCAAAAGGAATCACCTTGTAGCAGAAGGTGCCCCACTGTGTAATGAAGGTTGTCTTCTCCATGTCTTTAGGAGCCGTCTTGATCTGGTTGTAGCCAGAGAAACCATCCATGAAGGAGAAGATTTTGTGTTGTACGATGTTGTCGACTAGAACATCAATGTGAGGAAGTGGGAAGTCATCCTTGGGGCTTGCCCTGTTCAGATCTCTGTAATCCACACACATCCGTACCTTACCATCCTTCTTAGGTACCGGAGCGACATTAGAAACCCACAGTGGATAAGAAGTGACAACTAAGAATCCTGTGTAGAACTGTTTCATGACCTCTGCCTTGATCTTCTCTAACATTTCAAGGCTCATACGACTGACCTTCTGTTTAATCGGAGGATAGTCTTCTTTAGTCGGCAGGAGATATACCACAATATTAGTGTCCATACCAGGCATGTTTTCATAGGACTAAGCGAAGATCTCAACATAGTCGTGCAACATTTGTATCAACCTCTGTTTGACGCTAAGCTCTAGATTTGCACCTATTTTAACCTGTTTTCTGTCTTCCTTAATACCCATGTTCACTGTCTCAATCGGCTCTTCATGAGGCTGTATGGCCCTTTCTTCCTGCTGTAATAGTCTAGCAAGTTCTCCAGGCACCTCAAAATCATCATCACCTTCGTCCTCGGCTTGGTCGATCATATTTTTGAAGTCATAACTGGCAATAGCAGTGCTGTTATCAATGGGATCCAGAGTGGATATGGATCTGCATTATGATACGTGAGTGTGTGTAAGAGAAAAGCTGTTTGGATAAAGTGGAAAACAGAAAAGAAAAACAGAGAGCGCAAAATTTGTATGCAAGAAACGTCCAATGCTTTATTAATGATATATGAAATGACAAATAATAGCCTTCACAAGCAAAACCAATGTGCCTCGGGCAAGGCACAAGGCCGTAAAGTTTTAAATTGTTTATTACAAATCTTAAAACAAGTAAGTCAATTATTACGGAATAAAAGAAACTGGTATAAAGTCCCTATCCGTCCAGTTACTCGGTCCACCGTTGGTAGTTGGGTAGATCCCGTTGTCAATGTTTGAGTCCTCATTATTGTCTTCAATAGCATTAATTTCATGATTACTGATGTGGTGGGGAGGTCTTTCAGCCCGAGCGCGTCGAACAGCCCTTTGAGCCCCTGTAGTAAAGCCCAAACCAAATTTGTCAGTTTTGTGAGTGAAATCAGGGAGCTGACCCCAATTGGTACACCCACCTTCTTCAACCACGACCCTGGCGTCCTTGAGAGAAGCCATCTTCAGAGGAGGTTTGATGTTGGTAGTAGTTTTAGTTGATGCCAAGATCTGAGGGACCTCTTCGAAGTTCAGATAAGGAGTTTCTATAAATTCCCCGTCCATCTCTACGTACCGAAAGGAATTGAGGTGGCTCACCATATACTCCTCTTCACCCCACACAGTGACAATCTTCCCTTTTACTGGATACTTCAGCATTTGGTGCAGTGTGGAAGTAACTTCCCCAGCCTCATGGATCCAAGGATGACCCAGCAAACAAGAATACGACGACCTGATATTCATCACATAGAAGGTGGACCCAAAGGTCTGAGAATCCACTTTGATAGGGATTTCCACCTCCCCGTGCACCATTCTCTTCGTCCCGTCAAAAGCCCTTACCAAAATGTTACTAGGCTTTAGAGTCAAACCTTCGCAATCCAACCGGTCCAACACCTTCTTAGGCAAGACATTCAACAAAGACCCAGTATCTACCAGCACATGAGCCATAGTGGTGCCCATGCATTCAATCGAGACATGTAGAGCATCATTATGCTTCCTTCCCTTCAGTGTCAAGTCTGCATCTGAAAAACCCAGCCCATTATCAACAGTTAGGCTGGCGATACAATCTTTGAACTGGTCAGCTGTACTTTCCTGCGGCACATGCACAGTCTTGAGGAATGCAATCAAAGCCTTTGCATTAGCTTCAGAACACAATAGCAGAGACAACATGGATATTTTTGATGGGGTCTGCCCCAGCTTCTCGACCACATTATAGTCGCTCTTCTTAATTATTTTCAGTATTTCCTCTATCTCTTGCTTAGAGGCTTCCACAACAATTTTCTTAGGCGCCTCCGTCCGGGCAGGCTCACCTATAATTTCTTTGTCGTGGGTATCAGATGACTCACCGACAGGGGTAATAATTTGAGTAAGAACAGGAGAAATAGTTGATGTACTAGCAGGAACATCAGATGGGATGACAATAGGCTTGTTGACAGTCTTAGGGGAAATCTCAGGAGAGAAGACCCTTCCACTTTGAGTGACTTTGCTGGTTCCGACAATGTTACCAATATTAAGATTAGCCTCTTCATCTTTCAAATCTTGTTTGATGCCATGATAGTACACATCGGCACCATAATGTTAGGGGACAACTTTGTCCGAGACATATGGGACAGGACCAGGAACAGTGATTATCAGTGGAGCAATTCTCGGAGCAGATGTAATCCTAACAGGTCTTCTCGAGGAAACCTTGGAAGGATTGGCAGAAATGGTTATAATGGCAATGTCTTCAGATGGAACAACAAGAACCGAAGTTTTCTCGAACAAAATTTCTTTGCTGTCCATCAGGCGTTGAACACATGACTTCAGCAAATGGCAACTAGAAGGTAGAAATGAACACCTGTGGCAACCTTCACCACAACCCGAAAATAAACCGGCCAATAGAAAATTCTTCTTCACAGTCCTGAGAGGAGTAGAAACTTCATCCACCAAGGTCACAAACAAGTCGGTATCAACAACATTAACTCCACGACCGTGCTTAGGCATGGGAGCAGTTATGACATTTGGCTTCTCCGGAGCATCGAACTAAATTTCCTTGGCTTCAATCAGATCTTGTACCTTATTTCTTAGAGTCCAGCAACCATTGGTATCATGGCCATGACTCTCATAATGATAGGCACAACGAGCATTTGGATTATATTGGGGAGATGTAGTATTTGGGTTCTTGGGAGCCTCTTTCAAGGTTGCCAAGTTAGATCTCAGCAGATGAGGTAGAACTTCATCCAATGTCATGTTGATTCGGGTAAAGTGTCGTTGTGGTCTTTCCACTCTTTGGTGATTGTTGCATTGTGGAGCAACTGCGGGCCTAGGTATCATTATGGCGCTTACTGTCTGACGATGTTCAGCCCTGTTTTGACCCCTCGGGCTATAGATGGCACTGGCTTCCTTCTTACCAGCAAAAGGCTTCTTTACCGAACACGAAGAGGCATCCTTCTGTATATTGCCACTCTGAATCCCAGCTTCTACTCGTTCTCCAGTTAGAATCATCTCGGTGAAACCAGCTGACGATCTGCCAATCAAATGATTGAAAAATGGGCCAGATAGCGTCCCCAGAAACATATCAACCAACTCCTTATCAGACAACGGGGGTTGAACTCTTCCAGCCAAGTCTCTCCATTTTTGTGCATAGTCTTTAAAGCCTTCACTCGCACCCATGGACATACTCTGGAGTTGAGTACGAGTAGGAGCAAGGTAGGTGTTGTATTGATACTGCTTGTAGAAATCAGCAGCCAGATCTTCCCAATTTCGGACATTGGCTCCCTCCAGCTGGTAGAACCATTCAAGCTGAGTCCCTGACAGACTATCTTGAAAGAAATGAACCCACATATTTCTATCAGCAGTGTGGGGATGGATCTTTCTGACATAAGAACGGAGATGGAGTTTTGGGCAGGACACCCCATCATACTTAGCAAAAACTGGAGCTTTGAACTTCTGCGGGATGACCACTCCCGACACCAATCCCAATTCTTTGAAATCTAGTCCAGGTATCCTCTGAACTTCCATGGCACTCAAACGATCTTCCAGCTACTTGTATCTATCCTTAGTAGGAGGATATTGTTCATCAATGTGGTCGGTATCATTGTCAAAAACTGCAGGACTGGGATCCTTTTCTTCTTCTTGATTCTCCCCTTCCTTGGATGAAGAGGTTAAATAGACTTGTCGCTTCAACCGCTCTCCAAACCTTCTGCCCATATTCAGAATACCGGCAGCCTTCTTCCTTTTCTTTTTCTCTTTCAGGATGAGGGCTTTCAGATCCTCCTGCCCTTTTTCAAGACTTATGAACATTTGTTGGAACTGGGCGTTCTATGCCTGAAGGTCCTTGATGCTTTGTTCGGAAGACATTTCTGCTGAAATAAACAGCGAAGAAGATTAGAAACCTGTAATGGTACCTGTACATGTAATTCTATGAATGGGATGCGCATGCAATGATTTTAAAGACTTTGGGAAATTTAAATTTGCAAACCAAAATAAAGCAAAGATTTTATTAGCTGAATCCAAAGTTCAAATGCCTTTTAGGTGTTACAATTAAAAAGAAATCTAAAACCAAAAAAGAAATCAAAATTCCCATGGATGCTTCCTCTTTGTGTCGAGATAATCATTGAGTCCTTTTTCCTCGTGGATCTACTTTATGAGCTCTAAAACCTTCTTCTCCTGAGCATAGAACTGATCCTTGTAATTATCCCGCTCCTTCATCAACTGAATCCAAGATCTCTGTAATTCCCCAAGATCAGTGAGCATATAAGGATAGAGAACCGTGTAAGGAATACCCCCTTCAGTAGTGGGTTCCACAATCACTGGTAAAACGGCCACATAGGGCATCATAAGCTTCTGGGCACGAGCTCGTACCTATTGGAGGTAAGGTTCCATAGGAATGGAAGCCTTTGGCCCTAAAGCCTTGGCGCCAGATTTGTTTACCATGCCCCGAGCTTGTATGAACCTCTGGCGATACTCGTGAGCATCATCCTCATAGTTGAATACAATACCCTCGATAAGAAACTCATGGGGAACATCTCTTCGAGTGTAACCAAATTGTCACAGACCTAAACAAGGATTGTAGGTTATTCCCCCTCTGATGCCAAGTAACGGAACATTAGGGTACTCCCCGCAGTTGTCAATAATAGCAGTGTTTTCCATAGCTTAGGAACACCGGAGAATATCTATGTGAGTGAGTTACATTATCCTTTGCGACCAACCCAAACCTTCTTCATTCTTCAGTATGGACTTAGGGAGGTGAGAAATAAACCACCTCGACAACAATGGCATGCATCACATAAGAATCCCTCTTCTCTTCATGGTACGAGTATTGAGAGTGTGAAAAATATCTTTGAGCAAGGTAGGAAAAGGGTTTCGGGAGAGGAAGATCTTGATAGCATTCACATCTACGAATAAGTCCAGATTAGGGAATAGAACTAACCCATAGATTAGAAGAGCCAAGACCTCCTCAAAATCTTGAAAATACATATCATCCCAAAACAGTTGGGCCTTCTCTATCAGAAACTTGGCTAGAAAACCCTTGACTCCTCTTCTTGTTTCCCAATTGTATACCACGTCGGCCTGTTTCAGATGAAAAGCTGAGGCAATGACTTCTGGCTTAGGAACTTCTTCTAGGCCTGTGAAAGGAAACTGTTCAAGAATGGGTATATCCAACAGCTAGAGAACTCTTCCAAGGTAGGCATTAACTGATAGTATGGAAAGGTGAAGCAGTGGTGCTTGGGATCAAAGAACTGAAAGAGTACACTCATCATCTTTTCATCAAAGTTTGAAGTAACCAGGTTGAGGAGTTGACCATGTCTCTTAGTGAATGCAGAAGTTTCAGAAACCCTTGATACTAGCTCTTTGAGTTGGGAAGGTATCTTCACAAAGCTGATTCGGATAGTGTTTCTATGAACGGTAGCCATTATCTGCAAAACAGAACAAAGATAAATTCCCTTGGTCTTTGAAATGGTTAGTGCAATAAGAATGGATGATATGTTATGATGCATGATGTCATGATAAACCGCAGGTATAGCAAACACAGTCAAATCACACCAAGTACTTAGGTTTAAGACCTGCAAGAGGTTAAAGGTCATACCCTCTTGAAGTTTAGTCGGTTTCAAACCTGTCTTAAAAAGTAATCGGGTTCTAAGGGATCTCAATATCACTGACCATCCTTTATCGGGTATTATCTCAGCTCAAGCAATCTTTTCTTAAGGCCGAAATATCTCGAAAGTCTGATCTCAATGAGTGTAGCATCTAGTATCAACCAATCCTCAACTCTACACTGAGGCCGGCTATCTCACTATTTTCTAATGGCAAAGTTTGTTCAACTAAGGTTCTAAGGTCCGTTAGTGCTTCACGACACCACGCGGCGGCCCCGTATTCTCTTCGTTTCCCCATAAAGGATACCGGTACCAACCAAAGTGCCACACCAACACAGTCATCGCTTAAACCATATCGGTCTATGTCATATAGTCTCCACGATCTATTATTGTTTACCTAATGAGTGCCCCCAGATCCGGGTGTAGGATCTATAGTAACCAAAGCAAAAACCCTTTAAGAATAAAGCAAGCAAACAAGAAAGCAATATTGAAATGACCTAGATCCTAAGGTATACCCCACTTTATTATTTCCCAGCAAATTCTCCAGTTCTGTGATACGGTGGCAGAACCGACTGTTTTTACTGGTTTGCGTTTTGCGTTTTTTGTTTGCAAAATTTCGCGGTAAGCAAGAGTCACCACCAACTTTTATTTCATCCAATAAAGGAAAAGGAAAAAGAACATAAAAACCTTTTTCGAGAATATTTTTGAGTACGGGGGGTAGATTATGGAAAGGGAAGGTGTTAGCACCCTTTCTATCCATGGTTTTCCATGGGCTCTTAGGTACTTGCTCATATTTTAAAACTGCAAGTGTGTGCTTGTTTTGAAAAGTTTTACTTTGTGATAACCCTTGTATCAGTCCTCAGGGATGTGACAAAGTTATTTTCGAAAATTGTTTTGTAAGGTGTTTGAATGAAAAGTTTTGTTGAGCAAGTACTTAAGATTCTACCTACTCGAAAAAGATTGTTCGTTCTCGTTTCGTTTAGACAGCACTATCCTACTATTAAGGAGTAGGTAGCCCCGTCATTGGAGTTTGTAAGGGACGTTCAAAAGGGACAAGTACAGTCACCAAAGCAATGGGTAGGAAACCTTAGTAGTAACCCTAGGGTCTTAAGATCTTTCCGAGGCAACATTTCTGAGGCAACATTTCCGAGGCAACATTTGAATGGGTCATTTTGATCTTTTAGACTGGAGGGAAACCACTAAAATCTCCTATGCTTAATGATTGTTTTACCGAAGGCAACCGAAGTGGGGCAATCCCCTAGGAGTGAGCATGTGCGAGTGTAATTTTCAGTTAATTTATCTTTGCACAATTAGGTTATCTACTGTTTTAATTTTCAAGCATTCTTTCCATACAATCCTATTAACCATGCATCTAACAGTTTATAGTTTGCGGAAATTAAAAGTGCGGAAAGTTTAAAGTCTTAGCTATTACAGGGCTTTGGAAGTTACATAATTATCTTGACTGAAAATAAAAATGCAAATATTAAAACCCTAGTTACTATTACAAACTCGGAGCAGTTACAATAATAATAATAAGAATTAAAATGCACGCGGCGAATTAAATGCGGGAATAATTGGAAACCCTAAAAATCTAATCATGAAAATATTTAGGTTATTTTTTTTGAGAAAAAAAATTAATTAGGTTATGTATAATTAAAACCCTAATTCTATTTTTTTTTAATTATAAAGAGGAATTAAATTGCCCTAAATTAATTAAACTAAATTAATTAATTAAAGAAAAAATATTTTTTATGAAAAAAAGATTTTTGGTGTTTTCATGATTTTTTTATTAAATAAAAAAAATGATTTTTGATGTTAATTAAAATAATTAAGGAAATAATTAAAAGAATTAACAATAAAAAGAATAGAAAAAAGAGAAGACTTGGGCCTGTGTTTTGCAAAATGGAGGGTGTCTGTTAGAATTCTCCAGGCCCATTAGCCATCCAAGCCCAGTCAGCGCTTGATTCCATGTGGCGTTGACCTGAGGGTATACCATGGTCCTTGACATGTGGGACGTTAGATTGAATGGATGATCAATCCATTGGCTGGAGATTTGTAGCGCACGGTAAGACGTTTGGACTAGGGGTGTATTGAATCTACAAGTGTGAATTAAGAAAACAAAGAAATTCGTTGGGACCTGGGATCGAACTCAGGTCCTCTCACTTACCAACAAACTCCCTTGCCAGCTGTGCTACGTTGATTAGTTGTTAAAGGAATAATAGTAATACATAATATATAAAACAATTTCGATGAAACTGAAACAAAACCGCGCGCGTTATATTCAAATAAGCCAATAGGGTGATGACAAATCACCGTCTTCTTCCTTTTGTCCGTCGTCTTAGGTAGGTGATTTATACCTACGGACAACGTCTCTAACTACAAGCCTGTGAATTTCAAAAATCATCAACATGCATGATAAATCAACTATGGCTTTACCAATCAATTTGTTTTGACCTCACGAGTACGATGGTACCCTTTGTTTAGGCCAATTTAACATGTATAACAAAACCCCAAAACGCAAGGACAAACCTTAATAATGGCAAATGCATATTTAAACATATCCATAATCACAAATATATCAATCAAATATGTTAATGATACAAGAACTGATGTAATTGATTTCAAAAAATAGAGCAAACCGTGTGAGTGGTAGCGTGTGTTTCTGGGCGCGAGAGGACTTGCAAATGATCCAGTTAGCTTCAGAGATGCTCCAGGATGCGTTTGGAAATGTTAGAATGGCTTGAATTGGCATGTAGCTTGAAATTAGATCCACACTTTTCTTTGAAATTTTGGAACTTTATTTGACACTTTGAGGCAAGTTGCGCGTCTGAAAACTTGTCTTCTAGGTCTTTAGGATCCTGGCATAAGTAGTGAATTAATCTAAGGTAATAAAATTGGAAAGAATCCAAAGAATAATGGTATGGTTTAAAGAGAAAATCAAATCTTGAACAATTTCCCAAATATGGATATTTTGTGTCTAGTATTTGCTTGCACGATTTTCTTCTCATTTGACAGCACATAAGATCTTCCTTCAATGCAAAAATCACCCCTAAAACACATTATATGATTTATTTGGATTTATTTGATTTTATTTGAATTTTAAATGAATAAAAATAAAAATAAATTAAATAAATAAATAAGGCATGGAGGGTCCCATAGGTCGTGAACCATGCTAGGAATGATATTCAATCTTGAAAATATGGGCCCATGTGGAAAAAAATGCAATTTTGAGCATTGTTGAGTTTGTGCAAATATCCAAAAATGGCCAACTTTGACAAGGCATATCTCCTCCAATTTTAACCCTAGAGAGGTGTTATTGGACTTTTTAGAAAGCTTAGGATGTCCCCTAAGCAACCCTTTCGGTATCATTTCAATTGGGTATTCCATGTTCATGTAAGAAGCTTTGACCCAAAAGGTGTTTTTGTTGACTTTTCAAAAAGACCTATAATGTAGAAATTCATATCTTTTGATGAGTGCATGTTTTGAACTTGTAGGGTGAAGATGAATTGTAGGGAATTGCATCCTCTTCAAAATGAGCCTTGGATGGAAAATTTCTGATAAAGTATATGGAAATTATGCTTGGTCAAAGTCTTGTTGACTTTTGGGTTGACATCAACATTTTGAATTTAGGGCACTCCTTGAAGAATCTTGATCAACCCTTGATCAAATGATGGATATAACTTCAAAATGTTGATGTTGACCAAAAAATATTGAGGTTTGACTGTATGTCGGCCACAGTTGACTTTTGACCTAATACAGTCGATTCTCGAGCATTTGGGCAGTTGACTGAGCAAACTTCTTGTGCAAGGCATGAGACTTGACATGTAGAATCTTGGGAACATATTAGGACCTTGGAAAGCATTTGGGGCCTTTGTGATCCACACATCTTGATGAAAATGGAAACCCTAATTTAAGACACACTGCCTTAGAAGAGAGTTTGTCTGGTCAACTCTTGGGCTTCCTTGAGCAAATTGGGGGACTTCAATGAGCATGTGTTGAGTAAAATGAGAGGGAACATTTTGGGGTACAACACACACCGTTTGAAATTTTTGGTATATTACTCATCATCCTCCCTCCAGAGGTTTTTTTATTTATTTACAAGAGTTAAGTATCAAAAAGTCAAAGAAAAACATTAATGAGTGAATACGAATGGATTAATTCAAGACAAACAAATTTAATGCATTATGATTAACAGTCAACGATAAGCAAGTTTTGCATACAAGAAAGTACTGAACCAAAACAAGAAAGATTACAAATGAGAATTGCAAATGAAACTAGAAATTGCTACGTTGAGGAGACTAGTCTTTGTATGGACTTGTTGCTTCAGATGATGATCTGGCAGTCTTGACATTTACTGAGTCAAAGGAGACCTCAAATCTGAATGGCTGACCCGAAATTGATAACCTTTGCATCAAGAAGGTCTTGCACATTTTCTTTGAAAGCCCTGCAATCCTCAATAGAATGGCCTAGTGCCCCAACATGGTAATCACATTGCACATTAGGATTGAAATCCATAGGATAAGGAGGAATGACATGCTTCAGTGGCTTGGGTTCCACCAAGGAAAGCTTGAGCAACTGAGAGAGCAACTGGCCATAAGTCATGGGAACAATGTCTAACACCCTATTTGGCTTCATATCACTTTGCTTACCTTATTGCATACGTATCTGTTGATAGGTTTGCTGCTGAGTAGCACACCGAACTGGATGAACATGAGGAACATTCTGTTTTTGATTAACCAACTGATTTCCATAATTTGTAAACGGCTGCTGGTGAGAACTTTCTGGGATTATAGGTTGTGGAAGATGTGATTCAGATCGTGAGATAAAACTTTGAAGAGGAGAAGGCATAACCATATTCTTTGTAGCAGTTGGCATAAGATTGACTTGCACGCTCAAAACTTCGGGAGTGAAGAGAATTGTCCCTGCATCAAGCAAGTCCTGGACTTGGTGCTTAAAAGCTACGCAATCTTCAGTATCATGACCAGGTGCCCCAAAATGAAATTCACACCTACCATTATCGTCAAAGCCATGAGGGCATTTTTCATGTGTAGTGAAGATTCGAAGTTTGACCAAATGAAATTCTTGCAGGGGAGGAAGCAATTATGCATACAACATTGGAATAGGATCAAATTTTCGTTCAGGATGTTTTGGCCTCTACTGACGGACTTTGGCTTTTGGGTCCTCTCGGGAAGTGACAACTGGTTGCGGATGGGAGGATCCTGGAACGCACGGTTTTCGAGGAGATACTCCCTGACCTAAAAGAGTCCCCAAATTATGGGGAGGAATAGTAGCTCCTATTGTAGCGGGCATAGAAACATCTTCTTTCTTCAACACTGTCCCCAAAATTTCCATAACCAAACTCAATTGAGCCCTCAATTGAGTGTTTTATTCTTTCAAGAGTTCTTGTCCACAAACCAAATCCTGCATGTCTAACATCAAGAATCCCATATGTTCTTTCATCTCGTCCAATTCCCCACGAAGTTGTTCCATATCTTTAATATGATCACGGAGCAGCGAGAAGTCAAGATTTGCAGCCCTGAAAAGAAAATATCGAGTCTGAATAAGGATTACCCATTCTGAGTATCTTCTGAGTACCTACTATGGATGCATGAAGATGCATGAAGATGCATGAGGTGAATGAGCGGATGCAATGCTATGTTCAAACATCTTTTTTGTACATACAATATTTCACTTTTTTTGTGAAATAAACATGCTATGATGCAAGGTGCAATGACATAGGTTCAAAAGTTCAACACAACATGGATAACAACCCTCTGGATAACTGCTGTATAAATCTGCTGAATAATCTGGATATCACATGATCAAAGGTTTGAAATCAATTTCAGCATACAATGGAACAAAGTACCATGAATAACCGTTGTATAATCTCTGGCCAAGTGGAATATATCAGGATCAAAAGTATGGAACATAACCAAATAACCATCCTGAATACCAAATCCAAAAACTCAGAAAATAAATCTGAAACCCACATAGTCACCAGTAGAACAAAGATCACCATCATAACATAGTCATCATATGTACCTATAATAATCAAGTCCCTCCCTGCTCACGGGTGAAAACTAGGTCAGGGAAAGGTCAGGTAACCCAGAATCGAGGGTACTCCTAAGAAAACTGTAGCCGAATCACCTACGTGAAAACGATAGCCCCTCATTTATACCTCATCTGAGCATGGATAACATGGCGGAAATAGTGAAAACTAAGTCAACTAGTCGTACATGTTCCACTCTATTCCTAGGGTCCTAGTGCACTCTGGCCTGGGAACTGGGCCTTTTACCTCAATAGTAACACCCACCCAAAATGGAAAACCAGAATCCAGCACAACAAATAACCAATATAGAAAGCAATAAAATGCAATGCAAACATATGCTCAGATAAACATGTACAAATGAACAAGCTATAAAGCATAAAAATAAACACCCAAGGAAAAGAAAATAAGAGCTAGGATCGACTCCGAGATGGACCAGCAATAGGTCAATGATTCCCCAGTGAAGTCGCCAGCTGAAACAACTGGCTGAACAATCAACTGATAATGAAATCAATGAAGTTGCCATCGAACGTTTTTTGTCCCACAAGAGGGGAAAGGTAAACATCGAGTAAACCTGAGAAGGGTGAAATCAAGGTCGAATGACCGAGAGATAAGGGTAAGGGAGTCTGTTACGCGAGGGGAAGGTATTAGCACCCCACACGCCCATAGTACTCTATGGTATCCACTCTTATTGTTCTAATTAAAGGGTGTTTCTAATATATATATAAATTGTACAGGGAATGCATGCAAAAGAAAAGAGAAAATAATATAGGGAAAAATAAAGTTGTGCTCGTTCGGGCCCTACCCCAATGCCTATGTATCCCTTTTAAGGAATCAGAGCAACCGTAGTTCGGCTAACAAGTTTTTGTTGGTTTGTATTTTTTATGAACAATATTAATTTCGCCTTCTGCCGCAACTCGACCTTTGGAGACTTACGCGTCAGCACAGAAGTGAATCAACATGTTCTTTTGAAAAGTTTGAAAGAAAAGCCCGTAGGCGCAAAAAGAGTTTGCATTGGTTGGTATTTTTTACATTGAAGAAGGATTTGGAAGTTGTTAGATGTTTTAATATTTTTCAAAGAAAAAGATTTTTAGTCTTAATGCAAGGATGCAAAAGAAAAGAAAACATCTAAGCGAGACTAACCTAAATCTAATCCCTAATGTTATCATACAATAATTAATCCTAAGGTTGAGTTTGAAGGGAAATCTCTAATGTATGTTGACATGCTTGGATAACAATCCTAATGCCTATCGCAAATCATCATCTATAGATGAATCAAGAAGTCCTAAAGGAGAATATCAAGGGTCTATAACCTAAAATTATGTCTATCTCGAATCATCATCTATAGTTGAATCGAGAGCTCCTAAGGGAACATGCCGAGGGTATGTCATCTCAAAACATACACACAAATATGAAATCAAACAAATAAGCCAATAAGCGCAAGAGATCTAGCTCAAGAGAGTACATCTATAGAGATCCTATCTAGGCTAGCATACCAAAGAAAGTCTAACAAAACTATCCTATAGGGAACATGCAATGAGAGCGAAGTCGTGATCTCAATTTCTAAATTGAGTGACTCATCGATCAACAAGTAATAAAGGAAAGCAATGTGTTGTACCCCAAAAATTTTCCTCTCATTTATCAAGATTATTCTCACAAGATCACTTTGATTCAAGACTAGATTAGGGTTTGGTCAGCTCGGGACATCTCATCTTACATTGTTGACCCAAAATTAGGGTTTGAGTTTTCACAAGGATTCATGGTCTATAAATTCTTCATATGACTTTAAAACATCATTATAAACCCCTAAGATTTCTCATGACAAGTTTCAAGCCTTGAACCACATTTTTTATTAGTTAATTGGACAATTGACCTAAAAATCAACTGTATTGGGGGAAAACGTCAATCATGGCCAATTTACAGTCAAAATTCATAATTATTTATCCACATAAGCATTCTAGACTCACATGTATCATTTCATCAAGTTTGGATCACAATTCCTCAAGAAATTTGATCAAATCATCAAAAGGGCAAAATGGTCAAAATTAGGGTTTTGACTGAGGAAGGGCAATTTCTTATTTTTGACCTAGCAAATGGCCAATTGAGTTAAAGCATGATTCCAAGGATTAAATGGAATTATCTTGACCTAATTACATGGTTCAAAAAATTTTAATTTCAATGATAGACAGATGAAATTTGCAGTCAACTGATCAAAAGTCAACTGTACACTGAAAAGTCAAACTTTGACTTTTTGGTCAAAATCAAGTGCCAAGGGTAACAATTCATCAAAACATGTCAAAATGTGAAACTTGTTCATCAAGAAATCAAAGATTGAAGATTAGGTTTTAAAATTGGAAATTTTCTTAACTTAGAAATTTTTCTAAGTATAGAAATTTTCTTATTTTTTCTCAACTTTAGGCCATTTTTTCACCATGATACAAGATAATTCAAAGAAAGTTACCAACATGAAATTTGTAGATCTCCATGAAATATACAACTTTTCTTCACACAAATTCCCCTAAAGATGCTTGGATCTCAAGATATAATTTTTTGAATACATGCTCATGAACTAGATAACTTAGTGAAATTTTGCCCTAATTTAGGCAGGTTTTGGACCCAACTTCATGGCAATTTTTCACCTAGTTCCAAGAGGAGTCTTGAAATTCATTTCAAAGATGAGTTATAGAGCACATTGCAAGCTTTCCAAAATTTCAAAGAACTCCTCAAGATCATTTTTTAGTATGGAGAATCGAAGAGATGAAGTTGGCAATTTCTCACTTTTGATTCAAGCCATTTCATGAAGAACAAATTTCCAATCAGTACCTATGCTGCCTAATCCATGACTTACAGGTCCCAAACTTGTTTCTTAATCCTTAATTTAATGCTTACTCAGTTGACAAAGCTTTAATCCAAGCCCTAGAGCCATTGTCCAAGTTATAATTCCATAAATGGCATAAAGTGGCCATTGCAATTTTGGAAAAGGTTCACTTTTGCAATTTTCCAATTCTTGAGCATTGAACCTGTCTCCTTTGCACATACAAGTCTTACAGGCCTAAAGAAAATTGCACAAAGCATATACCAACCATAAGCAAGCAAGTACAAGCATGTAAAGCCTTGTCCCTTCACTTTGCTTCAAAAGCAAGAAAGTGTGCAAAAAGGCTAGGATTAAAAAAACTGTGGAAGAGCTGACTTGAAACCTTTTCCATACTAATATACAAACACATTACAATTGAAAACACGATTTCTAGAGGCCTGAAACACTCCAAAACTCCCTTTCACCAAAAAAAACTGTCAAAACTTGCAGTTTTTGCATAAGCATAGCAATCCATCATTTGGCTCGTGCGTTTTAAGTTTTAACCATCAAAACACTGTACCTACTTGATATCTAACTAATCTAGACCATCATCCCTACACTGTAACTCCTTCTCCATCGTCTGCCATTTTTGTTTTCAAAGCTTGCAGGTTGACTTGGATAGAGAGTTATAGGCACTTTCAAAGCAATGTAAGGGTTGGAACACACTCAGGGAGGTTCAAGCAAGCTCAAGCAATCATCAAGCCTTCATAAAACTCACTCAAACTCCATTCACGATTTCAACTGAAAGAGGTAAAAATATCAACTTCTATCTCTTCATACAAGCATCCATTGGCCATGATTTGTGAATAAACAATGTAGACCTCATTGCTACGAAGTTGTACATATATATATATATATATATATATATATATATATATATATATATATATATATATATATATATATATATATATATATATATATATATATATATATATATATATATATATATATATATATATATATATATATATATATATATATATATATATATATATATATATATATATATATATATATATATATATATATATATATATATCTTGCATTTATTTGGCCTGAGTTGAGAGAATTTTGAACTTGAAATTCCTGTAAAAATTAGGTTTAAATTTAGGGATTTTAAAATTCGTTTTGATCTTTGAGACAAAATGCTACAACATTCATGTTATCAGTTTCCATTTTTATTGAGAGATGAGAAAGTTACAGAGCTTCTGGCCATCTTGGGGAAGAAGATGAAGTACAGGGTAAGGACCTTGTTCATGTTATGTTATTTTTGCTTCACATAAATCACCAGATGTATAGCCACCCCAGTGGCAAGGTAGCACGCTGGTGAGACCCATGTCCTGGGTTCGAACCTTGGCGCTACCTTTTGTTTTTTTGCATTTTTCCATTTTTCAGTTTTTGGTTTGTTTTGCAGGATTGGGCCTCCACGCTGGGCCTTGTGTTTTTTCTAACTTTCACCACTTGATTGCTCAGAACACGCCCCTGGCCCAACATTTTTTTTATTTTTTTATTTATTTATTTGTTTTATTTTGATTTTTTTTATTAAATATTTTCTTTAATACATAAAAATCCTAAAAAAATATAAATATGATAATATTGCATTTTATTTTATTTTATTTTATTTTTCACATAAAAAATATATTTTATCTTAGTTATATATTAATTATTTTTCTTAATAAACTTATAAACATAAATAAAATAGGTTTAGTTTAATTTGTTTTATTTTCTTTTCATTCCATACTTGTAAATGTTTATTTTAACATATAAAAACCTAAATATTTTCATACAATATTATTTATTATTTTTAATACAAAGAATACACAAATAATAATATATAAGAAACTTATTTTCTTTCAAACTAGAAATTAGGGTTAACCCCTTTTTTTAAGAATTAATTTCTTTTCCTTATATTTTTAGGATTAGGTTAAATTCCCTTTTCATATAAAAAAATAAAACAAAATCTTTTCTTGCATGTACAAAATATTGCATATTTAAATATTGTATTTGTTTATTCCAATATTCGTACAAATTCGATTTGGTTGTAATAGCTTATTTAGACTTACATTCTTAAAAATCCCCATTCAAATTTGTATTCCCCCCTCCCATAAATTGTTGTAATAGCTTAGTAATCTTTACATTACGCAATTTATTGCTTTACATGCCATGTTAGTAATTAGGGTTTGTATGGTAAGATAAAAACAAATCAAATAGAAAAAACCAAAATCACAAAATCAAAGCATGAAAATAACACACTTGCACACAAGAACACTTAGAATTTCTCCACTTGGTTGCCTTATATAAAAATAGCCATATTACGCATGTGAAGTATCTTGGAAAAACAAACAAATATAAGATCATAGTCCCTCGATGGCGCTATTCAAAGTTGCCTTACAAAATGATCTTGGTCCCTAAAAAATGCTAAGATACATTGCAAACATTGCTAATCATGGTTATACGATGACCCACGCCCGTCCCGCTTACATCCAAAGATGGGGTTGCTTACCAAATCAATGGTAAGACAACAATGTCAAAGGAATAGAAAATGCATAAGAAAGACATTTTGAGTAGGTAGATTACTTCTAGTTACTTGCTCTATTTCCAAACAACTATCCTTGCTATTTTCAAAACAAACACACACATTTCAAAAAAACATCTTACAAACATTGAAAACATTTTCAAAAAGACAAACATCTTTGTATACATTCTTACGAACGAGAATCATTACAAAGATTGCCTAAACGATGGCCTCTTTTACAAAATACTTTCAAAACCACACCAAACACATTTTCAAACAACAAAAGCAAGTGATCTAGAAAGTAACTAAGAGCCCATGGAAAACCATGGATAAAAAGGGTGATAAAACCTTCCCTTTTCATAATCTACCCCCCGAACTCAAGAAACAATCTCAAAGGTATTTCCTGTTCTTTTTCACCTTTCCTTTTGGATAAAAGAAAAGTCGGTGGCGACTCTTGATAACCGCGACATTTGCGATAAAACGTAAAACCCTCAAGTCAGTTCTCCCACCGTATCACACAATGAAATCCTATAGGGAGCATGCACTGAGAGCAAAGTCGTGGTCTCAATTTCTAAATTGAGTGACTCATCAATCAACAAGAAAGTAAACAAACACAAGCACAATACATATAGCAAATGAAGTGCGGAATGTTGTTACAGGTCTTTAAACAGCGACTTCGAGCGCACGCTCTTTATTTCCTACTTCTCATGATATCTAAAAAACAGTAAAGTACTGAAATGGGATAAACAAGGGAAAATACCAAACGGATATCAATCCGTAGCAAAGTCGTATCAAAATAAAGAAACCCGACGATCTTCGCGAAAAGCTTCACCAATCAAAGAAAAGGATCAGAAATCAAATGCTCGGAATAAATGTCGATGCATCATCGATGTGAAAATAAATTGCAATCGAAATCTCAAGCGCATTCGCATATCGCACAATAAACCTGCACAAGACTCAAATATCAACAAGAAAAAGTGAATTACCAATCTCAAATATCATCGGATAATCGGGTTTAAATTCCTAAAATCCCGAATAAAAACTAACAAATTTTTTTTTACATTTGAATTTACTATTTTTATCATGTAAAGAAAATCCAAACAAGTCTAGACAATTAACAAAATTAGTTTAAAGAAAATACTAAAAGGATAAATCCAGGGGGAGCAAGCCAATAATCAACAGGTGAAGTAGAAACTCATATTCAAATTCTAAGCCTGGCCCATGAAACAATTCTTTGTTTGTAACACTATCTCCAAAAAACAAAAAAGAGGGCCTAAGAAGTAATGTATTCGTTGGGCTTATCAAATGTGAGGCCCAAGCGAGATCCACCTTCATATTTTCACACACTTTTGTTATTGAATTAGAACAAAAATGGCCACACGGTGTTGTTTGGAGATTAGGTTAATATTGCAACCTTTGAGTTTTCATCGTAAATGAAATTGTGTCCTTTCTAAACACAGCTGCGTCGAATTCCAGTCAACATGACGAAACCTCCTTCTGATTTTCCTTAGATCAAACTCCTATGTCTCTCTGTCATGAGGTCCCTCTTAGTGCTCCTACTCATCTCAATTCAATTTCGCCACAGCTCAACCGTCAATTTCCCATCCAAATCGCTGACGAAACTTCGATCTTCTTTGATCAACTATTCTTCTTCCTTCAATTTCTCAGTGTTCTCGTTGTCGAGGTTGAGATTAAGAGAAACAATGTTGCTTTGGCAATGCTGTTATCCAAACAAATACGATGACAATGATTACATTTGCGACGCGTTTGCAGATTGCCGGTAAAGACGATTGAAGTTGTTGTAGAGATTTAATGGAGACGAAGTCGTGAAGCAATGAAGAATCCTTGAAGCAATTGAAAATGAAGGTTGAAAGGTTGATGAAGATATTGATACAGTTCCTAGAAAGAGATGAAGATAAAGGCGATTGAAGATGCAGTTGAAGATTTATATGCAGAGAGGGAGAGAGAACTTTCTCACATTTTTGTTGATGCTGTTGCGTTTGTCCACTGAAGCTTCCGAAGCGGTTATGGTGACTCTTCAATAGCAATAGCGTAGATGTAAAATCATAGGTGAGATAATGTTTTTCGCGCTCTTTATGTATTTCTCCTTCTTCTGATCCCTTCTTCTTTCTTGATTTCGTTTCTTCTATTTGTTGTGGTTGTTGTTTGCGAACTAGTGAACCATGATGAGGTAGCAGAAGATGAATAAATAACAGATACAATAGCGTAAAGGAGATTACGATGTAAGTCGCTGAAGCGCAATGCAGTATGCGTGATGAAGAAAATGATGGAAATGTAGCGAAGAGGATTGAAGATAATGAAGGTTGAAGGATTGAAGCAGAGAGAAATCAGTAAAGTTTTTCTGTGGTGATTCTTAGAAATTCAAGAATGAAGCGTGATTGGAGAGAAGAAGATGAATATTTGCATAGAGGATTGAAGGGAATGGTTGCAGGTTTTGGTGAGAATGGATCATGAACCCTTGATTTTTTCCTATGAATTTCTGTTATGAATCCTCTTTTCTTTCTGTTGAGAAGTAGTTAGAAGTTAGTTGCAGGTTAGTTTGACAGTTAGGGATTTGTTAGCATGGTTATGACAGTTAAGGATTTGTTAGCATGGTTATGACAGTTAGGGATTTGTTAGCATGGTTATCACAGTTAGGAGTTAGTAATCCTATTTATGTTATTATTGTTGAGAGGTTGTTAGAGAAAATAGGTTAGGGGGTGTGAATCCATTCTGCAGGGTTGGGGAGTGTTTAGAAATTTATTTAGAATTCTATTAGAAAGTTTTGGATGCTGAACTGTTTCTATTAGTTTAAGGAAGTTAGAATCCTGATGAATAATAGCCCTTGGATCTGAATTTGGCTATAACAATGAATGGTCAAGATCTGATTGATACTGAGCTATAAAGTTTGATATGTTGAGTCCCTGGTTCTTTGGTTATTCACTAAGCTAGAAAATATTTACGCCTTCCTTCTGATTTATTCTCTTGCTTATATTTATGATATTCTTTCTTGAATTTCTCTTTTCATAAGCTGAGCTGCCAATTCTGATTTTTAATGCAGGGCTGGGTTTCGGTTGTAAAACTCAAATTATTTCCTGACTTTATGAATTTCTTCCTCGAAGTCGTCAATCTTATCCGGGACTTCAAATATTGAATCATTAAGAGTAGAGTTAACAGAATCTCAGATATTTTCCAAATAGAAGCAGATTGCACTGGTTTTACGGTCAACCCACCAAGAGTTTTCAAGATCTCAAACGAATATCTGTTTCTAAATACTGATGTTATGAAAGTCATATTGGGTTGCTGGAGAAACAGTTCAATCGATGATGATCTCAGGTTACTCGAGTAAACTGGATTATTGGATCATGAAGAACAACGAATATCACATCTGACAAGCTAGGTGCCACACTTTGGTGTATGGATAGGATAGCCACCTTTGTATTTTGGCAGAGCTATTTCACTAAATATATCATCTTGTAATCTTTCAATGCATGGAATAAGTTGTGAAACTAATTTTTCCAATATGAACGATACATGAACAGTAGCATTATGCTTAATTACATCTTTAGCATCAAAACTCAATTCAGTTGAATTATGCTTAAGAAGAATCCAGAAGATTCTCGAAAGAAAAGCTGATAAGCTATTTGTTTTTTGAATTAACAATGTTCAAAAATTCGTAAATGAAAGAATGGTGTCGATTCAAACTTTGACTGGTGAATGTTGTACGGACAGAATTTTGTTTGTGAAGCTTGTCTGAATTATGTTCTTTTAGAATAGGCAGAAATTTAAATTGGATTGGTTTTATTTTGCAGACCCGGTACAAAGGCATAGAGGAAGAAATATTGAAGTTCGTACATGGCAGCAATATTGAAGATGATCAAGAGGAGAGGAACTTAGAAGACCAAGATAGCATACTTTTAGGAACCACTAGGCAAAGATTAATTCTTTTTGTATGATATTTTTGTATAGATGATGAGTTAATGTAATGACTTGAAGCATTATAGCATATTTTGTAATGGCTTTTTGTTCATGCTTGAAATGTGCTTGGATGAACTTCAGAAAATGTTAAACATGTATGAATTTGAACGATCTTGAATAGATTTTGATTTTTTTTAATGAAATTGGATATCTTGAATAAGGCTTTGTAATTTGAATATCACACTTTGTACTTGTTGCTTTCATTTCAAGTAAATCACATGAATGCAACTTCCAAATGCCTTGTTTTTTTTCAAATTATAGTGGATTTGGAGGGAAAGCCATTAAACCATGATGAATGCTTTAAGCTTGTAACTTGTGAGCTAAGAAGTCGTATGACTTTTTTTTCAACCTTGTATGCAAAAGACTTTGTTCCTCATACTGTTAGCAATTCAATCCATAAACCTTTTTCCTTGGTAGCTTGAATTTCAAGAAATCAACCATGGATGGATCTTCCAATTTACATGCTTGATTAATGTACCTTAATCTCAATTGAAACCATAAGTCCAAGTGGACTTGTGAAGAAATCCACCTAAACTTTCTTCTAATACTAGCATGAATCACTTCTTGTCACAACATGTGCTTGAGAACCTTAACTAATCTGGAGACCATGCCTTATAACCTTTGAATTTACTTATACCTTGCATTACAGGAAATACTTATGACACTTGCACCTTAAGAAACTTGAATGGATACTTCCCTAATCAAATCCTCAATTCCCCATGAAACTTTAACTTGTAATATAAGTAATAACAACTCGAGAACACAATAACCCCTTGAGTAATCCTTTGAAGATGAATATGGATCTAGAGACATAGGAGGAATAACCACCAATATAGCCTTAACATGTAAATCACATGAACCCTAGTTGATTAATTGACACGCTTAATTGCCATGCATGAGAATTACAATCTTCTTGAGATGCGCTGTAATGAAAATGGCTCTGTCTCTTACCTTGAGGAAGATACCATTGTAGCTTGATAAGGGAGAGATCCACAATGAACATCAATCAAAATCCTAAATTCACAATCCAATAATCCTCTAAACCATGATTCATCAAAACCCGAATTGGTTAATTGAAGAGTGGATGAATGCCATGTCATAGTCCTTAAGCTTGACCAAATGATAATCACACTTATATGAAGAGACGCCATGATTCAAAGCCCACGTATGCTAGGTCACGCCCTTGAGTTCTTGACAAGAAACACCTTTCATCTTGATATTCATACGAAGAGACTAGCCTTCTTGCTTGATGGAGAAGAAATACAAACTGAACATGAACCAAAACCCTAATTCCACAGTCGTCCACACCAAGAAGAAACAGAATGATCAGTCTTATTCAACATATACGGCTCAAATCAGCTGTGAACCCTAGATCCATAACTACTGATTTTTTGAACCTCAGGTGCTCTATTTTTTTATGAAAATGCATGATATGCACATGACCTATTGGAATGATGTAGATGAATGCAAAGTCTAAGCCAGAATAAAAGTGCAATTGGGAGGGAAAATTTTGGGGTGCAACACCCACATCAATGTTCTGGTTGACAACACCGCACAACACAAAGTCTTTTCCTTCATGTACGGTTTCTCTGGCTACAATCAGATCAAGATGGAACCTGAAGACATGGAGAAGACAACCTTTGTTACACAGTGGGGCACGTTCTGCTACAAGGTGATGTCGTTTGGGTTGAAGAATTCTGGGGCAACATATCAGCGAGCTATGGTAGCTATGTCCCATGACATGATTCACCATGAGATAGAGGTTTATGTCGATGACATGATAGCCAGGTCTCAAACTGAAGAAGAACACCTTGATCATCTACAAAAGTTATTTGATAGGTTGAAGACGTACAAGCTGAGGTTAAATCCGAACAAGTGCACCTTCGGGGTTAGTTCTGGTAAGTTTCTAGGATTCATCGTCAGTGATAAAGGTATTCAAGAAGACCCTGCAAAGGTGAAGGCCATACAAGAGATGCCGGCTCCCCGAACTGAGAAGGAAGTTAGAGGTATCTTGGGACGCCTAAATTTCATTGCCCGATTCATTTCATATCTGACTGCAACTTGTGAGCCGATCTTCAAGCTTCTGAAGAAAGATCAATTGGTAAAGTGGAATGACGAATGCCAGGTAGCCTTTGACAAAATCAAACAATAACTCCAAGAGCCTCATATTTTGATGCCTCCGACTGAAGGAAGACCTTTGATAATGTACTTAACAGTGCTAGATAATTCAATGGGGTGTGTGCTGGGGAAGCATGACGAGTCTGGTCGAAAAGAGCATGCAATATACTACCTTAGAAAAAAGTTTACTGACTGTAAAACACGATACTCATTGCTCGAGAAAACTTGTTGCGCTTTGGCATGGGCTACTCGCCGACTGAGACAATATATGTTGACCCACACTACTTTGTTGATATCTAAGATGGATCCGATCAAGTACATTTTTGAGAAGTCCACTCTCTCCGGAAGGATAGCAAGATGGAAAATGATCTTAACCGAGTATGACATTTGATACACAACCCAAAAAGCAATCAAGGGAAGTGTGTTAGCTGATCATTTGGCGCATCAGGCCGTGGACGATTACCAGTCCATGAATTTCGACTTCTTGGACGAGAATATCATGTTGGTAACCGACTGTGAAGAACCTGGACCGGATGAAGGAGCTGAGGAAGGACCCTGATGGTCTATGTTTTTTGATGGAGCCTCAAATGCACTGGCTAGCGGCATTGGCGCTGTAATCATATCTCTCGAGTGATGCCAGACTTCGTTCACTGCCCGATTGTGTTTCAACTGTACCAACAACATGGCGGAGTATGAAGCATGTATTATGGGTCTTAGAGATGCTATTGACCTAAGGATCAAGTTCTTGAGTGTATTCGGGGATTCCGCTTTGGTGATAAGTCAGATCAAAGGCGAGTGGGATACGAAGCACCCGAACCTTATTCCTTACAAAGAGTATGTACTGACACTACTGCCGCATTTTGAAGAGATCATCTTTGAACATTTCCCACGAGAAGAGAATCAGTTAGCGAACGTGCTACCTACTATGTATTCAATGTTCAAGGTCAGGTGGGACAATGAAGCTCCCCTAATCACTATTGAGAGATTGGATGAACCGGCATACTGCTGTGAGATTGATACTGAGGAGGTAGCCGGCAAACCTTGGTTTCATGAGGTGAAAAGGTATCTCGAGGCTCAAGAATACCCCGAGGGGGCATCTGTCAATGACAAGAAATTTCTGAGAAGGTTTGCTGCAAAGTTCTTCCTCAGTAATGGAATCCTTTATAAGCGCAATCATGACTCTACCTTACTACGGTGTGTAGACAAGAGCGAAGCAGAGAGGATCATGGCAGACCTACACGAAGGTACCTTCGGCACTCATTCCAGTGGACATACCATGGCAAAGAAGATCTTACGGGTAGGATACTACTGGTCCACTATGGAAGCCGACTATTATCAGCATTCTCGAACCTATCACAAGTGCCAAATCTACGCTGATAAGGTTCATGTACCTCCAGTTCCCTTGAATGTTTTGACGGCTCCCTGGCCCATTGCAATGTGGGGCATTGACATGATCGGCGAGATCATACCTATCGCATCCAACGGGCACCTCTTCATCCTAGTGTCCATTGATTACTTTACGAAGTGGGTTGAAGTTGCCTCCTTTGCTACGGTTACTAAGAATGTGGTGGCACGGTTCATCAAGCATAACTTGGTTTGTCGTTATGGTATCCCTGAGATAATCATCATGGACAATGGTACTAATCTCAACAACTCGATGATCACTGATCTCTGTAAATAGTTCAAGATTTAGCATCACAACTCTTCTCCTTACCGACCGAAGATGAATGGGGTTGTCGAAGCTTCTAATAAGAACATCAAGATTGTACAGAAGATGACGGTGACATACAAAGACTGGAATGAGATGTTACCATTTTCTCTTCACGGGTACCGTACTTCAGCGCGTACGTCCACAGGGGCGACACCTTATTCTCTGGTATATGGCATGAAGGTTGTCCTACCCATAGAGGTCCAGATCCCTTCTCTATGGATTATGAAAGATGCAGGTTTAAGCGAAGACGATTGGACCTAGACTCGACTTGATCAATTAAACTTAATCAACGAGAAAAGACTTACTGATGTCTGCCATGGTCAAATGTATCAGAAATGGATGATCAAGGCCTTCAATAAGAAATTCAGACAACAAGTGTATGAAGTAGGGGATCTAGTAATCAAGCGCATCATACTGCCATAAGGTGATCCCAGGGGAAAATGTACTCCCACCTATGAGGGTCCATTTGTAGTCAAGAACATATTTTCCGGTGGAGCCATGATCCTGACCACCATGGATGGTGATAACCTTCCACACCCTGTCAATGCGAACCTAGTGAAAAGATACTACGCATAATAAAGACCCGCTAGGTTGACATACCTAGGCAAATATAAGGGCATCCTGGCGAGCCAAAAGGGTTCGGGAAAAAATTAGGGATAAAAAAGGAAAAATATGTACACCCGACAAGTCGAAAACCCGAAAGGGCGGCTTGGGCAAAAAAGGGTATCCCGGTGGACTGAAAACCCGAAAGGGCGGTCTAGGCAAAAGTTAGGGATTAAAGCGTATCACGATGTACCATTGGATCACCTTGCGATCAGACTTTAGTAATTAGATATCAAGTTCAAACGGTACCGATCAATCCAGTCAGCTTCGGACAAGCAGCAAAGTGATGAGATGCTCGAAGACATAGGGGCAATAGCATAATTGAAACCCAATGGGATCACTACACATAGCTGTTTTCTTTTTGTACACAATTTCTGTAATAATTACGCCGGTGTTCTCTTACTAGAGCGTTAGCCTCCCTGTAAAAACACCTGTTATAGGAAAATTTCAAATCAATACAAAGCGTCTTTTAAGTACAAAACTGTGTGTTTGTTTTTTCGTTTTCTGTTTTGTTTACAAAAACGGCCAATGTTTTATTCTTGACATATGCATTTGAATATGATTACTATTCACAAATATCTACATATAAAACAGAAAGACAGTTGCTAAGAACTCAAAGAAACTGGTACAAAACCTAAATATCGATAGTTACCCTATCCTTCATGGTACAAGGGGCAGAGACAGTTGGAAGCGAAGTCACTATCACATACAAGCCAGTGATGCCTATATTCCCCACAGAGCCGAGACAACCAAGGTCTGACCTCTGTATCCCCAAGCAGGAATTCCTTCCCCAGCAGGTTCCTTCAGAAAGCTAATGTCTGCATTCCCCAACCGAGCTTTATAACCATAAACAATTTACAAAGTTTTTTTTCTCCCAAGCAGAGTTTATTTCTCTGACGGCAGAAGCTCGATCTCCAACAGAGCTTTTCCCTCCAGCAATGGAATTTCATCCTCAGCTGAGTTTATTTTTCCAAATCTGCAGATTTTCCAACAGATTATCTCTCTTCCCCCAGAGTCATTCCCCCGCAGGATTATTCTCAGACAGAGTCTCTCCGGTAGAATGTTCTCAAGCATAATGGATGTAAATCTTCATCTAATCATCTTCGGTCACTATCCCCAGCGGAAACGAAGAACTCAACTCCTTATACTCTCCAGCAGCAATCCAGGATTTATTTTCCCCAATTAAAGAATATCACAATAGCATTTCATATCCATACATCATGGCATGCACAAACATATTATACGGCACAATATCATTTATTTTGAGAACATCATTACTCAATACATTTCATACATCATGACATTACATATGACTAACCCTTTACCTTTCAGGGAAAGATGAAATCAAGTCCTCACGAGTTCTCTCTGGTTCAGTCAAACCGACACTAAGGTTTCTATTCCAGTTGAAGATATTCCAACATTTTTCTGGTTCAGTCAAACCGACATTAAGGTTTCTATTCTAGTTGAAGATGTTTTAAGACTTTCGTCTCGGTCAGCCGAATCTCCGCTAATATTCCCCTGATTTCTATGCCAGTCAAAGTTAATCCGAGACCTCTCCCGGGATCAGTCAAATCGATACTAAGATTTCTCTCCCAGTTGAAGTTCTCACAAGTTTTCCCTAGTTCAGTCAAATCGATACTAAGATTTCTATTTCAGTTCAAGATATGAAGCCCGGAAATCGACTGGATAATTTCTTGATTTCTCCAAAATACTATTAAGCCTGGAATCGAGTAGATAGTGGTATATCTTAAATTCAAGCTATGAAGCCCGGAAATCGACCGGATAATAGCTTAATTCCCCCATCATACTGTGAAGCCTGGAAATCAACAAGATAACAGTACAAGATGCTATGAAGCCTGGAATCGACCAAATAATGGTATATCTCAGATTCAAGCTGTGAAGCCTGGAAATCGACCAGATAATATATTGATTTCTCCAAAATACTATGAAGCCTGGAATCGACCAGATAGTGGTATAAGACACCGTGAAGCTTGGCGCACGACCAGATAACGGTATAAGATGTTGTGAAGATTGGAGCACGACCAGATAGCGATAAGAGACACTGTGAAACTTGGAGCACGACTAGATAACAGTATAAGGTACTGTGAAGCTTGGAATTCGACCAAATAGCAGTTTACTCGGACAATTACTATGAAGCTCGAAAATATACCGGATATTAGTATGCCATAAATTCAAGTTGAAACCCGGATGCGACCGGATTAACACTTAATTCCTACTGAAGCCTGGAACACGACCAAATAAGAATTGAGAAATTGCAAAGCCTGGCACACGACCGGATATAAAGTTTAATCTCATCTCCCCAGTAAGTCACTATAAAGCCTGGAGCATGACCAGATAACAGTCAGTCTTATTATCCTCAGCAAATCACTGTAAAGCCTAGAGTACGACCAGATAGCAGTTCACTTTCACCTCCTCAACTAAGAGATGTTGCCCCCAGTAGAGTAACGGACAATTGAAGCTCCTAAAATTATATTTCTCCCAAGACAGAGACCAACATTCCTCAGCAGATTCCTCCTCAACAACAGGAACAAGAATTCTCATCAAAATAATATCTCGGGAAATCGACATCCTCTAGATGGCATCTTTAAGCCCATCTCCGACGATTCTTTGTCATATCTTCCGGATGGAATCTTTAAGCCTATCTCCGATGACCTTATGTCGTCTCCTCCAAATGGAATCTGTAAGCCCATTCCCGAAACTACCTACACAGTCCAGCACCATCTCAGAAGAGTGCAAATTTCTGGGCACTCTAGTGTTCAATCATCTTCCATCTTCAGATTACGAAAGGCAGACAACCAATCTACATCCTCAGGTTTAAGAAGATTGAACAGGGGAAGCTGTTGTACCCTAAAATTTTCCCTCTCATTTTACTCAACACATGCCCATTGAGGTCCTCAACTTGCTCAAGGATGCCCAAGAGTTGACCAGACAAATTCTCTCCTAAGGCAATGTACCTCAAACTAGGGTTTCCATTTTTATCAAGATGGTTGAAGTCCAAGGGTCCCAAATTCCTTCCATGATCCCAATATTTTCTCAAGATCATCCATGTCAAGTTTCATGCCTTGCACAAGAAGTTTGCTCAGTCAATTGCTTAGATGCTTGAAAATCAACTATATTAGGTCAATAGTCAATTGTGGCCCACAAACAGTCAAACTTCAAGATTTTTGGTCAAAATCAACATTTTGAAGTAATATTCATCATTTGATCAAGGGTTGATCATGATTCCTCAAGGAATGCCCCAAATTCATCAAAACCCAAAAGTTGCTAAATTAGGGTTTCTTAGGAAAAGTCAACCAAACTTTGACCAAGCATAAATTCTTCATACATTATCAGAAATTTTCCATCCAAGGGTCATTTTTAATAGGATGCAATTCCCTACAACTCATATTCATCCCACAAGTTTAAAATATGCACTCATCGAAAGATATGAATTTCTATATTATAGGTTCTTTTGAAAAGTCAACAAAAACACCTTTTAGGTCAAAGCTTCTTACATGAACATGGAAGATCCAATTGATATGAGACCAAAAGGGTTGTTTAGGGGACATCCTAAGCTCTCTAAAAAGTCCAAGAACACCTCTCTAGGGTTAAAATTGGAGGAGATATACCTTGTCAAAGTTGACCATTTTTGCAAAATTGTCAAAAGTCAAATGTGCTCAAAAATACATTTTTTTTTGTCAAATGGGCCTAGTTTTTCATGATTGAATCTTGCTTGTGACATGGTCCATGGCCCAAATCAGCATCTACACTTTATTTGCTTCATTATTTATTTTATTTTGATTTTTTATTATTTAAAATTCAAATTAAATCAAATAAATAGAAAAAAACACAAAAGATTGATTTTTGATCTGATTTTTTGTAGGAATCAAATTCAATTAGGCTGGCAAATCATATCAAATCAGATCAAGGAAAATTGAAGCGAAATTGACATGATTATGCTTGTTTTAGAAACATATAATATAAGAACAAAATCAAATCCAATTTCCATGATTGACAAAGATTTAACTCGTTTTTGTTAACCTAATTTGTTCTAATATATATGCTGAACAAGAACAATGCATAAAAACAAGGATTGCAGATCGTGAGAGCACAAAGCAAAACTTAAAAAATTAATAAAAAGTGGTGATCTGTTTTCCAACTTAGAGGATGATTCAAAGTATTTTAAGACTACCAATAGACTCCTGGACATCTCCAGAACGTGTTTCAATCTAGTGTAGACATCCTCACGCCCAGAATCGCCCCCTAGACGTTACACGGTTTGCGTTTTTTTTTCAGATTCAATTATTGTGTTTCTTGCATCATGAACATATTTTAATGGTATATATGTGCTTGTTTTTATGTTTGCAACATGACTGAACGATTTAATTGAAGTTTTGATTCCTATATACATAATTGCCATGGCTAGGGTTTTCATGGCCGTTTTAGGGTTTTTCCATACAGGTTAAATTGGCCCAAGAAAGGGGTACTATAATGATCGTGGCATAAAGACAAATTGATCCATGTGCTTAGAAGTAATTTATCATGCTTGCTTTTGATTTTTGAAATTTACAGTGCTATAGCCATGGAGGATGTCCGTAGGTATAAGTCTCATACCTAATACGACGGACAAGGAAGAAGAAGATAATGTGGATGGATATCATTGGTCCATTTGAATAACACGCGCGTTTTTTTGTTTTATTTTAGTTATCCACCTTGTTTCATATAATATGGATTATTGTTACTATATTGACAAATAAGAACAGGTGGCCTAGTGGTGAAGCGTGCGTTTGGAAATGTAGAGAACCTAGGTTCGATCCCAGGTCCCAGCATTTTCTTTGTTTTCTAACTTTGTCCCAATAGATCATGTGCATACACGTCCCAGGAGTCCACCATACACCATAATATCCATCCAATGGATTCCTCATCAGTCCAATCCAATGTCCCACATGGTAAGGACCATAGTACACTCTCCAGGCCTGACCAGCACATGATCACATGCTAGGACTGGGCTGAGCATAGTGGGCTTACAAAATTCAGCCATACACCCCCTTCTCAGCTTCTAACAGGCCCAAATCTCTTTCCTTTCTATTTTAATTATTTTGTTTTAATTATTTTGTTAATTATTTCTTTTCTTTTTTTACAAAAATAACAAAAAATCAGTTTTTTTATTAAATCAAAAAATCATAAATAACTAAAAAATCATTTTTTCATATAAAAATATTTTATTTTTTTAATTAATTAGTTTAATTAAAATTACGGCAAATTTAATTCCTTTTTTATAATTTAAATTAATTAGGAATTAGGGTTTTAATTTGTACATAACTTAATTAGTTTTTTCTCAAAGAATAATAATAACCTAAATATTTTTTCAATTAGATTTTTAGGGTTCTTTAATTCTCACATTTAATTTGCCGCGCGCATTTCAATTCTTTTTTCTATTATTGTATCTACTTCGGGTTGTAATAGATTTAATTAGGGTTTTAAATTTCTGCATCTTTATTTACAGTCAAGATAATAATGTATCTGCGAAAACCCTATAATAGCTAGGACTTTAAACATTCCACACTTTTAATTTTTGCAAACTATAAGTTGCTTAGATGTATGTTAATAGGATTGTTTGGAAAGACTAACTGAAAATTAAAACAGCAGATCACCTTAATTGTGCAAAGATTAAATAACTGAAATCAAACAAATGCACATGCTCACTCCTAGGGTTTGCCTCACTTGGTTGCCTCGGAAATAATGGTCGTGTCCCTCGAACGTAGGGATACCTTAGCAATGACCCGCGATTCGAAGTCTTCATAAAGATCATAGTCCCTACTTGCTCCTCGAGTTGCCTACGAAATGATATTATGACGATAGTCCCTTTGAAACGCTAAAGTATCCTTACTTGTTGCCTTCAGTGACCATTTCGTCACTTCGAACGTCCCTTTAAAACTCCAATGACGGTGCTACATATTCCTTAATAATAGGATAGCATTGTCTAAAGGAAAACGAACAGTCTTTTTTTGAGTAGGTAGATTAGTTCTTAAGTACTTGCTCAAACAAACAAACTTTTTCACACCAAACACTTTTCAAATAGAGTTTTTTTCAAAAACAACTTCGTAACACGCTTGAGGACAGAAACAAGGGTTAAAACAAAGTAAAACAAAACTTTTCAAAACAAGCACACACAAGCAATTTCAAAATGAGAAAGTACCTAAGAGCCCATGGAAAACCATGGATAGAAAGGGTGCCAGAAACATTCTCGAAAAAGGTTTTTTTTGTTCTTTTTCCTTTTCCTTGTTGGATAAAATAAAATTCGGTGGCGACTCTTGCTTACCGCGACATTTTGTGAACGAAAAACGCAAACCAGTATTAATAGTCAGTTCTGCCATCGTATCATATAACCAAACACAGATCATTCACATTCTACCCAAACAATTCTTTTCCTCTAAGGGCCTTCAACTCTTTCTGCATCTTATCAAAATGATCCTAAAAATCATCCATTCAGTCATAAAAACCTAAGCTTTCACTTGGTGGAGGAATAGGGCGATAAACTCTATCATTAGCAAATGGTACAACATTCACCGAGGGAGGTGCAACATAGTGAATCCCATTCCTAGCATCAGGAGTAATATGCACCACGAGAGGTGCAGCAGCAGCAGCCTGAGCAAGTGGAGCAACTTGATCATCTTTATTATAACCTTCTAGTATAAAGTTCTCTAGCATTCCCCATTGATAACCCTGAGGAATACGATTTTGAACAAAAGTGGCTGGAGCAGCAAAAACAGCAACTGTCGGAGCTTCGGAAGTAATCGTTGTCTGTTGAGGCTGAGCAAGTGGCGGATGATTCTGAGCAGCCACCAACGATTCTGTCAAATCAGTGAGATTGGCCATACCGGTTTTCAGAGCAGAAACCTCTTCGTGCAACTCGCGGTTCTATTGTTCTAGATTATCCATCTTCTTTCTAAAATTAGCCCGAGTATTGTACTAATGAGACAACTTGCTGAATGAAGTAAAGAAGCTCAATGAGACACCTGGATATGAACAAAAATGCAAGAAGTATGTATAATATGATGCATGATATGCAACTTACATGATTTACTTTATTATTTCATGGAACTTAAAGATTTATAGGCAATTGGAAAATATTAAAGTACTAACACATTTGAAATACTGAAAATCTCATTATAATAACTTCAAAACGGATTTCAAATTTTTAGTACAAGTTTTAATAATCCTAAATACAAGATAAGATAAGAATCTAAGATCCTATGTAAGCAAAGATGATGAAGATCACTCCATACACTGGCGCTTCCCTGTGAGTCTTGCAATCTGAGCCTTCAGCCGCTTGTTCTCTTCGGCGTACATGTTGGCGACCTCTTTCTAATCACCAGAGTCGAGAAGTGGACAACTAGGTCCTGACTGAGCTCTAGAGGAAAATAAATCCTCCTGCATCTCCATCATCTCTATAGCACGACTCTCAAGAATCTCGATAAGGTCGTCTTTCTCCTTCAAGTCTGCTCGGTTAGATACTTCTAAAGTCTGACACTTATTCTTCTAATCTTCCTTTTCCTACTGCATCCTGACTAAGTCAAGCTGAAGCTCTTCCATATCATCTGTGATACGGTGGCAGAACCGACTGTTAATATTGGTTTGCATTTTTTGTTCGCAAAATGTCGCGGTAAGCAAGAGTCGCCATCGACTTTTATTTCATCCAACAAAGGAAAAGGAAAAAGAATAGAAAAAACCTGTTTTTGAAATATTTTTGAGTACGAGGGGTAGGTTATAGAAAGGGAAGGTGTTATCACCCTTTCTATCCGTGGTTTTCCACGGACTCTTAGGTACTTGCTCATTTTGAAATTGCTTGTATGTGCTTGCTTTGAAAAGTTTTGTTTTACTTTGTTTTAACCCTTGTTTCTGTCCTCAAGAGTGTTACGAAGTATTTTGAAAACTTTAGTTTGAAAAGTTTGTTTGAAAGTGTATGGTGTAAAAGATTTGTCGTTTTGAGCAAGTACCTAACAGTTATCTACCTACTCGAAAAAAGGCGTTCTTTTCCTCATATTCTTTAGACTGTGTTATCCTACTAGTAGTGAGTAGGTAACCCTAGTCGTTGGATGTTTGAGGGACTATCGAAAGGGACGTAATGGTCATTGAAGGTAACATGTAAGGATACCTTAGCATTTTGAAGGGACTGTCATCATATATCCGTAGGCAACATCGAGGGACAAGATCATTTCTGGTAGGCAACTCGAGGGACGTTAAGGGACTATAATCTTTATGATGAATTTTAGATTGAGGGTCTTTTGCTAAGATATCCCTACGTTCGAGGGACATGACCATTATTTTCCGAGGCAACCAAGTAGGGAGTACCCTAGGGGTGCAAGTGTGCAACAATGTGTTTTTTCAGTTATATTTATCTTTCAATTAGGGTTTTCTATCGTTCATTTTTATCTTTCCATACAATCCTATTAATCTAAGCATTGCATAAAATATAGTAGCAGGAGATAAAGAAGGAAATGTAAACCTAAGCTATTACAGAGCTTTCGGGCAGTTACATAATAGTGAAGAGGGCGGAAAAGAAATCCTAAAACTATTACATCCCGGAAGCAATTACATGATAATGATAAATAAATAAAAAAGCGGGAAAAATAAAGCTACGCTATTACTATTGAACGTGCCCTATACACTTTATCTAGGAAAATAAAAATAAGATGAAAATAGCAAAGAAAATGTTTTGGTAATTTTTTATGAAAAAAAATGATTTATGATAATTAATTAAATAAACCTAATTAATTTTAATTAATAAAAAAAGTTAATTTTGAACAAAGTTAATTAAAATATCTAAATCCTAATTAGTTTTAATTAAAAAAAAGGTTAATTTTGAAAAAAAGTTAAAAAAATAAAAAATTAATTAACCTAAAAATTAAATTAGGTTTTTTTGTAAAAAAAAAGGTTTGTGAAAAAAGTTTTGTGGTTAAGTGAATTTAAGATTGAAAAATAAAAATTGGTTAGAAACCAAAAACAAACAATGAAATTAAAAACATAAAATTAAATTAAAACCTAAAATTAAATTTAAAAAAAAAAACCTAAAATTAAATTAAAAAAACCTAAAATTAATTATTCGAGTTTAGGAGGAAAAATCAAGGGTTTGTGAAAAATATTAGGTTTTATGAAAAATGTTTTAAACAGAAAGAAGGAAAATAGGTAAAATATATAAAAGAATGGAAGAAAACCAAAACCAATAGGGGTGGGTGTTGAATCCACGCCCTTAACCTTCTCAGCATGTCTTCCTCGTCATGCATTGGTGGTTATTCTGTTTTGGCCTCAGTATTTTGTAATAACCCTGCATGGGACCCTGTCTAAATCTACAGTGTTGGATCTCATGAACACATTAAATAAATTACTATATCATGAAATACAAATAAAGCAAATATATAAAATTTTGTAATGTTAAAACCGATATGGCATGTATGAATGCTTCTACGTCCTTTTGATCATGGAGATCTAACCAGCCTTACCCTTACTGGAGAAGTAGTGAGATGTGAGTTTGTAACAAGGATGGCTTGTTTGTAGTTAGATGGGGTTTGTAACAAGGATTTTAAGGTTTTTAGGGTTTTTGAAGGAATATGATATTTTGACAGGATTATGGCAAAGGTTTTTTTTTCTCTTGTTGTTTGTGTGAAAAGAATGAGATTATATAATGGAAATTAGAGAAAAAATGGGCTTTGAATGTGCAATTGGGCCTCCAATAACCACAAGCAATAGTGCATATTTTTATTCACTTGAGTCTGTCACGTTCCAAGCTAAATCGCAGGGGCCTAAGTGCAATTTTTTAAGTTGAAATGTGAAAACAAAATGTATCCTACATCTAGAACTAACTCTTGTTAGAAAATAGGCTCAATCGGATAAACGGTGAATTAGTTATGAATTTTTGAAGTTTTGGCTCAGACAAACTTATTTTGGGCTCCAGTGTCAACTCTGACACGTTCTTCAATAAAAAACTAGTATTGATTGGAGCATAACCCGGTCTCGACTTTGGAAGAAAAGTTGTAGATCTCTGAGTTAGTCACCTTGTGTAAAAAGATGGGCCCAATCCGATAAGAATTGACTGAGTTATGAATTTTCCAAGTTTCGACCCAGATGAAATAATATTCAGCATTCAGGATTCTCAGCATGTTACGCGCACTCTGAGCAAAATACGAAGGCCTTTTGGATACCGTTCGAACTCAATACCTCCTATGAAAACTTAGTCAACTCAATTTGTGAAATTTTGGCACCAGAACCAGCTCAATACGATGAAAATCGACCAAGTTATGATTTTCTGAACATGACGCAAATAAACTTCTGTCACAAATTTTCTGTACGAAAATACTTGATAAATCCGCATTTTTGAAGACCTTCTGATCGAAAATGGCTTCCAGCCATGAGAGATGAAAACATAGATGACGTCAAGACGGAATTTTAGCCACCGAAACAGGTTCAAAACAAGCCACGATCTTCAAGTTATAAATTTTTTAGTGCGTAAAAACTGCACTTTCAGCACACTTTTTCACCATATTTCTTCGAGAAAACTCACATTTGGTGACCTTTAAAGAATTGACTCTTGAGCTGAACCTGAATTTGAGAATAGGTTATCAGAGATATCTTGGCAAAAGAACACCTGAATATGACGCACCGGGTTGGACTTGTGAATCTTTGAACCCCGAATCATTGCAAAAAGGCGAACCGATCTTCAGCACGAAAAATACTCTGAGAACATCCATTGGCGAAATAAACGTCACTTGTAACCTGAAGAAGCTTGATAAATATACGTTTATTCCATAACCATAAAACCAATAATATGTGTGTATGAAAAGAGGGTAAATTTTGGGGTACAACATCATCCAATAGGGGATGAGTAGTCTTCACAAACATATCAGGCATGGGTGCTTCACGGGAATACGACATCTTCAACTAGATGGCTCTTGCTTGTACCCACTAAAGATAAGGCTCCAAAGAAACAACCCCTATAGGCCACAAGTCCTTCCTACCCTTCTTGTGAATATGACGTCAAGCCTTTGCAATCTCCTGTTTAGCTTCCTTATGAACTTCTCCTTCTTTAAGGAAGAATCCACTCAGATGAATACTATTTGGCTTATCCCTCATCAGATATCCAAGTTTTCGTCGTGCAACAACGGGGTTGTAGTTAATTCCTCCCTTTGTAACAAGAAGAGGTACATTAGGGAAACTACCACAGCTGTCGACAATCTCCACATCATGGTATGCCTGATGATACCAAAAAATATCTGAATGAGTGAGGGCCATAATCTTCGGAGTCCAACAAGGTTCTTCTTGACATCCCAGAAAGCATCAAATCGAGGTAAGTGAGAAATAAACCAATGATACAACAAAGACTTGCAGTAAATGGTCATCCCTCCATGGTAATAATCCCGAAGATGAATAGAGTAATAAGCATCACCCAATAATGTAGGGTCTGAATTCCAAATCATTAAGATCCTAATGGCATTAATACCCACAAACTTGTCGACATTGGGAAATAAGAACAATCCATAAGTAAGTAGAGTAAAGATGGTTTCAAAAGAAATCGTACTCTTCATCCTAGCAAAGTAGCAATCTTTCTCCAATAAGAATTATGGAGGCAGTCCTCTAATCCATCCTTTGGTAGTCATGTGGGCTTCAATCTCAGACTTTCCCAAATGGATCAAAGCAGCAATCTCATGGGGTTTTGGCTCCCCCTCTAAACCAGTAAAAGGAACGTGATCGATAATAGGGAAACCCAGTAGATAAGAATACTCTTCCAATGTAAGAATCAACTGATAATCAGGGAAAGTAAATCATCGATACATCGGATCATAGAACTGGACCAAAGTCGAGAGAATACCATCCTAAATCCTGAGCTTCATAAGAGAAATGATAGACCCATACTTCCTCCGAAAATCTATAGAACTCTCAATCTCGGGAATCAGACTCATCAGCTCATCTATCTTGGGATTTTTGAAACAGTACTTCCGGTCTTTCTTTTTCTAGAATCCATGGTCAAAAAAATACCTGAGATATTCACAAAGAGTAAACTTTTAAGTCCCTTGAAATAGAATGTTTTTTTAGAGGATGTTCATGGGTGCATGAATGCATGATGCAACAATCACATACAAGATCACAAACATAGGGTTCATAGGTTCAACGTCACAAGCATGAGGTCTAAGCTACTACCCATAACGTATGGTCTAAAAGTTTATCACCAGTCGAACAAGGTTTTAGATGTTCCTAGAGTCTACATCCTTCTTTGAAATATTACCAACTTCCCGATTAAATTGGTAATTAGCAATATTCTTAAGAAAAACTTTTCCAAACATAGTATCGCGTGACAACTATTTCCGAATTACTCCGTCATAGCTACCACACTACACCTAAAAGGCCAAGATGGGTTAAAGGTTCTATGGTCCACAGTTTCAGCAGGCTCCCAGGTCGAAAGCAATACGTCTTCAAGATTACTCGGTAAATGAAACTACAGTCAAAGGGGCCTCAACTGAGTGGGGGATCTCATGCCTCCTTTTTTGGTATTACTCCCTCAAAGTTAACATGACTATACCACCCGTCCTATCTTAAGTTTTCCCAATTCCGGGTATAGGACTTATGAGAAATCACCAAGCACCCTAAAAACCAGGAAAATCCAGACAAACATATATAAAACATATAACATATAAACAACAATAACACATACATAGATAAACAAAGATAGGCTCAACCCACTTAGGGATGGACCAACAATAGGTCGATCTTTCCCCAGTGAAGTCTCCTTTTTTTTCTGTAGCGGTAGAAATGTTAAGACTAAGCAATTGGATTGACTTAACTCGCACAGATCAAATAAAAATCTCCAGCGTGCTTTATTGTTTCCAAAGGAATGGGAAAAGAGTGAATAACCCAAAAGAGGGGGAGAGAGTATAAGTTCGTGGGTTGGTTATGCAAAGGGAATGTATTAGCACCTTAAACATCTACGGTACTCCGCATGAACCTCTTTTTAAATTTATGTATTTTGGCTATAAGAGTTGTATAAAAAATAGATTGAGGAGATGAGAAAAGAAATATTTTTTACAATTTTTGCACCCGCCGTGCTTGCGAACCTTTAGTGTCTACATACCACCTTCCGTGAAATAGGGTATCAAGGTACACGTAGTTCACCTTTAAAAAATTTAAAAACATAAGTGTGTTGGTTAATTTTATGAGACGAGACATCATCGTCTTATCCGAGTGGAAAAACATACTTACTACCCACGATTATGAGAAAGGAGAATTTGCGTCATCTTAAAGTGGAGGACATTGCTTGGACTTTAAAATCAACAAAGCCTCGCTCAACACCCAAGTGGAAAATGTCTCACTTCACTACATATCGTATAGTAGTTCACATCACTACAAGGATCAACAAGAGTCTAATATCTTGAGAAAAGTTTAAAGTAAAAAAAGCCAAAGTGACAAAACGATTTGTATGAGATTAATTGACTTTTAGTATTCTCACAAAAATGTCAAAGTATTATTAAATTGATTAAGGTTTGATTAAAAAAATGTTTTGAAAATGAATGGACTTAAGTCCAAGTTTATTACCAAAGCAGTTCAAGTTTAGAAATAAGAATATTTTTCAAAAGGAGGGAGAAGATTTTTGAAATTAAAGACGGTGGGAGGAGATGAAGGGACTATCCTAAAGCATAAGGTAAAAGCTAGGTAAAAGAACCGTCTAACCAATAAGAAGCCAACACTTGACACAATAACTCAATGTAGAATTCCCATCCTTTGGATTTGAAACCAAAGAAGCAAATATAATAAACCTCTTGAGAAAACCAAGCTTCAACTGCATTAAGTCTTCACAAAAATTGGGCAGATTAACGACTGTATACAAATGAATTCCATATCCAAGAAAAAACAAGTAATCACAATTGTCTTCACACAAAGCAAACAAACAACTCAATGTCTTGAGGTAAACCCCAAGAGCTCTAGAAAAAATAAATGTTGAGGTCACAAGGTCTCAAGGTAGGTCAAGGCTTCTAAACCTAAGTCCAAGAAGTCAATAATCTCCATAACGCCAAGGATAGTAACCAAGTAGTCCAAGTAACATTAAAGTTTTTTATGGTTCATGTTGATTATTAAGTATCTTCAAAAAGAAATGAAAAGCCTAAGTGAGCAAAATATAAATGACATAAAAGTAAATGCTCAAACGAGCAAATATGAAAATAGCATGAAATGTAAATGCTAAAATAAATGTGCTTAAAGTAAAGGCACATAATAAAGTCAATTGTTAGGAATTAGAGGTTAGTTAAATGACCATATTTATACTTGCATTTGAAACTCATTAGAAGATTGATAAAATCAAAGCCTCTCAACAACAAGTTTCATTTGCTTTTTGTCAAGTATATCATCCATTTAAAATTCTCAAGGAAACAATAAATGATCAACGATGTTTAAGTGATTCACTTTGACCAAAGCTTATGAATATTCATTAAAGGATTGATAAGACCAAAGCCTCCTAACAATGAATCTCAAGGTTATTGGATCAAAGGATTCAAATTAACATACTTGGGCTCACAAACATGAGTTTGGGCCACGAATGATCATTTCTCGAATTGGGACAAAATTTAGGGCTATGTTAAGCAATCGTAAGTGGACTTATATAGAAGTCACACCTATTTTGAGGCTGGTCAATACCAATCTATGTACTATTTGTTTTGAGAAATGATATGTAAATTATTCTCCAATAATATTTAGTACAATAAGAAGGGGATAAGATGAAGAGGGATGAGGTAAGAATTAAACCACATTTGAACCAAAAATTTAATCAAACTATTATTAAAATCATTCATCCATTTTTTGTGGAGTTAAACTCAACATCATAGATCCAATGATGTTAATAAAGCTCATGATCAAAATCTCATAGTCCAAGATCAGCAAGAATATACAAGATAAAATATATTAAAAAAATAAAGAAAAATATTTTTAAAAATGGTTTAAAAATGGATATAAATGTAAAAAATAGCAACTATGATCAAAACATCCAAGAAAAAGAAAATAAGACTATAGAAAAATCAGAAATAAGCTCAAATATTTATATGAAATTTTTGGTAATTTTTTAAAGTCAGAAAATATTTTAAAAATTAAAAGAAATAGGAAAAGTAAACCAAAAATTATGAAAAATAGCAAAGTCTGAAATAAAAAATAAAATGAGGTCACCAATATTTGTCAAGAGGTCATTGGAGCCTTCCATATTTTTTTTCAGAATTTAAAAATTAAGAAAAGTATTTTTGAAACATATAAAACAATTCAAATAAAATGAAAAATTATAAAAAAACATCAAAACATAAAATAAAATTGTTAAAAAATAATAATCAGAAAGAGAAAAATCAAAAGTATTTTTCATAATTGTTTCAGATTTTTTGAAGTTAAAATGAATTTTTCTATGAATTTTTGAAGTTTAAAACAAATAAAATATAAAAATAAAATAATAAAATAATGTCAAAAAAATGTGGACCAATGGATAAGAGTGAAAACGTGTTAGTAATCTAATCCAATGGATCAGACACGTTGTGCATATCATGGTCTTTAGTGAATAAAAAACAGAATCATTAATTAAATCAAATTTGAAAAAAAGTGTGGCACGCTATCATTGGTTGAGAGATGACACGTTGACCATCTTCAACCTCCAACCACGAGATTTGCAGGTCCCTAAAACGGTAAAATTAGAGCTCGAGACTGATACCATTCGCTTCGTCTCTTCAAGACGATTCCAATGGTACCCTCGCGAAAAATTTATATAAGGTGTAGCTCAGTCGTGTTGGAAGGGAAGATTTTAAAAGGGATTTGAAATTTCATGGTCAAAACACACTTACAGTTGAAAACAAATATTGCGACTAGAATCAGAATGATGAGAGCTTCATAACAGTGTCAAAGTTTGAGAAAATTGGTGAAGGAATCTACCTATTGAAGTTCAAATGCAGAGCTCTAAAAATTGACTTGGCTAGCACTATTTAGGAAGTCTTAGAACTTGGTTCTTCTTCTTTTAGCTTTAGTGAGGTTCAAGGATGGTGAATTGACAAAGAAAATGAATTGAAGAAAGTTGTAAAAGTAAATTGGAAGTTGCAGAATATTGGGTTCAAGAAGAAGTTTGGAAGGGTGATTCTGGATCTCTAAGCTTAAGAAAATGAATGAGGTATGATCATCTATTTATAGGGAAGTTGGTTGAATGCTCAAGCGTGTAAAATGATGAGATTTGGAGGGAATTTGTGTAAACATGATACACGAGTGAGGTCTGACCTTCTTAGCATCAAAACGCATCCAATCCTTGTGTTTCAAGGTTCTAATCCACTTTGGAAAGTTGGTTAAACATGTTTAGACCAAAAATGCGTGTGAATTTGATGTTTAGAAGCCACAACATGAATTTCAAATTCTGACTTGAAGTGAAACTTCAGTTTCAAGGTACCATTTTTGAATCAATGTCATTCTCAGCTCAAGGAGTCTTAGAACATGATTATTGAAGCTTTAGAAAGATGAGATCACAAATTTTATAATATGCAAAGAATGGAATCAAATTGATGCTTGAGCTGAAAATTGTTATGAGTCAAAGTTGAGAAAAAGAGGTTGAATTTTTGTACTTAGAAAAATTCTAAGTTTTTCTTCAAAAAATGGCTTATAATGTCTTGCATCAAAACATGGCCTTCCATTTGAAATTTTCTTTTGACCAAAAAGCTGGCATGAATTAGATCTCTTGAATGACATTTTGAGACTTGAACCAATTTAAATCTCCAAAAAATAAGAAAGTTATGACTTGTTGAAGTTGGCAAAATTTCATAAAATGACCTATAATCTTTTTCATCCTTAGGGCATCTTCCATCCATTTTCAAACTTTGCACATAAAAGAAGAGTTTAAGTTCATATCTTCAAGATCATTATGGAAAAATAATAGGCTCAAGGAGATAAAAATTGAACAAGTTGTGATCTTTTTAATTCACCTAAGGGAATTTGATGGCTTATCTAGAGGACTTGTAATCTTTCTTCATCATTAGGTATCTTCCACGCAAAAATTTCTTAAAACTTCTGAAGTGATTTGTTTTTGATTTTACTAATTTTCATAAATTTCGGTTTATTTTGCTTTTTGTCTTCAAGTTTTAAAAATAGTTTCTGACTTAAAAAAGTTCTGAAAATGTTTGTCAACTATTACTGAATCATGTTTGATTCTTATTTTTTTTAGGATTTTTATTTGGTATTTTAATATACTTTATGTCTTTTTACCAATTATTTTCCTTTTTATTAACCATTTTAATTTTGTTTTATTAAATATTATTTTATTATTTTTATTTTGGTTCTGACATGGGCTTCATTTGGTGACAAATTCCTCAACCTCATTGGATCTTAGGTGTTGATAGGTTGAGAAACCAAATCCACCAAAATGGGTGAATGATGTTGATGATATTTGAAACCCTAATTTCATACAATAAATCCCCTCCCTCTTCATCTTATCCCTTTCTTACTTGTACTACATGTTGTTAGAGAATGATCTACATATCATTTCTCTAAACATATGATACATAGATTGCTATTGAACAATCTCAAAATAGGTGTGACTTCTATATAAGTCCACTTATGATAGCTTAACATAGCACTAAATTTTGTCCCGATTTGAGAAATGATCATTCGTGGCCCAAACCTATGTTTGCAAGCCCAAGTATTTTTAATTTGAAACATTTTATCCAATAACATTGAGATTCATTGTTAGGAGGCTTTGGTCTTATCAATCCTCTAATGAATCTTCATAAATTTTGGACTAAGTGAATCACTTAAACATCGTTGATAATTTGTTTTTGCCTTGAGAATTTGAAATGAATGATATACTTGACAAAAAGCAAATGAAACTTGTTATTGAGAGGCTTTGATTTTATCAAACTTCTAATGAGTTTTCAAATGCAAGATTCAAAATGGACATTCAACTAACCTCTAAGTTCTAACCCATTAAAAATTGAATTTTATTTTTATGCTTTTACTTTACGCCTTTAGTTTTACGCACCATTTATTTTAGCATTTACATTTCATACTATTTTCATCTTTGCTCACTTGATCATTTACCTTTATGTCATTTTTATTTTTCTCACTTGAGCTTTCATTTTCTTTTTGAGGACACCTAATAATCAAATTGAACAATAAAAAACTTTAAGGTTACTTGGATTATTTGGTTACTATCCTTGGCATAATGGAGTTATGGAGACCTTGACTACCCTTGATTATTTGGTTACTATCCTTGGCATTATTAGAGACATTGACTACCCTTGAGACCTTTGTGACTTCTATTTTTATTTTTCCTAGAGTTCTTGGGGTTTACCCCGAGACATTGGGTTGTTTGTTTTCTTTGTGTGCAGGTTATTCTGACTATATGTTTTGTCTGTGATTGGGAATTCATTTGTATACAGCCGTTACTCTGCCCAATTTTTATGAAGACTTAATGCATTTGAAGTTTGGTATTCTCAAGAGGTTTATTATCTTTGCTTGTTTGGGTTCAATCTAAAGGATGAGAATTCTACATTGACTCATTGTGTCAAGTGTTGGCTTCTTGTTGGTTAAATGGTTATTTTCCCTAGCTTTTACCTTATGCTTTAGGATAGTCCCTTCATCTCCTCCAATCTTCTTTAATTTCAAAAATCTTCTCCCATCTTTTCAAAACTATTCTTGTTTTCTAAACTTGGACAACTTTCACAATAAACTTGGACTTAGGTCCATGCATTTTCAAAATCTTTTCTTAAACAAAACTTTAATCAACTTAATAATACTTTGACATTTTTGTGAGAAGACTAAAAATAAGTCAATCTCATTCAAACCATTTTTTCCATTTTGGATTTTATCCTTAAAAATATTCTCAAAATATTAGACTCTTGTCAATCCTTGTAGTGATGCAAACTACTATACTTCTATGATATGTAGTGAAGTGAGATATTTTCCACTTGGGTGTCGAGCGGGGCGTTTTTGATTTTAAAATCCAAGTTATATCCTCCACTTTGAGATGATTCAAATTCTCCTTTCCCATAATCGTGAGTAGTAAGTATGTTTTTCACTCAGATGACGATGATGTCTCGTCTCTTAAAATTAACCAACACACTTGTGTTTTAAATTTTTTTAAAGGTGAACTATGAGTACCCTGATCCCCTATTTCACGGAAGGTGGTACGTAGGCACTAAAGGTTCACAATCCTGGCGGGTGCAAAAATCGTAAAAAAAAAACTTCTTTTCCCATCCCCACAATCTATTTTTGTACAATAGTTATAGCCAAAATACACAAATTTTCAAAGAGGTTTCTGTGGAGTACCATAGATGTTTAGGGTGCTAATACCTTACCTTTGCATAACCAACCCCCGAACTTAGATTCTCTCCCCTTCTCTTTTAGGTTATTCTCTCTTTTCCCATTCCTCTAGAAACAATAAATCGTAGTGGCGATTTTTATTTTGATATGTGCGATTTAAGTCAATCCAATGGCTTAGTCTTAACATTTCTACTGCTACAGTAAGGAAGTCTGCTTTATAATAACCATTGTATCATTCCTCAAGAGTGTTTATAAAGCGTTTGAAAGTAGTTATTTTGAAAGTGTGAGGTGTGAAAATTATTTTAGTTTGTGAGTAAGCAATTAAGGGTATCTTACCCACTGAAAGGTCTTTTGTTATCCTTTTCCTTCTTCGTTAGGGATGGTGTTATCCATACCATTAGTTGGTAAGTATCCCAATCCATTGAATCTGAAGGGACAAGCGTAAGGTCGTCGTTATGGTAATAGAAGGTAACAAGTAGGGATACCTTAGCAATTTTAAGGGACAGTCATCATATATTCGTAGGCAACATCGAGGGACAAGATCATTTCTCATAGGCAACTTCGAGGGACATCGTGGGACTATGATCTTTATGATAACTTTAACAGAGAGTCTTTGCTAATGGTATCCCTATGTTCGAGGGACATGACCATTGTTATTCCAAAGGCAACTTAGAGAGGCTACCCTTGGGGTGTGAATGTGCAAGTGTGTTGATTCAGTTATTTTATCTTGCATTAAGGTTTTCTAGCGTTTGGTTATTATCTTGCCATACAATCATATTAGCTAACAATTATATATACATACAAGGCATACAAAGCATAACCGCAAGAAAATAAAATGTGGGAAAGTAAAGACCTACAACTATTACATGGCTTTGGAAGATTTTCAATATTTACAACTTTGCGGGAATTTAAAAGCTAAGCTATTACATAAAAGGTATGTGACATATACAATTGTTTCTAGTAAAATAATTGGCAAAAGTAAACACAAAATATTTGTAAAAATTATTCTTTAAAAGTCTTAACATCTAAAAGATTATAAATTAATTTTTTTGTGCATTTTTGGGTTTGACTTGCATAATAAAAAAAACTAATGTCTAATTTTAATTACAAATTAATTAATTTAATGACAAAAAACTAATTCTAAATTAACTAAAACAACTAAAAAATGAATAAACCTATTTTTTTTATAAGTTTTCTGATTTTTATTTGATTTTAGTTTAAGAAAAGAATTAATTAAAATAAAAAAAAAGGATTGAAAAAGATGAAAATAAAAATGCAGGGGATTGGAATCGGTTCATCAATGGCTGTTGTACCCCAAAATTTGCCCTCTCACTTATCAAGGATTTCCTCACAAGATCTCTTGGACTCAAGACCGGATTAGGGTTTGACCAGCTCAAGACACTTTCTCATGCACTGATGACCAAAATTAGGGTTTAAGTTTGCACAAGGATTTTTGGACCATCAAAGCTTCATATTACTTTCAAGGACAATTATGGCCCCCAAAATTACTCATGCCAAGTTTCAAGCCTTGAATCATATTTTGATCAGTCAATTGGACAGTTGACCTAAAAATCAGTTGTATTGGGGAAAAAGTAAACCATGGCCAATTTACAGTCAAACTTCATGATTTTTGATCCATATCAACATCTTAGACTCATATGTATCATTTGATCAAGTTTGGACCATAATTCCTCAAGAAATTTGATCAAATCATCAAAAGGGCAAAATGGTCAAAATTAGGGTTTTGACTGAGAAAGGACAATTTCTGATTTTTGACCTAGTAAATGATCAATTGGTTTGAATCATGATTTCAAGAGTTCAATTGCATCATCTTTACCTAATGACATGGTTCAAAACATTGCAAATCCATTGAATTGACAGATGAATTTTTCAATCAACTAATCAAAAGTCAACTGTACACTAAAAAGTCAAACTTTGACTTTTTGGTCAAATTCAAGTGCCAAGGACCACAATTCATCAAAAAATGTCAAAATGTGAAACTCGTTCATCAAGAAATCAAGGATTGAAGATTTTGTTTTAAAATTTGAAATTTTTTTAACTTAGAAATTTTTCTAAGTATAGAAAATTTCTTATATTTTCTCAACTTTGGGCCAAATTTTAACCATGATACAAGATGATTCAAAGGAAGTTCCCAACATGAAAGTTGTATATCTCCATGAATTCTATAACTTTTCTTCATACAATTTATCCTAAAGATGCTTGGATCTCAAGATATAATTTTGTGAATACATGCTCATGAACTAAAATAACTTTGTGAAATTTTGCCCTAGTTAGGCAGGTTTTTGACCTAACTTCATGGAAAATATTCACCTAGTTCCAAGAGGAATTTTCAAAATCATTTCAAAGATGAGTTGTAGAGAACATTACAAGCTTTCCAAAATGTCCAAGAACTCCTTGAGGTCATTCTTGAGTAGGGAGAATCAAAGAGATGAAGTTAGGGTTTTATCACTTTGATTATAAGTCATTTTCATGAAGAACAAGTTTTCAAATTTGCAAATTGGCTGTGCAATCTTCACTTTTCAGGCCTCAAACTCATTTGTCACTCCACCATTAATGGAATTCACAAGGTTTCATGCCCTAAAGCCAGGCATTCAATGCATTGTACAAGAAAATAACCATTTTTGGAAGAAAGGCAACATTGCCATTTTGGAAAAGCATGTTTTTTGCATTTTTCCATTTCTTGAGCCTTGGACTTGTTCTTTCTGCACAAACCAAGTCTCCAAACCTGAACAAAACATGTTTAAAGCTTAAAGCCACCCTACAAGATCAGAATCATGCCTTAAGAAGTCACCTCTCACACTTGCTTCAAAAACAAGAAATGTAGCAAGACATGTGATCTTGTACTTCTGAGCAAGCACAAGTCCTCCAACCTTTTTCTCTATATAAAGCCATCATTTTGCAACTAAAACCATGAATTCCCAAGCCTTGAAACACCCTAGAATCAGAAATTGCATACCAAGCCTCCAAACATTCCATTTCTGACTTGTGAACTGAATCTTCCATTTCACTCGTGCGTTTTCAGGCCTTTTGCTTTCCCAAGCTTCCTTATCTTACAAGTAAACCATCCCACACCCTGAAACATCACTGTAACTCCATCTTCCCCATTGTTGAAGTTCAAAAACAGAGTAACACAGGTGGACTTCTCCAGACCATTCCAGCCACCCTCAAGACAAGCTAAGCATTGCATTAGCTTCCTAGAGGTTCAAGGAAGCTAACCTAATCATCACAGCATCCTAAAGAAAGCTCATTTTCAAAACACGATTTCCATTTTCAAGGTAAGTTTTCTGTTTTTCTAACTCTTAATACAGGAATAGTTAGCTTTCCATTTGTGAATATAAAATGTAGACATCATTGCTACGAAGCTGTACATATCCATAGGTTGCATTTATTTGGCTTGAGTTTAGAGAATTTTAAGGTTGAAGTTTCTGAAAAAATTAGGTTAAGAATTAGGGCCAACAAAATTCTCTCTGATCTTGGACTTATAGTTTTAGTTATGCACATGGTTAGAATCATGAAGTAAAATGCTATAATGTTCATGTTATCACTTTCCATTTTTGTTGAGAAATGAAAAAGTTACAGGGGGTCTGGCTGGCTAGAGGTTGAAGATGAAATACATGGCAAGGCAATGTTTTGTGTTATGTATTTGTGTTTTCACTTAGACTAACGGATGTACAGCCACCCCAATGGTAAGGCAGCGCGCAAAAACACCATAGGTCATGGGTTCGAGCCTTGGCGCTTCCTTTTGCAATTTTCCATTTTTCCCCACTTTTTTTTGTTGTTTGCAGCGTGGGCTTCTGGACATTGGGCCCTATGTTTTTGCTAACCTCCTACCTCCCATTTACTTGTATACACCTCTGGCCCATATATTTTTATTATTTATTTTTTACTTTCATTTTATTTTATTAAATATATTTTTCTTAATATTAAAAATCAGAAAAAATATAAAAATGATAGATTTAAATTTTGACTTGTTTTATTTTATTTTTATCACATAAAATATTTTTATTTAGTATATATTATTTATTTTTTATCAAATAAACTTGTAAACTAAAATAGAATTAGGTTAAATATTTATTTTTCTTCACACCTATTAAATATTTATTTTAACATATGAAAAGACCAAAATACCTCATAAATACCATATATTATTTTCAAGACAAAAATACAAATATACTTACTTTTCTTAAAGAAATTTATTTCCTTTTTTTAATAAATTAGAATTAGGGTTTAATCAAAAATTTTTTTTTTCTAAAAAAAATAATTTCCTTTCTTAATTTAAGTTTAATCTTGATTTACTTATTTTCTAATTAGGGTTTAGGTTAAAACTTTTTCACATAAAAAAAAACAAACAAAATCTTCTCTTGCATTTACATATCTTTGCATATTTAAATTATCTTGTATATTATTTATTCCAATATTTGTACAAATTCAATTTGGTTGTAATAGATTAATTAGGTTTATATTATTGCAATCCCCATTCATAAATTTTATACCCCACTCCCACAAAGTGTTGTAATAGCGTAATAATCTTTAAATTTCACAATTTATCACTTTTACATAACATGCTAGTAATTAGGGTTTGTATGGCAAGATAAAATCAACCAAATAGAAAACCATAATCCAAGACAAAATCAAGAATGAAAATAACACACTTGCACACAAGCACCCATAGGGTTATTCCACTTGGTTGCCTTATACAAAATGGCCATATTACGCGTGTAAGGTATCTTAGCAAAACAAACAAATATAAGATCATAGTCCCTCAATGACGCTATCTAAAGTTGCCTTACAAATGATCTTAGTCCCTCAAAAATGCTAAGATACCTTACAACATTTCTAATCACGGTTATACGATGACCCACGCCCGTCCCGTATACATCCAAAGATAGGGTTACTTACCAAATCAATGGTAAGACAACAATGTCAAAGGAAAAAAAATGAACAAGAAAGAAATTTGAGTAGGTAGATTGCTCTTAATTACTTGCTCCATTTCAAAACAAATATCCTTGCTATTTTCAAAACAAACACACATATTTCCAAACATCTTACAAACATTGAAAACATTTTCAAAAAGATCAACATCTTTGTATACATTCTTACGAACGCGAATCATTACAAAGATTGCCTAAACCATGGCCTCTTTACAAAATACTTTCAAAAACCACACAAAGCATAATTTCAAACAAAAGCAAGTGATCTAGAAAGTAACTAAGAGCCCATGGAAAACCATGGATGAAAAGGGTGATAATACCTTCCCTTTTTATAATCTACCCCCTGAACTCAAGAAACAATCTCAAAGGTCTATCCTGTACTTTTTTACCTTTCCTTTTGGATAATTGAAAAGTCGGTGGCGACTCTTGCTAACTGCAACATTTGCGATAAAATGCAAAACCTTCAAGTCAGTTATCCCACCATATCACAATGGTCAACCAGGATTTGGACATTATAAACTCCATGTAATGGTCACGACATATTCTAAACATCATCATAAACATACATGAACACACACGATTAGTTAACAATGCATAAAATAGAAGTTTAAGATTTTGGAAAAGTTACTTAACTGGTGTTCTTGAGAGAGCATATTTTGGGATGTCTCGAGCTTGTTGAAAGACTGGAAATAACTCCTGGGATCTTTAGGAGTGTAATGGAATGCTTGGAATTGCTTGGGAGAGGCTGCAAATAGGGTTTCACGCTTTCCCTAGTTCTTGAGATTTTTTTGTGATTCTTGGAGCTTGCTCTTGAGGTAGAAATTTGTGGTCGTGAGTGTATGTATTAGTTGAGTATTTATAGATAAATAAAATAGATCAAGACAAAAGAGGAAAAGACCAGGTACTCAATGCCTTGCCAAAACACAAAAAAAAAACATGTTTTCAAACATTCCATTTTGAGAAGATTATGTCCTAATCTTGCCTCCCACGGTTTTGGCAAGTTAGATATGTGTTCTTGGGCCTCAAATTTGATCCAAAACCAAGCCCACATGCCTTGGTCCACCATTTGTTATTTTATTTAATTTATTTTGTATTTAATTAAATAAAAATTCAAAATATATAAATAAATAAATAAAATGATGGTAAGATATGAATGGGTTTAAGAGTCCTTTATAAGGTCATGAATGTGTTTAGACCTTAGAAGATAGGTCCACTAGTCCAAAATTTTAAAATTGCTCAATTGAGGTTTCATGCATTTCTCAAAAATTTCTCAACTTACACCAATCATATCTCACTCAATTTTTGTCATATGAAGGTGATCTTTGATTTTTTTTTTTTGCAAAGCTCAAGATGTCCCCTACAACTCTCATGCTGGTCACTTTTTCATTTTAAGTCTTTATCTTGATGTAAATTACCTTGACAAAAAGTGTTTTTTTGTTGACTTTTGAAATGACCTATAATGTTTTGGCCCATATCTCTAAAATGATGCATGTTTTGGACTTGGGCTTAGAGAGACAAATTTGTAGAGAATTTAATTTTCTTCAAAAATGAGCTTTGGTTGGGAAGAAACTGATGAAGCATGTGAAAGTTATGCTTGGTCAAATTTCAGTTGACTTCTCCTAAGGAAACCCTAATTTGACAACTTTTGACTTTTGATGATTTGAGGGTTTTTCTGGAGGAATCATGATCAACCATTGATCAAGTGATGAATGTGACTTCAAAATCTTGATGTTAACCAAAAATATTAAGGTTTGACTGTATGTTGACCACAATTGACTTTTTACCAAATATAGTTAATTTTCAATCATCTGAGCCATTGACCGATCAAACTTGTGATGCAAGGCTTGAAACTTGACATGAGCATTCTTAGGGACATATGAAGAACCATGAAAACCACTTGAGACCTTGGAAACCCAATATTCCTTGAGAAATACAAAACCCTAGTTGTGAGTCCATTTCTTAGGAGGAGACCTCTTGAAATAATTTGATTTGAAAATGAGAGGGAAAATTTTGGGGTACAACAACTGCCCCTATTCAATCTTCTTAAATCTGAAGGGTTAGATTGGAATGCTCGCCATTCATGGTCTGAAGGTGGAAGAGGACTGAACACTTAAGTGCCCAGAAATTTGCACTCGCATGTGCACGAAGTACATTGTTGGTTGATTGTACTGAGAATGGGCTTAAAGATGCCATTTGGAGGGATGTCTTCAGAGATGGGATTATAGATGCCATCCAGAGTAATTGTTTATAGGAATATCAGAATGAGTCTAAGCCTGACTTTGTCTGGATGACGTACCAGAATAAGTCTACGTCCAACTTTTTCTAGAAGATGTATTTGAGATATTTTCTTGAGTTCAAGGGGTAGGTTATGAAAAGGGAAGGGGTTAGCACCCTTTTCATCAGTAGTTATCTACAGGCTCTTAATTGCTTGATCACTTTGAAATGCTTTGTGTTTGTGGAAGTTTAAAAATATTTTGAAAACGCCTAAGTTTGGAAAACTTTGCAGTGATTCTCGTATAATTGAGAATGTATACAAAGTGTTGGTTTTGAAAATATTTTGTTTGAAAATGAGTGTTTGAAAAGATGTTTGAAAATTCCAATGTGAGGCAACTTTGCAATGATTCTCTTATCACTGAGAATTTATATAAAAATGTTTATTTTGACAAATGTTTTGAAAGTGTGAGGTGAAAATGGTTTTGTTTGTGAGCAAGAAATTACGAGCAATCTACCTACCAAAAAAAGTCTATGTTTTTTCCTTCTCCTTTAGATAGTGCTTGTCTACCATTGATTAGTAGAAAGTGATATCATTGGATGTGAGGGACAGGTGTAGGTTGTCGTATAGTCATTGAAGGCCACTTGTAAGATGCTTTAGAAATTTTTCGTAAGGGACTAAGATCATTTACCGAAGAAAAAATTTAAAGGGTCATCGAGGGACTATAATCTTTTAATCGAGGGTCTTTTGCTAAAAAATCTCATGTTCGAGGGACATGATTGTTAATATCTGAGGCAACAAGTGTGGGTTACCCTTAGAGGTGCATGTGTGCAAGGTGTTTTGATTTCAAGTATTTATCTTTGGATTAGAGTTTTGCTAATTTTGATTTTAAGTCTTTCCATACAAACCATAATTACTAGAAATAATCTGGAAAGCGATAAATTATGGAGAGGAAAGCAATAAAGCCCTAATTAATATTACAAATCAATGAATATGAATTACAACAATAATTATGCACAAAATATAGAGATAAAGAAGAAATTGATTTTAGGGTTTTTTGATAGAAAAAAGTTTAACCTAATTAAACTAATTAATTCTATTTACAAAAGAAGTTAATTAATTGTTTAATCAAAAACCTAAAACCTAATTAATTAAAATAAAACCTAAGTCTAATTTACTTTGTTTAGAAAATGATTTTGAATGTCAATGTTAATTTTGAGAAGAAAATGCTTTTATAATGTAAAAGAGAGTAATAAAAATTAAAAAAGAAATAAAATGTTTAAATTAAAATATTTTTAATATAATTATTTTAAGAAAATATATTTTTATATTTTTGGGTTAAATAATAAGAAAAATAAATAAAGTATAAAAAATATAAAGTGTATAAAAAATATTGGGCTAGGTGTTTAAAAAGTGAAATGGGTGTATAAAGGCAAAATGGGGCACTGGGCCTAAAATATATTTTTTTGTTTAAATCAGAAACAAAAAATAAAAAAATGAAAACGGGCTTGTGCTTCAGTAAAAGAGGGGATATTGGGAACATATTTGGTCAAAAGCCCAGAAACCAAGTCCAATGCTTGTTGATCCAGTTTGATTAATTTGAGAGGGTGCACCATGGGCTTGCCTTACAGAGTGTTGGATTAGATGGATAGCATATCTGATGGCCTGGATGAGAAGCGCATGGTGTGCACACATGCATGGCTTGTATTGAATCTGTAAGGGAAATGTTAGAAGAAAAAAAAGGGTACCATTGGGCTCGAACTCAGGTCCCTCCATACCAATCCCTTATACTCGTACGCTCTGCCACTAGGGTGGCTTGTACATTCGGTTATGAAACATGTTGCAATAAATTTAAAATAAACCAAGTCCTGAATGTGTCATTTTCTTCTTCCTCGCGCCAGAAGCCATGAACAACATTTTTGAATTTTGTAACTTGCTCATTTCTCAACCAAATTGGAAAATGTAAACATGAAAGTTACTTGAAATTTGACCACGATTCCAAATATGTAAATCACTTAAGCTAACAATCAAAGATGAGCATGAATTTTATTTGGTACCAAATTAAACCTAATTTTTTTCTGTAAGTTCAACTTCAAAATTCTTCATGCTCAGGCGAGATAAATGAAAATTAAGGGCACAGTTAGCTTCAGGGCTATGATGTCTACATTTTATCTTTTAAAGTCAAAGGAAAATGATGATTGTATAAGGATTTGAAGATTCATAAAACTTACCTTGAAAATGGAAATCGTGTTTTGAGTTTGAGCACTCCTAGATGTGTTGTGATGGTCTGAATAGCTTCATTAGACTCCTAGGAAGCTAATGCAAAGCTTACTTTGGATTGAGAGTGGATGAATCTCTTTGTAGAAGTCAATGTGGAAATGACAGGTTTTGGAAATGGAGGATGGTGATGGAGGTGTGATAGTTGTGTAATTGGGTCCTAGATCACTTGTAAATGATGTATGAAAGCTTTGTGATTGAATTTGAGTGAGAACGCACGAGTGAAATGTGAGCTTGGAATTCTAAGTGAGAAATGGCATGAAATGGAGTTTGTGTGCAAATTCTTATTTTAGGGAGCTTGAGGGTGTTTTTGGGCTTGTGAATTCGTGCCCTATGTTGCAAAATAGTGCCCCTGTTTATAGGGAAAGGTTTGGAGGCTTGAGGTGATCAGAATCACAAGATCACATGTTATAGTTTTTTGACTTGTTTTTGAAGCAAGCTTGAAACATCTTGTTCCAATGTTAATTACAAGGCTTGTAGAGTGGTTGAAAACTTTAAACATGCTTCTTCTGATCTTGTAGGTTTAGTGTGTGCAGAAGAAACAAGTTGGAAGCTCAAGACAAGTTAACTCTGTGATTAAAGAAACTTTTCAAGAATGGAAATGGTTCCTTTGTGCAATAAATGGAAAAATCATGTGGGCAATGGTGTAATCATTAAGATAATACCTCAATCATATGTGTAAACATTAAATTAAGGATTGATTGGAAATTTAGAAGCCTGCAAAGCAAGATTTATGCAGCATGGCTTGGGATTTGATTAAGTATTCATCATCAAAATGACTTATAATTCAAGAATGGATGCCAACTTCTTGTCTTCGATTATCTTAGCTCAAGCATGATCTCTTCAAGTTCTTGGAAATTTCGGAAAGCTTTAAACATTCTCTACAACCTTCATGTTGACCACTTTGGCTAAAACATCTTGGAACTAGGTGAAAATTGGTTAAGAAGTTAGGTCAAAAATCTGCCTAAACTTGCCAAATTTTTCACTAAGTGTTTTATGAAAAATTCCATGACTTCATGGGCTTATATCTTCAAATACAACCATTTTTGGAAATTAACCCTCTAATACAAAGTTGTAGAGTTCATCAAGATCTACAACTTTCATGTTGAAAGTTTCCCTTGAAACATCTTGCATCTTGGTGAAAAAATGTCATGAAGTAATGAATTTATAAAGTATAAAAACACTTAGAAAATTTCAAATTATGAAAACTTTGAATTTTTGGGGAATTTCTTGACTTTCTTGATTCTTGATGATCATGTTTGATATTTTTGAGTTACTTGATGAATCTTGATCTTTTAAATTCAATGTTGATCAAAAAGTCAAAGTTTGACTTTTTGTGTATGTAATATGGTGGGAGAACTGATTTGGGATGTTTTGCGTTTGATCGCAAATGTTGCAGTTAGCAAGAGTCGCCACCGACTTTTCTTTTATCCAAAAGGAAAGGTGGAAAAGAACAGGAAAGACCTTTGAGATTATTTCTTGAGTTCAGGGGGTAAATTATGAAAAGGGAAGGTGTTAGCACCCTTTTCATCCATAGTTATCTATGGGCTCTTAGTTGCTTGCTAGATCACTTGCTTTGTTTGAAAATGTACTTTGTTTGGAAATATGCTTTGTGGTGGTTTTGAAATTATTTTGAAAAGGCGCCTTCGTTTAGGAAAACTTTGTAATGGTTCTCGTTCGTAAGAACGTATACAAAGTGTTGTACTTTTGAAAATATTTCATGTTTTGAAAGTGTTTGGTGTGTGTTTGTTTTGAAAGTGAGCAATCAACTAAGAACATCTCTACCTACTCAAAAGTCTTTTGTTCATTTCTTCCTTCCTTTGATATTGCTATCTCACTATTGATTGGTAAGAAGCCTTGTATTTGGATGTAAAGGGACGGGCGTGGGTCATCTTATAGTCATGATAGCAATATTGTAAGATATCTTAGAATTTCTCTTTGAGGGACTAAGATCGTTTGAAAGGCAAGATTTGAAGCGTCATCGAGGGACTATGATCTCGTATTTTTGATTTGTTTTTTGCTAAGACATCCCACATGTATAACATGTCCATTTTTTAGGCAACAAGTGGAATTACCCTAAGGGTGGATGTGTGAATAGTGTGTTTGATTTGCATGCATTTAATCTTGGATTAGGATTATTTACTTGTTGATTTTTTTATCTTTCCATACAAATCCTAATTACTAGCATTTATATGAAAGCGATAAATTGCGGAAAGTAAACTTACTATGCTATTACATTATTTGGGGGTGGGGTATACAAATTTTCAAAATGGGGATTGCAAGAAATTAAAACTAATTATCTATTACAATCATATTCAATAATGTATAAGAAATGAATAAATATAATGTGCAAAGATGTAAATGGAAAAGAAATGGATTTTTGTTTCGTTTTTGAGGAAAGGGTTTGGTTTTGACCTAATTATCTAATGAGAAAATTAAACCTAAATTAAGTAAGAAAAGAAATTAAATTAGAAAGCATTTTTAGGGTTTTTTTGGAAAAGATTTTAAGTTTAATAAAAATAGTATGGAAATTACTTAATTAAAAGAAACCTAAATTCTAAGTTAATTTTAAATAAAAAAGAAAATAACTAAACCTAAATCTAATTATTAATTTATTAAGAAAAAGAATTAAATTTGTTTAAGAAAATATTTTTGTCTTTTTTTAGTTTAAAAAATAAGAGAATATAAGTATATTAGATAAATAAATAAACTATTTTTTTTGGATTTTTATTAATAAAAATAATAGTAATAATAATAATAATAATAAAAATAATAAAGAAAAATAAAATAAAATAAAATATAAAAATAAAAGTCAGGGGGGTTTGTTATAAAAAACAGTTTTTCTAAAGCCTGGCCCAATGGTGTTTTGTAATTAGAAAAATAAACAAAATAAAAAAGAGTGGGCCTGCGTGGTAAATGGAAACAGGGGGGGTCAGAACCAGCAAAAATGGTAAGGGCCCAGTTGTGGTGGCCCAGGCGCTGGTTGCTTTGTAGCAAAAAAAAGAAAGAAAATGTTTGAGAAATATGAAAAAAGGCAGCGCTGGGACTTAAACCCATGACCTTGACCATAAACGCGCGCTTCCCTTACCACTGAGGTGGTTGTACATCCGTTAACTAAATTGAACCCATAAATATATAATACAAAATAAGTTCTATAAATGAACTTCGTCTTCAACCTCCAGCCAGGGTTCCTGTAACTCACTCATTTCTCATCCATTCACAAAATTTCCAACATCAAACTTGTTAGAAATTTCACCACGATTCTGAATATGTAAATAACTTAAACTAATTCTCAAAGATGAGCAAGAATTTCTAAAAGTAACAAATCCTGACTTAACTTTTTTCAGAGATTCAAACCTAAAATTCTCTAAGCTCAGGCAATATAAATGAAAACGGTGGACATGTACAACTTCAAGGTAATGATATTTACATTTTATCTTCACAAATTAGAATCAAATGATGCTTGTATGAAGAGATAGAAGTTCAGAAAACTCAACTTGCAGATGGAGGCCGTTTTTTCAGTTTGAGCAAGCTTTGCGGTTTCCCAATGATCTATTTTAGCTTGCTTGGACCTCCTTGAGTGTGTTGCAAACTTTACTTTGCTTTGAAAGTCCCTGAGTCTCCCTACTCAAGTCAACCTGCAAGGTTGATGTTTGAAAATGTTGAATGATGAAAATGGAGTTACAGGAGTGTAATAGGTATTGGGATAGCTTTGACATGATGTATAGAGAGTGTATGGATGATTAGATTTCAAAATACATGAGTAGTTTTTGATTTGGGGGTTTTAAGTTCAAAACTGTCAAGTTATAGCCAGTTCTATGCAGCAAGGTTTTAAGGGTGATTCAACTCGTGTGTTTGCTTGAAAATAACTTGTATAGTTATACGCAAGAGGTCTTAGGGTTTGAAGTTGACAAATCTGTGAGATATAGAGTTATGGCTATGTTGCTTGATTTTGAAGAAAAGTGGAAAATATGGTTTCAAGGCATAGTACAAGCATGGTATCAGTTTCTTGGAGGCTCTAGACATGTTTCTTTTATCTTTGACATTGCTTGTACTCAGATGAAACAAGTTGGGAGCTCAAGAAGTTAACTTTGCATAAAGGTTTTCTTTACTAGAATGGAAATGGTGACTTTCTCCCTAAAATGACAAAATGCTTTGGACAATGTTTGAATCAATTGGACAATTGATAAATCAATTGTGTAAACATTAAATTAAGAAATGATTCACAAGTTAGACACCTGCAATGCAAGATTATACAGCATGGATTATGGATTTGGTCAAGTCTTCATCACAAAATTGACTTGTAATTCAAGTTTATCATGCCAACTTCAAGTCTTCGAATCTCCTAGCTCAAAAATGATCTCTTCAAGTTCTTGGACATTTTGAAAAGCTTGTAACATCCTCTACAACCTTCATGTTAGACATTTTTGAAGATTCAATTTGGAACTAGGTGAAAAGTTGCTATAAAGTTAGGTCAAAATCCTGCTTAACTAGGGTAAAATTTCACTAAGTCTACAACTTTCATGTTGGAAGTTTCCTTTGAATCATCTTGCATCATGGTGGGAATTTGGCACAAAGTTATGAAAAAACATGAACTTTCTAACACTTAGAAAAAATTTTAAGTCTTAGAATTTTGACTTTTCAAATATGAATTTGACTTTTCAATTTCTTGATGAACAAACTTCATATTTTGACATGTCTTGATGAAATATTACTTTTGAAACTTGATTTTGATCAAAAAGTCAAAGTTTGACTTTTCAGTGTACAATTGACTTTTCATCAATTGACTGAAATTCATCTGTCAATCCAAAAATCTTGAGATGTGATTTGAACCATGAAATTAGGTCAAGATGGTGCATTTGAATCCTTGAGATCATGTCTTAAACCAATAAGTCATTTGTTAGGTCAAAATTCAAAAATTGAACCTCATCAGTCAAAACCCTAATTTTGACCACTTTGCCCTTTTGATGATCTGATCAAATTTCTTGGGGAATTGTGATCCAAATTTGATCAATTGACATATATGAGTTCATGATGTTGACGTGGATAAAAAATTATGAAGTTTGACTGCAAATTGACCACAGTTGACTTTTTATCCAATATAGCTGATTTTAGGTCATTGTATCAACTGACTGAGCAAAAATGTGATCCAAAGCTTGAAACTTGACATGAGAAATCTTGAGGATCCAAAATGATCCATGAAAGTTATATGGGGCATTGAAAGTCCAATTTTCCTTGTGAAAACTCAAATCCTAATTTTCAGTTGTCAGTGGTTGAGGAGGTGTCTTGAGTTGATCAAACTTTGTGTAGTCTTGAATTAATGGGGATCTTATGAGAGATTTATTGAGAAATGAGAGGGAAAATTTTGGGGTATAACAGCTGCCCATGTTTAATCTTCTTAAACCTGAAGAGTTAGATTGGCGAATCCGCCATTCGTGACTTGAAGGTGAAAGATGATTGAACACTAAAGTGGCCAGAAATTTGCACTCGAAGATGTATTAGGAATGGGCTTATAGATGCCATTTAGAGGAATGATGGTAAATAGCGGAAGAAGTATCAGCACAAATCTTTGGTCAATTTATACTAAAACTTGACGTTTTACTTGTGGGAAAAAGGGTTATTTAAATGCAGATGTATGTAAGGCGTTCTCAAGATGAATGAGACTGTGTTAAATGTGTTTCATACGTATATGCTATAATGTATGAATGTGGGATGCATATTTGTCCGGGGAAATAAATCCCTGACTACTGCATAGGAGTTCTGAATCTCGGATTGCCGTTGGGGATGAAGAATATACATATCTTCAAGTTTTGTTGAATGAATGCTTCCGCCGAGGAATTATCTCTTGAATGTTAGTTGTTATCTGGTCGGGTCCAGGCATCACAACAACTTGCTGAGGATGAGGAAGTCAACTGCTATTTGGTCGGGTTCCAGGCTTCACAATAACTTGCTGGGGAGGAATAAATTAACTATTATCTGGTCGGATTCCAGGCTTCGCAGAAAATTGATTGAAATTGAACTATTATCTGGTCGGATCCAGGCTTCACAGTAACTTGCTTGAAAAGATGAAGTTGAACTGATATCTGGTCGGGTCCAGGCTTCGCATATTTTTTTGAAGTGGATGAAATTAACTGCTATCTGATCGGGTCTAGGCTTCACAATAAACTTGTCTGAAGAGATAGAGTTGAACTGATATCTGGTCGGGTCCAGGCTTCACAGTAACTTGCTTGGAACTAGTTGCTATATGGTCATATTCTGGGCTTCACAACGAATTTCTAGGGGAATAAAGTTAATTGCTATCTGGTCGGATCCAGTATTCACAATAACTTACTTGAAAAGATGAAGTTGAACTGATATCTGGTCGGATCTAGGCTTCACAGTAACTTACTGAAATGATGAAGTTGAACTGATATTTGGTTGGATCCAGGCTTCACAGTAACTTGTTGGGGTAGAGGCAAACTCTATTGGGGAAACGAATCTAATCCCTTGTCTGGTTGAGTCCAGGTTCTTCAATATCTTGAGGAGTTAAACTTTAATCTGGTCGGTTCCAGGCTTCAAAGTACTTGGAGAAGTTACACTACTATCTGGTCGGGTCCAGGTTTCACAGTGTCTTGGGAAGTTAACTATTATCTAGTCAGGACCACGCTTCAAAGTTACTTGAGAGTTGTACTATTAATCTGGTCGGGTCTAGGCTTTATAGTATCTGAAAGTTGTACTATCATGTGGTCAGGTCCAGGCTCCATAGCGTCTGAAAGGTTACACTATTATCTGGTCGGGTCCAGGCTTCATAGTGACTAAAAGTTGTACTGATATCTGGTCGGGTCCAGGCTTTATAGTAATTGAAAATTGTACTATTATCTGGTCGGGGCTTCATAGTATATGAAAAATTAATTATTATCTGGTCGGGTCCAGGCTTCATAGAAACTTTTGGAGATAGCAAAGACTTTGTTGGCGACTTCACTGGGGATTAGGAGTTGTGGCCCTCTGATTTGTAATAGCCTGAAAGGTAAACTCAAACTGGAGAGGATAGACTATGTTGGGGAATTTTGCAGTTCCTTGTTTATTGTATGTTGTTTGTTGGGGGAATAAACTCTGTTGGGGAAATAAACCCGGTTGGGGAAATAAACCTTGTTGATGAATACTTGACGAACTGCTGGCGAGGTGAGTTTTGAGGAAGAGATCCGCAAGGCTTCTTCTTTTAGGACCAACTTAGTTGGAGAGAGAGTTGTCAAGAGATTGAGACTCTGGTTTGGGATCAACCTATGAAAAGAGACTTTGTGGGAAACTCTGTTGAGGGAAAAGGTTTATTGTAGCCATCTTGTGGGGATAATGCTAATGAAATAACTTTGTGGGGATATTCCATATACATTAAAGAGATGCTTGCTGCTGCTTAGCAGGACACATATGCCAAATAGTTTTAATTATGTTCAGATGCATATGTTCGTTCAATTTTAGTCATTGAACATTTTTGCATTCAAAACAAAATAGAAAGTTTGCACCTTAAAGTATATTTGTATTGATATCTTGCCCATGAATAGGCGTTTTTGTACGAAGAGACGGAAATCCTAGTAAGAGGAAATCTTCAAAAGGGAAACAAAATTGAAAACAAAGATAATAGCTATGTGGAAGTGATCTCATTGCATTCCAACTCTATTATTTCCCCAATGTCTTCGAATGCCCCTTGTCGTTGACAGAAGTTGATTGGATTGATCTTGGACCGTTTGAACTCGGACCTTGGTAATAAAGTTGACTGTGGTGATTCCACGGGACATAGTCATACGCTTTCAATCCTGAATTTTTGCCTGGACCGCCCTTTCGGGTTTTCAGCCAACCAGGATACCCATTTTTTCCCAAGTCGCCCTTTCGGGTTTTCAACTTGCCGGGTGTACAATATTTTGCATATATCCCTATTTTTTTCCCAAAACTTTTGGTTTGCCGGGATGCCCTTATCTTGCCTAGGTGTGTCAACCTAGCGGGTCTCTTATGCGTAGTATTTTTTAACTATGTCCGCGTTCACAGGATGTGGGAAGTCTTTACCATCCAAGGTAGTCAGCATCATGGCACCACCAGAGAAAAATCTCTTGACAACAAATGGCCCTTCGTAAGTGGGATTCCATTTTCCCCTAGGGTCTCCTTGTGGCAGAATGATGTGCTTTATCACCAAGTCACCAGCTTGATATACTGAGGCTTGATCTTTTTGTTGAAAGCCTTGATCATACGTTTTTGGTACATCTGACCATGACAAACGACAGCCAGTCGCTTTTCATCGATCAAGTTCAACTGATCCAATCTTGTCTGAATCCACTCGTCTTCGCCTAGACCTGCTTCATTCGTAATCCTTAATGAGGGAATCTGAACTTCCACTGGCAGAACAACTTCCATGCCATAAACTAAAGAAAAGGGAGTTTCCCTAGTTGATGTTCTAGCTGAAGTACGGTAGCCACGAGGAGCAAACGATAACATCTCATGCCAGTCCTTGTAGGTTACTACCATCTTCCGCACAATCTTCTTAATGTTTTTGTTGGCCGCTTCCACTGCGCCATTCATTTTAGGTCCATAAGGAGAAGAATTGTGATGCTTGATTTTGAATTGAGTGCAAAGTTATGTGATCATAGCATTGTTGAGGTTAGTCCCATTGTCAGTGATGATCCTTTTGGGGATACCATAGTCATAGATGAGGTTATGTTTGATGAATCTGGCTACCACGTTCTTGGTGACTGAGGCAAAGGAGGCGGCTTCGACCCATTTGGTGAAATAATCGATAGTGACAAGAATGAAGTGATGTCCATTGGAAGCAGTGGGTTTGATTTCTCCAATCATGTCAATGCCCCACATTGCAAATGGCCACGGAGCGGTCATGACGTTCAGAGGGATATGAGGCATATGGACCTTGTCAGCATAGATTTGGCATTTGTGACAAGTTCATGAGTGTTGATGGAAATCAGTCTCCATCGTTGACCAATAGTAGCCAGCTCTCAAGATTTTCTTGGCCATAGTATATCCGCTAGAGTGAGTCCCAAAGAGACCCTCATGCATGTCTTCCATAATTTCCTCTGCCTCCTTCTTTTCCACACATCGGAGTAGAGTAGAATCATGGTTGCGTTTGTACAAGATTCCATTTCTTAGGAAGAATTTGGATGAGAATTTTCGTAAGAATTTTCTGTCATTGATGGAAGCTCCTTCGGGATATTCTTGTGCTTCAAGGTATCTCTTCACCTCATGGTACCATGGCTTTTCTGTGTCAGTCTCGAGCTCATAGCAGTGTGCAGGTTCGTCGAATTTCTCAATTGTAATCATAGGAGCTTCGTTGTCCCATTTAACTTTGAACATAGAAGACATCATGGCTAAGGCATCGGCTAACTAGTTTTCTTCCCTAGGGAAGTGCTCAAAGGTGATCTCTTCGAAGTAAGGAATCAGAGATAGCATAAGCTCTTTGTAAGGTATGAGATTAGGGTGCTTAGTGTCCCAATCTCATTTTACTTGGCTAATCACTAGAGCGGAATCCCCAAACACATTCAAATGCTTGGTCCTCAAATCAATGGCAGCCTTCAGACCCAAAATGCATGCCTCGTACTCAGCCATGTTGTTTGTATAATCGAAGCATAGTCTGGCAGTGAAAGGAGTGTGGTAACCTTCAGGGGATATGATCACAGCACCAATTCCGTTTCCTAAAGTATTGGAAGCCCCATCGACGACCATAGTCCATCGGGGTCCTTGTTCAGGTCCGCCATACGGTCCAGGTTTCGCGCAGTCGGTCACTAGCATGATATTCTCATCCGGGAAGTCAAAGTTCATGGACTGATAATCATCAACAGCTTGATGGGCAAAATGATCTGCTAATAGACTTCCTTTGATGGCCTTTTGCGTGGTATATTGAATATCGTACTCAGTCAAGATCATTTGCCATCTAGCTATCCGTCCGGAAAGAGCAGGTTTCTCGAAGATGTACTTAATTGGGGCCATATTAGAAATAAGTAGAGTGGTATAGGTTAACATATACTGTCTTAGCCGGCGAGCAGCTCATGCCAGAGCGCAACAAGTTTTCTAGAGCAATGAATATCTGGTTTCAGTCGGTAAACTTTTTGCTCGGGTAGTAAATAGCATGCTCTTTTCGGCCAGACTCGTCATGTTGGCACAAAACACACCCCATAGAATTCTCTAGCACCATCAAGTACATGATCAAGGGTCTTCCTTCGACTAGAGGCATGATGATAGGAGGTCCTTGCAGATATTCTTTGATTTTGTCGAAGGCAGCTTCGCATTCATCATTCCATCTAACTACTTGATCTTTCTTCAAGAGTTTGAAGATTGGCTCACAAGTAGCATTTAAGTGAGATATGAAGCGGGCGATATAGTTAAGACGACCCAAGAATCCTCTAACTTCCTTTTCAGAGTGGGGGACTGGTATATCTTGGATGGCCTTCACCTTGGCAGGATCAACTTCAATGCCTTTACAGCTGACAACAAAACCTCGAAGCTTTCTAGATCGCACTCCAAATGTGCACTTATTAGGGTTCAACCTCAACTTGTACTTTTTCAACCTTTCGAATAGCTTGTACAGGTGATCGAGATGTTCTTCTTCAATTTGTGATCTTGCAATCATATCATCCATATATACCTCTATTTCATGAAGGGTCATATCATGAAACAAATCTACCATAGATCTTTGATATGTTGCCTCTGCATTCTTTAATCCGAAAGGCATGACCTTGTAACAAAAGGTGCCCTATTGCGTAACAAAAGTGGTCTTCTCCATGTCTCCGGGAGCCATCCTAATTTGATTATAGCCGGAGAAACAATCCATGAATGAAAAGACTTTATGTTGAGCAGTGTTATCGACCAAGACATCAATATGAGGTAGAGGGAAGTCATCCTTGGGACTTGCCATATTCATATCCCTATAATCTACGCACATACGAACTTTTCCGCCCTTCTTCGGTACTGGCACCACATTTGCAACCCATTGGAGGTATGATGTCACAACTAGGAATCCTGCATCAAATTGTTTCATCACTTCAGCTTTTATCTTTTCAGACATGTTAGGCCTCATGAGACGAACTTTTTGTTTGACAAGAAGACAATCTTCCTTTGTCGTAGACGATGAACTACAATGTCGGTATCCAACCCTGGCATGTCTTCATACGACCAAGAAAACACTTCCACATAATCATGCAACATCTGAACCAATCTGCTTTTGATACTGCTTTCCAGGTTAGCATTGATCTTGACCTCTTTCTTGTCTGTCTCGGTACCTAGATTGATGACTTTAACTGACTCTTCGTGTGAATAAATAGCTTTTTCCTCTTGTAATAGAAGTCTGGCTAGTTCTCCCGGTATTTCACAATCTTCCTCACCTTCGTCTCCGGCTTGGTTAATTGAATGTTCGAAATCATAGTCGGCAAAAGTAGAGTCATTGGCAATGAGATCCAGAGTGGATGAGAAGCTGCAAGAGTGTGTATGTGTGCATGTAAGATACATGGCTATTTTGAAAAACGTATTTGAAGAAAAAGAAAGACAATGAGCACAAAGATTTGAATGAGAAAGTCCAATGATTTGTATTGAATGATCATATGATAATATGAACATAAATAAAAGCCTTGACAAATGGACCATAGTGCCTCGGGCCAGGCACATGGCTTAAAAGTCATTGTTTAATATTACAGACAAAATGTTCTTGAATTAAAAGAAAGCAATAAACAAGTAATTATTCCTCAATGAAGGAGATGGGAACGAAGTCCTTTGCTTGCCAATTGTTGAGTTCTTTTGTAGTAGGATATACCTAATCTTCAAATGAACATTCATCATCAGATTCACCTACAGCGTTACCTTTATGACTTCCAATATAGAGAGAGGGCTTCCCTGCACGAGCGCGTGTCACTTCTTTCTGAGCCTTGATAGTGAAACCCAAACCACATTTGTCTGCTTCGAATGGGATCTCGAGGAGTTTCCCCCAAGTATCACAGCTTCCTTCTTCGACTGCAACACGAGCATCTTTGAATGAAACCATCTTTGGCACGACCTTAACAACTTTGGACACATCAGAGGAACATTTGGTAGTGGCAACCATTGGTGGCACAACTTCAAAAGCCTGACACGGGGTCTCTATAAATTTTCCATCCATCTCCACATATTTGAAAGAATTGAGCTAGCTTACCATGAACTCCTCCTCACTACAGACAATGACAATCCTTCCTTTTACCGGATACTTGATCTTTTGATGAAGGGTTGACGTTATTGCCTCTGCTCCATGGATCCAAGGGCGACCTAACAAACAGGAGTAGGCAGAACGGATATCCATGATGTAGAAAGTAGAGTTGAAAATCTGTGAGCCCACCTTGATTTTGGAAGATCCACATCTCCATGAACTGTCCTTTTGGACCCATCGAAATCCATCACAATAATATCACTTGGTTACAAAACTAGTCCTTCACAGTCAACGGTCCAAAGCCCCCTTGGGTAGCATGTTTAAAGAAGAGCCAGTGTCAACCAGAACATGTGCTAGGGTAGTCCCCTTACATTTAATAGAAACATGCAGAGCTTTCTTATGGTTCTTTCCAAGTGGTTACAGATCAGTATCCGAGAACCCCAAACCACTTTTGGCCGTTAAGCTTACCACATAATTTTCAAACTAGTCAGTTGTAGTCTGATGAGGGACATGAGCTTTCTTTAAGAATTTGATTAACGCCCGAGCATGAGCATCAGAACAACGTAGCAAAGACAACATGGAAATCTTGGAAGGGGTTTGCCCCAACTACTCCACAATCTTGAAATCACTCCTTTTTATAATTTTCAAGATCTCATCCATTTCTCGAGAGGAAGGTTCCCCATTAGCAATGTCTTTTGCGGGTATCTCTATCTTAACAGGCTCAACTACCTTCTCTTTTCCCCTTGTGTCAGTACTTGGCTTAGCAGTGGTGATGCAGACAGGTGCCTTTGTAGCAGTTGGTGGTGAGATGTTGGGTGAAAAGATTCTCCCAGTTCTGGTCACCTTACTAGAGCCAGTAATGTTACCAATGTCATCATCTTTGTTTTCCTCAATCCAAGCATCTTGCTTTATTCCATGGTAAAACACCTCAGCACCATAGTTCTATGGCACTTCTTTATTGGAAGAGTACGGAATTGGCCCGGGGGCGGTAATTATCATAGGAACAATAGTCTGTTCATTTGAAATCCTGATAGGGTCCTTGGAAGAGATCCTAAGAGGCTTGTTTGAGATGGTTATGATGGAGAGGTCTTCACACTTATTGGTCAAACTTTTGGCGGACTAAGTCTTCTAAAATAGGATCTCATGGCTATTCATCAGGCGTTGAATGCCTTCCTTCAGCCCTTTGCATTCATTGGATTGTCTGGAATAGCAATCGCAATCCTTCAAACAGCCAGGGAAAATCCTGGCGTTTAACAGATTCTTTTTTATAGTGGTTAATGGAGTAGTCATGTCTTCGACGGAAGAAACAAAAATGGTGTCTTCAACAACATTGACACCCTTGCCATGATTTGGCATAGGTGCGGTGATTATATTCGGAGTTGGAGAAGGATCAAATTCAATGGTCTTGTTGTCTATTAAGTCTTGAATTTTATTCTTCAGTGCCCAGCATTGGTCAGTCTCATGCCCGGGACTATTCGAGTGATATGCACACTTGGTATTCGAATTTTACTTTGGTGAAGAGGTATTTGGATTGGCCAGAGGATCACGCAGTGTCACCAAATTAGCCTTTAACAGGTGTTGTAAGGCTTGGGATAGTGACAAGCCTATCCTTGTGAATTGTCTTCGCATAGTCTCAAACCATTGATGATTGGTAGATGGTCTTTGAGCAGGAGTTGGATTGGAAATCTGGACAGCATTAACGGAATGGCGGTCATCCTTCTTGGTACGGGCCCTTTCCCCATACACAGCATTGGTTTCTTTCTACTCGGTAAAGGGTTTCTTTCTACTCGGTAAAGGGTTTCTTTACAGGATTAGAAGTGGAGGCAGATGCTATGGGAATCTTCCCGCTTTTGATGCCGCTTTCAACCCTTTCACCGGTTAAGATTAGCTCGGTGAAACTGGATGAAGAACAACCAACCAACATGTTGAAAAATGGACCAGATAAAGTGCCCATAAACATATCAATATGCTCCTTATCAGTCAAAGGTGGTTGAACCCTACTGGCAAGGTCCCTCCACTTTTGGGCGTACTCTTTGAACCCTTCATTCTTCCCCCATTGTCATGTCTTGCAACTGAACTCTTGTCGGCGCCAAGTCGGCATTATACTTGTATCGGTGGTAGAAAGCGGTGGCTAAGTCTTCCCATGTATAGATACGGGAACCATCCAATTGGTAAAACTACTCTAGTTGCGTCCCAACCAAGCTTTCTTGAAAGAAGTGAACCCAAAGTTTCTTGTCGACAGTGTGCGGTTGAATTTTGCGCACATAAGACTTTAGGTGAAGCTTTAGGCAGGAAACCCCATCATACTTAGTGAATACTAGTATATTGAAATTATGGGGAATGACAACCTAAGATATTAAATCTAAATCATCAAAATCCAAACCGGGGACGGCTTGAATCTCAACGGCCTTCAATCTATCTTCTAGATGCTTGTACTTGACATCGGTAGGAGGATACTGCTCGTCAAAATAATATTCATCATCAGACGCTTGATCATTGATACACCCAGCCTGGGTACTCCTTTCTTCTCCAATCTGATTCTCATCTTCCTCAGACGAGTCTTCCACTACCGGTATCTGACGGACCGACTCTCTGAATCTTCTACCCATGTTGACTAAAGCTTTCCTCTTTGGTTTCTTTTTGGATTATAGAAACGCCATCAAATCTTTTTGTCCCTTGGCCAGGGTCAACAGAGTCTCTTGTGTAACACGGTGGGAGAACTGACTTGGTTGTTTTGCGTTTGATTGCAAATGTTGCGGTTAGCAAGAGTCGCCACCGACTTTTCTGTTATCCAAAAGGAAAGGTTTAAAAGAACAGGTAAGACCTTTGAGATGTTTTCTTGAGTTCGGGGGGTAGATTATGAAAAGGGAAGGTATTAGCACCCTTATCATCCGTAGTTATCTACGAGCTCTTAGTTGCTTTCTAGATCACTTTCTTTTGTTTGAAAATGTGCTTTGTGTGGTTTTTTGAAAGTATTTTGAAAAGGCACCATCGTTTAGGCAAACTTTGTAATGATTCTCGTTTGTAAGAATGTATACAAAGTGTTGATCATTTGAAAATGTTTTCAAGTTTGAAAGATGTTTTTGAAAGTGTATGTGCTTGTTTTGAAAATAGCAAGGATGTTTTGGTTTGAAAATGAGCAAGCAACTAGGAACATTTTACCTACTCAAAAGTCTTTCATGTTTATTTCCTCTTTCCTTTGACATTGTTATGTTACCATGGATTGGTAAGTAACCCTATCTTTGGATGTAAAAGGGACGGGCAAGGGTAATCGTATAGTCATGATTAGTAATGTTGTAAGATATCTTAACATTTTCTTTAGGGACTGAGATCATTTTTGAAAGGAAACTTTGATAGCGTCATCGAGGGACTATGATCTTGTATTTTTTTTTGCTTTTGCTAAGATACCCCACATGCATAATATGGTCATTTATTTCTCAAGGCAAAAAGTGGATTTACCCTAAGGGTGTAAGTGTGCAAGTGTATTGATTTACATGCATTATTTTGTCTTTGAATTAGGGTTTTCTAAGCATTGATTTTATCTTTCCATACAAACCCTTATTTACTAGCATTTCTATATAAAGCATTAAATTGAAGAAAACAAAAATACTAAGCTATTACATCATTAGGGGAAGGGGTGTAAAAATTTACAAATGGGGAAATTTCAAGAAAATTAAATTTAAATAATTATTACAACCATATTGAATATTGTACCAAAAATGAATAAATATTCAAGAATATAAATGGACAAAGGAAATGGATTTTGTTTGGTTTTATGAAAGGTTTTAATCTTGACCTAATTAAAAATAATAATTAATGGAAATTAACTAAAATTAAAACCTAAATTGATTAACAAAGAAAAAATAAGTTAAAAATGGTTTTCTAGGGTTTTTTATGAAAAGGTTTTAAATAATAGAAATAATAGGAAATTTAATTAAAATAAACCTAAGTTCTAAATTAATTTTAATTTACAAGAAAATAATATAAATAATAATTAAACCTAATTATCTAAATATTAATCAAGAAAGAGAAATTAATTTATTAAGAAAATTTTTTTTGTTCTTTTAGTTTTATAAAACAGAATAAACTAAATAAATGTAAAAATAATAAATAAAATATTTTTTGGGTTTTTATTAATAACAATAAAAAATAATATTAATAATAATACTAATAATACTAATAATAATAATAAAGGAAAAAGAAATAAAATAAAATAAGAAAAAGAAAATAATAATGGAAATATGGGCCAGGGGGTGCTGAAGCAAAGCCATGGTTTAGAAGCCAGCAAAATAAAGAGAAGGCCCAATGATGGGCCCAGGCGCTGCAAAGAAAACAAAAAATGTAAAAAAAAAGTGTGAAAAAGAACAAAAGGCAGCACGTTGGGTGTTGAACCCACGCCCTCTTGGTTTCCAGCGTGCTGCCTTACCACTGGGGTGGCTATACATCCGTTAACATTAGCACAGAAATAAATACATAACATAAAACTTGCCCTGACTGTACTTCATCTTCAACCTCCAACCAAAGGATCTGTAACTTGCTCATTCTTCAATCATTTTCAAAAATGTAAACATGAAACTTGTGTATTTTTTCACCACAAATCCAACCATGTAACTAATTTAAGCTAACATTCAAAGATAAGGATGAATTTATGAAAGTAACAAATTCTGACCTAAATGTTTCAGCAAGTTTAAACTCAAAATTCTCCATGCTCGAGCAACATAAATGAAATATATGGACATGTATAGTTTCAGGACAATGAGGTCTACATTTTATCTTTGAAAATGGAAGCCTAACAATACCTAAATGAATAGTTCAAAAGTCAGAAAACTCACCTTGCAAGAGGATATCGTGTTTTGAGTTTGAGCAACTTTTAATGAGTTCCAGTGATTGGGTTAGCTTTCTCAAGTTCCCAGAAAGCTAATGTGATGCTTGGCTTAAGCTGAAAGTGGCTGAGGAGTTCTGGAGAAGTCCATTTGCAGTGCTCTATTTTTTAGTTTGGAAGTGGATGAAGATGGTGTTACAGTCGTGTAACAGTGATAGGGATGGCTTATGTATGATGTTTGGAAGCAAAAGGCTAAGTGTTGTACCCCAAAATTTGACCTCCCATATTCTTCAAAATTTGCAAAGAGCGTGCTTCAAAATCTCCCCAAGGGTTGCACAGTTCAAGGGCCTCCTAACAGTCAAAAATTAGGGTTTTGGTTCTGGAAAAGAAGTTGAAGTTTCCAAGGGCCCAATCAAGTCCCACATGCCTATAAACATGGTCAAGCATCCTCATGCTAAGTTTCAAGACTTACAGCACAAAATTGCACAGTCAAAAACCCTAATTGCTCAACAGTCAACTGCAGGGGCAAAATGGTCATTTGGCAGTCAAAAGTTCAAATTTTTGGTAAACATCTCATTTTGAAGCCACAAACATCATTGGATCAATTCTTGATCATGATTCTCAAAGCATGGCTCAAAAAGTCTCAAGATGCAAAAGTTTCCATATTTGGACAGTTGAAAAAGTCAACTGTAACTTGACCAAGGCATAACTTCCACATGGATTATCATAAAAATTCCATCCAAAGCTCATTTTGAAGAGAAAGACATTTCCTACAACTCCTCTTCACACTTCAAGTCCAAGAAATGCTCTCACAAAAAGTTATCAATTTCAACATTATAGGTCATTTTCAAAAGTCAACAAAAAGGGACTTTAAGTCAAAGACCATAACTTGAGATTCGTAAATCAAATTGACATGGGACCAAAGGCATTGGTTAGAGGACTTCAAGACCTTTCCAAAATGTCCAAGAACATGATCAAATCTTAAACATTGAGCAAGATATGCCTTGTGGAAGTTGGGAAATTTTTGGGAATTTTGAAAAGTCAACATTACTTCAAATGCCTCAAAATTGCTAATGGGCCACATTTTCTTCCAAGATTCATCATCCAAAGACCATGCACGACCATTTGGCCCAAAGGGGATTTATTTCATCATTTTTATTTATTTATTTGAATTTTTAATTACTATTAATTCATTTAATAAAATAAAATATGACAAAAATACTAAAATAAAGTTTTCAAATCTTTTTGTGCAGAATAAACTCTCCTTAAAGGCTCAAGATTCGTGCATACCCAAAAGTGGAAGGTTTGGCCATGATTGACATCAAAATCACATGAAAAAAAGATTTGAAAATATGCATGAAAATCAAATATTGCTTTCATCAATGCATTGATCTTTTTGCCCAAGATTTAACCCTAATCTGTTCCCATACTTATACTGATCAAAACCTAATGCCTAAAGACCTGAAAGCTGCGCCCCATCTCAAGAACCAAGCTTGCACTTTTGTCAAAAAATCTGAAAACTGAAAACTACCTTCTAGCACGATTCAAAGGAAGATAACCACACCATTAGCTTGCCAAGGCTTCACTGAACCTAACTGCGTTCTTTTACAATCCTCACGCACCCAGAATTGGTACCTAGCAGTCAAACTGTTTCATCTTTTTTGCATAATCGTATTTCATCATTCATGCCATAATTTTGAGTTCTAATGATTGTTTTGTACTAGTCTTATCATTCTGAAGCTAACCATATTGTTTAATTGAGTTTTTCTTGCCGATACGCGAAATCACCATTGAAGCTCGCTAGGGTTCCTCAAGCTCCAAATTGGGCGTTTACGTATATTGTAAAATTAAGACGTCCCAGTACCATGGCTAGACTCAGGACGTTTGGACGAATCTAATACACCAGTCGCGCCTGATTTATATAGCCATACGGGCTATTCGCTATTTTTGAAAAGACTGCATTTTAGGGGGGTTTAAAACCCCCGCTAATTCTTTTTTGTTTCAGGGACAACGAAGAAGAAGACCATGTGGCAAGCTATGGTTGGATAATTTGAATTCAGCGTGCATTTTTTTGTTTCTAGGCCACTAACGCTAATCTGTTTTTATATCATTTATTCTTCATTCCATGTACAACATGCGCAGTTGGCACAGATGGTGGACAAGGCATTTGGTAATCTCTGGGACCTAGGTTCGATCCCCAGGTCCCCCATGTTATTTCAATATTTTTCTTGCTAATATCTTCATATGCAGCGTGCCTCCTAATGACCATCATATGTCCCCTTAATCTGACGTGCCACGCGCCCACTAAAATCCAACCAAGGGCCCTGATCTGAAGAGTATCATGTGCATAAGTCAACCAGGCCACACGCCAGCGTGAAAAGTCAACAAGGCCAGGGGTCTATTGGGCTTAATTGCTGGACAACACCTACAAAATTGGGGTCAACACCCCCCATCTGTTTGTATTTTCCCTCTCACTTTTATTTTCTTTTGTTTATTTATTTTCTTTTATTTATTCCTCTTAATTAATTGTTTTATTTAATTCTTCAAATTAAAATTTTCATAAAAATAATAAAAATCAGAAAGTCACAAAAATATAAAAACATATTTTATTTAAATGTTTTTTTTTGTAAATAAATCTTGTTAATTAATTTAGTCTTAGTTTTAGGTGTAAATCTTTAACATTTTCTTAATAAACTTAAAAAAATTGTAGAATTAGGTCTTAATCACTTTTATCCTTTTTCTTTTCTTTTACCATTATTAACAATTAATTATTATTTTTGTAAATAAAAATTGTATTAAATAATTGGGTTAATTCTAGGTTTAACTTTAACATTTTTTCTTAATAAATTAAAAATAGCTAGAACTAGGTTTTAAATTCCATTAATTCTTATTAAAAAATCCATAAATACAAAAAACTCCAAAAAATCTTTTCTTTTTTATTTTAATTTAATTAATTTGTTAATCGTAATTTAATTTCATTAAAAAGGGTCCAACGCCCTCGCATTCGATCGTAATTCCAATTCGCGCATTTATAATATTCATGTAATTCTCCCAAAGCCATGTAAATCAGACATTTATATTTCTCGCACTTTATTTTATTTTCAAATCGGGTCCTGGATTAAATTTGGCGATGTGGACCCGCGCCTTTGTAATAGCGTAGGACCTTTATATTTCTCGCAACTTTTAAACTGTTAATTAAACTGCATGAAAGAATGAATGTCAAAGTAAAAGCAACGCGTAGATCACCTATGACATGAACAAGATAAATGCAAATGAAAACGACACACAAATCACACACCACCCCTAGGGTACGCCTCACTGTTGCCTTGCCCCTCGAAAGGTGATCGTCGAGTAGAGGATGTTTTAGTAAGTCCTCATGATCCAGGAACCTAGCATGAGGGTAGCTTCTAAGGTGTCTTCCCATTTCTCCGGTGATCACCATGTCCCGAACCTTCGAATTGACCCGAACACCTCTAACGGTGGTGCTACCTACCTCTCAATGGTGGGATGGCACTACTTTAAGGACATTTACACAGACGAATTCCTTAGGGTAGGTAGAGAACTCTAGATACTTGCTCTAATTTCAAAAACAAATTCAAAAATACTTTTCACACCGACACCTTTTCAAAAAGCTTTCGAAAGCAACTTTTCAAACACTCTTGAGGACCGATACAAGAGTCGAACTGAAATTTTCAAAGAAACTTTTTTTAAACCCACAGTTGAAAAGCAAACAAACCATTTTGAAAACACAAGTGAGCAAGTATCTAAGAGCCCATGGATAACCATGGATAGAAAGGGTGCTAACACCTTCCCTTTCTATAAATCTACCTCCCGAACCGAGAGCAATCTCTATAAGGAATTTTTCTGTGCTTTTGTCCTTTCCATTTGGAGAAAATAAAAGACGGTGGCGACTCTTGCTTACCGCGACATTTCGCGAACCAGCGTTAAACAGTCAGTTCCAGATCCACCGATCACAGAATTGGCGACTCTGCTAGGGAGATATACTTAAAGTGAGGTGTACCTTAGGATAGTTCATAACTGTGTTTTCAATTGTATTGACTTGCTTGCTTTAAATTGTGGGTTGCATGGGAATTACATAGATCCTAACCCGGATCTGGGGATACCCTGTTTAGGTAGCATAAGCTGTGAGGGACCTGTCCGGCGTATACCGACATGGGTGAAGCAGTGGCTACGTTGGTGTGGCGCCTTGGTCTGTACCGATATCCCTCGTGTTGAAACGGGGAGAATATGGGTCTTCCAAGGAGTCATTAAGCACCAACCGACCTTAGAACCCTAAATTGACCCAACTTGGCCAATAGAACAGTAGCAGTATGCTACGCCCATTGAGGCTAAACTCTCGTGATGGTTCTGGCCGCAAGAAAAGATTGCGATGCTGGAGTTATGACCGATTGAGGGTAGTCAATGATATTGGGATCCTCTAAGAACCTGGTTACTTTGATAGGACAGGTATGAACCAACAAACTGAAAGAGGGTAATACCTAGACCTCATGCTGGCCTAAACTCTAAGGGCTTCTCTTATGTGACTTGTGTGCCTTCGTACTTGACTACTTGCATGCTTGTTATCTGACACATGAGTTCCTTGCAGGTTTTTTTTATAGTCCTTAAACTGGACTTATTACAGGGCTTACTTACACCTCACACCTTTGCATCCACGTACATAACATCATACCATCATACCATCGCATACATCCCGCATAAGGACTAATCCATTTCAAGGATCTCAAGGGCTTGTGATACAGGTCATGATAAATCAAATCGTCTAGCAAGGGGCAAAGGGGATTTATTTTCCCCTAGCCAAGGTTGTCAGGGGCTATGACCCACTGGATATGGCGAGCCTTTGACCCTTGAAGAAGGACTCTCAACAACATGAAGTTCCTTCAATCAAGCTACCGGACCCAAATTCTAACAAATTTTCTTGTTTATCCCGCGAGGTCCTTGGAAACATTACATGCATGTCATACACATCATTGCATTACAGGTACCCTTTTCTACAGGTTGCTTACCTTTCTCGCTGTTTATTTCAGCAATGGCTTCCCAACAAGATAACCAGGACTTTCTTGCTCAAGAGACTCGGTTCGGGGAAATCCTCATGAATCTATCCAAGGGGCAGGAGGAGCTAAGGACACTTCTCATGGAGACTTTGGTCAGGAACAGCGCTGAGGACGAACGGCTGAAACATCTGCAAGCTGAAGTGGATGCATTGAAAGTCCAGATGCAGGGGCAGGTGACTGCCATTCAAAGTTTAGCTCAAAGGCAAGAAGAGCTCGGAGTTCTCATCAACCAACTGCTTCAGGGTAACCAACTGGGGCAAACATCTAAGGGTAAAGAGCCATTCATCATTCAATCATCTTTGAGACAAGGAGATAAGGGCAGAGCTCCTCAAAGGGCTTCAGTGTCACAAATTCAGCATCAACCTCACCAGCTTCAGTCAGACAAGCCCAGGAGGCAATTCACCCAGCTCCATATGTCGCTGTTTCAAGCTTTACAACGCCTGTTGAGGTTGAATCTGATCACATTAAGGGCTCATCCCCGGAACCCCAACACAGCATCTCCTATCTATGATCCCAATAAAAGGTGTGCCTACCACTCTGCCAGCCCGGGACATGATACAAATGAGTGTTGGGCTCTGAAGAATAAAATCCAGGACCTGATCGATGAAGGGGCATTGGAGTTCACGCAAGATGGTCAGGCTGAATTTTTCTACCATCCCTCCAAGGCTCACCATTTGAAGTAACAAGCCCTAAGATGAAAAGATTTTTGTTCATTAGGATTTTCAAGTTGTAAATTTTCTTTTCGTTCAAACATTCACTCATGTTAAACGTTGTTATTCCATTAATGCATCGCATACGTCTGTTTTGAAGCAATATATTCGTATTCACTATATGCAAATTATTTTCATATTTTTTTCTGATGTCAACTCTCAATTAATAATTCTAAGCCTCTTGAGGGAGGATGACGAAAACGATACCATGATTTACAGTATGCTTTTGAACAGACCCCGCTGATGAGGTACAGGCATTGTTTCAATCCCTAAACACTGGAGTTATAAGGAAGATAATCCCTCGTCAACCCCTTTGAACCAAAGAAGTAGGAGTTTTTCTTTTCGAAAATTAAAACCCTTTATCATAACCTGGGGCAGGGTAGTTCTCTCAGTCGATCCAAGTGCATAACGAATGGCACCAAAGAGGTCCTTACAAAACAAAAGACGGTGAGGGTTCAGAACAATCATAAGGACAGGCAGTCATTATCAAAAAAAAATAATAAATGAAAAGCCCAAAAAGTCAAAACCTATAAAGGGGACTTACGAAACTGGGGCATCCCGCTGACTGTAATCACAAAAAGAAACAGTTCAGGCAAAAAACAGGGATAACGAAATCAAAAAAAAAGGGAAAGAGGTCACATAAACCCTCAATAAAGAAAAGTAATGACTGCCTATTCAAAATAAACTATCAACATCCGAACCATCACGGGAATATCAGGACAAAGACTCAAACAAGGTCTAACGCACGATCAACTGAGTTTAGGTTTGAAGAACATCACGAAGAGCGGGTGGGTACAAATAAATTTGAGCCTTTATCCTTTGTTTCTTAAACCGTGAACCAGGCCACATTATAACCCTTAAAAGTCTTAGCTGAAGCATGGGTTAGTTCGAAAGCATACTGTTACGAAAGGTATCCTGACTCCTTAAGGCCTACGGTAAATACAGAGTTGACATCACGTTTTACAAACATTCACTTGTTTTATGAAAAAGAATGCATTTCCAAAATCTTCAAGACAGACATAAGCTTTGCATTTTTGATATAACATTGTTTGCATATGACTATTTGTTTGAACAGCAGGGAAATTCGCACGATGAATACCTAGTGAACAGAAGCACTTCCAATCAAGGGGCACGACATGATCATGGTCCATCATCTGGGGCAATCCAATCAAGATTCGGAGAATCTCTCAAAGGCCAAATAGCCTGGGGCAAATCTCCGCCTGAGTCACTTGGGGCACTCCAACGACAAATCTTGCCTAACCAAACATCTTCTGGTGGCGTGGCAATACAATAACAGGGGCACCTCCCTACATTCTGAGGGCGTGGACATAGTCGGAAAAAATACTACGCCTAATCAAAGACCCGCTAGGTTGACATACCTAGGCAAAAATTAGGGCTTCCCGGCGAACCAAAAGGGTTCAGGCAAAATGAAGGGATGAAATGAAAAAAATCTGTACACCCGGCAAGTCGAAAACCTGAAAAGGCAGCTTGGGCAAAAATGGGTATCCCGGTGGACTGAAAACCTGAAAGGGCGGTCCAGGAAAAAGTTAGGGATCAAAGCGTACGATTATGTCCTGGCATCTTGTCACCTGTCTACCAGAAGATTTGTCAATTATCCCCACATGTATCTTCTTCCCTCACCTCCGAAACAGGGGCAATAATGAGTTGTCCAGGCAATCCAATTGCTCTGTCAACCAAAGTACAAAGGAAAGGTCAATATAAGATGATTACCATCTACCTTTACAAATTCCAGATCGTGGGTTAACATCCGAAACCAAACAGGACAGTTATCTACTTTATCACCAAAGTAACCCTACACTGGTTCCTTCTCAATTTCAGACAAAGTCTTACATGGACTTCTCATCAAAGAAACCCTACACCGGTTCCTTCTCAAACTCCAGATATAGTCTTACATGGACTCATCTTAAGATAACCTTACCCCGGTTCATCAAGAAGTTTTACACGAACTTATCCTACAGTAACCTAACCCCGGTTCCTCCAGAAGCCTTACATGGACTTATCTCAAGATAACCTTACCCCGGTTCATCAAGAAGTTTTAAACGAACTTATCCTGCAGTAACCTCACCCCGGTTCCTCCAGAAGTTTTACACGAACTTATCCTACAGTAACCTTACCCCGGTTCCTCCAGAAGTCTTACACGGACTTATCCCGAAGTAACCTTACCCCAGTTCCTCCAGAAGTCTTACACGGACTTATCTCAAGATGACCTTACCCCGGTTCATCCAGAAGTTTTACACGAACTCGTCATCAGAAACCCTACCCAGGTTTTACTTCTTCCAGGATGCAGTTTTACACGGACTCGTCATCAAAGTAACCCTACACAGGTTCCTTCTCCACTTCAGATGCAGTCTTATACGAGCTCATCATCAGTCAACCCTACACAGGTGTCCTTCTTTCCAAGATGAAGTTTTACACGAGCTCATCATCAGGCAACCCTACATAGGTTCCCTCTTTCAACTTACGAAAATTACAGTTCAAAAATTTCCCCAGGAGAGTCCAATCCAGATTTCCCCAGGAAAGTTTGAATCCCTCTCCCCAGCAGGAAGCTTATCCCCAGTAGATTCTGGAAGCTTATCCCTGTAGAGCATGAACGCGTCTCTCGGCTTTATTCAAAGAATTATTTCCCTACCAGGATATAACCGGGTTATCCTCAGCCAAAAGCCACGGAAGGATCGTCCTCGGCGCAATCTTCTTATCCCCAGCGAAGTCAACTAACACTTCCAACACAACAATGATATCCCCAGCAAAGTTACCATCAACGTTTCAGCAAAGTACCTCTCTCCCCACAGAGTATTGGTCCCCAGCAAGATTACTAGAGGACTTTTCTACCCGCAGAGTAATCCATTCGCCAAGTTTATTCCCCAACGGAGTTATCTTCTCCTACCGGTATTCTTGCAACTATCATCCCCAGCGGAAGCAACAAAGCATCGTTCTCCAACATCAGCCCAGGGGTGACTCCCCGGCACCCGTCAAGGATTTACTTTCCTAGACGAAAAGACACATTCATAAACATCGTATTTCCATACATTACCGCATGCATATACGCATCATATCTTACAAATCTCATTTATGTTGAGAACATCATTGCTTGATCCATATCATGCATTGCATATGACTGACCTTTACCTTTCAGGAAAAAGCCAGTTAGGTTCTCAGCTATATTTCAAGACCTAGACCGGTTCAGTTAAATCGACCCTAAGATTTTTCTATTTCTTATCCAGTCAAAGGCCTTCTCTGGTTCAGTTAGATCGACCCTAAGATCTCCCTGTTTCTTATCCAGTAGAAGACATCAAGACCTAGACCGGTTCAGTTAAATCAACCCTAAGATTTTTCTGTTTCTTATCCAGTCAAAGGCCTTCTCTGGTTCAGTCAGATCGACCCTAAGATCTCCCTGTTTCTTATCCAGTTGAAGACATTCCAAGACCTAGACCGGTTCAGTTAAATCGACCCTAAGATTTTTCTGTTTCTTATCCAGTTAAAGGCCTTCTCTGGTTCAGTCAGATCGACCCTAAGATCTCCCTGTTTCTTATCCAGTTGAAGACATTCCAAGACCTAGACCGGTTCAGTTAAATCGACCCTAAGATTTTTCTGTTTCTTATCCAGTCAAAGGCCTTCTCTGGCTCAGTCAGATCGACCCTAAGATCTCCCTGTTTCTTATCCAGTTGAAGACATTCCAAGACCTAGACCGGTTCAGTTAAATCGACCCTAAGATTTTTCTGTTTCTTATCCAGTCAAAGGCCTTCTCTGGTTCCGTCAGATCGACCCTAAGATCTCCCTGTTTCTTATCCAGTTGAAGACATCTCAAGACCTAGACCGGTTCAGTTAAATCGACCCTAAGATTTTCCTGTTTCTTATCCAGTCAAAGGCCTTCTCTAGTCCAGTTAAATCGATCCCTAAAAGATTTTCCTGACGAAGACTCAGTAGAAGACGTCCAAGATTCTCTCAGCGTTACTGTTGAGGTTGAAGTCGCCCAAGATTATCTCAGCGTTACTGTTGAGGTAGTAATCATCCCCGGATTCTCTCAGCGTTCCTGTTGAGGGGGTAATAATCCAAGGTTCTCTCACCGTTCCTGTTGAGGTAGTAACCATCCCTGGTTCATTCATCACCACTTGAAGCTCCAGATTCAATTCCTGTAACCAGTCAGGACACGTCTATACAAAGAGTTTGAAGACCAACTCCTGTAACAGGGCAGGTAATCATTTTCTTTTTCAGGTACGCAAGTTCTCGCTAAGGAATCTCTTACGCGATCGACACCCAGATGGCATCTATAAGCCCATCCACTTATCCATCACCTCTTAGCATGGCATCTATAAGCCCATCACCCTATCCATCGATCTCCAAATGGCATCTATAAGCCCATTCCCACCATCACACTACTATGTGAGCGCAAATTTCTGGGAACTCTAGTGTTCAATCATCTTCCACCTTCGGATTACGAAAGGCAAGTCAGCCAATCTGCATCCTCAGGTCTAAGAAGATTGAACAGGGGCAACTGTTGTACCCCAAAATTTGCCCTCCCATATTCTTCAAAATTTGCAAAGAGCATGCTTCAAAATCTCCCCAAGGGTTGCACAGTTCAAGGGCCTCCTAACAGTCAAAAATTAGGGTTTTGGTTCTGGAAAAGAAGTTGAAGTTTCCAAGGGCCCAATCAAGTCCCACATGCCTATAAACATGGTCAAGCATCCTCATGCCAAGTTTCAAGACTTACAGCACAAAATTGCACAGTCAAAAACCCTAATTGCTCAACAGTCAACTGCAGGGGCAAAATGGTCATTTGGCAGTCAAAAGTTCAAATTTTTGGTAAACATCTCATTTTGAAGCCACAAACATCATTGGATCAATTCTTGATCATGATTCTCAAAGCATGGCTCAAAAAGTCTCAAGATGCAAAAGTTTCCATATTTGGACAGTTGAAAAAGTCAACTGTAACTTGACCAAGGCATAACTTCCACATGGATTATCAGAAAAATTCCATCTAAAGCTCATTTTGAAGAGAAAGACATTTCCTGCAACTCCTCTTCACACTTCAAGTCCAATAAATGTTCTCACAAAAAGTTATCAATTTCAACATTATAGGTCATTTTCAAAAGTCAACAAAAAGGGACTTTAAGTCAAAGACCATAACTTGAGATTGGTAAATCAAAATGACATGGGACAAAAGGCATTGGTTAGATGACTTCAAGACCTTTCCAAAATGTCCACGAACATGATCAAAGCTTAAAAATTGAGCAAGATATGCCTTGTGGAAGTTGGGAAATTTTTGGGAATTTTGAAAAGTCAACATTACTTCAAATGCCTCAAAATTGCTAATGGGCCACATTTTCTTCCAAGATTCATCATCCAAAGACCATGCACGACCATTTGGCACAAAGGGGATTTATTTCATCATTTTTATTTATTTATTTGAATTTTTAATTACTATTAATTCATTTAATAAAATAAAATATGACAAAAATACTAAAATAAAGTTTTCAAATCTTTTTGTGCAGAATAAACTCTCCTTAAAGGCTCAAGATTCGTGCATACCCAAAAGTGGAAGGTTTGGCCATGATTGACATCAAAATCACATGAAAAAAAGATTTGAAAATATGCATGAAAATCAAATATTGCTTTCATCAATGCATTGATCTTTTTGCCCAAGATTTAACCCTAATCCGTTCCCATACTTATACTGATCAAAACCTAATGCCTAAAGACCTGAAAGTTGCGCCCCATCTCAAGAACCAAGCTTGCACTTTTGTCAAAAAATCTGAAAACTGAAAACTACCTTCTAGCACGATTCAAAGGAAGATAACCACACCATTAGCTTGCCAAGGCTTCACTGAACCTAACTGCGTTCTTTTACAATCCTCACGCACCCAGAATTGGTACCTAGCAGTCAAACTCTTTCATCTTTTTTGCATAATCGTATTTCATCATTCATGCCATAATTTTGAGTTCTAATGATTGTTTTGTACTAGTCTTATCATTCTGAAGCTAACCATATTGTTTAATTGAGTTTTTCTTGCCGATACGCGAAATCACCATTGAAGCTCGCTAGGGTTCCTCAAGCTCCAAATTGGGCGTTTATGTACACTGTAAAATTAAGACGTCCCAGTACCATGGCTAGACTCAGGACGCTTGGACGAATCTAATACACCAGTCGCGCCTAATTTATATAGCCATACAGGCTATTCGCTATTTTTGAAAAGAATGCATTTTGGGGGGGTTTAAAACCCCCGCTAATTCTTTTTTGTTTCAGGGACAACGAAGAAGAAGACCATGTGGCAAGCTATGGTTGGATAATTTGAATTCAGCGCGCGTTTTTTTTGTTTCTAGGCCACTAACGCTAATCTGTTTTTATATCATTTATTCTTCATTCCATGTACAACGCGCGCAGTTGGCACAAATGGTGGACAAGGCATTTGTTAATCTCTGGGACCTGGGTTCGATCCCCAGGTCCCCCATGTTATTTCAATATTTTTCTTTCTAATATCTACCTATACAGCGTGCCTCCTAATAACCATCATATGTCCCCTTAATCTGACGTGCCACGCGCCCACTAAAATCCAACCAAGGGCCCTGATCTGAAGAGTATCATGTGCATAAGTCAACCAGGCCACACGCCAGCGTGAAAAGTCAACAAGGCCAGGGGTCTATTGGGCTTAATTGATGGACAACACCTCCAAAATTGGGGTCAACACCCCCCATCTGTTTGTATTTTCCCTCTCACTTTTATTTTCTTTTGTATTTATTTTCTTTTATTTATTCCTCTTAATTAATTGTTTTATTTAATTCTTCAAATTAAAATTTTCATAAAAATAATAAAAATCAGAAAGTCACAAAAATATAAAAACATATTTTATTTAAATGATTTTTTTTGTAAATAAATCTTGTTAATTAATTTAGTCTTAGTTTTAGGTTTAAATCTTTAACATTTTCTTAATAAACTTAAAAAATTTGTAGAATTAGGTCTTAATCACTTTTATCCTTTTTCTTTTCTTTTACCATTATTAATAATTAATTATTATTTTTGTAAATAAAAATTGTATTAAATAATTGGGTTAATTCTAGGTTTAACTTTAACATTTTTTCTTAATAAATTAAAAATAGCTAGAACTAGGTTTTAAATTCCATTAATTCTTATTAAAAAATCCATAAATACAAAAAACTCTAAAAAATCTTTTCTTTTTTATTTTAATTTAATTAATTTGTTAATCGTAATTTAATTTCATTAAAAAGGGTCCAACGCCCTCGCATTCGATCGTAATTCCAATTCGCGCATTTATAATATTCATGTAATTCTCCCAAAGCCATGTAAATCATACATTTATATTTCTCGCACTTTATTTTATTTTCAAATCGGGTCCTGGATTAAATTTGGCGATGTGGACCCGCGCCTTTGTAATAGCGTAGGACCTTTATATTTCTCGCAACTTTTAAACTGTTAATTAAACTGCATGAAATAATGAATGTCAAAGTAAAAGCAACGCGTAGATCACCTATGACATGAACAAGATAAATGCAAATGAAAACGACACACAAATCACACACCACCCCTAGGGTACGCCTCACTGTTGCCTTGCCCCTAGAAAGGTGATCGTCGAGTAGAGGATGTTTTAGTAAGTCCTCATGATCCAGGAACCTAGCATGAGGGTAGCTTCTAAGGTGTCTTCCCATTGCTCCGGTGATCACCATGTCCCGAACCTTCGAATTGACCCGAACACCTCCAACGGTGGTGCTACCTACCTCTCAATGGTGGGATGGCACTACTTTAAGGACATTTACACAGACAAATTCCTTAGGGTAGGTAGAGAACTCTAGATACTTGCTCTAATTTCAAAAACAAATTCAAAAATACTTTTCACACCGACACCTTTTCAAAAAGCTTTCGAAAGCAACTTTTCAAACACTCTTGAGGACCGATACAAGAGTCGAACTGAAATTTTCAAAGAAACTTTTTTTAAACCCACAGTTGAAAAGCAAACAAACCATTTTGAAAACACAAGTGAGCAAGTATCTAAGAGCCCATGGATAACCATGGATAGAAAGGGTGTTAACACCTTCCCTTTCTATAAATCTACCTCCCGAACCGAGAGCAATCTCTATAAGGAATTTTTTTGTGCTTTTGTCCTTTCCATTTGGAGAAAATAAAAGACGGTGGCGACTCTTGCTTACCGCGACATTTCGCGAACCAGCGTTAAACAGTCAGTTCCAGATCCACCGATCACACTAAGAAACACACAAGTGAAATGGAAGTTTGAAGTTCTTAGTCAGAATATGCAACAATGGAGTTTTGTGATACAATTCTGAGTTTTTGTATGTTTTTGAGCTTGTGTATTCGTGTGTTTTGATGCAAAAAACTTGTGCATAAGTAAGGAAAAGGTTCCGAGGCTTGAGAGGGTAAGAATCACACAAGTACAAGTTATGGCTATGTTACTTGATTTTGAAGAAAAGTGAAAACACGGTTTCAAGGCAAAGTACAAGCATGGGCTGAGTTGTTTAGAGGTTTTAGACAAGTTTCTTTTGGGTTATAGATTGTGTATTGTGATACGGTGGGAGAACTGACTTGGGTGTTTTACATTTGATCGCAAATGTTACAGTTACCAAGAGTCGCCACCGACTTTTCTTTTATCCAAAAGGAAAGGTGAAAAAGCACATGAAAGACCTTTGAGATTGTTTCTTGAGTTCGAGGGGTAGATTATGAAAAGGGAAGGTATTAGCACCCTTTTCATCCATGGTTTTCCATGGGCTCTTAGTTACTTGCTAGATCACTTGCTTTTGTTTGAAAATGTGCTTTGTGTGGTTTTTTGAAAGTATTTTGTAAAGAGGCCTTTTTTTAGGCAAACTTTGTAATGATTTTCGTTCGTAAGAATGTATACAAAGATGTGATCTTTTGAAAATATTTTCAAGTTTGTAAGATATTTTGAAAGTGTTGGTGTTTGTTTTGAAAATAGCAAGAATGTTTTTGTTTTGAAATTGATCAAGTAACTAGGAACAATCTACCTACTCAAAAGTCTTTCATGTTCATTTCCTCTTTCCTTTGACATTGTTATCTTACCATTGATTTGATAAGTAAACTTATCTTTGGATGTAAAAGGAATGGGCGTGGGTCATCGTATAACCATGATTAGCAATGTTGCAAGATATCTTAGCATTTTTCTTTAGGGACTAAGATCTTTTTTGAAAGGCAACATAGATAGCGTCATCGAGGAACTATGATATTGTATTTGCTTGTTTTTGCTAAGACACCTTACATGCATAATATGGCCATTTTTGTAAGGCAGCCAAGTGGATTTACCCTAGGGGTGTTTGTGTGCAAGTGTATTGATTTTCATGCATTGTTTTGTCTTTGATTAGGGTTTGCTATTTGTTAGTTTTAGTCTTTCCATACAAAACCCTAATTACTAGCATTTGTATATAAAGCGATAAATTACGGAATTTAAAATTACTACGCTATTACATCATTTAGAGGAGGGGATGTACAAATTTAAAATGGAGAATATTGTAAGAATTTAAATCTAAATAAATATTACAACCATATTGAAATTTGAATAAATGTATAAAATGAACAAATAAAATACAAGAATAATGTAAATGTAAAAAGGAAAATATGATTTTTGTTTGTTTTTTTTATGGAAAGGGGTTTTTAACCTAATTAAATAAAATAATTAACTAAAAAATAAGAAAATTAAGATTATATTAGTAAACTAAATTAATTTAAAGAAAACAAGATTTTTAGGGGTTTTTTGTGAATTTAATTAAACTAGTAAATAAAAAATAATTAAATAAAAATCCTAAGTTCTAAATTGATTTTAATTTACAAAAATAATATAATAATAAATAAAAATTAAATTATCTAAGTATTAAAAAAAGAAATTAATTAAAGAAATTTTTTTTTATTCTTTTATTTTTGTAAAGAAAAATAAACTAAATAAATATAAATAATAAAATATAAATATTTTTTGAAATTTTATTATTAATGAAAATAGTAATAATAATAATATTAATAAAAATAACAAAATAATAATATGAAATAAAAATAAAATGAAGGAAAAATAAATAAAAATGGAAAATAAAATAAAGGGCCAGGGGGTGTGAATAACAAGGCATGAGGGGTCAGAAGTAGAAAAAAAAGTAAAGCCCAAAGGGGGGAAAGCCCAGCGCTGCAAAAAGTAAAAAAAATGTCAAAAATGAAAAAAAAATACAAAAAGGTCACGTTGGGGCTTGAACCCAGGACCTCATGGTGACAGGCGCACGCTTTAACCACTGGGGTGGTGATACATCCATTAAATTATGTAAAACAATAAAAATTTAATCTAAGTCTTACCCTAAATGTACTTCATCTTTAACCTCCAGGCAGAAGCCCTGCAACTTGTTCATTTCTCAACCATTTGCAAAAATGTAAACATGAAAGTTGTGTAACGATTCCAGAAATGTAAACAACTTAAACTAATTCTCAAAAATGAGCATGAATTTTGAATGGTACCAAATTCTGACCTAACTTTTCCAGGATATTCAGATTCAAAATTCTAACTCCTTAAGCAATATAAATGAAATCTAAAGACATGGTTAGCTTCAGGACAATCATACCTACATTTCTTATTCAAAAATGAACCATTAATGATGCATGTATGAAGAGTTCAAAAGTCAGAAAACTCACCTTGCAAGAGGGTATCGTGTTTTGAGTTTGAGAAGATTTTATTGAGTTCCAATGATTGGATTAGCTTCCTCAAGATCCCAGGAAGCTAATGTGATGCTTAGCTTGAGCTGAAAGTTCCTGAGGAGTTCTGGAGAAGTCCAAGTGCAAATATCTGTTTTTGAAAATGGAGGATGGTGTTAGTGGTGTTACAATCTTGTAACAGGGTGAGGGATGAGTTCTAAATGATGTTTAGAAGCTTTAGGAACAAAAAGGCTTGAAAACGCACGAGGGAGATTTGAGTTTCAAACATTTGGTCAGGTTATGCAAGAATGGAAGTATGTGATGCAGTTCTGAGTTGTTGGTGTTTTTAGGGCTTAAGCATGTGTGTGTTTTGTTTCCAAGGACTTGTAAATAAGTAATGAGAAGGTTTGTGTGCTTGGGAGGATCAGAAGTACAAGTTCTAGACTGATTGCTATGTTACTTGATTTTGAAGAAAAGTGGGAGCATGGTTCCAAGATGAAGTACAAGCATGGGCTGAGTGATTGTAAGGATTGATAAAAACTTATCTTTAGCTATAGGATGTGTATGATCAGAATAAAACCATTGCAAGGCTCAAGAATAAGTTTTGTGCATAAAGCTACTTTTTCAAAATGGCATTGTGCACTTTCTTCCTAAAATGGATATAAAGCATGACGTTGCATTGAATGATTGAGTTGAAGCCTCTAAAAGCTGTGCAAGCATTTAATTATGGAATGTCTAACAAGTTTGAGGCCTGTAAAGTATAGATTATACATCATAGGTTTGAATTTGAATCTTTGTTCATCACAAAATGACCTATAATTTTAGTTTGAAACCCTAACTTCCTCTCTTCGATTATCCCTGCTCAAAAATTATCTCAAGGAGTTTTTGGACATTTTAGAAAGCTTGTAATGTTCTCTAAAAACTCTCTTTGAATCACTTTTGAAAATTCCCCTTGGAACTATAAGAAAAAGTTCCATGAAGTTAGGTCAAAATCCTGCCTAAACTAGGGCAAAATTTCACTAAGTGTTTAATTTCAAGACCATGACTTAATGAATTAATAACTTGATATCCAAGAACTTTTATAATAAGTTGTGTAAATCAATGTTATAGATCTCATGTATATCTATAACTTTCATGTTGAAAGTTTCTTTTGAATCATCTTGTATCATGGTGAAAATTTTGCTCAAAGTTGTGAAAAAACATGAAGTTTTCAACACTTAGAAAAATTTCTAAGTTTGAAAACTTTGACTTTTCAAAATGAAATCTTGACTTTTTAATTTATTGATGAATAAGTTTCATATTTTGACATGTTTTGATTAATTGTGATCTTTGACACTTGATTTTGACCAAAAAGTCAAAGTTTGACTTTTCAGTGTACAATTGACTTTTGATCAGTTGACTAAAAATTCACTATCAATCCAATTGATTTTGAGAAATGTTTTGGGTCATGCCATTAGGTCAAAATTATGCAATTGAACTCTTGATATCATGTTTTAAACCAATTTACCATTTGCTAGGTCAAAAATCAAAAATTGCCCTTTCTCACTCAAAACCCTAATTTTGACCATTTTGCCCTTTTGATGATTTGATTAAATTTCTTGAGGAATTATGGTTCAAACTTGATAAAATGATACACATGAGTTTATAATGTTGATTTGGATCAAAAATTATGAAGTTTGACTGAAAATTGGCCATATTTGACTTTTTCCCTAACACAGCTGATTTTTAGGTCAACTGCTCAATTGACTGAGCAAAAATGTGATCCAAGACTTGAAACTTGACATGAGTAATCTTGGGGGTCCATAATGATCCATGAAAGTCATGTGAGGCATTTAAAGTTCAATTATCCTTGTGCAATCTCAAACCCTAATTTCAGTCATCAATGTTTAAGGAGGTGTCTTGAGCTGACCAAACCTTGTGCAGTCTTGAACCAAAGGAGATATTGTGAGAAAATATTTGGTAAATGAGAGGGAAAATTTTGGGGTACAACATCTTCCCCTGTTCAATCTTCTTAAACCTGAAGAGGTAGATTAGCGGATCCGCCATTCGTGGCTTGAAGGTTGAAGATGATTGGACACTAGAGTGCCCAGAAATTTGCACTCGAGGATGTGATGGTTGATGGTGTAGGGAATGGGCTTAAAGATGCAATTTTGAGAGGTGATGGAAAGTTGTTGGAGATGGGCTTGTATATGCCATCCAAAATGATTGTTGGTTGGAATAGAAGAAGTGTTAGAATAAATCTCTAGTTGATTAACACTGGAATAGTGGATGTGTTGGGTTGAGTATTAGAATAATATCCATAAATGGATTGTATTTGACTCGTATCTGAAAGTTGAATTTGAATGAGTATCAGAATGGCATCCGTATCTGGAGCGTATTTGAACTGTATCTTGAAACTGAATCTGGATGAGTATCAGAATGGCGTCCGTGTCTAGAGCATATCTGAACTGTATCTGAAAGCTGAATCTGAATGAGTATCAGAACAGCGTCCGTGTCTGGAGCATATCTGAACTGTATCTGAAAGCTAAATCTGAATGAGTATCAGAAGGGCATCCATATCTGGAGCGTATCTGAACTGTATCTGAAAGCTGAATCTGAATGAGTATCAGAATGGCGTCCGTATCTGGAGCGTATCTGAACTGTATCTGAGAACTAAATCTGAATGAGTATAAGAATGACATCCATGTCTGGAGCATATCTGAACTGTATCTGAGAGCTGAATCTAAATGAGTATCATAATGGCATCCGTGTCTGGAGCGTATCTGAACTGTATCTGAAAGATGAATGAGAAGAAACCCGTGCAGGATTGCTTCAGCTGGTCGTGTAGATAATTGTATTGGCTTGTTTCAGGTATTAATCTATGACCCTTTTGTAAATTGTTGATGATAGCCATCTGCTTACTGATCTTTCCTAAAGAGATGAAAGATTAGTTGTATGCAATGTCATGATGTATGAAATGCATTGTACAATGATGTTCTCAATAAAATGAATGAGATTATGTTGTATGCATTTGTGTTGTCAATGTTACGATGTATGGATGCGATGTATGGGCATGTAAGCTATGTTGCTGTAATATTGTTGGATTAGGGAAAATAAATCCCTGACTGCGGCTGGAGATGTGGAGTGTAAGTCTTCATGTTTTGAAGTGTTAATGAGTTGATGAGCTTTTATTTGTTAGATAAATAAACTCTGTTGTAAAGGAAATGTCGTGTATTGTTTGTGAAATCATGTTGGGGAATCCTGAGAAATTGGGCGACCTTTACTGGGGAGTGATAACTGGAAGTTTTGTTCCGCCATGGATGTGAGAGAGCTTGACATCATTAAGCTGCACACTGTGGGGGATTTTGTAGTCTAAAGATATTATCCTATTTCCTAAAGTCGTTAGTGATTGTCTTTCTATTTTTTGTTCATTTGTAAACAATAGTTACGTTCAAATGCATATGTTCAAAAATAAATCATTCGACGCTTTTGTAAACAAAACAAAGAAATAAATAAAAACAGATAGTTTTGCACTTTCAACGGGGTATCTTTGTATTAACTTGAATAAATCTTTTTTGTACAATGAGACGAACATTCTAGTAAGGGAATGTCGTCATAAAAAATGAAAATTTAATGCAAAGAAAAGATATATATGTGCAATAATCCCATGGGGTTCCCATTCTGCTATAGCCTTCGTGTCTCTGAGCGTCTTGTCCACTCGTTGTCTTGTCCGAATCTGATTGGACTGATTAGACCCGTTGAGTTTGTCAGTCGAAGCCAAAGGTTGCCTGTAAGGTGATCCAACGGGACATAGTCATATGCTTTAATTCCCTAACTTTTTCCTGGACCGCCCTTTCGGGTTTTCAGTCCACCGGGATACCCTTTTTTCCCCAAGTCACCCTTTCGGGTTTTCAACTTGTCGGGTGTATAGATTTTTTTTTGTTTTATCCCTAATTTTTTCCTGAACCTTTTTGGCGCCGGGATGCCCTTGTTTTGCCTAGGTGCGTCAACCTAGCGTGTTTCTTATGCGTAGTATATTTTGACTATGTCCGTGTTCACAGGGTGCGGCAGGTCATCGCCATCCATAGTGGTTAAGATCAATGCTCCACCAGAGAATATGCTTTTGATCACAAATGGTCCTTCATATGTAGGAGTCAATTTTCCCCTGGGATCACCCTGCGGCAGTATGATGCGTTTGATCACCAGATCCCCGACTTGATACACTTGGCGTCTGACCTTTTTGTTGAAAGCCTTGATCATTATTTTTTGATACATTTGACCATGACAGACAGCAGTAAGCCTTTTCTCATCAATCAAGTTCAGTTGATCAAGTCGAGTTTGGATCCAGTCATCTTCATTCAACCCCGCATCCTTCATGATTCTCAGAGAAGGGATCTAGACATCAATAGGCAAGACAGCCTCCATGCCGTGTACCAGAGAGTAAGGTGTTTCCCCGGTTGATGTGCGCGCCATGGTACGGTAACTGTGGAGAAAGAATGGTAGCATCTCATGCCAGACTTTGTAGGTTACTATTATTTTTTGTATGATCTTTTTGATGTTCTTATTGGCAGCTTTGACAACACCATTCATCTTTTGCCGGTAAGGGGAAGAATTATGGTGTTGGATCTTGAATTGAACGCACAGTGCAGTGACCATAGTATTGTTGAGATTCGTACCATTGTCTGTGATGATCCTCTCCGGGATACCGTACCAACAAATAAGATTCTGTTTGGTGAACCGGACGACAACGTTCTTGGTAACAGAAGCGAAAGAAGCCGCCTCAACCCACTTCGTGAAGTAGTCAACGGCCACCAAGATGAAGCGGTGTCCATTAGAGGTTGTTGGCTTGATTTCCCAATAATATTTATGCCTCACATAGCAAAGGGCCAAGGAGCCGTCAAGACATTCAAAGGAATCAGTGGCACGTGCACCTTGTCAGCATGGATCTGACACTTGTGGCAGGTTCGAGAGTGTTGATAGCAATCTGTTTCCATGGTAGACCAGTAATAACCTGCCCGTAGGATCTTCTTTTCCATCGTATGCCCACTGGAATGGGTGCCAAAAGTGCCTTCATGAAGATTAGCCATGATCTTTTCTGCCTCGACCTTGTCTATGCAATGAAGTAATACAGAGTCGTGGTTGTGTTTGTAAAGAATGCCATTACTGATGAAGAACTTAGAAGAGAATCTCCTTAAGAACTTCTTATCATTGACTGAAGCTCCCTCCGGATATTCTTGAGCCTCGAGATACCTCTTAACTTCATGGAACCAAGGTTGGTCCACTACTTCTTCAGTATCAATCTCGTGACAATAAGTTGGTTCATCCATCCGTTCAATGGTGATATGGGGAGCCTTGTTATCCCATTTGAGTTTAAACATGGATGAGATTGTGGCTAGCGCATCCGCTAGTTGATTTTCTTCTCACGGGAAATGCTCGAACGTAATCTTCTCGAAATGTGGGTTTAATGTCAACACATGTTCTTTGTAGGGGATAAGGTTAGGGTGTTTAGTGTCCCATTATCCTTTGATCTGACTGATGACCAAGGCTGAATCTCCGAATACACTTAAGGACTTGATTCCTAAATCTATGGCAGCTTTGAGACAAAAAATGCACGCTTCATATTCTGCCATGTTATTTGTACAGTTGAAGCAGATTCTTGAAGTGAAAGGAGTGTGACATCCTTCATGGTATATGAGTATAGCACCAATTCCATAGCCGAGTGCGTTAGACGCCCCATCAAAAACCAGGGTCCATCGGGATCCTTGTTCAGGTCCGTCATATGGTCTGAGTTCTTCACAGTTGTTTACCATCATGATGTCTTCATTTGGGAATTCGAACTTCATGGACTGGTAGTCATCCACAACTTGATGAGCAAGGTGATCGGCTAGCACACTGCCCTTTATTGCTTTCTGGGTAGTGTACTGAATGTCATATTCCGTCAAGATCATCTGCCATCTTGCTATTCTCCCAGAGAGGGCAGGTTTCTCGAATATGTATTTTATTGGATCCATATTGGATATTGTTGTACCCAAAAAATTTCCCTCTCATTTATCAAATATTTTCTCACAAAGATCTCTCTTGGTTCAAGACTGCACTAGGGTTGATCAGCTCAAGAAACCTCCTTAAGCATTGATGACCAAAATTAGGGTTTGAGATTGCACAAGGATAATTGAACTTTCAATGCTTAATATGACTTTCATGGATCATTATGGGCCCCCAAGATTACTCATGTCATGTTTCAAGCCTTGGATCACACTTTTGCTCAGTGAATTTAGCAGTTGACCTAAAAATCAGCTGTATTGGGAAAAAAGTCAACTATGGCCAATTTACAGTCAAAATTCATAATTTTTTATCCACATCAACATTATAAACTCATATGTATCATTTGATAAAGTTTGGACCACAATTCCTCAAGAAATTTGATCAAATCATCAAAAGGGCAAAATGGTCAAAATTAGGGTTTTGACTGAGAAAGGGCAATTTCTGATTTTTGACCTAGAAAATGATCAATTGGTTTGAAACATGATTTAAAGAGTTAAATTGCATAATTTTTACCTAATGGCATGACCCAAAACATTGCTCAAGATCAATTGGATTGACAATGAATTTTCAGTCAAACTATCAAAAGTCAAATGTACACTGAAAAGTCAAACTTTGACTTTTTGGTCAAGATCCAATGTAAAAGATCACAATTCATCAAAACATATCAAAATATGAAACTTATTCATCAAGAAATAAAAAATTCAAGATTTCATTTTGAAAAGTCAAAGTTTTCTAACTTAGAAATTTTTCTAAGTGTTTAAAACTTCATGTTTTTTCATAACTTTGAGCCAATTTTTCACCATGATGCAAGATGATTCAAAAGAAACCTTCAACATGAAAGTTGTAGATCTCCATGATATCTACAACATTTCTTTACACTACTTCTTATAAAAATGCTTGGATCTCAAGTTATCAATTCATAAAGTCATGGTCATGAAATTGAACACTTAATGAAATTTTGCCCTAGTTTAGGCAGGATTTTGACCTAACTTCATGGCACTTTTTCATATAGTTCTAAGGGGAATTTTCAAAAGTGATTAAAAGAGGGGTTGTATAGCACATTACAAGATTTCCAAAATGTCCAAGAACTCCTTGAGATCATTTGTGAGCAAGGAGAATCGAAGATCAGAACTTAGGGTTTCAAGTTGTTTTACAAGGCAGAATTTGTGATGCACAATGGACCAAATCACATAGCCATGCTGCATAATCTCACTTTAAAGGCTTCTAAATTTCAATTCAATCCTTAATTAAATGTTTACACAACATATGGAGCCATTGTCCAAGCATTTGAACTATTATCCAAGTTGCATTTCCATTTTTGGAAGAAAGGCACCATTGCTATTCTTGAAAAGTGGCTTTAATCACAAAGTCCACTCTCCTTGAGCATTGAACTTGTTCTTTCTGCACACACAAACCCTATAAACCCAAAGCAAGCATGTCCAAAGTACTAACCACTCTATGCAGCCTTGTACTTTGCCTTGGAACAAGTTGTTTCAACTTTGCTTCAAAAACAAGAAAGATGCTACAACATTTGATTTTCAAATTCTGACTTGTTATAAGACATAAAACCTCTTGCCTATAAATACATACACTATTTGCAAGATAACCCACGCATACACAAGCCCTGGAAACTCCAAAAACTCAGAACTACATCATAAACCACCATTGTTGCATATTCTGACAAAGAACTTCAAACTTCTGATTCACTCGTGCATTTTCTGGCCTTTGCTTCCAAAATCTTCCAAACATCATACATAAGCCATCCCTATCCCTGTTACACGACTGTAACACCATCTTCATCCATTTCCAAGTTCAAAAATAGAGCATCGCAGTTGGACTTCTCCAGACCATTTCAGCCACCCTTAGCTCAAGCCAGCCATTGCATTAGCTTCCTAGAGGTCCAAGGAAGCTAACCTGATCATCAGCACTGCCTGAAACAAGCTCAAATCCATTTCACAATTTCCAGTTTTGAGGTATTTTTCTTGAACTTCTACCTTCATATTTGGGCATTGTTAGGCTTGCATTTGTGAAGATAAAATATAGACATCATTGCCCTGAAACTATACATGTCCATAGATTTCATTTATTTTGATTGAGCTAGGAGAATTTTGAGTTTGAACTTTCTGAAATATTTAGGTCAAAATTTGGTACTTTTATAAATTCCCATTCATCTTTGATTTATAGTCTATTATATTTATATGTTTGAATTCGTGTGAAAAAATGGAGCAATTTTCATGTTTACATTTTTGCAAATGGTTGAGAAAAGAGCAAGTTACAGATCATTTGGCTGGAGGTTGAAGATGAAGTGTAACCAGGGCGCGTTTGTGTTATGTATTTACCCTTTCACACAAGTTAACGGACGTATCACCACCCCAGTGGTTAAATCGCACGCCTGTCACTATGAGGTCCAGGGTTCAAGCCCTAGCGTGACCTTTTTTTCCATTTTTTCACTTCTTTGACATTTTTTTGTTTGTTTGCAGCGCCTGGGCTTTCAACATTTGGGCCTATTTCTTTTTTTCTTTCTTTTACTGACTCTGATTTGCTTGTGCACCCCCTGGCCTTTTTTTAATTATTTCATTTTTCTGTTTTTTATTTTATTATATTTTATTTTCTTTAATATTTTTATTATTTATTATTATTAAAAAAAAGTTATTAATAGAAATCCAAAAAAAAAAATTTATTTATTATTCATACTTATATATTTTTATTTTCTCTATAAAACAAAAAGATTAAAAAAAAACATTTTCTTAAACAAATTAATTTCTTTTTTCTTAAATAATTAATATTTTCACTTAGGTTTAATTATCATTTTATTTTTTTAATTATTTAAAATTAATTTAGAACTTAGGTTTATTTTAGTTAATTAATATTCATATTATTTTCATTAATTTAAAACCTTTTTATAGAAAACCCTAAAAAATACATTTTTAACTTAATTTCCCTCTTAACTAATTTAGGTTTAAATTTTGTTTATTTTGTCATTAATCATCTCTCTTAATTAGGTTAAAACCCCTTTCATAAAAACAACAAAAAAATCATTTCTTTGTCCATTTATATTCTTGCATTTTATTTTCAATTTTGTACAATATTCAATATGGTTGTAATAGATAATTAGGTTTAATTTTCTTGCAATCCCCATTTGTAAATTTGTACACCCCCTCCCCTAATGATGTAATAGTGTAGTAATTTTACTTTTCGCAATTTATCGCTTTATATAAAGGCCAGTAATTAGGGTTTTGTATGAGAAGATAAAATCAACAAGTAGCAAACCCTAATCAAAGACTAAACAAAACATGAAAATCAATACACTTGCACACAAGCACCCCTAGGGTAAAATCTACTTGGTTGCCTTATAAAAATGGCCATATTATGCATGTGAGTTATCTTAGCAAAAGCAAGCAAAATACAAGATCATAGTCCCTCGATGACGCTATCTATGTTGCCTTTTCAAAATGATCTTAGTCCCTACAGAAAAATGCTAAGATACCTTGCAACATTGCTAATCATGGTTATACGATGACCCACACCCGTCCCGTTTACATCCAAAGATAGGGTTAGTTACCAAATCAATGGTAAGATAACAATGTCAAAGGAAAAAGGAAATGAACATGAAAGACTTTTGAGTAGGTAGATTGTTCCTAGTTACTTGCTCCATTTCAAAACAAAAACATCCTTGTTATTTTCAAAACAAACACCAACACTTTCAAAACATCTTTCAAAACTTGAAAACATTTTCAAAAGATCAAACACTTTGTACACATTCTCACGAACGAGAATCATTACAAAGTTTGCCTAAACAATGGCGTCTTTTCAAAAATAATTTCAAAACCACACAAAGAACAATTTCAAACAAAAGCAAGTGATCTAGAAAGTAACTAAGAGCCCATGGAAAACCATGGATGAAAAGGGTGCTAATACCTTCCCTTTTCATAATCTACCCCCCGAACTCAAGAAATAATCTCAAAGGTCTTTCCTGTGCTTTTTCACCTTTCCTTTTGGATAAAAGAAAATTCGGTGGCGACTCTTGCTAAACCGCAACATTTGCGATCAAACGCAAAACACCCAAGTCAGTTCTCTCACCGTATCACAGATATCAATAAAGTAGTATGAGTCAGCATATACTGTCTTAGCCGGCGAGCAGCCCATGGCAGAGCACAACAAGTTTTCTCGAGCAGTGAATATCTTGTTTCATAGTCAATAAACTTTTTGCTCAAGTAATAAATAGCATGCTCTTTTCAGCCAGACTCGTCATGCTACCCCAGCACGCACCCCATTGAATTTTCCAAAATATTTAGATACATGATCAAGGGTCTTCCCTCGATTGGTAGCATCAAAACAGGAGGCTCTTGCAGGTATTCTTTGATCTTGTCAAAGGAATTTTAGAATTCATCATTCCATTTGACTACTTGATCTTTCTTCAATAATTTCAAGATTGGTTCACAAGTAGCGGTCAAGTGAGAAATGAATCGAGAAATGTAGTTTAGTCATCCCAAGAATCCTATGACTTCCTTCTCGATACGAGGAGCAAGCATTTCTTGTATTGCTTTCACATTGGCAAGATCCACTTTGATACCTTTACCATTGACGACAAAGCCTAGGAGTTTACCAGACCTCACCCTAAATGTGCATTTATTCGAGTTTAACCTCAGCTTGTATTTCTTTAACCTCTCAAACAGTTTCTGTAAATGGTCAAGATGTTCCTCTTCAGTTTGAGATCTAGATATCATGTCGTCCATATAGACCTCTATTTCGTGATGTATCATGTCGTGAAATAGAGCTACCATGGCACGCTGATAGGTTGCCCCAGTGTTCTTCAACCCGAATGGCATAGCCTTGTAACAAAATGTGCCCCACTGTGTGATGAAGTTTTTTTTTCCATGTCCTCCGGCGCCATTTTGACCTGGTTGTAGCCTGAGAAACCATCCATGAATGAGAACACTTTATGCTATGCAGTATTGTCAACCAGAATATCGATATGGTGAAGTGGGAAATTATCCTTAGGGCTTGCCCTATTCAAATCTCTGTAGTCCATGCATATTTGCACTTTGCCGTCCTTTTTAGGCACGAGAACAACATTGGACACCCATTGTGGATAGGAGGTGACGACCAAGAATCCGGTGTTGAATTTTTTCATGACTTCAACCTTAATCTTTTCTGACATGTCTGGTCGCATGCGACGGACATTCTGTTTTACCGGAGGGCAGTCTACTTTTGTTGGTAGACGATGTACCACGATATCAACATCAAGTCTTGGCATGTCTTCATACGACCAGGCAAAGACCTTAACATAATCATGTAACAACTGAATCAGACGCTTCTTGACACTGGGTTCCAGATTGGCACCCACCCTGACTTCTTTCTTGTCTTCTTCGGTACCTAGGTTAACTGTGTCCACTGGTTCTTCGTGGGGCTGTGTGGTCCTCTTTTCTTGTTGTAGTAACCTGGAAAGTTCCCCCAGAACTTCACAATCTTCCTCACCTTCATCCTCGGCTTGGTAGATTATATTTTCAGAGTCACAGAAAGCCATATCAGAATCGTTACCCATGGGATCCCGAATGGATGTAGATCTGCATTTTAAATGTGAGTGTGTGTAAGAGTATAGCTATCTGTGAAAGAAATAAAAATGTAAAAAGAAAGACAAAGAGCACAAAGTTTGTATGCAAAAACATCCATGATTCATTGATGACATATGAAGATGAGGTAATAACCCTTACAAATGGACCGATGTGCCTTGGGTAAGACACAAGGTTTTAAAAGTCTGAATTGTTTAATTATTATAGGTCCGACAAAATTTAAAGACAATTACTGTGGGATAAAATTAATTGGGTCAAAAATTTTAGCTTCCCAGCTACTGCGTCTTCCGTTAATAGTTGGGAAAATCCATTCCTCTAGGTCTTAGCTGTCCTCATCATCCTCCACTGTGTTGACTCTGTGGTTGCTGATCTTCAAGGGTGGTCCCCCGGCATGAGCACGGCGTACAACTTTCTGGGCTCCTGAAGTGAAACCCAAACCAAATTTGTCAGATTTGTATGGGATATCCGGGAGTTGGCCCCAAATAGTACACCCACCTTCTTCAATCACTTCCTTGGAATCTTTTAGAGAAGACATCTTTAGCGGAGGTCTTATAATCTTTGGGACTTGGGAAACAACCTTGGTTACTGCCACGGTTTATGGGACTTCCTCGAAATGCTGAAATAGAGTTTCAATGAATTCACCATCCAATTCCACGTATCTGAAGGAGTTTAAGTGGCTGACTATATATTCCTCTTCTCAATGGACAGTAATGATTTTCCCCTCGGTTGGATATTTCAGCATTTGATGTAATGTAGAGGTAACATCACCAGCGTTGTGAATCCATGGTCGGCCCAATAAGCAGGAATAGGAAGGGCGAATGTCCATCACGTAAAAAGTTGAATCAAAGGTTCGGGTGCCAACTTTTATGGGGATGTCCACCTCCCCATGCACCATTCTCTCTGAACCTTCGAAGGCCCTTACCACTATGTTGCTGGGTTTTAAGGTTAATCCTTCATAGTCGAGCCTATCAAGAGCCTTTTTAGGCAGCACATTCAAAGAAGAACCGGTATCCACCAAGACATGGGCCAAAGTAGTGCCCCTTCCCCTGCATTCGACAGAGACATGCAATGCCTCGTTGTGTTTCCTCCCTCTAGGTGTCAGGTCAGCATCAGAAAAGCCTAAACCATGATCCACGGTCAAGCTGGCCACACAGTCTTGGAACTGATCAGTAGAGGTTTCTTGTTGTACATGGGCAGTTTTAAGAAATTTCAACAAGACCTCCGCATGAGCCTCAGAGCATAATAATAAAGCCAGCATGGAGATCTTTGACAGAGTCTGCCCTAGCTGTTCGACTACGTTGTAGTCGCTTCTCTTTATAATTTTCAGAATTTCTTCCATCTCATTTTGGGAGGCCTCAGGGATAGATACTGATTGCGCCTTCATCCGGACAGGCTCAACCAGAATGCCTTTGCCCCGAGTCTCGGTCAACTCAGTGGTAGGAGTGTCAGTAGGGGTAACCATAGGGATTTTAGTAGTAGTAGTGTCAACAGGAACAAAAACAGGGATGGTCACCGGACCGATAACAGTCTTCAGAGGAGAAATGTTTAGGGAGAATACTCTGCCACTTTGGGTTATCTTGTTGGTTCCTGCAATATTGTCGATGTCGGGGCCAGCCTTCTCAAAAATTGAGTCTTCAATAGCCAGCCAATCCTGTTTGACACCGTGATAGTAGATGTCGCCCCCATAATTCCATGGGACAGTGTTATCTGATGAGTATGGGATTTGTCCAGGCATAATAATCATCAGTGGAGCTACTTTAGGAACTGATGTAATCCTAACGGGTCTTTTGGTGGAGACCCTAGAAGGATTGGCGGAAATGGTTACTATTAAAACATCATTGTAATAAATGGTTGGAACGGGAGTATTTCAAACAAAATCTCGTTGCCATCCATTAGGCGTTGAACACCTGCTTTCAATAAATGACAGCCAGTTGGTAGGGATAAACAGAGGTGGAAGCTTTTGTCACAGCCCAGAAATAAACTGGCATTCAGAAGGTTCCTCTTGATAGTCAGGAGAGGAGTAACAAGTTCATCAACAAAAGTAACAAACGTATCATCTTCAACAATGTTAACATCACGGCCATGCTTGGGCATAGGAGCGGTGATAACATTTGGGATCTCAGGAGCATCGAATTAAATTTCTTTGGCTTCAAGAAGGTCTTGCACCTTGTTTTTCAAAGCCCAACAGTTGTTGGTATCATGGCCTGGACTTTCAGAATAGTAAGCACAGCGAGCATTAGGATGGTAATGAGGAGAGGTTGTGTTGGGATTCTTCAGAGCTTCTTTCAAAGTTACCAGATTAGATCTCAACAAATGTGGCAGGACTTGAGATAGTGTCATATTAATCTGGGTAAATTGCCTTACTGGTCTTTCTGTTCTTGGCTGGTTGCTCCTTTGTTGAGTAGGTGCATGCTTAGGGATCATGACATCCCCTACCATTGGACGGTGTTCAATTCTATCTTGATTTATTTGAGGATACACAGCACTAACTTCTTTCTTCCCAATAAATGGTTTTCTTACAGCAGCGGAGGATGCGTCTTTTTGAATCTTCCCACTCTTAATCCCATCTTCCACTCTTTCTCTGGTCAAGATTAATTCAGTAAATCCCGCTGAGGAGCTTGCACTTAGATGATTGAAAAATGGACCAGACAAGGTCCCTAGAAACATATCCACTAGTTCCCTTTCAGACAGGGGAGGTTGGACCCTTCCTGCTAAGTCCCTCCATTTTTGTGCGTAGTCTTTGAAACCTTCATTTGAAACCATAGCCATACTCTGGAGTTGAGTACGGGTGGGAGCAAGGTATGCATTATATTGATATTGTTTATAGATAGCAGCGGCAAGGTCTTCCCAATTATGGATATTGGCCCTTTCTAGTTCATATAACCAATCAAGTTGAGTCCCGGATAGACTATCTTGAAAGAAGTGTACCCACAAATCTCTGTTAGCAGTGTGAGGCTGTATCTTCCTCACATAAGATCAGAGATGCATATTGGGACACGAGACCCCGTCGTATTTAGCGAACACGGGTGCCTTGAATTTTGGTGGAATAACAATCCCAGATACCAAACCCGACTCTTCAAAGTCCAGCCCGAGCACTTTCTGAATTTCCATTGCCCTTAGACGTTCTTCCAGATGTTTGTATTTGTCGTAGGCCGGAGGATATTTCTCTTTAGAGTAATCTTCTTCTTCTTCCTCTTCAGATTCTAGCTGGGCAACCGCTCCCTTTCCTTTCACTTTTGGATTATCCTTTTCACCAGATGACGTTGCAAATTCTAGGGTCCATCTGGCTTGTCCTTGGAACCTTCTTCCCATATTCAGAACTCCGATTATTTTCTTTGCTTTCTTCTTCTTTTCTTCAACCAACAAAGTTTTCAGATCCTCTTGTCCTTTGGCTAGAGTCAAGAACATCTGTTGAAACTGAGCATTATGCGCCTGGAGGTCTTTTACTGTCTACTCGAGATCAATCTTACTGAAATAAACAGTAGAAAGATGAGAAGACCTGTTGTAAGAAACCTGTTTATGTTATGATGAATGGTAAATACATATGCAATGATTTCAAGGAAATTAGAGATTTAAATTTGCTTTAGACCAAAAAGGAACACACTTTATATTAAACAATTAAAGCTTGAGTACATCATGCCTCTTTTAGGCTTACAAATAAATACAAGAACTCTAAGATAAAAAAGTTATACGCATCCTCTTTGGTGTGATGTAGGCGTTCAGGCTCTGCTCCTCATGAAGTTGCTTAGTGAGTTCCAAAACCTTCTTCTCAGTGGCGTAAAATTGGGCCTCGAAAGTGTCTCGCTCCCCCTTAAGCTGTATCCAATCCCTTTGTAAGTCTTCAATAAAGGTGGGCATGTCAGGGTGTAGGATAGTGTATGGAACATCTCCTTCCACAATAGGCTCTATGATCACCGGGAGAATGGATGGGTAAGGCATTATAAGACTCTGAGCACGAGCTCATACCCATTTGAGGTAAGGCTCAAGAGGGATGGAATTATTATGCCCCAATGTCTTGTTATCTACCTTGTTCAACATCCTCCAAGCTCGGATAAATCTCTGGCAGTGACCTTAATCGTCGTTCTCGTAGTCAAATACCAAACCTTGAATGAGCATCTCATGTGGGCCTTTCCTTCGGGCGTAACCAAACTGTCTTAAGGCTAAGCAGGGGTTATAGGTGATACCTACCCTAATGCCAAATAATGGGACATTAGGGGATTCTCCATAACGGTTGACGATTGTAACATTCTCTATAGATCGGGAACACCAATGAATGTCTGAATGTTTGAGCGTCATCAACCTATGTGACCACCTGGAACCTTGATCGTTCCTCAATACAGATTGGGGAAGATGAGAAATAAACCATCTTTCCAAAAGAGGAGTACAACATATAAGGATACCTCTCTTCCTCATAGTGCGAGTGTGAAAATAATGTAGGATATCCCCTAACAAAGTAGGCACCGGGTTACGAGACATGAATATTTTGATGGTGTTCACATCTATGAGTTGGTCAGGATTTGGAAACAAAACTATCCCATAAATGAGGAGATCCACAATTTTTTCAAAAGCTTACAAATCCAAAGAGTTCCAATAGTTTTGGGCTTTCTCAAACAAGAACTTTTCTAGGAAACCCTTGACACCACTCCTTGTCTCCCAATTAGTTGTAATATCAGATGGTTGCAAGTGTAGAGCTTGAGCAATCTCTTCTGGCTTTGGGTCTCTTTCCGTACCATTGAAAGGTAGTTGATTGAGAATTAGAATCCTCAAGAGTTGGGAGAATTCTTCCAAAGTTGGCACAAGTTGATAATCGGGAAATGTGAAGCAATGGTGTAAAGGATCAAAGAACTGGAAGATCACTTTCGTCATGTCCTCATCAATGTTGGAAGTGACCAAGTTTAGTAGGCGACCATGTCTTTTGGTGAATGGAGAATCATCAGGAATCCTTGATGCTAGCTCTTTAAGTTGAGGAGGGATTCTTACAAGGTTGACTTGACTGGTTTTCCTGCGAATAGAGTCCATATCCTAAAAAACAGAACAAAGATAAATCCCAAGATCCTTGAAATGGTTAGTGAATATGAGTATGATGTTATGATGTTTATGATGTTATGTACAAGTAAATATATATACAAACAAAACAAACAAGTCCTTAGGTTTAGGCTTGCATGGATTCTCATAGGTAAGTACCCTCTTGAAGTTTAGTTGGCTCAAACTTGTCCTAGTAATAGTAACCAGGTTCTAAGGAGCTCAATATCATTGGTTTGTTTCCTTGGGCATTATTTCAGCACAAGCCTCTTTAATGGCGACTGAAATATCCCAAAAAACCAAACCTCAATGAGTGTAGTATCGAGTATCTACCAATTTTGGACTGCACCAAAGCTGGTCATATCACTACATCCTAATGGCCAAGTTGGTCAAGTAAAGGTTCTAAAAGTTCATTAGTGCTTCATGACATTACTCAGCAGCCCTGTATTCTCCTTGACAGCTCAAGGCTACCGGTACCCACAAATATGTTGCACTAACGTAGCTATTGCTTAGACCATGTCGGTATACCCTGCACAGTTTGCACAATATATTTCTACTTACCTATAATGTATCCCAAATTCGGGTAGAGGATTCAAACCCAAACAAAGAACCATAATGTAAAGCATACAAGTCAAACAATGAAAGCAAGTAAATGTGATCTAACCCTAAGGTAACTCCACTTTAAGAATTTCCCCCAGCAAAGTCTCCAGTTCTGTGATACGGTGGGAGAACTGACTTGGGTGTTTTGCGTTTGATTGCAAATGTTGTGGTTAGCAAGAGTCGCCACCGACTTTTATTTTACCCAAAAGGAAAAGTGAAAAAGCACAGAAAAGAACTTTGAGATTATTTCTTGAGTTCGGGGGGTAGATTATGAAAAGGTAAGGTATTAGCTCCCTTTTCATGCATGGTTTTCCATGGGTTCTTAGTTACTTACTAGATCACTTGCTTTTGTTTGAAAATGTGCTTTGTGTGATTTTTTGAAAGTATTTTGTAAAGAGGCCTTTGTTTAGGTAAACTTTGTAATGATTCTCGTTCGTAAGAATGTATACAAAGATGTTGATCTTTTGAAAATGTTTTCAAGTTTGTAAGATGTTTTGAAAGTGTTGGTGTTTGTTTTGAAAATAGAAAGGATGTTTTTGTTTTGAAATTGAGCAAGTAACTAGGAACATTCTACCTACTCAAAAGTCTTTCATGTACATTTCCTCTTTCCTTTGACATTGTTATCTTACCATTGATTTGGTAAGTAAACCTATCTTTGGATGTAAAAGGGAAGGGCGTAGGTCATCGTATAACCATGATTAGCAATGTTGCAAGATATCTTAGCATTTTTCTTTAGGGACTAAGATCTTTTTGAAAGGCAACATAGATAGCGTCATCAAGGGACTATGATCTTGTATTTTCTTGTTTTTGCTAAGACACCTTGCATGCATAATATGGCCATTTTTGTAAGGCAACCAGGTGGATTTAACCTAGGGGTGTTTGTGTGCAAGTGTATTGATTTTCATGCATTGTTTTGTCTTTGATTAGGGTTTGCTATTAGTTGGTTTTAGTCTTTCCATACAAAACCCTAATTACTAGCATTTGTATATAAAGCGATAAATTGCAGAATTTAAAATTACAACGCTATTACATCATTTAAAGGAGGGGGTGTACAAATTAAAAATGGGGAATATTGCAAGAATTTAAATCAAAATAAATATTACAACCATATTGAAATTTGAATAAATGTACAAAATGAACAAATAAAATACAAGAATAATGTAAATATAAAAAGGAAAATATGATTTTTGTTTGTTTTTTTTTATGAAAAGGGGGTTTTAACATAATTAAATAAAATAATTAACTAAAAAATATGAAAATTAAGATTATATTAGTAAACTAAATTAATTTAAAGAAAACAAGCTTTTTAGGGTTTTTTTGTGAATTTAATTAAACTAGTAAATAAAAAATAATTAAATAAAAATCATAAGTTATAAATTGATTTTAATTTACAAAAATAATATAATAATAAATAAAAATTAAATTATCTAAGTATTAAAACAAGAAATTAACTAAAGAAAATGTTTTTTATTCTTTTATTTTTGTAAAGAAAAATAAACTAAATAAATATAAATAATAAAATATAAATATTTTTTGGATTTTTATTATTAATGAAAATAGTAATAATAATAATAATAATAATAATAATATTAATAAAAATAATAAAATAAAAATATGAAATAAAAATAAAATGAAGGAAAAATGAATAAAAATGGAAAATAAAATAAAGGGCCATGGGGTGTGAATAACAAGGCAAGGGGGGTCAGAAGTAGCAAAAAAAGTAAAGCCCAAAGGGGGGAAAGCCCAGCGCTGCAAAAAGTAAAAAAAATGTCAAAAAAAATGAAATAATGCAAAAAGGTCATGTTGGGGCTTGAACCCAGAACCTCATGGTGACAGGCGCGCACTTTAACCACTGGCGTGGTGATACATTCATTAACTTATGTAAAACAATAAACATACAATCTAAGTCTTGCCCTAAATGTACTTTATCTTCAACCTCTAGGCAGAAGCCCTGCTACTTGTTCATTTCTCAACCATTTGCAAAAATGTAAACATGAAAGTTGTGTAAAATTTCACCACGATTCCAGAAATGTAAACAACTTAAACTAATTCTCAAAAATGAGCATGAATTTTGAATGGTACCAAATTTTGACCTAATTTTTCCAGGATGTTCATATTCAAAATTCTAACTCCTTAAGCAATATAAATGAAATCTAAAGACATGGTTAGCTTCAGGACAATGATACCTACATTTCTTATTCACAAATGAACCATTAATGATGCATGTATGAAGAGTTCAAAAGTCAGAAAACTCACCTTGCAAGAGGGTATCGTGTTTTGAGTTTGAGTAGCTTTTAGTGAGTTCCAATGATTGGATTAGCTTCCTCAAGTTCCCAGGAAGCTAATGTGATGCTTAGCTTGAGCTGAAAGTGCCTGAGGAGTTCTGGAGAATTCCAAGTGCAAAGATCTGTTTTTGAAAATGGAGGATGGTGTTACAATCTTGTAACAGGGTGAGGGATGAGTTCTAAATGATGTTTAGAAGCTTTAGGAACAAAAAGGCTTGAAAACGCACGAGGGAGATTTGAGTTTCAAACATTTGGTCAGGTTATGCAAGAATGGAAGTATGTGATGCGGTTCTGAGTTGTTGGTGTTTTTAGGGCTTAAGAATTTGTGTGTTTTTTTTCGAAGGACTTGTAAATAAGTAATGAGAAGGTTTTTGTACTTGGGAGGATCAGAAGTACAAGTTCTAGACTGATTTCTATGTTACTTGATTTTGAAGAAAAGTGGGAGCATGGTTCCAAGATGAAGTACAAGTATGGGCTGAGTGATTATAAGGATTGATACAAACTTCTCTTTAGCTATAGGACGTGTATGATCAGAATAAAACCATTGCAAGGCTCAAGAACAAGTTTTGTGTATAAAGCTACTTGTGATACGGTGGGAGAACTGACTTGAGGGTTTTGAGTTTTATCGCAAATGTTGCGGTTAGCAAGAGTCGCCACCGACTTTTCTTTTATCCAAAAGGAAAGGTGAAAAAGCACAGGAAAGACCTTTGAGATGTTTTCTTGAGTTCGGGGGGTAGATTATGAAAAGGGGAGGTATTAGCACCCTTTCCATCCAAGGTTTTCCATGGGCTCTTAGTTACTTGCTAGATCACTTGCTTTTGTTGTTTGAAATTGTGTTTGGTGTGGTTTTGAAAGTATTTTGTAAAAGAGGCCATTCGTTTAGGCAATCTTTGTAATGATTCTCATTCGTAAGAATGTATACAAAGATGTTTGTCTTTTTGAAAATGTTTTCAATTTTTGCAAGATGTTTTTAAAATGTGTGTGTTTGATTTGAAAGTAGCAAGGATAGTTGTTTGATATGGAGCAAGTAACTAGAAGTAATCTACCTACTCAAATGTCTTTCTTGTGCATTTTCTATTCCTTTGACATTGTTGTCTTACCATTGGTTTGGTAAGCAACCCTAGCTTTGGATGTAAACGGGACGGGCGTGGGTCATCGTATAACCATGATTAGCAATGTTTGCAAAGTATCTTAGCATTTTGAGGGACCAAGATCATTTTGTAAGGCAACTTTTTGAATAGCGTCATCAAGGGACTATGATCTTTATATTTGTTTGTTTTGTCAAGATACTTCGCGTGCGTAATATGGCCATTTTTGTTTTAGGCAACCAAGTGGAGAAACCCTAAGGATGCTTGTGTGCAAGTGTATCATTTTCACGCTTTGATTTTATCTTGTATTTAGGGTTTTCTATTTTGCTTTGTTTCGATCTTATCATACAAACCCTAATTACTAATCATGGCATGTAAAGCGATAAATTGCATAATGTAAATATTACTAAGCTATTACAACAATTTTATGGGAGGGGGGAATACAAATTTGAATGGGGATTTGCAAGAATGTAAACCTAAATAAATTATTACAACCAAACCGAATTCGTACGAATTAGAATAAATACAATATTTAAAGATGCAATATAACATACATGTAAAAAAGATTTTTGTTTTGTTTTTATGTAAAATAAATTTTAATCTAAACCTAAAAATGTAAGGAAAAGAAATTAACTTTTTAAAAGTGATGCTTAACCCTAATTTCTATTTCAAAAGAAAATAAAGTTCATATGTATTATTTTTATGTATTTTTTATATCAAAAATAATAAATAATAAATAATATTGAATATAAAAATATAAAGTTCTTATATATGCAAAAATAAATACTTATAAGTATGAAATGAAAAATAAATTAAACTAAACATGTTTTAATTATATCTTACAAGTTTATTAAGAAATATATGGTATATATTAAAAATAAAATATATTTCTATGTGAAAAATAAACTAAAATAAAAATAAAATGCAATATTATGAAATTTACATTTTTTAAGGATTTTTTATGCATCTAAGAAAATATTTAATATATTAAAAATGAAAATAAAACAAATAATATAAAAAAATTGACAGGGGGTGATGTAGCAAAACTGACAGCAATGTTAGCAAAAAAATCATGGCCCAAAAGACCAATCCCAAACCTGCAAAAAATAGAAAAATGAAAAGGAGAAAAATGTGAAAAACACAAAAGTAGCGCCCAGGTTCGAACCCAGGATATGGGTCTCACCAGCACGCTACTTTGCCACTAGGGTGGCTATACATCCATTGTCTTAAGGGAAGCAAAAATAAGATAACATGTAACAAGTCCTTGCCCTGTACTTCATCTTCTTCCCCAAGCTTGGCCAGACATCCTGTAACTCTCTCATTCTTCCATGAAAATGAAAACTCATAACATGAAAGTTGTAGTACTTGATCTCACGATTCTAACCATATAAGTTATGTTAACTAACAATCAAAGGTCAGAAATAATTTTAACAACCCTAAATTTAAACCTAATATTTTCAGAAACTTCAAGTTCTAAATTCTCTCAACTCAAGTAAAATAAATGCGAGATAAAGATATGTACAGTTTCGTTGCAATGAGTACTACATTATTTATTCATAAATCATGGACAATGGTTGCCTGTACAAGGAGAGAGAAGTTGAGATTTTACCTCCTTCAGTTGGAATCATGGATGGAACTGGAGTGAGTTTGATAGAGGCCTGATGCTTGCTTGAGCTTCCTTGAACTTCCTTGAATGTATTCCCACCCTTGCCTTGCTCTGAAAGTTCCTGAAACTCCTTGGCCAAGTCAACCTACAAGCTTTGAAAACAAAAATGGCAGATGATGGAGAAGTGGTTACAGAACAGGGATGAAGGTCTAGATTGGTTTGATATCAAGTAGGTAAGATGTTTTGATGATCAAGAATGGAAACACACGAGCCAAATGAGAGATTGGTATGCTTATGCCAAAAACTGCAAGTTTAACAGTTTTCTGGTGTTTTTGAGCTTGGGAGTGTTTCAGGCCTTTTCTAATCGTGTCTTGTGTTGTATTATGTTTGTATATTAGTATGGAATCAGTTTCATGTCATCCCTCCAACAGATGTGCCAGCTCTAGCCTTTTTCCAACCTTTCTTGTTTTTGAAGTAAAGTGAGTGGACAAGGCTTACCATGCTTGTACTTGCTTTATTAGGGTTGGTATAAACTTGTAAAAATTTCCTTATGCCTGTAATACTTGTATGTACAATGGAGACAGGTTCAATGCTCAAGAATTGGAAAGTGGCCAAAGTTGAGCTTTTCCAAAATGGCACTGGTTACTTTATGCCATTTATGGAATTACAACTTGGGTAATGGCTCTAGGGCATGGATAAAAGCTTTGTCAACTGAGTAAGCATTAAATTAAGGAGTGAGGAACAAGTTTGGTACCTGTAAAGCATGGATTAGACAACATAGGTACTGATTGGAACTTTGTTCTTCATGAAATGGCTTGGATAAAAGTGAGAAATTGCCAACTTCATCTCTTCGATTCTCCCTACTCAAAAATGATCTTGAGGATTTCTTGGACATTTTGGGAAGCTTGCATTGTGCTCTATAATTCATATTTGAAATGCATTTTCAGACACCTCTTGGAACTAGGTGAAAAATGGCCATGAAGTTGGGTCCAAAACCTGCCTAAATTAGGGCAAAATTTCACTAAGTTAATTAGTTCATGACCATGTATTCATAAATTTAAATCTTTAGATCCAAGCATATTTAGGCAAAAGTATGTGAAGCAAAGTTGTAGATTTCATGGAGGTCTACAACTTTCATGTTGGGAACTTTCCTTGAATCATTATGCATCATGGTGAAAAAATGGCCTAAAGTTGAGAAAAAAACAAGAAATTTTCTATACTTAGAAAATTTCTAAGTTAAGAAAATTTTCAAATTTAAACCCTAATATTCAAATTTGGATTTCTTGATGAACAAGTTTCACATTTTGACATGTTTTGATGAATTATGACCCTTGGCACTTGATTTTGACCAAAAAGTCAAAGTTTGACTTTTTAGTGTACAGTTGACTTTTGATCAGTTGATTGTAAATTTCATCTGTCAATCCAATGAAATTGCAATATTTTGAGCCATTTAACAAGGTCAAGATGATTCAATTGAATCCTTGAAATCATCCTTTAACTCAAATGTTCATTTTCTAGGTCAAAAATCAGAAATTGCCCTTCCTTAGTTAAAACCCTAAATTTGACCATTTTGCCCGTTTGGTGATTTGATCAAATTTCTTGAGGAATTGTGATCCAAACTTGACCAAATGATACATATAGGTTTAAAATGTTGACGTGGATAAAAAATTATGAAGTTTGACTGTAAATTGGCCATGGTTAACCTTTTCCCCCAATATAGCTGAATTTTAGGTCAATTATCCAATTGATTGATCAAAATATGATTCAAGGCTTGAAACTTGTCATGAGTGATCTTAGGGGTCCATAATTATGTTTGAAAGTCATATGAAGCATTGATAGTCCAAAAATCCTTGTGCAAACTCAAACCCTAATTTTGGGCTATTAGTGCAAGATGAGATGTCTTGAGCTGATCAAACCCTAGTGCAGTCTTGATCCCAAGGTGATCTTGTGAGCAAATTCTTGATAAGTGAGAGGGAAAAGTTTGGGGTACAACAGCTGCCCCTGTTCAATCTTCTTAAGCATGAAGAGTTAGATTGGCTAGTTGTGAAATCAAGCTTCTCGAATAAGCTTTTGTTTTGATGAAGACAAACCATGGCTAACAAAGAAGGCAAAGATTTTGATCAAGCATCTAAGCATATAAGGATCATATCTTCAATCAAAGCTCTCAACATCTTTAAAGATACAATAATATTATCTAATTGATCTTAAGATATAGATGCTCAAAAATGAAAAAGAAATGTTTAAGAATCATTACTCAAGCTTTTCAAAGATAAAATTTCACTTTTCTTATGCATGCAATCGATTTACATCTTAGTGCAATCGATTGCACTCTTGAAAATTCCAAATCTTTTGCTTCTGTTTCTTCATGCAATCGATTACATTGTTTGTGCAATCGATTGCACACTTAAATTTTTCAAAACGTTTGGTTCTGACTTTGCATGCAATCGATTACATAGTTGGTGCAATCGATTGCACTCAGTTAAATTTTGCTACTGACTTTGTATGCAATCGATTACATTGTTAATGTAATCGATTGAACTCTTAAAATTTTGAAAATATATCTGCTGAAAAACTTGTGCAATCGATTACACTAAAGGTGCAATCGATTACACACTGCACGAATTTGAAAAATAACAGCTTTATTCATGCCTTTTGATCATGCCTTTTCATTACATCTTTTCACTCAAACATGGTATTTGTTCATGATACATTTCCAGATCTTCATGATGTTTCAAAGGGGTGTTATGAACATATAAATATTCAATTTCAAACCAGATCTAACACCTTCTTTCATAAATATTTTCTGAACTTTCAAAATACAAACTCAAACATTATTCATTTTCATGCATAAGTTTTCTGCAGATTTTCATACTTTAAACAGAAAACTTTGAGCAAATATATCTTGAGTCTTTGTACAATATTATTATTGAAAGAAGAAGATTATACATTGTTAAAATCACTCTTAGTGATCAATATACTCTACTCACTCAAACTCACAAATTGATATTTACTTACTTATTTTCCAGGATTGTTGGAATTAAGTTTAAGTGTTTTTGTTGAAATCTTGTCTTTCCAAGTTGTTGGATACAAGTGTAGTTACATTGAGAGGATTGTTCTCATAGGTAGCTTAGTGAAAATCCAAGAGGATGGTTCTTGGTCCAAGAGGATTGTTCTTGGTGGTTTTATTGGTTAGAGTCTTGTATAGAAGGACTAGGGTGTCTTGTCTTGAGATCTAACAATAAGGAAATCTCTTTCATGTTGAAAGGGGACTGGTGTACTCTCGGATTGTGAGGGGAACTAGGATACATCTCTGTGTTCTTTACTTTTCCGCATTTATCGCTTTCATCACTAGCCATAAACCAGAAAAGAAAGAAACACAATTGTAAACTCATACACTAAACCAGAAAAATAATATCCATGTCACTAAAACGGTAAAACTTTTAAAGCACCTAATTCACCCCCCCCCCCCCCCTCTTAGGCGCACTCTCATACTTACAATTGGTATCAGAGCAGGTTATATGTAACCAGCTCCTAAAAGATCCAGAATGGCTTTTGCAAATCATAATCCCGTTTTTAGAGATGGTGGTAGTAACAACAAGCCTCCTCTATTTTGTGGTGAATATTTTGACTTCTGGAAAATTTGCATGAAGGCGCATCTAGAAGCACAAGGAGAAGAAATATGGGATGCCATTGAAAATGGTCCATTTATCCCTATAACGGTAATCAATGGTGTTGGCTCATCAAAGCCTAAAACTGCATGGGACGATGATGATAAGAAGAAAGTTCTCTATGACAAAAAGGCAATAAACCTTCTTCAAGGTGCACTTAGCATGGACGAATTCTTTCGTGTCTCGGCATGTAAAATGGCAAAAGAAATATGGGATACCTTGGTAGAAACTCATGAAGGAACCACTGAAGTTAAAAGATAAATATTAAATACATTTAGTCAAGAATACGAACTATTCAGAATGCAGCCTCGAGAATTAATCCTCGACTTACAGAAAAGATTTGTACACTTGACAAATCATTTGAAAGCACTCGGTAAGACTTTAACTAATGATGAACTTAATCTTAAAGTGCTTAGATCTTTATCCAGGGAATGGCAACCAAAAGTGACAACAATATCCAAGAAGAAGAATCTATCCACAATGACTTCCGCCACTTTGTTCGGAAAACTTCAAGAATATGAGACGAAACTTGCAAGACTCGAAAAGCATGAAATCCAAGTAAAAGATTCAAAAAACATGGCTCTAAATACAAGGATAAAAAATAATGATAGCCATCAAGAGGATGAATCCACTAGTAGTGAAGATGATGATCTTATCAAGAAGATTGAAAAGGTTCTACGAAAAGAAAGAAAAAGGGAAGCACCAACAAGGAAGGTTATATGCTTTGAATGTGGAGAAAAGGGACATGTTAAAAGTGAATGTCCTACACTTGAAAAGAAGAAGAAATGTTTCAAGAGAAATAAAGAAAAAAGTCAAAGAAAGCATATATTGCATGGGAAAGTTCATCTTCTGATTCCGAAAACAATCAACATGCTAATCTTGCATTGATGTCCTTACACCATTCCGATAATGAAGACAATGAGGTTAGTAATGAATTTTCTCTTTTTGATAGTGATGCACAAGGTGCTATAGATGAACTATTGAATGAATGCAAAATTCTATATAAAACTATTTCATCACAAAAGAAACAAATTTCATCCTTAGAAGAAAAATATGATTCTATGGAAAAAGATTTCAAAGAAGAAAAACAAAAATCAAGTGATGAACAAAAACATAATTTTGTATGCAAAAATTGTGATTCACTCTCTTTCCAAATTGTCCAATTAAAAAGAGTCATTGAAAGATATGAAAAAGGACAAATTGGATTGGAAGGAGTTCTTAGCCAACAAAGATACTCTAATGATAAAAGTGGACTTGGATATTCAAATTTTCAAAACCAAGTTCCAACAAAACTATCTTTGTTAAGGCTAGTGATCAATCATCCAAAGAGAAAGTGAACAAACCTAAAATAGTTCGTCACTATCCTAAAAAGAAAACATTCTCTAAGAAGAAATCTTATCCTTCTAGATATAGAAGTAACTTTGAACCTAATTGTTTTTATTGTGGTATGGTTGGTCATACACCTAATGCTTGCTATGTTAGAAACTTTAGTATGGAAAGTGGGCATTATGTGTGGGTTAAGAAAGTAACTAACTATGATGGACCCAAAGCACATTGGGTACCAAATCAAACTTAATTTGTTTTGTAGGTATGCTTGAAGACCACATGAAATATTTGGTATCTTGATAGTGGTTGTTCAAAGCATATGACGCGAGACATATACTAACTTTCAAATCTAGTTCAAGTCCAAGGATTATTTCACATATGGGGAATACCTTAAAGGAAGAATCCTTGGCAATGGCAAAGTTGATATACTAACTTTCATATCCATTGAAGATGTATTTTATGTTGAAGAACAAAAGACAACTTCTAAGTAAAAGACAACTTTGTGACAAATGCTTCAACATCATGTTTTGATGAAGATATCTACTATATGCATTTATCAAAGGATGATAAAAAAAACATCATGAAGCAATATGGCTATGGTTAAGCTTTCAATACTATTACATATATTTTGTCCATTTTTTATGCATCTTTCCCTTCTTTTTGATAATGTCAAAGGGGGAGAAGGATGTTATACTTTATGCTTGTATTTCCTGTGTCTTAATTTTCAAGGTACTCTCCAATCAAGATGAAGAATTGCAAAGGATTCCAACCCTCTCCTACATAGGGGGAGTTTTGCATCTTAGGGAGAGAAGCTCTTCCGGAAAGTACATCGCATAAAGAAAGATTGTTTGTCATCATCAAAAAGGAGGAGAATTTGAAATCAAGCTTCTCAAATAAGCTTTTTTTATGAAGACAAACCATGGCTAACAAAGAAGGCAAAATTTTTGATCAAGCATCTAAGCATCTAAGGATAATATCTTCAATCAGAGCTCTCAACATCTTTAAAGGTACAATAATATTATCTACTTTGATCTTAAGATATAGATGCTCAAAAATGAAAAAGAAATGTTTAAGAATCATTACTCAAGCTTTTCAAAGATAAAATTTCACTTTTCTTATGCATGCAATCGATTTACATCTTAGTGCAATCGATTGCACTCTTCAAAATTCCAAATCTTTTGCTTCTGTTTCTTCATGCAATCGATTACATTGTTTGTGCAATCGATTGCACACTTAAATTTTTCAAAACATTTGGTTCTGACTTTGCATGCAATCGATTACATAGTTAGTGCAATCGATTGCACTCAGTTAAATTTTGCTACTGACTTTGTATGCAATCGATTACATTGTTAATGCAATCGATTGCACTCTTAAAATTTTGAAAATATAGCTGTTGAAAACCTTGTGCAATCGATTACACTAAAGGTGCAATCGATTACACACTACACGAATTTGAAAAATAACAGCTTTATTCATGCCTTTTGATCATGCCTTTTCATTACATCTTTTCACTCAAACATGGCATTTGTTCATGATACATTTCCAGATCTTCATGATGTTTCAAAGGGGTGTTATGAACATATAAATATTCAATTTCAAATCCAGATCTAACACCTTCTTTCATAAATATTTTCTGAACTTTCAAAATACAAACTCAAGAATTCTTCATTTTCATGCATAAGTTTTCTGCAGATTTTCATACTTTAAACAGAAAACTTTGAGCAAATATATCTTGAGTCTTTGTACAATATTATTATTGAAAGAATAAGATTATACATTGTCAAAATCACTCTAAGTGATCAATATACTCTACTCTCTCAAACTCACAAATTGATATTTACTTACTTATTTTCCAAGATTGTTGGAATTAAGTTTAAGTGTTTTTGTTGAAATCTTGTCTTTCCAAGTTGTTGGATACAAGTGTAGTTACATTGAGAGGATTGTTCTCATAGGTAACTTAGTGAAAATCCAAGAGGATTGTTCTTGGTCCAAGAGGATTGTTCTTGGTGGTTTTATTGGTTAGAGTCTTGTATAGAAGGACTAGGGTGTCTTGTCTTGAGATCTAACAATAAGGAAATCTCTTTCATGTTGAAAGGGGACTGGAGTACTCTCAGACTGTGAGGGGAACCAAGATACATCTCTGTGTTCTTTACTTTTCCGCATTTACTGCTTTCATCACTAGCCATAAACTAGAAAAGAAAGAAACACAATTGTAAACTCATACACTAAACCAGAAAAATAATATCCATCTCACTAAAACGGTAAAACTTTTAAAGTACCTAATTCACCCCCCCCCCCTCTTAGGCGCACTCTCATACTTACACTAGTTTTGCCATTCGTGACTCGAAGGTGGAAGATGATTGGACACTAGAGTGTCCATAAATTTGTACTCGGTGATGTGATGGTTGAGGGAATGGGCTTAAAGATGCCATTTGGAGAAGTGATAGAATCTTGTTGGAGAAGGGCTTGTAGATGCCATCCAAGAATGTTTGTTTAATTGTAAGTTATAAGCTGAAAGAATGAGTATCAGAATGGCATTCGTACCTGGAGCGTATCTGATCTGTATCTGAACTTGAAATCTGAATGAGTATCAGAATGGCATCCGTGTCTGGAGCGTATATGAATTGTATATGAAAGCTGAATCTGAATGAGCATCAGAATGGCATCTGTATCTGGAGCGTATCTGAACTTGAAATCTGAATGAGTATCAGAATGGCATCCGTATTTGGAGCGTATTCGTACTATATCATGAAAGCTGAATCTGAATGAGTATTAGAATGGCATCCATGTCTGGAGCGTATCTGAACTGTATCAGATTGCATATTGTTAATGGTAGCTGTTAATCTTATCCTGAAAAGGGTAAAATGTTAGCTGGAACACAAAATTATGTTGCATGAAATGTATGATGCAATATATGTGTTTTTATCAATGTTTATGATATATGGATGTAATGTATGCGCATGTAAGATGATTTGTTGTATTTCTGTATGATTGAGGAAAATAAATCCTTGACTGCTGCTGAGGATATATGGATTCTTCATGTCTTGAAGTTGAAGTACTAACAAAATTCTATTTTGAGAGCAATGCCACATATTGCTTTGAGGAATCCTGAGAAATTTGACGATCTCTACTGGGGATTAGTAATTTGAATTTTTAGTTCCGCTGAGGATCTAAATGACGTACTATGAGGATTGCTTATGGAATAGCCTGGAGACGTTTTCCTATCCTTTCAAACTATCAGTAATTGTCTTTCTCATTTTTGTTTATTTGTAAACAGTAATTATGTTCAAATGCATATGTTCATTAATGAATCGTTGGACGTTTTTGCAAATAAAACACAAGTGTAAAGAAAAAAGACAAATAGTTTTCTGTACTTTCAAAGAGATATCTTTGTATTTAACTTTGAATAAGTATTTTGTACAAAGGAGACAGACATCCTAGTAAGAGGATGGTGCCATAAAAGTAATAAAATTTTATACAAAGAAAGATAGCTATGTGTGATAATCCCATGGGGTTCCCATTCTGCTATAGCCTTCGTATCTCCGAATATCTTGTCTATTTGTTGCTTCGTCCAAAGATAATTGAATTGATCAGAAACTCCGAGTTTGTCAATGGAAGTCAAAAGGTTGTCCGCAAAGTGATCCGACGAGACATAGTCATACGCTTTAATTCCTTAACTTTTGCCTGGACTGCCCTTTCGGGTTTTTAGTCCACCGGAAAACCCTTGTTTGCCCAAGTCGCCCTTTCGGGTTTTCAACTTTCCGGGTGTACAGATTTTTTTAAATATTTTATCCCTAATTTTTGCCCGAACCTTTTTGGTTCGCCGGGATGCCCCTGTTTTGCCTAGGTGTGTCAACCTAGCAGGTCTCTTATGCGTAGTATCTTTTGACTATGTCCGTGTTCGCAGAATGTGGCAGGTCATCGTCGTCCATGGTGGTTAAGATCATTGCCCCACCGGAGAAGATGTTCTTGATTACAAATGGTCCTTCATAGGTAGGAGTCCATTTGCCTATGGGATCACTTTGTGGTAAGATAATACGCTTTATCACTAGATCTCCAACTTGATATACCTGGCATCTGACTTTCTTGTTGAAAGCCTTGATCATTCGTTTTTGATACATATGACCATGGCAAACAGCAGTAAGTCTCTTTTCATCAATTAAGTTTAGTTGATCAAGTCGAGTCTGGATCCAATCGTCCTCATTCAAACCTGCATCCTTCATAATTCTCACAGAGGGGATCTGAACCTCAATAGGCAAGACAACCTCCATGCCATAAACCAAAGAATAGGGTGTTTCCCCAGTTGATGTGTGAGTCGTGGTACGATACCCGTGGAGAGCAAAGGGTAGCATCTCATGCAAGTCCTTGTAGGTAACTGTCATTTTCTATATGATCTTTTTGATATTTTTATTTGCAGCTTCAACGGCACCATTCATCTTTGGCCAATAGGGGGATGAATTGTGATGCTGAATCTTGAACTGCTCATACAAGGCGATGATCATAGTATTGTTAAGGTTGGTACCATTATCAGTGATGATCCTTTCTAGGATACCGTACCGGCAAATGAGATTTTGTATGATGAAGCGGGCAAAAACATTCTTAGTAACGGATGTGAAGGAAGCTGCTTCGACCCATTTTGTAAAATAGTCAAAGGCCACTAGAATGAAGCGGTGTCCATTGGAGGCTGTAGGCTTGATCTCCCGAATCATATCAATTCCCCACATAGCAAAGGGCCAAGGAGCCGTTAAGACATTCAGAGGAACCGGAGGTACATACACCTTGTCCGCATAAATTTGACACTTATGACAGGTCCGAGAGTGATGATAGCAGTCTGCTTCCATGGTAGACCAATAATAGCCTGCCCGCTGGATTTTCTTCGCCATCGTATGCCCACTGGAGTGAGTGCCAAAAGTACCTTCGTGTAATTCAGCCATAATCTTTTTAGCCTCAATCTTATCCACACACCGGAGAAGAATGGAGTCATGATTACATTTGTATAGGATGCCATTACTCAGGAAGAACTTAGTAGAGAATCTCCATAAAAACTTTTTATCATTGATTGAAGCTCCTTCTGGATATTCTTGAGCCTCGAGATACCTCTTGACTTCACGAAACCAAGGCTGGTCCATTACTTCTTCAGTATTAATCTCGTGACAGTGTGTTGGTTCATCCATTCGTTCAATGGTAATCTGGGGAGCCTCGTTATCCCAATTAAGTTTAAACATAGATGACATTGTGGCTAGAGCATCTGCTAGCCGATTTTCTTCTCGCGGGAAATGCTCGAAGGTAATCTGCTCAAAATGTGGTAGCAATGTCAAAACATGTTCTTTGTAAGGGATAAGGTTTGGGTGCTTAGTGTCCCACTCTCCTTTGATCTGACTGATGACCAAAGCTGAATCTCCAAACACACCTAAAGATTTGATTCCCAAGTCTATGGCAGCCTTGAGACCAAAGATACATGCTTCGTATTCCGCCATGTTGTTCGTACAGTTGAAGCAAAGTCTGGCAATAAAGGGAGTATGACACCCTTCCGGAGATATGAGTACAACACTGATACCATTACCAAGTGCATTGGATGCCCCATCAAAGAACATGGTCCATCGGGATCCTTGTTCAGGTCTGTCATATGGTCTGATCTCTTCACAGTTGTCTAATGTCATGATGTCTTCATCAGGGAATTCAAACTTCATGGACTGATAATCTTCTACAGCTTGATGAGCAAGATAATCAGCTAGCACACTGCCCTTTATAGATTTCTGGGTAGTGTACTGTATGTCATATTCTGTTAGGATCATCTTCCATCTAGATATCCTCCCAAATAGAGCAGGTTTTTCGAAGATGTACTTTATCGGATCCATCTTAGATATCAACAAAGTAGTATGAGTTAACATATATTGTCTTAGCCAGAAAGCAGCCCATGCCAGAGCGCAGCAAGTTTTCTCGAGCAGTGAATATCTAGTTTCACAGTTGGTAAACTTTTTGCTCAGGTAGTAAATAGCGTGCTCTTTTCGGCCAGACTCGTCATGTTGCCCCAATACACACCCCATTGAGTTCTCTAAAACGGTCAGATACATGATCAGTGGTCTTCCCTCGACTGGCAGCATCAAAACAGGAGGCTCTTATAAGTACTCTTTGATTTTGTCAAAAGCAGTCTGACATTCATCATTCCATATGACTACTTGATCTTTCTTCAATAGTTTGAAGATTGGTTCACAAGTAGCTGTTAGGTGAGAAATGAATCTGGAAATATAGTTCAGGCTTCCCAAGAATCCTCTGACTTCCTTCTCAGTATAAGGAGCAGGCAATTCTTGTATCGCTTTAACCTTGACAGGATCAACCTCGATGCCTTTGTTGCTGACTACAAATCCTAAGAGTTTACCGGATCGAACTCCGAATGTGCACTTATTTGGATTTAATCTTAGCTTGTACTCCTTCAACCTCCCAAACAACTTCTACAAATGATCAAGGTGCTCCTCCTCAGTTCGTGATCGGGCTATCATGTCATCTACATAGACCTCTATCTCATGATGTATCATATCATGAAATAAGGCTACCATGGCGCGTTGATAGGTTACCCAGCATTCTTCAGTCCGAATGGCATCACTTTGTAGCAGAATGTGCCCTACTGTGTGACAAATGTAGTTTTATCCATGTCCTCAGGTGCCATTTTGATTTGGTTATAACCTGAGAATCCGTCCATGAAGGAAAATACTTTGTGTTGGGATGTATTGTCAACCAGGATATCAATGTGGGGAAGTGGAAAATCATCTTTAGGGATGGCCCTATTTAAATCTCTATAATCCACGCACATTCGTACTTTGCCGTCCTGTTTAGGCACAGGAACAATGTTGGCAACCCATTGAGGATAGGAAGTGACAGCCAAGAATCCAGCATTGAATTGTTTCATGACTTCCGCTTTGATCTTCTCTGACGTGTCAGGTCTCATGCGGCGGACTTTTTGTTTCACTGGTGGACAGTCTTCTCTTGTGGGAAGACGATGTACCACGATATCTGCATTAAGTCCTGGCATGTCTTCGTATGACCAAGAAAAGATCTCAACATAATCATGCAATAGCTGACTTAGACGCTCCTTGACCCTTGGCTCTAGATTGGCACCCACCTTAATTTCCTTTTTATCTTGCTCAGTGCCCAAGTTAATTGTATCCAACGGTTCCTCATGAAGTTGAATAGCTCTTTCCTCTTGTTGTAGTAGTCTGGCCAATTCCCCTGGTACTTCACAATCTTCCTCTCCTTCGTATTCGGCTTGGTAGATTAGATCTTCAGAGTCACTAAAGGCCATAGCAGTATCGTTACCCATGGGATCCGGAATGGAGGGGTACCTGCATTTGTGAGTGTGGGTGTGTGTAAGGGTATAACCATCTTTAAACAATAAAATGTAAAAGAAGAATAATGAGCACAAAAAGTTTGTATATGAAAAAATGTCCATGATTCATTGAATGTCATATGAAGATGAAAATAAAACCCTTACAAATGGACCATTGTGCCTCGGGTAAGACACAAGGTTTTTAATGTGCGAATTGTTTGTGAATATTACAAGTCCAACAGAAATGTAAAAGATAAATTACTGAGAGATGAAAGTTATTGGGACAAAGTCTCTGGCTTCCCAATTGTGAAGTCCTCCGTTGACAGTAGGAAATATCCAATCTTCCAAGATGCCATCTTCTTCACCATCTTCCATTGCGTTGACTTCTCGGTTGCTAATCTTCAAAGGTGGCCCCCCAGCACGGGCACGGCACACAGCCTTCTGAGCACTTGAAGTAAACCCTAAGCCAAACTTGTCAGATTTATACGGAATGTCTGGAAGATGTCCCCAGATGGTGCATCCACCCTCCTCTACTACTGCCTTGGCGTCCTTTAGAGATGACATCTGAAGCGGAGGTCTTGTGATCTTGGGGATCTGGGATACTGTATTGGTTACTGCTACCTCTTGAGAGACTTCTTCGAAATGTTGAAAAGGAGTTTCAATGAACTCGCCATCCAATTCTACATACCAGAAAGAATTTCGGTGGCTAATCATGTACTCTTCCTCTTCGTGGATAGTGATAATCTTTCCATGGACCGGGTATTTCAGCATCTGGTGTAGTCTAGAGGTGACATCACCAGCATTATGGATCCAGAGCCGTCCTAACAGACAGAAGTAAGAGGGGCGAATGTCCATTACATAGAAGGTTGAGTTGAAAGTATGAGTTCCCACCTTTATGGGGATGTCCACCTCCCCGTGGACCATCCTCTTTGAGCCATCAAAGGCTCTCACAATTATGTTACTGGGTTTCAATGTCAGTCCTTCGCAATCCAATTTGTCGAGAGCTTTCTTCGGTAAAACATTCAAAGATGAGTCGGTGTCCACCAAGACATGGGCCAGAGTTGTTCCTCTACACTCCACGGAGACATGTAAAGCGTCATTGTGCTTTCTCCATCTTGGTGTCAAATCAGCATCAGAGAAGCCTAGGCTGTTATCAGCTGTCAAACTGACCACACAATCTTGGAATTGGTCAACAGATGTCTCTTGTGGCACATGGGTTGTCTTCAGGAACTTCACCAGAGCTTTTGCATGTGCCTCAGAATACAGCAGCAATGCTAGCATAGAGATCTTGGAGGGAGTTTTCCCCAATTGTTCAACCACGTCATAGTCACTCTTCTTTATTATCTTCAGGATCTCCTCAATTTCCTTCTTGGAGGTTTCGGGGATAGTCAGCGGTTGAGCCTTCGTCTGGACAGGCTCTTCTTAAATACTTTTTCCTCGAATTTCAGTAGTAGAAGTGTTGGTAGGGATAACAGTAGGGGTTGTGTCGTCTTTTCTAGTAGGAGCACTGGCAGATATGATTATTGGTATGGAGGTAACCTTTGGAACAACCACGGATCCAAAAACTTCCTTTGGAGGGGAAATTTCTGGAGAGAAGATTCTACCGCTATGGGTAATCTTACTGGTTCCGACAATATTGCTAATGTCGGAATCTTCTTCTTCAGAGCTCATTTCTTTGGCGGCCAGCCCATCTTGTTTGATACCATTGTAGTAGATGTCTCCACCTTAATTCCACAGTACTGTTTTGTCTGATTCATACGGGATCGTCCCGGGCATTGTGATTATGAGAGGAGTAGTTTTTGGAACCGATGTAATCCTAACGAGTCTTTTGGGAACCCTGGATGGATTGGCGGAGATGGTTATAATTGAAACGTCTTCAACAGGAACAGGTGAAACAAGAGTACTTTCAAACAAAATCTCTTGGTTGTCTATCAAACATTGAATGCCTATCTTCAACAGAGGGCAATCAGTTGGTGAGGATAAGCAAAGATGACAGTCTTTATTACAACCTGGGAATATACCAGCTTTCAACAAGTTTATCTTAATGATTAGGAGTGGAGTCAAGAGTTCGTCCATTATGGCAACAAACAAATCTTCTTCGATAGCATTGGTGTTATGACCATGCCTAGGCATAGGAACAGAAATGACATTTGGTTTCTCGGGCGCATCAAACTCAATTTCTTTTGCATCTATAAGGTCTTGAATTTTGTTTTTCAAGGCCCAACAGTTGTTAGTGTCGTGACCCGGAATTTCGGAATGATATGCGCATCTGGAATTTGGGTGATAATGAGGGGACGTTGTGTTGGGATTCTTTGGAGCTTCTTTTAAGGTTGCTAGATTAGATTTCAGAAGATGTGGTAAGACCTGGGCTAGAGTCATATTAATTATGGTGAATTGTCGGACTGGCCTTTCCACCCTTGGTTGGTTACTTCTTGGATGATCAGATGTAGGCTTTGGGATCATAACAGCTCCTACCATTGGTCAGTGCTCAGCTCTCCCTTGGTTCCTCTATGGATAAACAGCAGATACCTCCTTCTTCCCGGTGAAAGGCTTTCTCACAGATGTAGAGGCAGACGAATCCTTCTGAATCTTTCAACTTTTTATGCCAGCTTCCACCCTCTCTCCGGTTAATATTAACTCAGTAAACCCAACAGATGAGCTCCCAATCAAATGGTTGAAGAAAGCGCCCGATAGAGTGCCTAAGAACATATCCACCAACTCCCTTTCAGACAGAGGGGGTTGCACTCTCCTAGCTAGATCTCTCCATTTCTGCGCGTAATCTTTGAAACCCTCATTTGAAGCCATAACCATACTCTGAAGTTGAGTACGGGTAGGCGCCAAATATGCATTATACTGGTATTGTTTATAGAAAGTTGTAGCAAGGTCTTCCCAGTTGTGGACGTCGGCCCTTTCTAATTGGTAAAACCAATCGAGTTGTGTTCCGGATAAACTATCTTGGAAAAAATGCACCCACAGGTCTTTATCGGCAGAGTGCAGCTGAATCTTTCTCACGTATGATTGGAGGTGCATTTTAGGACATGACACCCCATCATATTTTGCAAACAATGGCACTTTGAATTTTGGTGGGATCACAATTCCCGACACTAGCCCTAACTCTTCAAAGTCTAGACTTGGTACCCTTTGTATTTCCATAGCGCTCAAACGCTCTTCAATATGCATGTACTTATCATCAGTCGGAGGGTACTGTTCTTCAGAGTAGTCTTCCTCTTCTTCCTCTTCTTCAGATTCTTACGGAACTACTGTTTCCTTTCCTTTTCCTTCCCCTTCATCATATGTTGCTGCGAAATTCAACGTTCTTCTAGTTTGCCCTTGAAACATTCTCCCCATGATTACAACACCAGTTGGTTTCTTCTTTTTCTCTTTTGCCAACAGAGTCTTTAGCTCCTCTTGTCCTTTGGTCAGGGTTGTGAGTAATTGTTGAAACTGCATGTTTTGAGCTTGAAGATCTTTAACTGTCTGTTCGATATCCATCTTACTGAAATAAACAGTAGAGAGATGAGGAAACTTGTTGCAAAATACCTGTTTATGTTATGATGAACGATATGTGCATATGTAATGCTTTCAAGGATTTTAAAAGATTCAAGTTTGTTTTAAACAAAAATAAACACACGTTATATTAATAAGATAAAGTTTGAGTACATCAATGCCCCTTGGGCAAAATAATAAAACACTCTAAGATAAAAAAAAGTAGTGTGAATCCTCTTTGGTGCTATGTAGGCATTTAGAGTTTGCTCCTCATGAAATAGCCTAGTGAGTTCCAAAACCTTTTTCTCGCTTGCGTAGAATTGGGCTTCGAAAGTATCTCACTCTCCTTTGAGTTGTATCCAATCCCTTTGTAGGTCTTCAAGAGATGTGGGCATGTCAGGATGTCAGATAGTGTATGGAACTTCTCTTTCCTTAACAGGCTCGATGATTACCGGGAGAATGGAAGGATAAGGCTTCATAAGACTTTGAGCGCGGGTTCGTACCCACTTGAGGTAATGTTCAAGAGGGATGGAATTCTGGTGTCCCAAAGTCTTACTATCCACCTTGTTTAGCATCCTCCAAGCTCGGATGAATCTCTGGCGAAGACATTGATCGTCATTGTCGTAGTCGAATACCAAGCCTTAAATCAGCATATCATGTGGGCCATCTCTTCGGGCATAACCAAACTATCTTAGAGCCAAGCATGGGTTGTAGGTGATTCCTCCCATAATTCCAAGTAGAGGGACATTAGGGAATTCCCCATAACGGTCAACAATGATAACATTCTCTTTGGATCGAGAGCACCAATGAATATCTGAATGTTTGAGCGTCATTAACCTTTGTGACCACCTTAATCCTTGCTAATTCTTTAAGACTGATTGGGGAAGATGAGAAATAAACCATTTTTCTAGGAGGGGAGTGCAACACATAAGGACACCTCTGTTTCTCATTGTACGAGTGTGAAAAGAGTGCAGGATATCCCCTAGTAATGTAGGCACTGGATTACGTGACATGAAGATTTTGACGGCATTTACATTTATGAGTTGGTTAGGATTGGGGAACAAGACCATCCCATAGATAAGAAGAGCCACAATCTCCTAAAAAGATTTCAAGTCTAAGGAATTCCAACAACTTTGGGCCTTCTCAAACAGAAATTTTGCTAAGAAGCCTCTGACACCACTTCTAGTTTCCCAATAAGTTGTGACATCAGATGAGTGCAAGTGTGGGGCTTGATCAATCTCTTCTGGCTTTGGATCTCTTTCCGTACCGTTGAAAGGTAGTTGATTGAGAATAGGAATCCTCAAGAGTTGAGATAATTATTCCAAAGTGGGCACAATCTGATAGTCAGGAAATGTGTAGCAATGATGCAAAGGGTCAAAGAATTGGAAGAGCACCTTCATCATATCCTCCTCTATGTTAGAGGTGACCAAGTTGAGTAGACGACCGTGCCTCTTGGTGAATGGAGAATTCTCAATTATCCTTGAAGCTAGCTCCCTGAGTTATGGAGGAATTCTTACAAGGTTGATTTGGATAGTTTTCCTGCGAAGTGAATCCATATCCTACAAAACAAGAACAAAGATGAATTTCTAAAATCCTTGAAATGGTTAGTGAATGCATATGATGTTCATGATGTCCATGATGTTATGTACAAGCATGCATATACAAGCAAATCAAATAAGTTCTTAGTTTAGGCTTGCATGGGGTTTTATAGGTAAGTACCCTCTTGAAGTTTAGTTGGCTCAACATGTCCTAATAATAGTAACCGGGTTCTAAGGAGCTCAATATCACCGAATTGTTTCCTTGGTCATTGTTTCAGTTCAAGCCTCTTTAATGGCGACCTAAATATCCCAAGAAACCAACCCTCAATGAGTGTAGTATCGAGTATCTACCAACTTCGGACTGCACCAAAGTCGGTCATCTCACTACATCCTAAAGGCCAAGTTGGTCAAGTAAAGGGTTCTAGAAGTTCATTAGTGCTTCACGACATCACTCAGCGGCCCCGTATTCTCTTTGATTAACTCAAAGGCTACCGGTACCCACAAATATGTCACACTAGCATAGCTATTGCTTAGACCATGTCGGTATACCCCGCACAGTTTCCACAACGTATTTCTGTTTACCTATAATTTTTCCCAAATCTAGGTGGAGGATTCAAACCCAAATAAAGAACCATGATGTAAATCAAATAAGTCAAACAATGTAAGCAAATAAATGTGATCTTGCCCTAAGGTAACCCCACTTTCATTTGAAGTCCCCAGTAGAGTCTCCTGTTCTGTGATACGGTGGGAGAACTGACTTGAGGGTTTTGCGTTTTATCGCAAATGTTGCGGTTAACAAGAGTCGCCACCGACTTTTCTTTTATCCAAAAGGAAAGGTGATAAAGCACAAGAAAGACCTTTGAGGTGTTTTCTTGAGTTCGGGGGTAGATTATGAAAAGGGAAGGTATTAGAACTCTTTCCATCCATGGTTTTCCATGGGCACTTAGTCACTTGCTAGATCACTTGCTTTTGTTGTTTGAAATTGTGTTTGGTGTGGTTTTGAAAGTATTTTGTAAAAGAGGCCATTCGTTTAGGCAATCTTTGTAATGATTCTTGTTCGTAAGAATGTATACAAAGATGTTTGTCTTTTTGAAAATGTTTTCAATGTTTGCAAGATGTTTTAGAAATGTGTGTGTTTGTTTTGAAATGGAGCAAGTAACTAGAAGTGATCTACCTACTCAAATGTCTTTCTTGTGAATTTTCTATTCCTTTGACATTGTTGTCTTACACCTGATTTGGTAAGCAACCCTATCTTTGGATGTAAACGGGACGGGCGTGGGTCATCGTATAACCATGATTAGCAATGTTTGTAAAGTATCTTAGCATTTTGAGGGACCAACATCATTTTGTAAGGAAACTTTTTGAATAGCGTCATCGCGGGACTATGATCTTTATATTTGTTTGTTTTGCCAAGATACTTCGCGTGCGTAATATGGCCATTTTGTTTTAGGCAACCAAGTAGAGAAACCCTAAGGATGCTTGTGTGCAAGTGTATCATTTTCATTCTTTAATTTTATCTTGTATTTAGGGTTTTCTATTTTGCTTTGTTTCGATCTTATCGTACAAACCCTAATTACTAATCATGGCATGTAAAGCGATAAATTTCATAATGTAAATATTACTAAGATATTACAACAATTTTATGGGAGGGGGGAATACAAATTTGAATGGGGATTTGCAAGAATGTAAACCTAAATAAATTATTACAACCAAATCGAATTCGTACGAATTAGAATAAATACAATATAAAGATGCAATATAACATACATGTAAAAAAGATTTTTGTTTTGTTTTTATGTAAAAGAAATTTTAATCTATACCTAAAAATGTAAGGAAAAGAAATTAATTTTTTAAAAGGGAGGCTTAACCATAATTTCTATTTCAAAAGAAAATAAAGTTCATATGTATTATTTTTATGTATTTTTTATATCAAAAATAATAAATAATATTGAATATAAAAATATAAAGTTTTTATATATGCAAAAATAAATATTTATAAGTATGAAATGAAAAATAAATATTTATAAGTATGAAATGAAAAATAAATTAAACTAAACATGTTTTAATTATATCTTACAAGTTTATTAATAAATATATGGTATATATTAAAAATAAAATATATTTCTTTGTGAAAAATAAACTAAAATAAAAATAAAATGCAATATCATGAAATTTACATTTTTTAAGGATTTTTTATGCATCAAAGAAAATATTTAATATATTAAAAATGAAAATAAAACAAATAATATAAAAAATTTGGCAGGGGGTGATGTGGCAAAACTGACAACAATGTTAGCAAAAAAATCATGGCCCAAAAGACCAAGCCCAAACCAGCAAAAAATAGCAAAATGAAAAGGAGAAAAATGTGAAAAACACAAAAGTAGCGCCCAGGTTCGAACCTAGGACATGGGTCTCACTAGCGCGCTACTTTGCCACTAGAGTGGCTATACATCCATTGTCTTAAGGGAAGCAAAAGTAAGATAACATGTAACAAGTCCTTCCCCTGTACTTTATCTTCTTCCCCAAGCTTGGCCAGACATCCTGTAACTCTGTCATTCTTCCATGAAAATGAAAACTCATAACATGAAAGTTGTAGTACTTGATCTCACGATTCTAACCATATAAGTTATGTGAACTAACAATCAAAGGTCAGAAAGAGTTTTAACAACCCTAAATTTAAACCTAATATTTTCAGAAACTTCAAGTTCTAAATTCTCTCAGCTCAAGTAAAATAAATGCAAGATAAAGATATGTACAGTTTCGTTGCAATGAGTACTACATTATTTATTCACAAATCGTGGCTAATGGTTTCCTGTACAAGGAGATAGAAGTTGATATTTTACCTCCTTCAGTTAGAATCATGGATGGAACTGGAGTGAGTTTGATGGAGGCTTGATGCTTGCTTGAGCTTCCTTGAACTTCCTTGAATGTATTCCGACCCTTGCCTTGCTCTGAAAGTGCCTGAAACTCCATGGCCAAGTCAACCTGCAAGCTTTGAAAACAAAAATGGCAGATGATGGAGAAGTGGTTACAGAACAAGGATGAAGGTCTGGATTGGTTTGATATTAAGTAGGTAAGATGTTTTGATGATCAAGAATGGAAACGCACGAGCCAAATGAGAGATTGGTGTGCTTATGCCAAAAAATGCAAGTTTGACAGTTTTCTGGTGTTTTTGAGCTTGGGAGTGTTTCAGTCCTTTTCTAATCGTGTCTTGTGTTGTATTATGTTTGTATATTAGTATGGAATCAGTTTCATGTCAACCCTCCAACAGATGTGCCAGCTTTAGCCTTTTTGCAACCTTTCTTGTTTTTGAAGTAAAGTGAGTGGACAAGGCTTACCATGCTTGTACTTGCTTTCTTAGGGTTGGTATAAACTTGTACAAATTGCCTTAGGCCTGTAAGACTTTTTTGTATAATGGAGATAGGTTCAACGCTCAAGAATTGGAAAGTGGCAAAAGTTGAGCTTTTCCAAAATGGCAATGGTTACTTTATGCCATTTATGGAATTACAACTTGGGTAATGGCTCTAGGGCATGGATCAAAGCTTTGTCAATTGAGTAAGCATTAAATTAAGGAGTGATGAACAAGTTTGGGACCTGTAAAGCATGGATTAGGCAGCATAAGTACTGATTGGAACTTTGTTCTTCATGAAATGGCTTGGACAAAAAGTGAGAAATTGCCAACTTCATCTCTTCGATTCTCCCTACTCAAAAATGATCTTGATGAGTTCTTGGACATTTTGGAAAGCTTGAAATGTGATATATAAATAATATTTGAAATTAATTTTGAGATACCTCTTGGAACTAGGTGAAAAATGGCCATGAAGTTGGGTCTAAAACCTGCCTAAATTAGGGAAAAATTTCACTAAGTTAATTAGTTCATGACCATGTATTCATAAATTTATATCTTGAGATCCAAGCATCTTTAGGGAAAAGTGTGTGAAGGAAAGTTGTATATTTCATGGAGGTCTACAACTTTCATGTTGGGAACTTTCCTTGAATCATTATGCATCATGGTGAAAAAATGGCCTAAAGTTGAGAAAAAAATAAGAAATTTTCTATACTTAGAAAATTTCTAAGTTAAGAAAATTTTCAAATTTAAACCCTAATCTTCAAATTTGGATTTCTTTATGAACAAGTTTCACATTTTGACATTTTTTGATGAATTATGACCCTTGGCACTTGATTTTGACCAAAAAGTCAAAGTTTGACTTTTTAGTGTATAATTGACTTTTGATCAGTTGATTGTAAATTTCATCTGTTAATCCAATGAAATTGCAATATTTTGAGCCATGTAACAAGGTCAAGATGATGAAATTGAATCCTTGAAATCATGCTTTAACTCAAATGGTCATTTTCTAGGTCAAAAATCAGAAATTGCCCTTCCTCAGTCAAAACCCTAATTTTGACCATTTTTCCCTTTTGGTGATTTGATCAAATTTCTTGAGGAATTGTGATCCAAACTTGACCAAATGATACATATAGGTTTAAAATGTTGATGTGGATAAAAAATTATGAAGTTTGACTGTAAATTGGCCATGGTTGACTTTTTTCCCCAATACAGTTGAATTTTAGGTCAACTGTCCAATTGATTGATCAAAAATATGATTCAAGGCTTGAAACTTGTCATGAGTGATCTTAGGGGTCCATAATGATGTTTGAAAGTCATATGAAGCATTGATAGTCCAAAAATCTTTGTGAAAACTCAAACCCTAATTTTGGGTTATCAGTGCAAGATGAGATGTCTTGAGCTGATCAAACCCTAGTGCAGTCTTGATCCCAAGGAGATCTTGTGAGCAAATTGTTGATAAGTGAGGGTAAAATTTTGAGGTACAACACTACTTTTTCAAAATGGCATTGTGCACTTTCTTCCTAAAATAGATATAAAGCATGACATTTCATTGAATGCTTGAGTTGAAGCCTCTAACAGCTGTGCAAGCATTTTTATGGAGTGTCTAACAAGTTTGAGGCCTGTAAAGTAGAGATTATACAGCATAGGTTTGATTTGAATCTTTGTTCATCACAAAATGACCTATAATTTTAGTTTGAAACCCTAACTTCCTCTCTTCGATTTTTCCTGCTCAAAAATTATCTCAAGGAGTTCTTTGACATTTTAGAAATCTTGTAATGTGCTCTACAACCCCTCTTTGAATAACTTTTGAAAATTCCCCTTGGAACTATATGAAAAAGTGCCATGAAGTTAGGTCAAAATCCTGCCTAAACTAGGGCAAAATTTCACTAAGTGTTTAATTTCAAGACCATGACTTCATGAATTAATAACTTGAGCTCCAAGCACTTTTAGAATAAGTTGTGTAAATCAATGTATATATCTCATGGAGATCTACAAATTTCATGTTGAAAGTTTCTTTTGAATCATCTTGCATCATGGTGAAAAATTTGCTCAAAGTTGTGAAAATCATGAAGTTTTCAACACTTAGAAAAATTTCTAAGTTTGAAAACCTTGACTTTTCAAAATGAAATCTTGAATTTTTTATTTCTTGATGAATAAGTTTCATATTTTGACATGTTTTGATGAATTTTAATCTTTGACACTTGATTTTAACCAAAAAGTCAAAGTTTTACTTTTCAATGTACAGTTGACTTTTGATTAGTTGACTGAAAATTCACTATCAATCCAATTGATTTTGAGAAATGTTTTGAGTCATGCTATGAGGTCAAAATGATGAAATTAAACTCTTGAGATTATGCCTCAAACCAATTAACCATTTGCTAGGTCAAAAATCAGAAATTGCCCTTTCTTGGTAAAACCCTATTTTTGACCATTTTGCCCTTTTGATGATTTGGTCAAATTTCTTGAGGAATTGTGGTCCAAACTTGATCAAATGATACATATGAGTTTATAATGTTTATGTGGATCAAAAATTATAAATGTTTGACTGTAAATTGGCCACAATTGACTTTTTCCCTAACACAACTGATTTTTAGGTCAACTGCTCAATTGACTGAGCAAAAATGTGATCCAAGACTTGAAACATGACATGAGTAATCTTGGGGGTCCATAATGATCCATGAAAGTCATGTGAGGCATTGAAAGTTAAATTATCCTTGTGCAATCTCAAACCCTAATTTCAGTCATCGGTGCTTAAGGAGGTGTCTTGAGCTGACCAAACCTTTTGCGGTCTTGAACCAAAGGAGATCTTGTGAGAAAAGATTTGGTAAATGAGAGGGAAAATTTTTGGGTACAACATATTGAAACTGGGAATTTTGTGCTTGTAGGTCTTTCACTGTTTTCTCGATATCCATTTTGCTGAAATAAACAACAGAGAGATAAGGAAACTTGTCGTGGAAAACCTGTTATATTATGATGCATGGAAGATGTATATGTGTGATACGGTGGGATAACTGACTTGAGGGTTTTGCCTTTTATTGTAGATGTTGCGGTTATCAAGAGTCGCCACTGACATTTCTTTTACCCAAAAGGAAAGGTGAAAAAGCACAGGAAAGACCTTTGAGATTGTTTCTTGAGTTCGGGGGGTAGATTATGAAAAGGGAAGGTATTAGCACCCTTTTCATCCATGGGCTCTTAGTTACTTGCTAGATCACTTGCTTTTGTTTTGAAATTGTGCTTTGTGTGGTTTTTGAAAGTATTTTGTAAAAGAGGCCATTGTTTAGGCAATCTTTGTAATGATTCTCGTTCGTGAGAATGTATACAAAGATGTTTGCCTTTTTGAAAATGTTTTCAATGTTTGTAAGTTGTTTTGGAAATGTGAGTGTTTGTTTTTGAAGATAGCAAGGATAGTTGTTTGAAAATAGAGCAAGTAACTAGAAGTAATCTACCTACTCAAATGTCTTTCTTGTTCATTTTCTATTCCTTTAACATTGTTGTCTTACCATTGATTTGGTAAGCAACCCTATCTTTGGATGTAAACGGGACGGGCATGGGTCATCGTATAACCATGATTAGGAATGTTGCAAAGTATCTTAGAATTTTTGAGGGACCAAGATCATTTTTTATGGAAACTTTGAATAACTTCATCGATGGACTATGATCTTATATTTTGTTTGTTTTTGCTAAGATACTTTACATGCATAAGATGGCCATTTTTGTATAAGGCAAACAAGTGGAGTAACCCTAAGGATGCTTGTGTGCAAGTGTGTTATTTTCATGCTTGATTTTGTCTTGGATTAGGGTTTTCTATTTGATTTGTTTTTATCTTGCCATACAAACCCTAATTACTAGCATGGTATATAAAAGCGGTAAATTGCATAATTTAAAGATTACTACGCTATTGCAACATTTTATGGGAAGGGGGAATACAAATTATGAATGGGGATTTGCAATAATGGAAATCTAATTAAGCTATTACAACCAAATCAAATATGTACAAGTATTTGAATAAACAATATACAATATAATTTAAATATACAATGTTATGTATATGCATGAAAAAGAAATTTGCTTTGTTTTTCATATGCAAAAGAGTTTTGACCTAATCCTAATAATTTAAGAAAAGGAAATTATTTTTACAAATTCGTTAACCCTAATTTTAGTTTATTAAAGGAAAATAAAATTCTTTAAGTATTATTTTTTATGTATTTTTTGTCTTAAAATAATAAATAATATTTATGAAAATATTTAGTCTTTTTATATGTTAGGAAAATATATTTACAAGTGTGAAAAGAAAAAGAAAAAAAAATTAACCTAAGTCTATTTTATTTTACAAATTTATTTAAGAAAAATAGTTAATATATAATTTAATAAAAATATTTTTTATGTGAAAATAAAATAAAATAAACAAAAATGAAATATTTAACATGTTTATATTTTTCATGATTTTATAATATTTAAGAAAATGTATTTAATGAAAAAAGGAAATAAAAATAAATAATAAAAATGATTGGGCCAGGGGTGCTGTAAGGAGAAAGGGAGGTAAATGTTAGAAAAAAACATAAGCCCAAATGAAAAAGAGCCCAGCGTTGCAAAAATGAGAAAAATGGCAAAAAAAATGTGAGAAAATAAGCAAAAGGTAGCGCGAAGGTTCGAACCCATGACTTATGCATTTTCAGCACGCTACCTTGCCACTAGGGGTGGTTGTACATTCGTTAGTTCACATGAAATAAAAAACACATAACATATAATGCCTCCTTGCCCTGTACTTCATCTTCTTCCTCAAGCTAGCCAGAACCTCTGTATCTTTCTCATTTCTCCATGAAAATGAAAACTTCAAACATGAAAATGGTAGTACTCTTTCCCACGATTTCAACCATGTAACTCATGTAAACTAACAGTCAATGATCAAATCTAATTTCAATGGCCCTAATTTTAAACCTAATTTTTAAAGAAATTTGAAATCTAAAATTCTCCATACATAATGAACAGAAATGAAATATATGCACGTGGTTGGCTTTAGCACAATAATATCTACATTTTTCTTTCACAAATCGAGACCAATGGATGTCTGTATGAAGAGATAGAAGTTAGAGTTCTTACCTTCTTCAGCTAAGATCGTGAATGGAGTTTGAGTGATTTTTATGAAGGCCCGAAGATCCCTTTAGCTTGCCTGGACCTCCCTGAGTATGTTCAAATCTTTATCTTGTCTTGAAAATGCCTGAATCTCCCTATCCAAGTCAACCTGCAACCTTGAAAAACAAAAATGGCATATGGAGAAGGAGGAGTTACAGTGAAGGGGTGATGGTCTGGAACACTTAGATATGATGTAGGTTAAGTGTTTAGGTGATTAGAACTTGAAACGCACGAGTGGATTTTTGGATTGCTATGCTTGGTCCAAAACTGCAAGTTATGGCAGGTTTTTGGTGATAGAGAGTTTGAGAGTGTTTCTGGCCTTTAGCAATCATGTGTTAGGTTGAAATATGTTTGTGTATAAGTATAAAGAAGGTTTTAAGTCAGCTCCACAACAGATTTCTCAATTGTAGGCTTTTTACTCTATTGCTTGTCCTTTAAAAAATTGTGGAGACAACTCTCTACATGCTTGTACAGGCCTGCTTGGAGGTTGGTACAAGTTCTAGACAATTTGCTTTTGGTTTATAGGACTTGTGTGTGCATAGAGAACAGGTGCATATTTTAAGAAGTTGACAAATGAAAAGTGGTGCTTTTCTAAAATGGCAATGGCAACTTTGTGCCATTTATGGAATTAAAGCTTGGACAAAGACTCTTATGCTTGGATTAAGGCTTTATCATCTGTGTAAGCATTAAATTATGAAGTGAGAAACAAGTTTGATACCTGTAAAGCAAGGATTAGACAGCATAGGTTCAGATTTGAATTTTGTTCTTCATTAAATTGCTTGAAATCAAAGTGAGAAATTGCCAACTTCCTCTCTTAGATTCTCCCTACTCAAGAATGATCTCAAGGATTTCTTGGAAATTTTGGAAAGTTTGCAATGTTCTCTATAACTCATCTTTGAAATGAATTCCAATATTCCTCTTGGAACTAGGTGAAAAATTGTCATGAAGTTAGGTCAAAAACCTGCCTAAATTAGGGCAAAATTTCACTAAGTTATTTTAGTTCATGATCATGTATTCACAAAATTATATCTTGAGATCCAAGCAACTTTAGGAGAAAATGTGTGAAGAAAAGTTGTAGATTTCATGGAGATCTACAACTTTCATGCTGGTAACTTCCTTTGAATCATCTTGCATCATGGTGGAAATTTGGCTTAAAGTTGAGAAAAAATAAGAAATCTTCTATACTTAGAAAATTTTCTAAGTTAAGAAAATTTCAAATTTTAAAACAAAATCTTCAATCTTTGATTTCTTGATGAACAAGTTTCACATTTTGACATGTTTTGATAAATTGTGATCCTTGGCACTTGATTTTGACCAAAAAAGTCAAAGTTTGACTTTTCAGTATACAGTTGACTTTTGATCAGTTGACTGCAAATTTCATCTGTCAATCCAATGGATTTGCAATGTTTTGAACCATGTCATTAGGTCATGATGATGCAATTTAACCCTTGAAATCATGCTTCAAACCAATTGGTCATTTGCTAGGTCAAAAATCAGAAATTGCCCTTTCTCAGTCAAAACCCTAATTTTGACCATTTTGCCCTTTTTGAGATTTGATCAAATTTCTTGAAGAGTTGTGGTCCAAACTTGATAAAACGATACATATGAGTTTAAAATGTTGAGGTGAATCAAAAATTATGAAGTTTGACTGTAAATTGGCCATGGTTGACTTTTTCCCAATACAATTGATTTTTAGGTCAACTGTTCAATTGACTGATCAAAAGTGTGATCCAAGGCTTGAATCTTGACATGAGTAATCTTAGGGGTCCATGATGATACTTGAAATTCATATGAAGAATTGATAGTCCAAAAATCCTTGTGCAATCCCAAACCCTAAGTTTGGGCCATCACGGCATGATGAGATGTCTTGAGCTGATAAAACCCTAATGCAGTCTTGAGTTTAAAAGATCTTGTGAGGAAAGTCTTGATAAATGAGAGGGAAAATTTTGGGGTACAACAATATGAAAATGATTTCAAGGATTTATGAAATTTAAATTTGTATAGACAGAGAATAAACAAACGTTTATTTTCATTAATTAGTTCAAAATGATTACAACATGCCTCTTGGGCTTAAAAAATAAATCTCTAAGATAAAAAGGTCGAACGCATCCTCTTCGGCGCAAGGTAGGCGTTCAAGCTTCGTTCTTCATGTAGCTTCTTTGTAAGCTCCAAGACCCTCTTCACACTAGCATAGAATTGAGCCTTGAAGGTATCTCGTTCTTCCTTTAGCTGAATCCAACCCTTTTGCAAGTCTTCAAGAGAAGTAGGCATGTCGGGATAGAGGACAGTGTACGAGACATCTCCTTCAACCACAGGTTCCATGATGACTGGTAGGATGGAGGGGTAAGGCATCACGAGCTTTTGAGCATGAGCTCATACCCACCGAAGGTAAGGCTCAAGGGGAATAGAATTCTTATGTCCTAGCATCTTACTATCCACTTTGCTTACCATCCTCCAAGCTCGTAAAAACCTCTGTTGGTAGCCTTAATTATCGCTCTCGTAGTTGAACACCACTCCTTGGATGAGCATATCATGCGGAATATCTCTTCAGACATACCCAAATTGTCGTAAGGTTAAGCAAAGGTTGTAAGTGATACCTCCCCTAATGCCAAGCAAAGGGATATTAGGGAATTTCCCACAACGATCGATGATAGTAACATTCTTCAAGGATCGAGAACACCAATGAATACCCTAATGTCTGAGCGTCATCAACCTATGGGACCACCTCAAACCTTGCTCGTTCTTCAACACAGACTGGGGAAGATGCAAAATAAACTATCTAGCCAAAATAGGAGTGCAACACATGAGGGCTCCCCTCTTCCTCATAGTGCGAGAGTGGAGAGAATGTAGGATATCTCCCAATAAAGTATGCACCAGATTGCGAGATATGAAGATTTTGAGAGCATTTACATCTAGGATTTGGTCTGGGTTTGGAAACAAAACCATCCCATAGATGAGAAGGGCCAATATTTCTTCAAAATCTTGTAAATCCAAAGAGTTCCAACAATCTTGAGCTTTCTCAAACAAGAACTTGGATAATAAACCTTTGACACCACTCCTTGTTTCCCAATTAGTCATGACATTAGATTGTTACAAGTGTAGTGCTCGGGCAATCTCTCCAGGTCTTGGATCTCTTTCTGTACCGTTGAATGGTAATTGATTGAGAATGAGAATCCTCAAGAGTTGAGAGAATATTATATAGTAGGTGAAGAAATGGTGTAGAGGATCAAAGAACTGGAAAAGCACCTTTATCATATCTTCATCAGTGCTTGAGGTAACCAAGTTTAGGAGGTGGCCATGTCTTTCGGTGAATGAAGAATTTTCAGGGACCCTTGATGCTAACTATTTGAGTTGAGAAGGAATTCTTACAAGATTGACTTGGATAGTGTTCCTGTGGAGGGAAGCCATGTCCTAGAAAACAGAACAAAGATAAATCCCAATAATCCTTGAAATGGTTAGTGAGGATGCTTATGATGTTATGATGTTTATGATGTTATGTACAAGTAAGCATATACAAACAAGGCAAACAAGTCCTTAGGTTTAGGCTTTCATTGAGTCTTATTGGTAAGTACCCTCTTGAAGTTTAGTTGCCTCAAACTTGTCCTAGAAATAGTAACCGGGTTCTAAGGGATCTCAATATCACTGATCTTTCTTATCGAGCATTATTTCAGCGCAAGCCTCTTTCATGGCAACCAAAATATCCTGAGAAGTATGATCTCAATGAGCGTAGTATCGAGTATCAACCAACTTCAGACTGCACCAAAGTCGGCTATCTCACTACTTCCTAATGGCCAAATTGGTCATGTAAAGGTTCTAAAGTCAGTTAGTGCTTCATGACACCACACAACGGCCCCGTATTCTCCTTGACTACTCAAGGGCTACTGATATCCACAAATGTGTCACACTAACATAGCTATTGCTTAGACCATGTCGGTATACCCCGCACGGTTTCCACAACGTATTGCTACTTACCTATAAGGTATCCCAGATCCGGGTAGAGGATTAAAACAAGCCCAAACAAGGAACCAAAATGTAAATCAAGCAAGTCAAACAATGAAAGCAAATAAAGGTGATCTAGCCCTAAGGTAACCCCACTTTTAAGCAATTCCCCGGTAGAGTCGCCAGTTCTGTAATACGGTGGGAAAATAACTTGGGATGTTTTGCGTTTGATCACAAATGTTGCAGTTAGCAAGAGTCGCCACCAACTTTTCTTTTATCCAAAAGGAAAGGTGGAAAAGAACAGGAAAGACCTTTGAGATTATTTTTTGAGTTCGGGGGATAGATTATGAAAAGGGAAGGTGTTAGCATCTTTTTCATCCATAGTTATCTATGGGCTCTTAGTTGCTTGCTATATTACTTGCTTTGTTTAAAAATGTGCTTTGTTTGAAAATGTGCTTTGTGGTGGTTTTGAAAGTATTTTGAAAAGGCGCCTTTGTTTAGGCAAACTTTGTAATGGTTCTCATTCGTAAGAACGTATACAAAGTGTTGAACTTTTGAAAATATTTCATGTTTTAAAAGTTTGTTTTGAAAGTGTTTGTTGTGTGTTTGTTTTGAAAGTGAGCAAGCAACTAAGAACGTCTCTACCTACTCAAAAGTATTTTGTTCATTTCTTCCTTCTGTTGATATTGTTATCTCACCATTGATTGGTAATAAGCCTTATCTTTGGATGTAAAGGGACGGGCGTGGGTCATCGTATAGTCATGATAGCAATATTGTGAGATATATTAGCATTTCTCTTTGAGGGACTGAGATCATTTGAAAGGAAACATTTGAAGCGTCATCGAGGGACTATGATCTCGTATTTTTTATTTGTTTTTGCTAAGCCATCCCACATGCATAACATGTCCATTTTTTAGGAAACAAGTGGAATTACCCTAAGGGTGGATGTGTGAATAATGTGTTTTATTTGCATGCATTTAATCTTGGATTAGGGTTATTTACTTGTTGATTTTTTATCTTTCCATATAAATCTTAATTACTAGCATTTATATGAAAGCGATAAATTGCAGAAAGTAAACTTACTACGCTATTACATCATTTGGGGGTGGGGTATACAAATTTACAAATGGGGATTGCAAGAAATTAAACATAATTATCTATTACAACCATATTGAATAATGTACAAGAAATGAATAAATATAATGTGCAAAGATGTAAATGGAAAAGAAATGGATTTTTATTTGGTTTTTGAGGAAAGGGTTTTGTTTTGACCTAATTATCTAATGAGAAAATTAAACCTAAATTAAGTAAGAAAAGAAATTAAATTAGAAAACATTTTTAGGGTTTTTTTTGGAAAAGATTTTAAGTTTAATAAAAATAGTATGGAAATTAATTAATTAAAAGAAACCTAAATTCTAAATTAATTTTAAATAAAAAAGAAAATAACTAAACCTAAATCTAGTTATTAATTTATTAAGAAAAAGAATTAAATTTGTTTAAGAAAATATTTTTGTCTTTTTTTAGTTTAAAAAATAAGAGAATATAAGTATATTAGATAAATAAATAAACTATTTTTTTGGATTTTTATTAATAAAAATAATAATAAAAAAAAAAATAATAATAATAATAATAATAATAAAAATAATAAATAAAAATAAAATAAAATATAAAAATAAAAGTCAAGGGGGTTTGAAATGGAATTTGGTAGTTTGTTAGAAAAAATAGTTTTTCTGAAGTCTGGCCCAATGGTGTTTTGTTATCAGAAAAATAAACAAAATAAAAAAGAGTGGGCCTGCGTGGTAAATGGAAACAGGGGGTCAGAACCAGCAAAAATGGTAAGGGCCCAGTTGTGGTGGCCCAGGCGCTGGTTGCTTTGTAGCAAAAAAAAGAAAGAAAATGTTTGAGAAATATGAAAAAAGGCAGCGCTGGGACTTGAACCCATGACCTTGACCATAAACGTGCGCTGCCTTTACCACTGGGGTGGCTGTACATCCGTTAACTAAACTAAAACCAAAAATATATAATACAAAACAAGTTCTAGAAATGAACTTCATCTTCAACCTCCAGCCAGGGTTCCTGTAACTCACTCATTTCTCATCCATTCACAAAACTTCCAACGTTGTTAGAAATTTCACCACGATTCTAAATATGTAAATAACTTAAACTAATTATCAAAGATGAGCAAGAATTTCTAAAAGTACCAAATCCTGACCTAACTTATTTCATAGATTCAAACCTAAGATTCTCTAACCTCAGGCAATATAAATGAAAACTATGGACATGTACAACTTCAGGGCAATGATATCTATATTTTATCTTCACAAATCAGAATCAAATGATGCTTGTATGAAGAGATAGAAGTTCAGAAAACTCACCTTGCAGATGGAGGTCGTATTTTCAGTTTGAGCAAGCTTGGAGGTTTCCCAATGATCTATTTTAGCTTGTCTGGACCTCCCTGAGTGTGTTGCAAACTTGACTTTGCTTTGAAAGTCCCTAAGTCTCCCTACTCAAGTGAACCTGCAAGGTTGATGTTTGAAAATGGAGAATGATGAAAATGGAGTTAAAGGAGTGTAACAGGTATTGGGATAGATTTGATATGATATATATAGAGTGTATGGATGATTAGATTTCAAAACGCACGAGTGGTTTTGTATTTGGGGGTTTTAAGTTCAAAACTGTCAAGTTATGGCCAGTTCTATGCAGCAAGGTGTTTGGGAGGTTTTAAGGGTACTTCAGCTCGTGTTTTTGCTTGAAAATAACTTGTATAGTTATAAGCAAGAGGTCTTAGGATTTGAAGTTGACAGATCTGTGATATATAGAGTTATGACTGTGTTACTTGATTTTGAAGAAAAGTGGAAAATATGGTTTCAAGGCATAGTACAAGCATGGTATCAGTTTCTTGGAGGCTCTAGACATGTTTCTTTTATCTTTGACATTGCTTGTACTCAGATGAAACAATTTGGGAGCTCAATAAGTTGACTTTGCACAAAGGCTTGCTTTACTAGAATGGAAATGGTGACTTTCTGCCTAAATTGGCAAAATGCTTTGGACAATGCTTGAATCAATTGGACAATTGATAAATCAGTTGTATAAACATTAAATTAAGGAGTGATTTGCAAGTTAGACACATGCAAAGCAATATTATACAGCATGGCTTATGGATTTGGTCAAGTGTCATCACAAAATTGACTTGTAATTCAAGTTTATCATGCCAACTTCAAGTCTTCGAATCTCCTAGCTCAAAAATGATATCTTCAAGTTCTTTGACATTTTGGAAATCTTGTAACATCCTCTACAACCTTCATGTTGTACATTTTTGAATATTCAATTTGGAACTAAGTGAAAATTTGCCATGAAGTTAGGTCAAAATCCTGCCTAACTAGGGTAAAATTTCACTAAGTCTTTTAAGTTTCATGAGCATGTCTTCACAAATTCATAATTTGAAATCCAAGAATTTATAGAAAAAGTTCTGCCCTACAATGTTTTAGATCTCATTGAGATATAAAACTTTCATGTTGGAAGTTTCCTTTGAATCATCTTGCATCATGGTGGAAATTTGGCACAAAGTTATGAAAAAACATGAACTTTCTAAAACTTAGAAAAAATTCTAAGTCTTACAATTTTGACTTTTCAAATATGAATTTAACTTTTCAATTTCTTGATGAACAAACTTCATATTTTGACATGTCTTGATGAAATATGATTTTTGAAACTTGATTTTGATCAAAAATTCAAAGTTTGACTTTTCAGTGTACAGTTGACTTTTCATCAGTGACTGGAATTCATCTGTCAATCCAAAAATATTGAGATGTGATTTGAACCATGCAATTAGGCCAATATGGTGCATTTGAATCCTTGAGATCATGTCTTAAACCAATAAGTCATTTGTTAGGTCAAAAGTCAAAAATTAAACCTCCTCAGTCAAAACCCTAATTTTGACCATTTGACCTTTTGATGATCTGATCAAATTTCTTGGGGAATTGTGATCCAAACTTGATCAATTTACATATATGAGTTCGTGATGTTGATATGGATAAAAAATTATGAACTTCGACTGCAAATTGACCACAGTTGACTTTTTATCCAATACAGCTGATTTTAGGTCATATGATCTACTGACTGAGCAAAAATGTGATCCAAAGCTTGAAAGTTGACATGAGCAATCTTGAGGATCCAAAATGATCCATGAAAGTCATATGGGGAATTGAAAGTCCAATTGTCCTTGTGAAAACTCAAACCTTAATTTTCAGTTGTTAGTGGTTAAGGAGGTGTCTTGAGCTGATCAAACTTTGTGTAGTCTTGAATCAATAAAGATCTTATGAGAGATTTCTTGAGAAATGAGAAGGCAAACTTTGGGGTACAACAGTGTATCAGTTGAATTTTCATCAGTTGATCCAAAATTCATCTTTCAATTCATTGATCTTGAGAAGTGATTTGAGCCATGAAATTATGTCAACATGTTGTGTTTGATTCCTTGAGATTATTCCTCAAGCCATTAGGTCATGTACTAGGTCAAAAGTCAATGATGAATCATTCTCAATCAAAACCCTAATTTTGACATTTTTTTCCCCTTTGATGATTTGAGGGCTTTTCTTGAGGAATTGTGATCAACACTTGATCAATTGTTGTATATGACTTCAAAATGTTGATGTTGGACAAAAATTAATAATTTTGACTGTATATTGTCCACAGTTGAATTTTTACCCAATATAGTTGATTTTCAATCATCTGAGCAATTGACTGAGCAAATTTGTGGTGCAAGACTTGAAACTTGGTATGTGTAATCTTAGAGACCTATAATGAACCATGAAAGTCATTTGAGGCATCAAAAGTCCAATTGTCCTTGAGAAAACAAAAACCCTAATTTGGAGGCTTAGTGCTTATGAGGTGAGCTTATCTGATCAAACCCTTGGAACTTCTTGAGCATTTGAGATATTTTGTGAGAAATGTCTTGAGAATAAAGAGGGAAAATTTTGGGGTACAACTGAGTCTTCGCCCGACTTTGTCCAAAAGAGTTTCAGGAGGAATCTATGCTTGATTTCATCTAAATGATGTATTAGAAGACGTCTAGGCTCGACTTCATCTAGAAGAGGTATTGGAAGGAGTCTACGCCTGCCTTCTTTCCAAAAGAGTATCAGAATGAATCTACGCTTGACTTCACCTGAGTGATGTACTAGAAGATGTCTATGCCCGACTTCATCTAGGAGAGATATTGGAACGAGTCTACGCCTGACCTTGTCCAAAAGAATATCAGAAGGAAATCTACGCCTGACTTCATATGAAAGATGTACTAGAAGACGTTTGCGCCTGACTTCATCTAGAAGAGGTATTGGAAGGAGTTTACGCCTGACTTTTTTCCAAAAGAGTATTAGAAGGAAATCTACGCCTAACTTCATCTGAATGATGTACTAGAAGATGTATACGCCCGACTTCATCTAGAAGAGATATTGGAAGGAGTCTACGCTTGACTTTTTTTCCAAAAGAGTATCAGAAGGAAATCTACGCCTAATTTTATCTGAATGATGTACTAGAAGGTGTCTATGCCCTACTTCATCTAGAAGACATGTTGGAACGAGTCTACGCCTGACCTTCCAAAAGAATATCAGAAGGAAATCTACGCCTGACTTCATCTGAATGAAATGCTGGAATGAGCCCATGTCAAGCCGCGTCCGGAAATGTATTAGAAGGCAACTGTGTAAGGCTGCTCCAGGATAAGCCTGTGTTAGACTACACCTAGAAATGTTTTAGGAGGAACTTGTGTAAGATTTCTTCATGATGATCCCGTGTTAAACTCCATCTGGAAATATATTTAGAAGAAGCCTGGGTAGAGCTGTTTCAGAATGAGACCGTGTGAAGCTGCATCTGGAATTATTAGAAGGAACTTGGGTAAGGTTGCTTCATGATGAGCCCGTGTGAGGCTGCATCTGGAAATATATGACAAGGAGCATGGGTGGGGTTGCTTCAAGATGAGCCCGTGTGAAGCTGCATCTGTAAATATTAGAAGGAACCCGGGTAAGGTTGCTTCAGGATGAGCCCTTGTGAAGCTTCATTTGAAAATATTAGAAAGAACCCGGGTAGGGTTGCTTTAGGATGATCTCGTGTGAAGCATCATCAGAAAGTATATTAAAAGGAACCTGTGTAAGGCTGCTTCAGGATGAGCCCGTGTGAAGCTTCATCAAAAATATATGAGAAGGAGCCTGGGTAGGGGTGCTTCAAGATGAGCCCGTGTGAAGCTGCATCTGGAAATATTAGAAGGAACCCGGGTAAGGTTACTTTAGGATGAGCCCGTGTGAAGCTGCATCTGGAAATATATGAGAAGGAGCTTGGGTAGGGTTGCTTCAAGATGAGCCCATGTGAAGCTGAATCTAGAAATATTAGAAGGAACCCGGGTAAGGTTGCTTCAATGTGAGCCCGTGTGAAGTTTCATCTGGAAATATTAGAAGGAACCCGGGTAAGGTTGCTTCAGGATGAGCCCATGTGAAGCTTCATCAGAAAATATATTAGAAGGAACCCGTGTAAGGCTGCTTCAGGATGAGCCTGTGTGAAGCTTCATTAGAAATATATGAGAAGGAGCCTTGGTAGGGCTTCCTAAAGATGAGCCCATGTGAAGAAAAACAAAACCCTAATTTGGAGGCCCAATGCTTAGGAGGTGGGCTTATCTGATCAAACCCTCAGAACTTCTTGAGCATTTAGTATCTTTTGTGAGAAATGTCTTGAGAATAGAGAGGGGAAATTTTAGGGTAAAACAGTTTCCCATGTTCTATCTTCTTAAACCTGAAGAGTTAGATTGGCTTGTTCCCCATTCGTAACTTGAGGGTAAATGATGATTGAAGACTTAAGTGCCCAGAAATTTGCACTCACTTATGCACGGAGTAAGAGTGTTTGTTGATTATGTCGAGAATGGGCTTAAATATGTCATTCATAGGTAATTGTTGATAGAAGTATCAGAATGAGTCTACGCTCGACTGTATCTGAAGAAATATCAGAATAAATCTTTGGTCGATTTAATATGAACTAGAAAAGGTCTGTTGAGAGAAGTATCAGACTAAATCTTTAGTCGATTTAATCTAAACCAGTATATGTCTCTGAAAATCCTTAACTGAAAGAAGTATCAGAATAAATATTTGGTCGATTTAATCTGATCCAGAAAAATGTATACTGAGAGAAGTATTAGAATACATCTTTGGTCGATTTAAACTTAGCCAGTATATGTTTGAAAATCTTTAACTAAGAGAAGTATCAGAATAACTCTTTGGTCGATCTAATCTCAGCCAGAAAAAGGTCTACTGAGAGAACTATCAGAATAAATCTTTGGTCTATTTAATCTGAGTCAGCAGATTCTTGAAAATATTTAACTGAGATAAGTTTTAGAAAAGATCTTTGGTCGATCTAATCTATGCCAGAAAAAGGTCTACTGAGATAAGTATCAAAATAAATCTTTTGTTGATTTAATCTGAGTCAGCAGATGCTTGAAAATATTTAACTGAGAGAAGTATCAGAATAGATCTTTGGTCGATCTAATCTGAGCTAGAAAAAGGTCTACATGGAGTTTTCATCATGCAGGTATTTGCCTTATCTTGGCCTACAATCTATTTTGACGATATCGGCTGTTGATTGATCTTTCCTGAAAAGGTAAAGAGTTAGTTGTATGCAATGTTATGATGCATGTAATGCATTGCATGATGATGTCCTCAAAATAAATGAGATTGTGCTATATGAGTTTCGTATGCATATGCTATGATGTATGAATGTGTAATGTTGTTGAAGAGTATCTTTGTCGAGGACAATAAATCCCTGACTTATTGCAGGGGGATGAAGAGTATGTGTATCTTCAATCTTGTCTAGAATTCTTTCGCTGGGGATTCCTTCTTACTTGTTTGAGGAAACTCTGTCGGGGATGTTGATCTCTGATTGGGGAATAGATTTCAAGAACATCGGTCTCCCGTTTCTCTATTGGGGAATTTATTTCTTATATACCCTGATTGGGGATAAAAGAGATGGTTAAACTTCTGACTTGTCTGGGGAAGATAATTTCCATAAATTATACTGATTGAGACTCCGTGGGGAGATTTAAAGAGATTTAAGCTCCTTTATTTGTTAAAGTTAATTCCGAGGAGATTGTGGGGAATGTGCTTTTATTTGTGAAGACTACTCCATGGGGGATAATTTCATAGAAGTGTCTCTAGCGAATTCACTGGGGATAATCTTATGAAAGAGACTTTGTGGGGATCTATGGACAGCTTGAATGTCATCCCAGCTGCTAGAGTTTTTGAGTAAATGTTTATTCATGTTCTTATGCGTATATTTGTTAGCAGTTAATCATGTTCATATGCATATGTTCATTCAGTTTTAGTCAGTGGAAGTTTTTGCAAGCAAACAGAAAAAATAAAAAGTTTGGACTTTAAATTATATTTGTATTGATGATTTGCCTATAAACAGGCGAGTTTGTACAAAGAGACAGAAATCCTTGTAAGAGGAAGTCATCATGAAATGAAAAAGTACAAAGTGAAAACAAATATATATATATATATATATATATATATATATATATATATATATATATATATATATATAGCCATGTGGAAGTGATCTCATTGGGTTCTAAAATCTTCTATTGCCCATATGTCTTCGAGCATCTCGTCCCTTTCCATTGGAAGAAGTTGATTGAACCATTTGAACTTTCGACTTTGGTAATAAAGCTTGCATGTAAGTGTTCCAACATGTTGTACCCCAAAATTTTCCTTCTCACTTATCAAGAATTTTCTCACAAGATCTCCTTGGGCTCAAGACTGCACTAGGGTTTGATCAGCTCAAGACACCTCCTTATGCACTGATGACCAAAATTAGGGTTTGTGTTTGCACAAGGATATTTGGACTAACAATGCTTCATATTACTTTCAAAGAAATTATAGGCCCCCAATATTACTCATGTCAAGTTTCAAGCCTTGGATCAACTTTTGATTAGTCAATTGAACAGTTGACCTAAAAATCAGCTGTATTGGGGAAAAAGTCAACCATAGCCAATTTACAGTCAAAATTCATAATTTTTTATCCACATCAAAATTTTATACCCATATGTATCATCTGATCAAGTTTAGACCACAATTCCTCAAGAAATTTGATCAAATCTCCAAAAGGGCAAAATGGTCAAAATTAGGGTTTTGACTGAGAAAGGGCAATTTCTGATTTTTGACCAAGAAAATGATCAATTGGTTTAAGGCATGATCTTAAGAGTCCAATTTCTAAATTTTTACCTAATGACATGATTCAAAACATTGCAAGTCCATTTGATTGACAGATGAATTTTGCAGTCAATTGTATGCTGAAAAGTCAAACTTTGATTTTTTTTGGGTCAAATTCAAGTGCCAAAGATCATAATTCATCAAAACATGTCAAAATAGGAAATTTATTTATCAAGAAATCAAGATTTCAATTTGAAAAGTCAAAATTTCTAAACTTAGAAATTTTTCTAAGTGTCAAAATTTTCTTATTTTTTCATAACTTTAAGCCAAATTTTCACCATGATACAAGATGATTCAAAGGAAACTTCCAACATTAAAGTTGTATATCTCCATGAAATATACAACTTTTCTTCACACAACTTCTCCTAAAAATGCTTGGATCTCAAGTTATAATTTTTTGAATACATCCTCATGAACTGAAAATGACTTAGTGAAATTTTGCCCTAGTTAGACAGATTTTTGACCTAACTTCATGGAAATTTTTTACACAGTTCCAAGGGGAATCTTCAAAAGAAATTCAAATATGACTTGAAGAGCACATTGCAAGCTTTCCAAAATGTCCAAGAACTCCTTGAGATCATTCTTGATTAGGGAGAATCGAAGAGATGAAGTTGGTGTTTTGTCACTTGGATTACAAGCCATTTTGTGAAGAACACTTGATCCAATCTTCAAGCATGCTGTACAAATCTTGCTTTGAATGCTTCAAACTTTCTAATCACTCATTAGTTTAATGCTTACACAACGGATATAGCCATTGTCCAAGCATTTGAGCCATTATCCAAGTTGCATTTCCATTTTTGGAAGAAAGTCACCACTTCCATTTTGGAAAAGTGACTTTAATCACAATGTCAACTCTCCTTGAGCCCATACATTGTCGCTTATGACTAAGAAGCATGTAAAAGCAAGAAGCAGCATACAGCCTGCTAAGCACCCTGCAAACACTTGTACTTCACATTGAAACCATGTTTGTCAACTTTGCTTCAAAACAAAGTAACCAAGCCATAACATGTGATTTTAAAATTATGAGTTGTTACAAGCCTCAAAACCTCTTGCTTATAAGTATATACACTATTTGCAAGTTGAGACACGAATGCTAGTTCCCTGAAACTATCTCAAACACTCAAAAACCATAAACCTGTTCAAGAACACCATTAATACACAATTATGAACCAAAACTCATGATCTTCATTTCCACTCGTGCGTTTTGAAAACTAATCACTCAAACATCTTCTATACATCATACCAAAGCAATTCAGGCCCCTGTTTCAACACTAACTCCACCATCACTATCCACCATTTTCAAATATCAAGCTTGCAGGTTGACTTGAGTAGAGAGATTCAGGGACTTTCAAGGCAAAGTAGGAGTTGGAATACACTCAAGGAGGTCCAAGTAAGCTAAACAGATCCTCAGGCCATCTCAAATGTTTCTCAAACTCCATTCACGACTCCAGCTGCAAGAGGTAAATTTTCAAACTTCTATCTCTTCATACAAGCATCATTTGATCCTGATTTATGAAGACAAAATGTAGATATCTTTGCTCTAAAGCTTACCATGTTCATAGTTCCCATTTATATTGACTGTGTATAGAGAATTTTGGATTTTAAGTTTCTGAGAAAATTAGGTTTCAATTTAGGGCCAGCAAAATTAGTTTTTATCTTTGACTATTAGCTTACATAAGTTATATGGTTGGATTCATGGGAAGAAACACCACAACTTTCATGTTTGAACTTTCCATTTTTGTGGAGAGATGAGGAAAATACAGGTTGTCCGGATAGGTGCAAGGTTGAAGACGAAGTTGCCTTCAGAAAGCAGTTTCTAATATATATTTATGGTTTGATTATATGATCGGATGAAACAGCCACCCCAGTGGCAAGCGCGCGCGTACTAAGTCACTTCTTACCTAAAGGGCGAGGGTTCGAACCAATGTGAATCCCCCTTTTGCATTTTTCATATTTTTATTATTCTCTAACACTTTTTTGCAGGCGCTCCCTTTGGGCCTGGCAGTTTTTTTATTTATTTTTGTTAGCTTACCGCCCTGCCTACTTTTGGCACCCCCTGGCCTATTTATTTTTTATTTACTTATTTATTTCATTTTCCCTTTTAAATATATTTTCTAAAATACCAAAAAATCATTAAAAAATATAAAAATAATAGATTTAAGTTTTGACATAATTTAAATGTTTTTTCCACATACAAAATTATTTTTATTCATTATACTTTATTTATCTTTACTAATTACCTTGTAAATTAAATTAAAAACTAGGTTATTATTTATTTAAATACATTTATTTTAATATAATAAAAGGCCAAAAATATCTCACAACACCATATATATATTATTTTCATGACAAAAATACAAAAAAAATACTTTTTTTCTTTAAACTTATTTCCTTTTAATCAACTAAATAGAATTAGGGTTTTGTCTAAAACATATCTTCTAAATTAATTTATTTTCTTATTTAATTTAAATTAATTTTTATTTAATTATATTTCTCTAATTAGGTTTAGGTTAAAACCTTTTTCATATAAAAATCAAAACACAAAAAAAATCATTTCTTTCAATTTGCATTTGTACTTTATATATTTCTTCAATTATTTGTACATATTCAATGTGGTTGTAATAGATTAATTAGGTTTATATTATTGCAATCCCCATTCATAAATGGTTGTATACATATTCAAATGTTGTAATAGCGTAGTAACTTTAAATTTCGCAATTTATCGCTTTTACATAATATGCTAGTAACTAGGGTTTGTATGGAAAGATAAAATCAATCAAATAGAAAACCCTAATTCAAGACAAAAACAAGCATGAAAATGATACAGTTGCACACAACCACCCTTAGGGTTATTCCACTTGGTTGCCTTATACAAAATGGCCATATTACGCATGTAAGGTATCTTAGCAAAAACAAACAAATACAAGATCATAGTCCCTCGATGACGCTATCTAAAGTTGTCTTTCAAATGATCTTAGTCCCTAAAAAAGAATGCTAAGATACCTTGCAACATTGCTAATCATGGCTATACGATGACCCACGGTCGTCCCGTTTACATCCAAATATATGGTTGCTTACCAAATCAATGGTAAGACAACAATGTCAAAGGAAGAGAAAATGAACAAGAAAGACATTTGAGTAGATAGATTGCTCCTAATTACTTGCTCCATTTCAAAACAAACATCCTTGCAATTTTCAAAACAAACACCTACACATTTCAAAACATCTTACAAAATTGAAAACATTTTCAAAAGATCAACATTTTTGTATACATTCTTACGAGCGAGAATCATTACAAAGATTGCCTAAACAATGGCCTCTTTTACCAAACACTTTCAAAAAACCACACAAAGCATAATTTCAAACAAAAGTAAGTGATCTAGCAAGTAACTAAGAGCCCATGGATGAAAAGGGTTCTAATACCTTCCCTTTTCATAATCTACCCCCCGAACTCAAGAAACAATCTCAAAGGTCTTTCTTGTGCTTTTTCACCTTTCCTTTTGTATAAAAGAAAAGTCAGTGGTGACTCTTGCTAACCACAACATTTTCAAAAAAACACAAAACCTTCAAGTCAGTTCTTCCACCGTATCACAGAACTGGCGACTCTGCTAGGGAGATTTTACTAAAAAAAGTGGGGTTACCTTAGGGTTTAGATCATATTTACTTGCTTACATTGTTTGACTTGTATGCTTTACATTATGGTTCTTTGTTTGGGTTTGAATCCTCTACCCGGATTTGGGATGCATTATAGGTAAGTAGCAATACATTATGGAAACTGTGCAGGGTATACCGACATGGTCTAAGCAATAGCTATGTTAGTGTGACATATTTGTGGGTACCGGTAGCCTTTGAGTTAATCAAAGATAATATGGGGCCGCAGAGTGATGTCATGAAGCACTAATGAACTTTTAGAACCTTTACTTGACCAACTTAGCCTTTAGGATGTAGTGAGATGACCGGCTTTGATGCAGTTCGAAGTTGGTAGATACTCGATACTACACTCATTGAGGTTTGGTTTCTTGGGATATTTCGGTCGCCATTAAAGAGGCTTGAGCTGAAACAATGACCAAGGAAACAATCAAGTGATATTGAGCTCCTTAGAACCCAGTTACTATTACTACGACAACTTTAAGCCAACTAAACTTCAAGAGGGTACTTACCTATAAAACCCCATGCAAGCCTAAACCTAAAGAATTGTTTGCTTTGTTTGTATATACATACTTAAACATAACATCATGAACATCATAACATCATACAAATTCACTAACTATTTCAAGGATTTTTTGGATTCATCTTTGTTCTTGTTTTGTAGGATATGGATTCACTTCGCAGGAAAACTATTCAAGTCAACCTTGTAAGGATACCTCCACAACTTAAGGAGCTAGCTTCAAGGATTCCTGAAAACTCTCCATTTACTGAGAGGCATGGTCTCCTACTCAACTTGGTCACCTCTAACACATATGAGGACATGATGAAGGTGCTATTTCAGTTATTTGATCCTTTACACCATTGCTTCATATTTCGCGACTATCAACTTGTGCCTACTTTGGAAGAATTCTCCCAACTCTTGAGGATTCCCATTCTCAATCAACTACCTTTCAACGGTACGGAAAGAGACCCAAAGCCATAAGATATTGCTCAAGATCTACACTTTCACTCATCTGATGTCACAACTCATTGGGAAACAAGGAGTGGTGTCAAGGGAGCTCTTATTTGAAAAGGCCCAAAGCTGTTGGAATTCCTTGGATCTGCAAGCCTTTGAGGAAATTGTGGCTCTCCTCATCTATGGGATGGTTTTGTTTCCAAACCCTGACCAACTCATAGATGTGAACACGATCAAAATCTTCATATCACGCAACCCGGTGCCTACATTACTAGGGGATATCCTACACTCTTTTCACACTCGCATAATAAGGAAATAAGGTGTCCTCATGTGTTGCACTCCTCTCTTGGAAAGATGGTTTATTTCTCATATTCCCCAATCTGTATTAAAGAATGAGCAAGGATCAAGGTGGTCACAAAGGTTGATAACACTCAAACATTCATACATTCATTGGTGCTTCCGATCCAAAGAGAATGTTATCATTGTCGATCGTTTTGGAGAATTCCCTAATGTCCCTTTACTTGGCATTAGGGGAGGAATCACCTACAACCCCTGTTTAGCCTTAAGACAATTTGGTTATGCCCGAAGGGATGGCCCGCATGAGATGCTGATTCAAGGTTTGGTATTTGACTACGACAACGATGATCAAGGTCTTCGCCAGAGATTTATTCGAGCTTGGAGGATGTTGAACAAGGTGGATAGCAAGACTTTAGGGCACAAGAATTCCATCCCTCTTGAGCCTTACCTCAAATGGGTACGAACTCGTGCTCAGAATCTTATGATGCCCTACCCCTCCATTCTCCCAGTAATCATTGATCCTGTCATGGAGGAAGATGTTCCATACACTATCCTACATCCTGACATGCTCATATCTCTTGAAGACTTACAAAGGGATTGGATACAACTCAAGGGAGAGTGAGATACTTTCGAAGCCCAATCCTACGCAAGCGAGAAGAAGGTTTTGGAACTCACTAGGCTACTTCATGAGGAGTAGACTTTGAATGCCTACATTGCACCAAAGAGGATGTGTACTACCTTTTTATCTTAGAGTTTTTGTATTATTTTTCCCAAGAGGCATTGATGTATTCAAGCTTTAACTTATTAATATAACGTGTGTTTCCTTTTTGTCTAAAAAAAATTTGAATCTTTGAAATCCTTGAAATCATTACATATGCATATACCATTCATCATAACATAAGCAGGTCTTTTGCAACAAGTCTCCTCATCTCTCTACTGTTTATTTCAGTAAGATGGATCTTGAGCAAACAGTGAAGGATCTTCAAGCTCAGAATACACAGTTTCAACAGTTTCTCTTGACCCTAGCCAAGGGACAAGAAGAGTTGAAGACTTTGTTGGCTGAAGAGAGGAAAAAGAAGACAAAGAAGGTAAACAGAGTCCTGAACATGGGAAGAAGATTTCATGAGCAAACAAGAAGGACCTTAAACTTTGCAACGACATCTGATGAAAGAGACAATCAGGAAGGGAAAGGCAAGGAAACAGTTGTACCGTCAGAATCGGAAGAGGAAGAGGAAGAATAAGACTACTCCGAAGAACAATACCCTCCAGCTGATGACAAGTATAGACATCTCTAAGAGCGGTTGAGTGCGATGGAAATCCAAAAAGTGCCTAGCTTGGACTTTGAGGAATTGGGTTTAGTATCGGGAATTATGATTCCTCCGAAATTTAAAGCACCTATATTCTCCAAATATGACAGAGTTTCATGCCCTAAAATGAATCTCCGGTCATATGTGAGGAAAATCCAACCCATACCGCTGATAAAGACTTATGGGTGCACTCCTTCCAAGACAGTCTATCTGGAACCCAACTTGACTGGTTTTACCAACTAGAAAGAGCCAACATTCATAATTGGGAAGAACTTGTTGCGGCCTTCTACAAACAATACCAATACAATGCTGATGTTGCGCCTACCCATACTCAAATCCAAAGTATGGCCATGGTTTCTAATGAAGGTTTCAAAGACTATGCGCAAAAATAGAGAGACTTGGCTGGAAGAGTTCAACCCCCTCTATCTGAGAGAGAATTGGTAGACATGTTCTTGGGCACCTTGTCTGGTCCTTTCTTCAATCATTTAATTGGAAGTTCATCTGTAGGCTTTACTGAACTAATATTGACCAGAGAAAGGGTAGAAGCTAGTATAAAGAGTGGAAAGTTTCAGAAAGACACATCTTCTTCTACAACTGTAAGGAAGCCTTTCATCAGAAAGAAAGAGGTGGTTGATGTATATCTGCAAAGAAACCAAGATAGGGCCGAACGCCGACCAATGGTGGGGGATGTTATGATTCCTAAGCCTGCGCCTGATCAACAAAGAAACAACCAACCAAGGATGGAAAGACCAGTCAGGCAGTTCACCAGAATCAACATGACCCCGTCTCAAGTATTACCGCATCTACTAAGATCCAATTTGATGACCTTGAAAGAAGCTCCAAAAAACTCCAATACAGCATCTCCTCACTATCATCCCAATGCCCGTTGCGCATATCACTCTGAAAGTCCTGGTCACGATACTAATAATTGTTGGGCTCTAAAGAACAAAATACAAGACCTCATTGAAGCAAAAGATATTGAATTTGATGCGCCCGAGAAGCCAAGTGTCATTTCAGCCCATATGCCCAGACATGGCCATAATACCAATGCCATTGAAGAAGGATTGTTTGTTACTTCAGTTGATGAACTTATGACCCCACTTCTGAATATTAAAATGAAATTGTTGAAAGTCGGTGTGTTCCCGGGCTGTGATGAAGTTTTCCATTTCTGTTTATCCTCACCAACCAGCTGTCCTTTGTTGAAAGTAGGCGTTCAGTTCCTAATAGATAACAAAGAAATTTTGTTCGAAAAGACTTCTGTTCCACCCTTTTCTTTTGAAGATGTTTCTATCATTACCATTTCCGCCAATTCTTCCAGGGTCTCCACCAAAAGACTCGTTAGAATTACATCAGCTCCGAAAGCAACTCCTTTAATAATCACAATGCATGGACCAGTCCCATATGCGTCAGACAAAACCGTACCATGGAATTATGGAGGGGATGTCTACTACCATGATATCAAGCAAGACTGGCCAGCCACCAAAGATTTAAGTTCTGAGAAATTGGATTCTGACGTCAGTAATATTGCAGGGACTAGTAAAATTACTCGAAGCGGTAGGATCTTCTCTTCAGAAATTGCTCCCCCAAAGGTTGTTTCTGGACCCGTATTCATCCATGTGGTTGTTCCAAAGGTTACTCCCACACCCATAATCATCCCTGCAAGTACTCCTATTGACAAAGCCATTACAACCCTTGTTATCATTCCTACTGAAACTCATGTGCCGAGTTAACCGAGACTCGGAGAAAAAGTATTCTGGTTGAGCATGTCCGAATGAAGGCTCAGTCGTTGACTATCCCAGAGACCTCCAAGAAAGAAATGGAGGAAATCCTAAAAATTATAAAGAGAAGCGACTACGATGTAGTTGAACAACTAGGGCAAACTCCCTATAAAATCTCCATGCTGGCATTACTACTATGTTCCGAGGCACATGCAAAAGCCTTGGTAAAATTCTTAAAAACCGCCCATGTACCTCAAGAGACATCTGTCGATCAGTTCCAAGATTGCGTAGCCAGCTTGACTGCAGATAATGGCCTAGGTTTTTTAGATGTTGATCTAACACCGAGGGGAAGGAAGCATAATGAGGCATTGCTTGTCTCAGTTGAATGTATGGGCACAACCTTGGCTCATGTTTTGGGGGACACTGGCTCATCTCTGAATGTATTACCTAAAAAAGCTCTTGATAGACTTGACTACGAGGGACTGACATTAAAGCCAAGCAACATAGTAGTAAGGGCTTTTGACGGCTCGAAAAGGATTGTGCGTGGGGAAGTGGATATCCCCATAAAGGTTGGAACCCAAACTTTCAATTCAACTTTTTATGTAATGGACATCCGCCCTTCATACTCCTGCTTGCTAGGCCGACCATGGATCCACAATGCTGGCGCTGTTACTTCTACGTTGCACCAAATGCTGAAGTATCCAATTCAAGAGAAGATTATCACCGTTCATAGAGAGGAAGAATACGTGATTAGTCGTCTCAATTCCTTCAGATATGTGGAATTAGATGGTGAATTTATTGAAACTCAATTTCAACACTTTGAAGAAGTCCCCCAAGATATGGCAGTGACTAAGGCTGTGTCTCAGGTTCCTAAGATTACAAGGCCTCCAATCCGGATGTCATCGTTGAAGGATGCCAAAGCAGTGGTAGAAGAAGGAGGGTGCACTATCTGGGGACAACTCCCAGATATCCCATATAAGTCTGACAAGTTTGGCATAGGTTTCACTTCAAGTGCTCAGAAGGTTGTACGTCACGCTCGTGCTGAAGGACCACCCCTGAAGATCAGCAACCGTGAAGTCAACACGATAGAAGATGATGAAGATGGCTACAACCTATAGGATTGGATCTTCCCATCTGTCAATGGAGGGCTCAGCAATTGGGAGGCTAGAGATTTAGTCCCGATCACTTTTATCCCACAGTAATTTGTCTTTAAATTTTGTTGGATCTATAATATTAAAACAATCCGCACTCTTAAAACCTTGTGTATTACCCGAGGCACAATGGTCCATTTGTAAGGGTTATTATCGCATTTTCATATGACATCAATGAATCATGGATGTTTTCGCATACAAACTTTTGTGCTCATTGTTTTTCTTTTACATTTTATTTTCTTTCAAAGATAGATATACCCTTACACACACCCACACTCACAATGCAGGTATACATCCATTCGGGATCCCATGGGTAACGATACTGTTATGGCCTTTTGTGACTCTGAGAATCTAATCTACCAAGCCGAAGACGAAGGCGAGGAAGATTGTGAAGTACCAGGGGAACTTGCCAGACTGCTATAACAAGAAGAGAGAACCATTCAACCTCACAAGGAACCCATGGATACAATCAACCTAGGTACTGAAGAAGACAAAAAAGAGGTCAAGGTGGGTACCAATCTGGAACCCATGGTCAAGGAGCGTCTGATTCAGTTGTTACACGATTATGTTGAAGTCTTTGCCTGGTCATATAAAGACATGTCGAGACTTGATGCAGACATTGTGGTACATCGTTTTCCTACAAGAGAAGATTGTCGGCCAGTAAAGAAAAAGGTTCGCCGCATGAGACCTGATATGTCAGAAAAGATAAAAGCAGAAGTCATGAAGCAATTTAACGTTGGATTCTTGGATGTCACCTCTTACCCTCAATGGGTTGCCAATATTGTTCCCGTACCCAAAAAGACGGCAAAGTGTGAATGTGTGTGGACTACAGAGATTTGAATAGGGCGAGCCCTAAGGATGATTTTCCACTCCCCCACATTGATATCCTAGTTGACAATACGGCATAACACAAAGTGTTTTCCTTCATGGACGGATTCTCAGGTTACAACCAAATAAAAATGGCGCCTGAGGACATGGAGAAAACAACATTTGTCACACAGTGGGGCACATTCTACTACAAGGTGATGCCATTCGGACTAAAGAACTATGGGGAAACCTATCAGCGTGCCATGGTAGCTTTATTTCATGACATTATACGTCACGCAATAGAGGTCTACATGGATGATATGATACCCATATCTCAAACAGAAGAAGAGCATCTTGATCACTTACAAAAACTGTTTGAGAGACTGAAGAAGTACAAACTAAGGTTGAATCTAAACAAATTCACATTTGGGGTACGGTCTGGTAAACTCCTAGGCTTTGTCGTCAGCAACAAAGGTGTCGAGGTCGATCCTGCCAAAGTTAAAGTAATACAATAGATGCCTGCTCCTCGTACTGAGAAGGAAGTCAGAGGATTCTTGGGACGTTTGAACTACATTTCCAGATTCATTTCTCACCTGACAACTACTTGTGAGCCAATCTTCAAACTATTGAAGAAAGATCAAGTAGTCAAATGGAATGATGAATGCCAAGTTGCTTTTGACAAAATCAAAGAATACTTACAAGAGCCTCATGTGTTGATTCCACCATTCGAGGGAAGACCATTGATCATGTACCTAACTGTTTTAGAAAATTCAATGGGGTGTGTATTGGGGCAGCATGACGAGTCTATCCGAAAAGAGCACGCTATTTATTACCCAAGAAAAAAGTTTACCGATTGTGAAACAAGATATTCACTGCTCGAGAAAACTTGATGCGCTCTAGCATGGGCTGCTCGTCGGCTAAGACAATATATGTTGACCCATACTACCTTGTTGATATCTAAAATGGATCCGATAAAATTCATCTTCAAGAAGCCTGCTCTTTCTGGGAGAATAGCGAGATGGCAGATGATCCTGACGAAATATGACATACAGTATACTACCTAGAAAGCAATAAAGGGCAGTGTATTAGCTTATCATCTTGCTCACCAAGCTGTAGAAGACTACCAATCCATGAAATTCTGATTTCCGAATGAAGACATCATGACGTTAGACAAATGTGAAGAATTTAGGCCATATAACAGACCTGAACAAGGATCCCGATGGACCCTGTTCTTTGATGGAGCATCCAATGCACTTGGAAATGGTATCGTTGTTATACTCATGTCTCTTGAAGGGTGTCATACTCCCTTTACCATAAGACTCTGCTTCAATTGTATAAACAACATGGCGGAATACGAAGCATGCATCTTTGGTCTCAGAGCTGCCATAGACCTGGGGATCAAATCCTTGAATGTATTTGGAGATTCAGCTTTGGTCATCATTCAGATCAAAGGGGAATGGGAAACCAAACACCTTAACCTTATCCCTTACAAAGAACATGTTTTTACATTGCCACCACATTTTGAGAAGATTACCTTCGAGCATTTCCCGCGAGAAGAAAATCAGCTAGCAGACGCACTAGCTACAGTGTCATCTGTGTTTAAACTTAATTGGGATAACAAGGCTCCCCAGATCACCATTGAACGAATGGAGGAACCAGCACACTGTCACGAGATTAATATTGAAGAAGTTGTAGACCAGCCTTGGTTTCACGAAGTCAAGAGGTATCTCGAGGCTCAAGAATATCCAGAAGGAGCTTCAGTAAATGATAAGAAGTTCTTAAGGAGATTCTCTGCTAAATTCTTCCTTAGTAACGACATCTTGTACAAACGCAATCATGACTCTGTGTTACTTCGGTGCGTAGATAAGGTTGAAGCGAAAAGGATCATGGCTGAATTACATGAAGGCACTTTTGGCACCCATTCCAGTGGGCATACGATGGTAAAGAAAATCCTATGGGCATGCTATTATTGGTCTACCATGGAAGCAGATTGTTATCAACACTATTAAACATGCCATAAGTATCAGATTTATGCTGACAAGGTGCATGTACCTTCGGTTCCTATGAATGTCTTGACGGCTCCTTGGCCCTTTTCTATGTGGGGGATTGATATGATTGGGGAAATCAAGCCGACAACCTCCAATGGACACCGCTTCATCCTAGTGGCCATTGACTATTTTACAAAGTGGGTTGAAGCAGCCTCCTTCACCTCCGTTACCAAGAATGTTGTTGCCCATTTCATCAAGCAAAATCTCATTTTCCGGTACGGTATCCCGGAAAGGATCATCACTGACAATGGTACAAATATCAACAACACTATGATCACCGCCTTGTGCGAGCAATTCAAGATTCAATATCACAATTCTTCTCCTTATCGATCGAAGATGAATGGTGTTGTCGAAGCTGCAAATAAGAACATTAAAAAGATCATACAGAAAATGACAATCACATACAAAGACTGGCATGAGATGTTACCATTCGCTCTCCATGGGTATCGTACCACAGCTCGCACATCAACCGGGGCAACACCCTATTATCTGGTTTACGGCATGAAGGTTGTCTTGCCTATCGAGGTCCAGATCCCCTCTCTGAGGATTATGAAGGATGCTGGGTTGAACGAAGACGATTGGATCCAGACTTGACTTGATCAACTGAACTTGATTGATGAGAAGAGACTTACTGTTGTTTGCCATGGTCAAATGTATCAAAAGCGGATGATCAAGGCTTTCAACAATAAAGTCAGACGCCAAGTATATCAAGTTGGGGACCTAGTGATCAAACGCATCATTTTTCCACAAGGTGATCCCAGGGGAAAATGGACTCCTACCTATGAAGGAACGTTTGTAATCAAAGACATATTCTCTGGTGGGCCAATGATCTTGACCACCATGAATGGCGACGACCTGCCGCATCCTGCGAACGCGGACATAGTCAAAAGATACTACGCAGAACAGACCCGCTAGGTTGACATACCTAGGAAAAACAAGGGCATCCCGGCGAATCTAAAAGGTTCGGACAAAAATTAGGGATAAAACAAAAAATATGTACACCTGGAAAGTTGAAAACCCGAAAGGGCGACTTGGGCAAAAAAAGAGTTTCCCGGTGGACTGAAAACCCGAAAGGGCGGTCCAGGCAAAAGTTAGGGAATTAAAGCGTATGACTATGTCCCGTTGGATCACCTTACAGACAACCTACAAACTCAGAGGTTCTGATCAATTCAATCATCTTCTGACAAGGCAACAAATAGACAAAATGCTTAGAGATATGAAGGCTATAGCAGAATGGGAACCCCATGGGATTATCACACATAGCTATCTTTTCTTTATATTAAAATTTTCATTTTTTTACGACGGAATTCTCCTACTAGAATGTTTGTCTCATTGTACAAAAATACTTACTCAAAGTCAATACAAAGATATCCCTTTTAAAGTGCAAAAACCATCTGTTTTTCTTTACGCTTGTATTTTATTTACAAAAACGTCCAATGATTCATTGTTGAACATATGCATTTGAACATAATTACTGTTTACAAATAAACAAAATGAAAAAGGCAATTACTGATAGGTGGAAGGGATAGGGAAATACCTCTAGGCTATTCCATAAGTAATCCCCCGCAGTATGTTGTTTAATCCCCAGCGGAACAACGCTTCCAATTATCAATCCCCGGTAGAAATCATCCAATTTCTCCAAACAGATTTTTTAAGCAATACTGGGCATTTCCCTTGCAACAGAACAGAAATTCATCAACACTTCGACTTCAAGACGTGAAGACTTACATATCCTCAGTAGCAGTCAGGGATTTATTTTCCCCAATCCAACAGCAATGCAGCAAATTAGCTCACATACGCATACATTGCATCCATATATCATAAAAATTGATAAAGCAAATGCATTATATCATAAATGCAACATGACCTTGCATTTTATCTAACATTTTACCCTTTTCAGGATAAGATTAACAGTTACCATTAACAATGTTCAAAGTTGTCAGATACAGTACAGATACACTCCAGACACGGACGTCATTTTGATACTCATTCAGATTCAACTTTCAGATACAATACAGATACGCTCCATACACGGATGCCATTCTGATACTCATTCATATTCAACTTTCAGATACAATACAGATACGCTCCAGACACGGATGCCATTCTGATACTCATTTAGATTCAACTTTCAAATACAGTTCAAATATGCTCCAGATACGAATGCCATTCTGATACTCATTCAAAAGCAGCCTTCAGATACAGTTCATATACGCTCCAGACACGGACGCCATTCTGATACTCATTCAGATTCAACTTTCAGAAACAGTTCAGATACGTTCCAGACACGGACGCCATTCTGATACTCATTCTTTCTGCTTACAAATTACAATTCAACAATCATTCTTTGATGGCATCTACAAGCCCATCTCCAACAAGTTTATATCATCTCTCCAAATGGCATCTTTAAGCCCATTCCCTCAACCATCACATCGCCGAGTGCAAATTTCTGGGCACTATAGTGTTCAATCATCTTCCACCTTCGAGTCACGAATGGAAAATCTTACCAATATAACTCTTCAGGTTTAAGAAGATTGAACAGGGGAAGTTGTTGCACCCCAAAATTTTCCCTCTCACTTATCAATAATTTGCTCACAAGATCTCCTTGGGCTCAAGACTGCACTAGGGTTTGATCAGCTCAAGACACCTCCTTATGCACTAATGACCAAAATTAGGGTTTGAGTTTGCACAAGGATATTTGGACTATCAATCCTTCATATAAATTTCAAAGATCATTATGGGCCCCCAAGATTACTCATGTCAAGTTTCAAGCCTTGGATCACACTTTTGATCAGTCAATTGAACAGTTGACCTAAAAATCAACTATATTGGGGGAAAAGTCAACCATAGCCAATTTACAGTCAAACTTCATAATTTTTGATCCACATCAACATCTTAGACCCATATGTATTTTTTGATCAAGTCTGGACCACAATTCCTCAAGAAATTTGATCAAATCTCCAAAAGGGCAAAATGGTCAAAATTAGGGTTTTGACTGAGAAAGGGCAATTTCTGATTTTTGACCTAGAAAATGATCAATTTGTTTAAGGCATGATCTCAAGAGTCCAATTTCATCATTTTGACCTAATTACATGATTCAAAACATTGCAAGTCCATTTGATTGACAGATGAATTTTGCAGTCAACTGATCAAAAGTCAACTATATACTGAAAAGTCAAACTTTGACTTTTTGGTCAAATTCAAGTGCCAAAGATCATAATTCATCAAAACATGTCATAATAGGAAACATATTCATCAAGAAATCAAGAAATCAAGATTTCAATTTGAAAAGTCAAAATTTCTACTTAGAAATTTTTCTAATTGTCAAAATTTTCTTATTTTTTCATAACTTTAAGCCAAATTTTCACCATGATACAAGATGATTCAAAGGAAACTTCCAACATGAAAGTTGTATATATCCATGAAATCTACAACTTTTATGCACACAACTTCTCTTACAAATGCTTGGATCTCAAGTTATAATTTTGTGAATACATGCTCATGAACTAAAAATGACTTAGTGAAATTTTGCCCTAGTTAGGCAGATTTTTGACCTAACTTCATGGCAATTTTTCACATAGTTCCAAGGGGAATATTCAAAAGCAATTCAAAGATGAGTTGAAGAGAATATTTCAAGCTTTCCAAAATGTCAAAGAACTCCTTGAGATCATTCTTGAGTAGGGAGAATCGAAGAGATGAAGTTGGTGTTATGTCACTTGGATTAGAAGCCATTTTGTGAAGAACACTTGATCCAATTTTCAAGCATGTTGTACAAATATTGCTTTGGAGGCTTGAAACTTGCTAATCAATCATTAATTTAATGCTTACACAACTGATATAGCCATTGTCCAAGCATTTGAGCCACTATCCAAGTTGCATTTCCATTTTTGGAAGAAAGTCACCACTTCCATTTTGGAAAAGTGACTTTAATCACAATGTCAACTCTCCTTGAGCCCATACATTGTTTCTTCTGACTAAAAAGCATGTAAAAGCAAGAAGCAACATATCTGCAGCCTGCTAACCACCCTGCAAAACCTTGTACTTCACATTGAAACCATGTTTGTCAACTTTGCTTCAAAAACAAGTAACCAAGCCATAACATGTGATTTTAAAATTTTGAGTTGTTACAAGCCTCAAAACCTCTTGCTTATAAGTATATACATTATTTTCAAGTTGAGACACGAATGCTAGTGCCCTGAAACTATCTTAAACACTCAAAAACCATAATCTTGTTCAAGAACACCATTAATACACAGTTTTGAACCAAAACTCATGATCATCATTTCCACTCGTGCGTTTTGAAAACTAATCACTCAAAAACCTTCTATACATCATACTAAAGCTATCCAGGCCCTTGTTTCAAGACTTTAACTCCTTTATCACTATCCACCATTTTCAAATATCAAGCTTGCAGGTTGACTTGAGTAGAGATATTCAGGGACTTTCAAGGTAAAGTAGGAGTTGGAATACACTCAAGGAGGTCAAGGCAAGCTAGACAGATCCTCAGGCCATCTCAAAAGTTGCTCAAACTCCATTCACGACTTCAGCTGCAAGAGGTAAATTTTCAAACTTCTATCTCTTCATACAAGCATCATTTGATCTTGATTTGTGAAGACAAAATGTAGATATATTTGCTCTAAAGCTGACCATGTTCATAGTTCCCATTTATATTGACTGTGTATAGAGAATTTTGGATTTAAAATTTCTGAGAAAATTAGGTTTCAATTTAGGGCCAACAAAATTAGTTTTTATCTTTGACTTTTAGCTTACATAAGTTATATGGTTGGATTTGTGGGAAGAAACACCACAACTTTCATGTTTGAACTTTCCATTTTTGTGGAGAGATGAGGAAGATACAGGTGGTCCGGCTAGGCGCGAGGTTGAAGACGAAGTTGCCTTCAGAAAGCAGTTTCTAATATATACTTATGGTTTGATTATATGACCGGATGAAACAGCCACCCCAGCGGCAAGCGCGCGTGTACTAAGTCACTTCTTACCTAAAGGGAGAGGGTTCAAACCAATGTGAACCCCCCTTTTGCATTTTTCATATTTTTCTGATTCTCTAACACTTTTTTGCAAGCGCTGGGCCCTTTGGGCCTGACAGTTTTTTTTATTTTTGCTAGCTTACCTCCCTGCCTACTCTTGGTACCCCCTGGCCCATTTATTTTTTATTTACTTATTTATTTCATTTTCCCTTTTAAATATATTTTCTAAAATACCAAAAAATCATAAAAAATATAAAAATAATAGATTTAAGTTTTGACATAATTTAAATATTTTTTCCACATAAAAAATTATTTCTATTCATTATACTTTATTTATCTTTACTAATTACCTTGTAAATTAAATTAAAAACTAGGTTATTATTTATTTAAATACATTTATTTTAATATAATAAAATGCCAAAAATATCTCACAACACTATATATATATATATATATATATATATATATATATATATATATATATATATATATATATATATATATATATATATATATATATATATATATATATATATATATATATATATATATATATATATATATATATATATATATATATATATATATATATATATATATATATATATATATATATATATATATATATATATATATATATATATATATATATATATATATATATATATATATATATATATATATATATATATATATATATATATATATATATATATATATATATATATATATATATATATATATATATATATATATATATATATATATATATATATATATATATATATATATATATTACTTTCATGACAAAAATACAAAAAAATACTTTTTTTCTTCTTTAAACTTATTTATTTTTAATCAACTAAATAGAATTAGGGTTTTGTCTAAAAAATATCTTGTTAATTAATTTCTTTTCTTATTTAATTTAAATTAATTTTGATTTAATTATCTTTCTCTAATTAGGTTTAGGTTAAAACCTTTTTCATAGAAAAATCCAAACACAAAAAAATCATTTCTTTCAATTTGCATTTGAACTTTATATATTTCTTCAATTATTTGTACATATTCAATGTGGTTGTAATAGATTAATTAGGTCTATATTATTGCAATCCCCATTCATAAATTGTATAACCCCCCACAAATGTTGTAATAGCATAGTAACTATTTTTCTTAAATAAATTTGTAAAATAAAATAGACTTAGGTTAATTTTTATTTCTTTTTTTTTCACACTTGTAAATATCTTTTCCTAACATATAAAAAGACTAAATATTTTCATAAATATTATTTATTATAGACAAAAAATACACAAAAAAATTATACTTAAAGAATTTTATTTTCCTTTAATAAACTAAAATTAGGGTTAACTAACCAATTTATAAAAATAATTTCCTTTTCTTAAATTATTAGGATTAGGTCAAAACTCTTTTGCATATGAAAAACAAAGCAAATTTCTTTTTCTTGCATATACATAACATTGTATATTTAAATTGTATTGTATATTGTTTATTCAAATATTTGTTCAAATTTGATTTGGTTGTAATAGCTTAATTAGATTTACATTATTGCAAATCCCGATTCATAATTTGTATTCCCCCCCTCCCATAAAATGTTGTAATAGCGTAGTAATCTTTAAATTACGCAATTTACCGCTTTTATATACCATGCTAGTAATTAGGGTTTGTATGGCAAGATAAAAACAAATCAAATAGAAAACCCTAATCCAAGACAAAATCAAGCATGAAAATAACACACTTGCACACAAGCATCCTTAGGGTTACTCCACTTGTTTGTCTTATACAAAAATGGCCATCTTATGCATGTAAAGTATCTTAGAAAAAACAAACAAAATATAAGATCATAGTCTCGCGATGACGCTATTCAAAGTTGCCTTACAAAATGATCTTGGTCCCTCAAAAATGATAAGATACTTTGCAACATTGCTAATCATGGTTATACGATGACCCATGCCCGTCCCGTTTACATCCAAAGATAGGGTTGCTTACCAAATCAATGGTAAGACAACAATGTTAAAGGAATAGAAAATGAACAAGAAAGACATTTGAGTAGGTATATTACTTCTAGTTACTTGCTTTATTTTCAAACAACTATCCTTGCTATCTTCAAAAACAAACACTCACATTTCCAAAACAACTTACAAACATTGAAAACATTTTCAAAAAGGCAAACATCTTTGTATACATTCTCACGAACGAGAATCATTACAAAGATTACCTAAACAATGGCCTCTTTTACAAAATACTTTCAAAAACCACACAAAGCACAATTTTAAAACAAAAGCAAGTGATCTAGCAAGTAACTAAGATCCCATGGAAAACCATGGATGAAAAGGGTGCTAATACCTTCCCTTTTTCATAATCTACCCACCAAACTCAAGAAACAATCTCAAAGGTCTTTCCTGTGCTTTTTCACCTTTCCTTTTGGATAAAAGAAAAGTAGGTGGCGACTCTTGCTAACTGCAACATTTGCGATAAAACACAAAACCTTCAAGTCAGTTCTCCCACCGTATCACACAACGGGATATATGCGTACGCTTTAATCCCTAATTTTTTCCTGGACCTCCCTTTCAGGTGTTTAGTCCACCAGGATACCCTTTTTTGCCCAAGCCACCCTTTCAGGGTTTTAACTTGTCGGGTGTATGATCTTTTGTATATATCTCGTATTTTTTCCTAGGCATGTCAATATAGCGGGTCACTCTTATGCGTATGTCCGCGTTCACAGGGTACAGGAAATCTTCGCCATCCATAGTGGTTAGCATCATAGCACTGCCTGAGAATACTTTCTTGACAACAAATGGCTCTTCGTAGGTGGGAGTCCATTTTCCCCTGGGATCACCTTGTGGTATAATGATGCGCTTTTTTACCAAGCCACCAGCCTAGTATACCTGATGTTTGATCTTCTTGTTGAATGCCTTGATCATACGTTTTTGATACGTTTGACCATGACAAAAAGCAGTCATCCTCTTCTCGTCAATTAAATTCAACTGATCCAACCTTGTATGTATCCATTTGTCCTCGTCTAAGTCTACTTCTTTCATAATCCTTATGGAAGGAATCTGAACTTCGACAGGCAGGACGGTTTCCATGCCATAGACCAAAGAGAAAAGTGTTGCCCTAGTTGATGTTCGTGCCGAAGTACGGTAGCCATGAAGAGAAAAAGGTAACATATCATGCCAGTATTTATAGGTCACAACCATCTTTTGCATAATCTCCTTTATATTCTTGTTGGTAGCTTTCACTGTGCCATTCATCTTAGGTCTGTATGGAGAAGAATTGTGATGCTTAATCTTAAACTGCGTGTAGAGTTTAGAGATCATGGTGTTATTGAGATTGGTACCATTGTCAGTGATGATCCTCTCAAGGATACCATGCCGGAAGATGAAGTTATGCTTGATAAACCAGGCTACGACGTTCTTGGTAACTGAGGCAAATGAAGTTGCTTTAACCCACTTGGTAAAGTAGTCAATGGCAACACGAATGAAACGATATTCATTAGAGGCAATAGGCTTGATTTCTCCGATCATATCAATACCCCACATTGCAAATGGCCAAGGAGCAGTTATGACATTCAAAGTAATCAGAGGCACATGAACCTTGTCAGCATAAATTTGGCACTTGTGGCAAGTCCTGGAGTGGTGATGACAATCGGTTTCCATAGTTGACCAATAGTAACCGGCTCTCAGAATCTTCTTGGCCATAGTGTGTCCACTAGAATGAGTACCAAATATACCTTAATGCATATCCTCCATGATCTTTTATGCTTCCTTCTTTTCCATACAACAAAGCAGAACTGAATCCTGGTTGTGCTTGTATAAGATCCCATTGCTCAGGAAGAACTTAGATGAGAACCTCCATATGAATTTATTATTGTTGACTGAAACCCCTTCAGGATACTCTTGAGCTTTGAGATATCTTTTCACCTCGTCAAACCAAGGCTTCTCCTCTACACCATTAGTGTCAATCTCATAGCAGTGTGTTGGTTCGTCAAATCTTTCGACAGTAATTCGGGGAGCTTCATTGTCCCATTTGACCATGAACATAGAAGACATGGTAGACAATGCATCTTCCAACTATTTTTCTTCCCTCAGAATGTGCTCAAAGGTAACCTCTTCAAAGTACGGGATCAAGGTTAGCACAAGCTCTTTATAAGGGATAAGATTTGGATGTTTCGTATCCCACTCTCCTTTAACTTGAATGATGACCAAAGCTAAGTCTCCATATACACTTAAGAATTTGATTCTTAGGTCAATAGCAGCCTTGAGACCCAAGATACATACTTCATATTTGGCCATATTGTTGGTACAGTCAAAGTAGAGTCTGGCAGTAAAAGGCGTATGGAAACCTTCGGGGGAAATGATCATAACACCAATTTCGTTACCTAGTGCGTTGGAAGCTCCATCAAAAACCATAGTCCATCAGGATCCTTGTTTAGGTCCTTCATACGGTCCAGGATTTTCACAATTTGTAATCAGCATGATATTCTCGTCCAGGAAATCAAAGTTCATAGATTTGTAATCGTCCACAGCTTGATATGCAAATGATCTTCCAGCACACTTCCTTTTATTGCTTTTTGTGTAGTGTACTGGATGTTGTACTCAGTTAAGATCATTTTCCATCAGGCTATCCTTCTGGAGAGAGTTAGCTTCTCGAAGATCTACTTGATGAGATCCATCTTAGAGATCAGTAGAGTAGTATGTGTCAACATATATTGTCTTATTCGGCGAGCGGCCAATTCCAAAGTGCAGCAAGTTTTCTCGAGCAGTGAATATCTTGTTTCATAGTCTTTTTACTAAGGTAGTATATTGTGTGCTCTTTTCAACCAGACTTGTCATGTTGTCCCAGCACACACCCCATTGAATTCTCTAAACAGTTAAGTACATGATCAAAGGTCTTTTTTCAACTGGTGGCATCAGAATTGGTGGTTCTTACAAGTATTCCTTGATCTTGTTAAAAGCTATTTGGCAGTTGTTATTCCATCTTACCACTTGATCTTTCTTAAGCATCTTGAAGAGTGGTTCACAAGTAGCAGTCAGGTGAGAGATGAATCAGGCAATGTAATTGAGTCATCCTAGAAAACCTCTAACCTCTTTCTCAGTATGAGAAGCTGGAATTTCTTGGATGGCTTTGACCTTTGCGGGATCAACTTCAATACCTTTGCCACTGACAATAAAGCTTAGGAGTTTACCGGACCTTAACCCGAAGATGCATTTGTTGGGATTCAACCTCAACTTATGTTTCTCCAACCTTTCAAACAACTTGTGCAGATAATCAAGGTGATCTTCTTCAGTTTGGGATCTTGTTATCACGTCATCCACATAGACTTATATTTCATGATGAATCATGTAATGAAATAAAGCCACCATATCCCGTTGATAAGTTGCGCCTGTATTCTTCAGCCCAAAAGGCATGACTTTATAATAGAAGGTGCCTCACTGTGTGATAAAAGTAGTCTTCTCCATGTCCTTGGGCGCCATTTTGATTTGGTTGTAACCTGAGGAGCCATCCATGAAGTAAAACACCTTGTGTTGAGCAGTGTTGTCAACTAAGACATTGATATGTGGTAGTGGGAAGTCGTCTTTGGGGCTCGCCCTATTTAAATCCCTGTAGTCTACACACATACGAACCATACCATCTTTCTTTGGCACTAGAATAACATATGTAACCCATTGGGGATACAATGTCACTGCAAAGCAACCTGCATTGAATTGTTTCATTACCTCGGCCTTGATCTTCTCGTACATATCGGGGCGCATGCAATGAACCTTTTGTTTGATCAGAGAACAACCTTCTCTCATTGGCAGACGATGAACCGCGATGTCAGTATCGAGCCTCGGTATGTCTTTGTTTGACCAAGCAAAGACTTCAACATATTCATGCAACATCTATACCAATCTTCTCTTGACATTGTCTTTCAAGTTGGCGTCAATCTTGACCTCTTTCTCATCTTCCTCAATACCCAAGTTTACTACTTCGACCAATTCTTCATGCAGTTGGATGGGCTTTTCCTCTTGCATCAGGAGTCTGGCGAGTTCTCGGGGTATCTCACAATCTTCTTCACCTTCGTCTTCGGCTTGATAGATTGGATTTTCGAATTCATAAACGACAATAGCAGAATTTTTGTCAATGAGATCCGAAGTCGATGTGGATCTGCAAATGTATGTGTATGCATGTAAGGTCACATGGCTATTTGGAATGCAATAAAGTAAAAGAAATACAAGGAGCACAAAATTTGAATGCAAAATTGTCTAATGTTTGCATTAAATGAGCATATGATATATGAAATGACAAATCCTTAATGTTAGAACAAAGTTTGAATCTACTACCCTATATTTAAGTTTTGATGATAACAAAGTGAAACGATATAGTATTTATAAGTTTCATGTATGAACTATCTGCTGCCTAAAATTATTATGTTCTGACTTGCAGATACTCTGATTAACATAAGCAAGATCACATCTACTCAGCATCAGAACTTGATTTCAGACACCAGCATCAGAAGTTGCTGTATCAGAATGTCAAAATCAGATGATCAACTCACGTACATGCTGAAGCCTGATGAACAAGACTGCGCTCAACACTCTGATAAAGAAACACAACAGTTCATCAGCAGCGAAGCAGAGTCAGAATGAGCCAAGCCAGAACTTGCATTAAGTAAGCAACGGTACTGTGCATTGAAAGCAAATTAATTCCAACGGCCTCATTCCAGACAAGATCTGCTCAATAAGTAAAGCTTGTTATTAGCATTGAATCAAGAATATTGCATCCAACGTTCATCATCTCAGTGCTATATAAACAAGGCTTTGAAGATTGAAATGGCTAATGCTCTTAAAATCTCTACACGCACAAAAGCTAATTATAATCTTCTTTCTCTCAGTTTTGCTAAACCACATACTCTGATATTCTATCATTGTTTAACAATCTAGTTTCTAAGCTTCAATTTGTGTATACATCACAGTTGTGATAAAGTTTTGTAGAAAACATTCACACACTTAGTTTTATCTCTTTGTAAGAAAGTGTTACCTTGACAAACCGGGTTGTGGTTTGGATCAAGAAGGCTTTAGCAGTTGTTAAAGCAGTCTGTAATATTCAGTTGAATATAGTGGATTAAGACCTCGTTGGAGAGAGGCGAAATCACCTTGACGGGTGGACTGGAGTAGTTTGAGATCAAACGAACCAGGATAAAAATATCTTGTTCATTGCATTAGATTTCAGTTTTAAAATTCAACCCCCCCCCCCTTCTTGTGTTTTTCACCACTTCAATTGGCATCAGAGCGCCTGGTTCTGAGCTAAAACACTTAACCGTGTCAGTACAAGATCCAGCGTCAGAAAAACACAATGGCAGGAAACAATTCTCACATCAGCAATGACAGCAATGAGGACAGAGACAGATTCAGTGGCAAACCTCCAGTATTTGATGGAGAAAACTTTGATTACTGGAAAGACAGAATTGAAAGCTTCTTTCTGGCACATGATGCTGATCTGTGGGATATGGTAACAGATGGATACACGCACCCTGTGAATGCAAGTGGTCAGAAGATTGATAGAAAAACAATGTCTGATCAACAAAAGCGTGACTTCAAGAATCACCACAAGGCCAGAACCATCCTCCTCAGCGCCATCTCCTATACTGAGTATGAAAAGATCTCCAACAGAGACACAGCAAAGAATATTTTTGACTCACTCAGAATGACGCATGAGGGCAACGTTCAGGTCAAAGAAACAAAAGCTCTGGCGCTCATTCAGAAGTATGAGGCGTTCAAAATGGAAGAATCTGAATCCATTGAAACCATGTTCTCTAGATTCCAGATTCTGGTAGCTGGTCTCAAAGTTCTGGACAAAGGATACTCTACTGCTGACCATGTCAAGAAAATCATCAGAAGTTTACCCAAGCAGTGGAGACCTATGGTTACAACTCTGAAGCTAGCTAAAGATCTCAACAAAATCACTCTGGAGGAACTTATCAGCTCCCTCAGAAGTCATGAGATAGAGCTAGAAGCTGATGAGCCTCAGAAGCAAGGTAAGCCTTTAGCATTAAAATCTAACAGAAAATTTGAGTCTAAAGTTTTGCAGGCAGTTGAAGAAACATCTGATGGATCCTCATCAGAAGAAGACGAACTCTCCCTTCTCTCCAGAAGAGTAAATCAACTGTGGAAGCAAAGACAAAGGAAGTTCAGGAATCCCAGAAGATCTGATCAGAACGAGTCTTCTTCCAGATACAGAAGGACAGATTCTTCCTCTGGATACAGAAGATCTGAAGGCTCCTCCAGTAGCAAAAAGCCAAACACCAAAGACATCATCTGCTATGAGTGCAACGAGCAAGGACACTATAAGAGTGACTGTCCAAAGCTTCAGAGGGAAAAGCCAAAAAGGAAGTTTGGAAGAGAGAAGAAGAAAAGTCTCATGGCTACATGGGATGACTCTGACTCGTCTGAAGCTGACTCAGAATCAGATGATGAAAGGGCAAACATAGCTCTCATGGCTAACATTTCAGAAGATAGTGAAGCCTCTGAATCAGACTCAGAATCAGACACTGAAGAGGTATTTCCTAACTTTGCTGTTAATTTTACAAAGGCTGAAATTGCTGAAAGCCTTAATGAGATTCTGGAACGTTATCAGCAAATTAGAGCTAAATTTAGAGACCTGAAAAGGAATCTTGAATCTGACTCTAATAAGACTGAGAGTATCAAATTGGAAAATTCTGAGCTGAGAAATAAGATTTCAAAATTAGAAAACACTTTACAAAACTCTCAGAAGGAACCAATTTCTGAAACTCCTAGCAACGCTGATGAGATCATCAAGGAGTATGATCACAGTTTCCAGAAGTTCCTAGCTAAAAGCATAGATAGAAGCAGAATGGCTTCAATGATCTATGGAGTTAGCAGAAACGGCAGGAAAGGAATAGGATACCAAGGTAAGGTTCCTACACCAAAGAATGTCATGGACTTAACCATTAAACACACTCCTCTGAATTCACAGTTTGTATATGGTCACACACATGATATCAAATACACTAGCAGTAAGCACTCTGTGAAACCAAAATTCAACCAGAGTTTTGGTAAAACTAACAAATCAGGACCCAAGAAAATCTGGGTACCTAAGGATAAAATAATACATGTTGCAGATATCTTTAGCAGCAAGTCAGAAACACCAATCATGGTACCTGGACTCTGGCTGCTCACGACACATGACGGGAAGAAGGCATATGTTCCAAAGCCTGGAACTTAAGCCTGGAGGCCACGTTGGCTTTGGTGGCAATCAGAGGGGAAAGATAATTGGCTCTGGAACTGTAGGTAATGGAAATCTTCCCTCTATTAATAATGTTCTGCTAGTAGATGGATTGATGCATAATCTGTTATCCATAAGTCAATTAAGTGATAGCGGTTATGATATAATCTTTAATCAAAAATCATGTAAAGCTGTTAGTTAGAAAGATGGGACTATCCTGTTTAATGGTAAGAGGAAAAACAACATTTACAAAATCAAACTTTCTGAACTAAAGAGTCAGAATGTAAAATGTCTTCTGTCTGTTAACAACGAGCAGTGGATCTGGCACAGAAGATTGGGACATGTTAGTATGAGAAGAATATCTCAGATTAACAAACTCAATCTGGTCAGAGGACTTCCTAATTTGAAGTTCAATTCAGATGCTCTGTGTGAAGCATGTCAGAAAGGAAAATTTGCAAAACCTTCTTTTAAATCCAAAAATGTTGTTTCTACCTCTAAGCCATTAGAACTTCTGCACATTGACTTATTTGGACCAGTTAAAACTGCTTCAGTCAGTGGTAAGAAGTATGGGTTAGTAATCGTAGATGACTATAGCAGATGGACATGGGTAAAGTTCTTAAGACACAAGGACGAGTCACACTCTGTGTTTGTTACCTTCTGTAACCAAGTTCAGAATGAAAAGGATCTTAGAATCGTTAAAGTCAGAAGTGATCATTGTGGAGAGTTTGAAAACAAAGATTTTGAGTCATTCTTTAATGACAGAGGCATTCTGCATGATTTCTCTTGTCCTAGAACTCCCCAACAAAATGGAGTTGTAGAACAAAAGAACAGAACATTGCAAGAAATGGCCAGAACCATGATCAATGAGACAAACGTTGCTAAGACTTTCTGGGCAGAGGCAATAAACACAGCGTGCTACATTCAGAATAGAATCTCAATAAGATCTATTCTGGAAAAGACTCCATATGAATTGTGGAAGAACAGAAAGCCCAACATTTCATATTTTCATCCATTTGGATGTACTTGCTTTATATTAAATACAAAGAATTATTTGAACAAGTTTGACTCTAAAGCACAGAAGTGTATTATGTTAGGATACTCTGAACGCTCAAGAGGGTACAGAGTATACAATACAGAAACACAGATTGTGGAAGAATTAATCAGTGTTCGTTTTGATGATAAGCTTGACTCTGAAAAGTCAAAGCAGAATGAAGTTTTTGCAGGTATAGAAATTGAATTTGCAGGTTCTGAAGACAAGTCATCAGAAGCTCTCAACACAGACATTCCTTCAACGTCTGAAAGGAGCACTGCTAGCAATCCTACAACAGCTGCTGATCAACCTCAGAAGAGATTACCCAGAAGCAGCTTGGATCACCCAGAAGAGACTATTCTAGGAAGAAAGGAAGATCCAATCAGAACAAGAGCAAGCTTCAGAAACTCTGAAGAAACACTTATGGGACTTGTGTCTCTGATTGAACCTTCTTCTATTGATGAAGCACTTTTGGATAATGACTGGATTCTGGCAATGCAAGAAGAGCTGAATCAATTCACCAGAAACGACGTATGGGATCTCGTTCCCAGACCAAAAGGATTCAACGTCATTGGAACAAGATGGGTGTTCAGAAACAAGCTAAATGAACAAGGTGAAGTCATCAGAAACAAGGCACGACTGGTTGCACAAGGTTATAGTCAGCAAGAGGGGATAGACTATACAGAAACCTTTGCCCCAGTCGCCAGGTTAGAATCTATCAGACTTTTAATTTCATTTGCTGTTAATAGAGGCATCACTTTGTATCAGATGGATGTCAAAAGTGCATTCTTAAATGGTTATATAGAAGAAGAAGTGTATGTACACCAACCCCCAGGTTTTGAAAATACAAAACATCCCAAACAACCAACAATCTCATCAACATCAGCAATTGACCAAGTGCTGTCTGACATTGATCAACACACCTCTGATCAACCAATCTCTGAACCACAAACTGTTCCTCCTCCACAACCAGAACAACAACAATCTGCTGAAGAACTAGAACAACAACAACCACTCTCATCAATTCCAGAAGAACCCCTTATCCCTGAACAATCAGAAATTCCGTCTCCCTCTCCCCAACCAGAAATTAATCCACCATCACCTCAAACAGAGTTTCATCACTCTGAAACTCCTTCTCCTCAACCATCTGAATCTCATTCACCTCAACCATCACCTCTGGCAATCCAGCTGCCATGTGGAACAACTGTTATCATGCCCCGGTTACCATCCTCACCAGAATCTACACCACCAAATACTCCCAAAACACCACCCAGTCCAATCGTAATCTTTGATTCTGATACTCCATCTCCAAAACAAACAGCTGCTCAGAAAACCTCCGAAAACCCCAGCAGGACTTTCATAGACTTAACCAGTCTTGACCGTCTTGCTGATCTGAAACACAAAATTGCCATTCCAAAACCAAAGCAACCAGATGTTGGCTCTGGTATTATGAATTTTGAAACAGGTGTGCTGCAATGGATTGCTTCTTTGAAGCAAGTCTGTCCTGGAATGATTGACCCAGCTGCTTCTGATCAGCTCTGGTCACAATTCAGACTTTGGGTACGTGCTGAAGCCCTCAAGTTGCAAGATATCAACTATGAGCAGGCACAACAGAACTTCAGCAAGCTGCTGAAGGAAGTTGAAAGTCAGCTGCCTCAGGAAGTTGTGCTCCCTCTGGACAGTGAACCTTGGTCTGAGAAACAGCAAGCTGCAAAGGTGCAATCAGAAGAAGACAAGACCATTCAAGCTGAAGAAAGTCAAGCAGAGGATGTTGCTGAAAGTTCTCAGAAGCCTTCTGCTTCTGATGCTTCTCAAGCTGCCTTGGACAGGCAGACTCTGGAAGAACTAAGGTTGAATGACATGCGTCTACAGCAGCGGATGGATGAAAGCGATTAGAAGATGAAAGAGAGAATGGATGTGCAGGATAGCAAGATTGACATTGTTGTCAGCATGGTGCACAAGCAGAATGAGACTGCTGAAAAGATCCAAGCCATGCTGGAGAACCTGTTCACACGCTTGCCTCCTCAACCTTAATTTTCTTTTTTCATTCATGACCTTTTTCATGTTTTCCTTGATTTTATGATGTACTGTTTGAATATGTTTTGTAATATTTTCTTGTTTTGATTCTGAACTCTCTCAATATGATTAGTTTTTCTGATCTTAATTGTTTTAGCACATCACCTACACTTTTTGATTGCTGACAAAAAGGGGGAGAACAAGAATGATATTTTAATCAATAACGGCTAACTAGACAGAAATTCTCAAACATTCTAACTCTATTACTTGAAAATGTTTTTCTGTTTTGCTTAAAGTCTACAGGTACAAGGAAGCTCCTGGACACTCTGAAGACTAGAAGCTCTGAAGCTCTGATCACTATGAAGTTCTGATCCGCTCTGATATTCTGATCCAAAGCAAAGCTCTGACAAGAAAAACTCTGAAGCTCTGCTCTGACATAAAGCTTCTGATAAGTCAAAGACTCTGATACTCTGATGTTCAAAGAAAGGCAAAAAGATCTGATCCTGAAGAACACGTGTAATCAAAGGGAAGTAATAAACTCAGGGGGAGTATCTCTCAACTCTGATATCTCTTTACTCCTTATCCTTTTACTGCTTATTCTGATACATATTCCAGATACCTTTTCACGTTATTTTCTTTTAAAATATCTAGTTTTTGTCATCATCAAAAAGGGGGAGATTGTTAGAACAAAGTTTGAATCTACTACCCTATATTTAAGTTTTGATGATAACAAAGTGAAAAGATATAGTATTTATAAGTTTCATGTATGAACTATCTGCTGCCTAAAATTATTATGTTCTGACTTGCAGATACTCTGATTAACATAAGCAAGATCACATCTACTCAGCATCAGAACTTGATTTCAGACACCAGCATCAGAAGTTGCTGTATCAGAATGTCAAAATCAGATGATCAACTCACATACATGTTGAAGCCTGATGAACAAGACTGCGCTCAACACTCTGATAAAGAAACACAACAGTTCATCAGCAGCGAAGCAGAGTCAGAATGAGCCAAGCCAGAACTTGCATTAAGTAAGCAACGGTACTGTGCATTGAAAGCAAATTAATTCCAACGGCCTCATTCCAGACAAGATCTGCTCAATAAGGAAAGCTTGTTATTAGCATTGAATCAAGAATATTGCATCCAACGTTCATCATCTCAGTGCTATATAAACAAGGCTTTGAAGATTGAAATGGCTAATGCTCTCAAAATCTCTACACGCACAAAAGCTAATTATAATCTTCTTTCTCTCAGTTTTTCTAAACCACATACTCTGATATTCTATCATTGTTTAGCAATCTAGTTTCTAAGCTTCAATTTGTGTATACATCACAGTTGTGATAAAGTTTTGTAGAAAACATTCACACACTTAGTTTTATCTCTTTGTAAGAAAGTGTTACCTTGACAAACCGGGTTGTGGTTTGGATCAAGAAGGCTTTAGCAGTTGTTAAAGCAGTCTGTAATATTCAGTTGAATATAGTGGATTAAGACCTCGTTGGAGAGAGGCGAAATCACCTTGACGGGTGGACTGGAGTAGTTTGAGATCAAACGAACCAGGATAAAAATATCTTGTTCATTGCATTAGATTTCAGTTTTACAATTCAACCCCCCCCCCCCCCCCCCCCTTCTTGTGTTTTTCACCACTTCACTTAACAAATGGACCATTGTGCCCCTGGCAAGGCACATGGTTTAAAGTCATTATTTTGAAAGAAATTATACAGACAAAGTTCTTAAAGTAATAAAAACAGGAAATAGCAATTACTCTTGGTTGAAGGATATTAAGATGAAATCTTTGGCTTTCCAGTTGTTAAGCCCTCCATCACCAGCTGGGAATATCCATTCGTCCAAGTCACCATCACTATCAGTGTCTTCCAGTGCATTGACTTCATTGTTGCTAATACAGAGTGGTGGTCCACCAGCACCAGCACATCGTACCTCTTTCTGAGCCTTTGAAGTAAAACCCAATCCCAATTTGTTAAATTTGTAGGGGATGTCAGGAAGTTGTCCCCAGATAGTGTAGCCTCCATCTTCTACAACAGCCCTAGAATCCTTTAGAGAGGCCATTCTTGGGATAGCAGACATAGCTTTAGCAACAACAATCATTGGAGGAATTACTTCAAATGCTTGGCATGGGTTTCAATGAATTCGCCATTCATTTCAAAATATTTGAAAGAATTCAAATGAATGACCATATACTCTTCCTCTCCACAGACTGTGACAACTTTCCCCTTCACTGCATACTTCAGCGTTTGATGTAATGTAGAGGTAACCTTCAGTGTTTGATGTAATGTAGAGGTAACTGCACCTGCCCCATGAATCCATGGGCGTTTGAGCAAGCATGAATAGGTCGGGCGAATATCCATTACATAGAAAGTTGAATTGAATACTTGAGATCCCGCCTTGATCGGGAGATCAACCTCTCCATATACCATCCTTCTTGACCCATCGAAGGTTCTTACCAAAATATCTCTAGGTTTTAGTACCAACCCATCACAATCCAGTCTATCCAAGGCAACTTTAGGTAGAACATTGAGTAGGACCCAGTATCTACTAACACATGCACCAGAGTGGTGCCTTTGCATTCAATAGAAATGTGGAGAGCTTTGTTGTGATTCTTCCCCGCTGGCGTTAAATCTGCACTAGAAAATCCCAAGCCATTATCAGCAGTTAGGCTTGCAACACAGTTCTCAAATTGATTAGCAGTGGTCTCTTATGGTACATGGGCATTCTTTAGAAATTTCAGTAAAGCTTGGGCATGTGCGTCGGAGCATAACAAGAAAGACAACACGGATATTTTTTAGGGTGTCTGCCCTAGTTGTTCCACTATTTAGTAATCACTTTTTCAGATGATCTTCAAAATTTCTTCCACCTCTTATCTATATGGGTCTTCAATTGTTACTTCTTTTGGTGGTGCCTCCGTCGGGGAAGGCTCAGTAACTTTCTCTTTACCTCGATTGTCAATAGTTGGTTTAGCGGCAAGAATGCAAACAGGTGTTGTAGTAGTTTTTGGAGGAGAGATCTCCGGAGAGAAGACCCTTCCTGTCCTAGTGACCTTACTAGTTCCAGCAATGTTTGTAACTTCAGACTCTTCATTTTCATAAATCCATGGCTCTTGCCTGACACCATGATAATAAACTTCTTCCCCATAGTTCCAAGGCACGACTTTGTCGAAGGAATAGGGGATTGTCCCTGGTGTAGTAATGATCAAGGGAGCTACTATTGGCTCAGCAGAAATCCTTATAGGGCCTTTAGAGGTGATCCTAATAGGAGTATTTTAAATGGTGATTATGGAAACATCTTGAGGTAAAATTTTTACGGACGGAGTTTTCTCGAACAAAATTTCATGGCTATCAATCAGACGTCGAATACCTTTCTTCAGCCACATACGGCCATTGGTTTAGGAAGCACAATGGTAACAATTTTCAAGGCAGCCAAGAAATAAACCGGCTCTCAGCAAATTCTTCTTAATAGTCAATAAGGGAGTAGTCAAATTATTGATGGTGGAGACAAAGGAGGCATCGTCAATAGCATTGACACCTTTACCATGATTGGGCATGGGAGCAGTAATGACATTAGGGGTTTGTGAAAGGTCAAACTCAATCACTTTGTTATCAATCAAATCTTGTGTCTTTCTTTTTAAGGCCCAACTATCATTGGCATCGTGCCCAGAGCTATGGAATGATAGGCACACTTTACATTCGGGTTGTATTACAGAGATGAAGTATTGGGGTTTTGAGGAGGATTCCTCAGTGTTACCGTTGCATCAATATCCATGCAGTAATGTAGGAAATCTGCGATATAACTCATTGCGCCAGTCTCCATGAAATGATGTTGTTATCAAGCTTTTTCAATCATCTATCCCCTAGGTTGTGGTAGATGGACGAATTGTTGGTTCATATTATTCATTCTCTAGGTTGCAATGAATACGTGCATTCATCCTCAGATTATTTTCTCTCTCAAATGTAGTAAACATGAAGAAGTCGGAAATATAACTCATTGCACCAGGCTCTATGCAACAATGTAGTTATCGAGCTATTTTCAAATATTTATCCCCTAGGTTGTGATAGATGTACGAATAAATCTGCATAATCCATTGCATCAGTCTCTAAGCAGCAATATGTTATTAGACTTTGTTTTATTTATCCCCTAGGTTGCAATGAATATAAAAAATCAAATAAAATAAAAACTTACTATATTAGTCTCCAAGCATTAGTAAGTCAACTTTTTCAAAACTTGTAATTTTGTAAATATGCAAAAAAATCTACAATCTTTCTAGATACTAACGAGTTATCTGCATCGTCATGTCTAAGTTAAATTAAAACTTTGTTTTAAATGCTGGTAAGATGATGCATCATCATTTATTCCTACTCTTCATACCCATGGGAACGTTGTACATCGTATCCTTATAATCTTTAAACTTATGTTGTTTACCTCCTGGGTCATGGTAAATACGCAAACATTACGATCTCTTTTTTTAGGTATTGACGAGTTATCCGCAATGTCATATCTAGGTCAAACTCACTCTTCAATCATATCTCTCTTTTTCAAACTCTGGTAGGATGATACATCATCATCTTTGCCTATTTCTTTATTCAAACTCTGGTATGATGATACATCATCATCTTTGCCTATTTCTCGGTGCTCTTGGGTATGCTATATCAGTGTATCGTTACTTAATAATCATTGGTCAAATTTTGGGGTCTTCCATTATTTAATAACCCTCTGATTCAAACGTGCAAGACCTGCGTATTCTTGCACCATTCAATCAAAGAGTGATTAAATAGGGGCAGCCGTCATACCCCAAATTTGCCCACCCTTTATCATTACAGTCGAAATTAATTTCAAACTTGGTTTTTTATAAAATTCTTTTGATTTACATTAGTATTTTGGGGTTCTATAAATATTCGTTCTCAAGTCCAGTTAAAATATTATAATTTATTTCAAATTATTTGTATTTTTAAACTAACAAACATTTGTACGCCTTTCATATACCTTCAATTGAATTTATTTACAAATGACTAATATCATAGCACAATTAGTAAGGAAGCAAAACTTGCAAAACATAAGGTCGCGGATTTGAATCTCACTTTTGACATTTTAATATTTTTTTTTTCTATTTTTCTAACTTTAAGTTCTTTTTTATTTCTTTATTAGAAAAAAATCACAAAAAGTCAAAATCGCATTTTTTAATCATTTAAAATTAAATTTCGTATTTTTATTTAATCATTTAAAAAAAACATATTATTATGACTTTTATGTATCAAATACTCAAAAAATCTTAATACAACAAAAATATTTAAAAAGATTTTGTTCTCTTTTCATTTTAGTATCTTTTTTTATAAATAGACATAATTCAAAATCAAATTAAATTGGTTATTGAATTTTGATTATTATTGATCAATTATCATTAAAGTTAATTATTTTTCTTTTTAGCTTTTTAACCTAATTCTTAATATTATAAATAGGTGCATAGTTTTTACATAGAGGGGACCAACAATTAACAAATCCAAAAAATTTCTATCCTAACATACTAACACATCCCAACCCATCTATTGACATACTTACAACTTTTTTTTGCACAGTCTTACTACCATATTCTCACATACACATTATCACACCTCTAACACATAACTTTAAAACAATTTTCAACCATCCAAATCAACCCTTATTTTGTTTTGGTCTAAAAAGATAAAACAAAAGAACTATTCTCACTTTTTTTCACATACAATAACACACTACTAAGCTCAAATCAACACATTTTCATTCTTAGTTTGTGGCACACAATATTAAAATATTATCTTTTAATAGAAATTGTTTAAAATAGTGTAGTTATTTTGAAAGGAACAACTCAAATGTAAATATGATTTCATATTTTGTTTCATTGTTATTCAATTCAAAAATCAATTCTTGTTGTTACTTTGTTTCTTGTTTTGTTTCATGGCATCATCATTCAGTTTGTTTTCCGTTTTGTTCTTTTTTTTAATAGAAATATACTTGATTTAATTTTTATATGATACTTCATGGGTGTTGCTTGAAAAAATGAAAGAGAAATAGAGAAGGAGTACACGATGCAAATAAAGAGAAAAGAGATAATGTGTGGTCCTTATTTGTTTTTCTTTTTAATATAGTGTAGTGTTTTTATTGTTTTATTTTTTTTATTGACACGTTTCAATTTAGTAGTGACCGAACCATCAATTTGAAAAGTCAAAGGTTGATGTTTTATTATTCTTGAAGAATGGAAAACTAATACAGCAGACCTCCTCATTTAAATCAATTATTTTAGTTTACATATTTTATTTAGTTTATTTAGCCTAATTAATTTTCATCCAAAAATAAATAAAATATATAAACATTCTGTAGTTGTTTAGTTATTGACATGTATTTTTGGTAAAATCAGGTGTGTGAATGTCATGACTGATGTCATAACATTCTAGTTTATTAGGTACTGGTTTATTAGGTACCTTTGCAGAAAAATAATGTCATACAGGTGCTGCTGTTTATGAGTGTGTATCTGAGCATTTTGCAAAATGATCACATTTACCAAAATCAGTAAACAGGAATTCAGATGTCATAACAAATGTTAAGACATCCTGTTCTGATCTAACAGTTATGCAGTTTGTTAATTCTGAGATTTTTCAGGAAAATGACTCAGTCTTTCCAGAACAGAAAATCTCGTGGACTTGGGGTTAACCTAGCTCAACCCTAACCTGGTTGATAAAGTCCTGTGACCAAGTCTTAAGGTCAAACGGAATTAACCCTAGCTTTTTGTGGAAACCTTAACTGAAGAAGAAACTGCTATATATTCAACAGGGCTGCTGTTTGGAATTCATCCCTTTTGACAGAAGATCATTTAGGAGCTGTATAGTTTTAACTATTGTAATCCAAGCAAGTATCATTGTGATAAGTGACTTGGAATAGGTTTTAATTGTAAGAGTTTTGTATCACTCAAAGCTTTGAAGCAAGAGTGTTTTGTGTCTCTTGACTAAAGCTTTGAAGCAAAGTCAAGTTAGGTTTATGTATCACTCAAAGCTGTGAAGCAAGAGTGTTTGTGTTACTTGATTAAAAAGCTGTGAAGCATAATCAAGTGTATGTTTTGAAGAGTGTCTTCATCAATTCTTGAGTCAATTGTTTTAAGTATCACTGCTGTGATTGAGGGGGAGTGAGTAGGAACTCAGGTTTAAGTTGTACTTAGATTAAAGTTGCATTGGGTAGGTCTTAAGTGAAGGAGATAAACTGGTTGGTTTATTCCTGAATTAATATCTCTTATAGTGGATTTCCTCCCTGGCTTGGTAGCCCCCATAGTAGGTGTTGTTGCACACTGAACTGGGTAAACAATTGACTGTGTTCTTTACTGTTTTTGTATTTACTGTCTTATAGAAAGTCAGATACGGTGTCATAACATTGAACGTAACATTGAGTATCTGCAGCCAGAATTTCAATTGGCATCAGAGCAGGCACCCTGCCTGTATTACTGGGTGAGATCTAGGGATATCACTTTCTAGCACTATGGACAAAGAAGGCGTTTTTGGAAATAGACCACCCATTCTGGATGGAACAAATTATGACTACTGGAAACCTCGTATTATTGCCTTCTTAAAATCACTGGACAAAAAGGCCTGGAGAGCTGCTGACAAAGGATGGAACCATCCCACCATAACTGAGAAAGATGGGACAATCAGTCTGAAGCCTGAGGAAGATTGGAGTAAAGAAGAAGATGAGTTAGCCCTGGGTAATTCCAAAGCTTTAAATGCCTTGTTCAATGGAATTGATAGAAACATATTCAGACTAGTACATCAATATGAACTGGCCAAGGAAGTTTGGGACACTCTCAAAACTACCCATGAGGGCACTTCCAAAGTAAAAATGTCAAGGCTTCAGATGTTGACTACCAAGTTTGAGAATCTAAAAATGATGGAAGATGAAACCATTCATGAGTTTCACATGAACATCTTGGAGATTGCCAACACCTCAGGAGCATTGGGAGAAAATATGTCAGAAGAAAAATTGGTGAGAAAGATTCTCAGATCCTTGCCTAAAAGATTTGCAATGAAGGTAACTGGCATAGAGGAAGCCCAGGACATCAGCAAGTTGAAAGTGGATGAACTCATTGGGTCTCTTCAGACTTTTGAGATGGGGATCACTGAAAATGGTGACAAGAAGAACAAGAGCATAGCACTTGTATCCAACACTGATGTTGAAAACAAGGAGGATGAAGAAGAAAATATTTCAGAAGCTATAGCCATGCTTGGAAGACAATTCAACAAACTTATCAAAAGAATAGATCCAAAGTCAAGGTCGAATGTTCATAACATCCCCTCTGACATTGACAGTTCCAGCAGAAGACCAAGGTCAGAAGAGAAGGGAAATCAAGGCAGAGGAATTCAATGCCATGGCTGTGAAGGATATGGACATATTCGAGCTGAATGTCCTACCTTTCTTAAGAAACAAAAGAAAGGAATGACTGTTACTTGGTCTGACTGTGATTCAGAAAGTAATTCTGAAGAAGAATCTGCCAAACTAGTTACTGCTCTAACTGGTGTTTGTACCTCTAAAAGTGACACTAGTGATGAGGAAGTGACATTTGAAGAACTGGCTGATACTTACAAGAAATTGTGTATCAGAAGTGCTGAAGTCTGTGTGCAGAATGAGAAACAAACAAAACTCATCATAAAGCTGGAGGATGAAAAAAAGGGCAGACCTTGAAACTATAAGTCATCTAGAAGGGGAAGTTCAATTGCTGAACTCACAACTGAACCAGATGACCAAATCTGTCAAGATGCTGACAAATGGAACTGACAAATTGGAAGAAATCCTTCAGGTTGGACAAAATGTGGGAAACAAGTCTGGACTAGGATTTGTGGAAGCAAAGAAATATGGTGCAGACAAGAAGATCAGGCCTGCTAAGAAAATGTCAAAGCAGATGTCTCAACACAACTCTCAACATCAGGAACAGAGACATATGAAGAAAAGGTACCAAAGATGGAGATGTCATCATTGTGGGAGGTATGGCCACATAAAGCCTTTCTGCTTCAGATTGCATGGATACCCTAATCAGAACTCAGGTGTCAAACCTAAGACTAAAAGGGTACCACACTCTCCTCAATGGAAGAAAAAGGCTACTTCCCTGATAGCCCACACTTCCCTGAGGGTCTCTGCAAAGGAAGATTGGTACTTTGACAGTGGGTGTTCTAGACACATGACTGGAATCAAGAACCTCCTCAATAATGTTAAACCTCACACCACTAGTTTTGTGACCTTTGGAGATGGTGCTAAAGGTGAAATCAAAGGAGTTGGTAATTTGGACTGCCCTGAAGTTCCAAATCTGAATGAAGTACTATTGGTAAAAGGCCTGACTGCTAATCTCATTAGTATCAGTCAATTGTGTGATCTAGGATTCAAGGTCAACTTCTCAAAATCTGAATGTCTTGTAATTAATGAAAAACTAGAAGTTGTAATGAAAGGAATCAGATCTAAAGATAACTGTTACTTGTGGCAGCCTGAGAACACTAATAACTCCACTATGTGTTCTATTACCAAAGAAGAAAAAGAGGTGAAACTGTGGCACCAAAAACTTGGCCATCTTCATCTAAGAAGAATGAAAAGAACTATCTCTATGGAAGCAGTCAGAAGGATTCCAAGACTGCAAATTGATAAAAGGAAGGTTTGTGGTGAACATCAAATGGAAAGGCTTGGTAAAAAGAGATATGTCTATGATGTGGTGAATAACCTTGAAGTTTTTAGAGACCTGTGCAAAAGATCTCAAAAAGAAGGATGTATTGTCAGAATCAGAAGTGATAATGACAAGGAATTTGGATACAACAAGTTTAATAAGTTCTGTTTCTCAGAAGGAATGAGTCATGAATTCTCTTCTCCTATAACTCCTCAACAAAATAGGACCATACAGGAATCTGCCAGAGCTATGATCCATGTCAAAAGACTTCCTTTTCAATTTTGTGGTGGAGCTGAATACTTTGCAGATAGTAGTAGTTGTTCTCAAATTATCTGGATAACACAGATGCTCTCTGAGTATAATGTCACACAAGATGTTATGGCACTGCACTATGACAATCTGGGTATAATCAACATTTTCAAGCACATTGGTATTAGTCATCACTTAATCAGAGAACGTGTAGAAGAGAAAACAATTAATCTGGAACATGTTGCCACCAAGCTTCTACTGGCTGACATTTTGACCAAGGATCTTGATACAATTCAATTTGAAGACTTGAGGGGCAAGTTGGGTATTTGCCAACATGAGAAATTATAGCAATTAATTTTGCTTAAAACAAGGGTTGAAGGATTTATTTTTGTTAAGTCTATTTTTAGTGGGTTAATCATATGTTTTCCCAATTCTTTCAAAATTATTAAGAAGTTGAATAGACTCTCATTTGCCTCCTACCTCTCTCGACTTTGCAACCTATTCCTTTCTCTCAATCAAAGTTTTCTCTCAAATTGCTACTGGTGCTCTAAGTCATTCAAAATGTCTCAAACATCATCTTCAACCAAGGCGACCACTTCATCTTCATCATCTGACCAAGATTCTCTAGCAATCACCACATGCATAGATTCTGAAGTCCTGGAGATCACTCCTCTCAGAGAAATGGCAACTGACCCCTCCGAAGTCAAAAAGCTGAGAACTAGGCATGCAGGAAGATCTCAAGCTACTGCTTCTGGTAATCCTTCTCATCCTTCTTCTTCTATACCAAATAGGGAAGGATCAGCTCAAGTACATCAAGCAATTGCTAGGCTTGTTACAAGAATACTAAGCGAAAATCACTCTGTACCGGGGATTTCTGTCCCATTAAATCAAGAATCAGCAAGCCCAAATGTTGAAGACAATGCAGATGTCTCTGAGAATGTTGTGACACCAAATGACAATATTCAGAAATCATCTGAAACCCTGGATGATATTCAGAACCCTTCAGAGAAGACTGTATATCCACCTGTTATTGATGTGGATGAGGAATACTCAGACAATGAACTAATTGCCAATGTAAACCCTAGCATAGCTAGGAGAATGATGAAAAGAAAGGGTAATCAGAATACTGCAAAATGTATGACCAAAGAGAAACCTGCTGATAAGAAATCCAAGTCTGAAGGCAAGACTGGGGTAGAATCTGTGAAGACTGGTCTGTTCAAAGGGAAGGTGAAAGCCCAAGTGCATACTGGAAGACAACCAATCACAAAGAAGAGAAAAGAACCTGAGTCTTCTGATTCTGATGAGGAATCAGAATTTGAAATTGAGGCTGAAGAAATTTCTATCAGAAGGAAACTCCCTTCCAGCAAAATTGCTAGAGTTCCTAAAGTCCCAACAGACAACATCTGTTTTCACCATCCTGACAATGCCAACAGATGGAAGTATGTTTGCTTGAAGAGAATAGCTTTAGAAAGAGAGCTAAACAATGGTGCCATGGACTGCAAGGAAATCATGGACCTGATTAAAGCTACTGGACTGATGAAGACTGTGGTAAAATTTACCATGTGCTTTGAAAATCTGGTCAAGGAATTTATAGTGAACTTGTCTGATGAATGTGCTGATGGAAGATCAGCTGACTTTGAATGTGTTTATGTTAGAGGAAGAAGGGTTAATTTCTCTCCATCAGAAATTAACAAATTTCTTGGAAGATCAAATGAGGATTGCCCTGAACTGGAAGTCACTGACAATGAAGTATGCCAAACCATCATAGCAAGACAAGTCAAGTGCTGGCCCTTGAAAGGCAAGTTGAATGCCAGCAAACTGAGCATGAAATTTGCCATCCTGCACAAGATTGGTGCAGCCAACTGGGTCCCTACAAACCATAAATCAACTATCTCCACAGGATTGGGGAGATTTATTTATGCTGTGGGAACCAAGACTGAATTTGACTATGGCAGGTATATTTTTGAACAAACTCTAAAACATGCTGGTAGCTTTGCTGTCAAAGGTCCTATTGCCTTTCCCTCCCTCCTTTGTGGAATTATCCTTGCACAATACCCTGATATCCTGGTGGCAAGAGATACTGCTTGCAAAAGAGCTCCTGCTCTTGGGTTACACTACAAGTTGTTTCAGGGATCTCATGCTCCTGATATTGTCATAACATCAGCTGAGACATCATCTGTAAAGACTCAGTCCAAAACATCTGATGTTATAGCTGTATTGAAAGAGACCTGCAAAGAGCTGGAGACTAGGAAAAAGACCCTAGAAAACCTAATTTCCAGGTTAGAAAAGGAGGAAGCTGAAGGAAACAGAAGGGAAGAGGGTGCTGCTGAAGATCAACTCAATACTGAAGAAACTAGCTCCTCTGAAGGGGACAGTGCTTAAAGGTTGGTGGAGTTCATGCTGGTTCCTGGTGGAGTTTGCAAGTGTGTTCAGATGTTAGTTGTTGTTTTTATTACTTTTTTTGGATGACTGTATAAACACTTAAGAACATGTATCTTTGGCCCATTTGTGGCTAAAGAGGGGGAGATATTATTCTGTGGTCAATTACTTGATAGACATTCTATTTTTCTGCAGTCATATTTATTCTGCTGCTATCTATCTCTGATTGCTTAGGGGCTTTAGCCAAAAATCTGCCAAAGGGGGAGTTTGTAGTTGTTTAGTTACTGGCATGCATTTTTGGTAAAACCAGGTGTGTGAATGTCATGACTAATGTCATAACATTCTAGTTTATTAGGTACTGGTTTATTAGGTACCTTTGTAGAAAAATAATGTCATACAGGTGCTGCTGTTTATGAGTGTGTATCTGAGCATTTTTCAAAATGATCACATTTACCAAAATCAGTAAACAGGAATTCAGATGTCATAACAAATGTTAAGATATCCTGTTCTGATCTAACAGTTATGCAGTTTGGTTAATTCTGAGATTTTTCAGGAAAATGACCCAGTCTTTCCAGAACAGAAAATCTCGTGGACTTGGGGTTAACCTAGCTCAACCCTAACCTGGTTGATAAAGTCCTGTGACCAAGTCTTAAGGTCAAATGGAATTAACCCTAGCTTTTTGTGGAAACCTTAACTGAAGAAGCAACTGCTATATATTCAACAGGGCTGCTGTTTGGAATTCATCCCTTTTGACAGAAGATCATTTAGGAGCTGTATAGTTTTAACTATTGTAATCCAAGCAAGTATCATTGTGATAAGTGACTTGGAATAGGTTTTAATTGTAAGGGTTTTGTATCACTCAAAGCTTTGAAGCAAGAGTGTTTTGTGTCTCTTGACTAAAGCTTTGAAGCAAAGTCAAGTTAGGTTTATGTATCACTCAAAGCTGTGAAGCAAGAGTGTTTGTGTTACTTGATTAAAAAGCTGTGAAGCATAATCAAGTGTATGTTTTGAAGAGTGTCTTCATCAATTCTTGAGTCAATTGTTTTAAGTATCACTGTTGTGATTGAGGGGGAGTGAGTAGGAACTCAGGTTTAAGTTGTACTTAGATTGAAGTTGCATTGGGTAGGTCTTAAGTGAAGGAGATAAACTGGTTGGTTTATTCCTGAATTAATATCTCTTATAGTGGATTTCCTCCCTGGCTTGGTAGCCCCCAGAGTAGATGTTGTTGCACACTGAACTGGGTAAACAATTGACTGTGTTCTTTACTGTTTTTGTATTTACTGTCTTATAGAAAGTCAGATACGGTGTCATAACATTGAACGTGACATTGAGTATTTGCAGCCAGAATTTCACATTCAAATTTCATTTAGCTAGTTATAATTAACTAATTTAATTTAGTTTATGAAATTAATATAAGAAAATAAACGATTTCATGTATATAATCAAACATTTTTCATAATCAAATTAATTCAATATTTTACAAAGATATTAAAGATCACACAATTCACCCATGGACGACATGTGGCCAATATCTGGCCACGTGATAAGGGAGACTTTATCATAATTCCTCCGCATCCTTCACGACGGGAAAAACGTGGCCAATATCTGGCCACGTGAGGAGAAAGACTTTATCAGACTCCCCACTCTATGTCTTATCACTCCTTTTAATAAAATCAAAATTAAAAAAGCTAACCAACAATCAAATCATTTTCTACTAAAGTAATAAAAATCCAAGATCATTTTCGAAAAAGGATTAAGGAGAATTATTTTCAAATTAACTGCGAACTACGTCTAGCACACACAATTTTTAACCAGACAAGGTTCAAGGATAATTCGAAATCAATTCTATGTAATCCTATAAAAAAACATCAACCAAACTGCGAACTACAAATTATGACTCTGATTACTCCTAAGAGGATATATAGGCATACGACTAAAATCGTGGCAAGTTCACCTAATAAAAATTGAAACCCTTTTTCCTAAAATATTCCGCTTCTAAACCCTAGTATCCTTGTGAATAAGGTAGATGAGAGGTGCCTAACACCTTTTCTTCGTCTAAGATCGAGTCTAAAAACCTAGAATCTCTAACTTTTTAGGGTTGTCCTTTATATTTAATTCCTCAGGATAAAAATTAAGGATAGTGACTCTCAATTTAAAACTGGTTACAACACAGTGCATCTATAATAGAATACAAAAATTATCTTGTGTTTTCTCTTTGTGTCAAATAGGGTTTTGAATCAAGAAATCTCCATCAATACAAGTCTTGATCAAATCAGGCTTTTGATTGAAGAAAATGGATCATCATCTTTTGGCTCAGTTCAGGACCTAATTATTTAAGGCATGATTCAAAGAAATCAAATGCACCATATTGACCTAATTATATGGCTCAATACATTTTCAAAGATACAATTGAGTGATAGTGAAATAATTGGAATCAACTGATGAAAAGTCAATTGTCATACAAAAAGTCAAACTTGGAATTTTTGGTCAACATTGAACTTCAAAAGTGAAGAATACTGAAGCATTCAAATTTGTCAACATTGATCATCAAGAATCAAGAAAGTCAACAAAAGTAAAAAAAATGAAGACTTTTAAACACTTAAAAAAATTTCAAGTGTTTTGTACTCAAAATAACCCTAACTTCACAATCAAGTTTCACCAAAATTCAAGTTGATTCAGACAAAAATTTCAACATGAAAGTTGTAGGGAATGAAATGTTATGCAACTTTGTCAGTGTGGGTTGATCTCCAAAAAAATACTCAAATCAAGAGTTATGGGCATGTGAAATTATGCCAACACTTAGAAAAAATATCAAACAGTTTTTGTCAGATTTTTATCTCAACTTCATGGCCATTTTTCACTACGATCCAGATTGATTCAAGAAAAGTTTTTGACACGAAAGTTGTAGATGTGCTTTCAAGATTTCCAAAATGTCCAAGAGCATAAATTTATCTTAATTGAGTTGGAAGTTTCGAATTTATGAAGTTGGGTGACCAGAGTTGCATTAAAAGTAATTTTTTGAGATAGCTTAATGACCAAATCTTTAAGACATGCTATGTAATCCCTCATTTCAGGCTATAATACCTATAAATCAATCCAAACTTAGAAAATTACACAAGCCTTCAAGCCATTATCCAAGAGGTACAAGCCATTATCCAAATAACTTGTAATTTTTGGAAGAAAGTTACCAATACCATTCTTGAAAAGAAAGATTTTTGTATAAAGTTTGTCTTGAGCCCATACCTTACTTAGTTCGAATCATACTCCACAACAAATCATAGAAAGTAATCCCTCTATACCAGCAACTTTGGTACTTCAACTTGGAACCATGGAAAACTTGACATAACTTGATATAACTTGATATTTGCATTTCAACCAAACCTTAACTCTTCAACTTTCAAAACTAATCAGTTCCATTACCTCCAACCTTTCCCTATAAATATAAACCATCTCTCATTTCTAATACCACCAATTCACAGCTCCAAAACACCCCTCAATCTCTCTCAAATTAGAATTGGCCAAAACCTCCATTTTTCAGCTTTTGAAAACCTTAACTTCGAAACTCACCACTCTTGAAATATTTGTGCAAACCAACCATCCATGCACCTCACATACATTATATAGAACTCATCCAAACACATGTTACACTTGTGTAACACCATTATCATAATCATCCAAACTCCATAACCAAAACTTGCAAGTTGACTTGGTTGGGAAGATTCAGCCACTTTCAGTACAAAGTAATAACTGAAATAGGTTCCTTGAGGTCTCAGCAAGCTTAATCCATCATCATATTACACTTAGAGTTGCTAGAAGAAGCCTTGGACTTTTCTCCAAAGAGCTAAAAAACTCAAATTGTGATATCCTTATCCAGACATCATTTGCTTTCAATTTCAAAAGATAAAATGTAGATATGATTTCCCTGAAACTAACCATGTCCTTAGTTTTCATTTATGTGGTATGTGTGTTGAGAACTTTGCCTTTGAACCATTAGGGTTCATTTTTGGTACCAACAAAAATTATTGCTTATCTTTTAGTGTTGGTTAAAGTAAGTTATATGGTTAATTTCGTGATTAAATTTCAAGCAAATTTGGTGTTTACACTTTTTAAAATGATTGAGAAATGAAGCTTTTAGAAAAAAATTCAAAAATGTTATTGATGTTGTTGGCGTGAGGAAGAAGATGAAGTTCATCTTCAAATTTTTGAAAACTTAGTTTTTTTATATTTAGTGGTAGCTGTTATATGACTGGATGAAACAGCCACCCCAGTGGTAGAAACGCACGCCTGAAACCTATAGGGAGTGGGTACGAACCTGTTGGTCCCCACCCTTATTTTTGCAACTTGTTTTTTCTTATCTTTTTTCACTTCTTTTTTACAATTTTCATTTAATTTTTTCACCAATCAAAATAATCTTTTTGAACCAATTTTTTACACACTATTAGTTTATCACCTCAATTTTATGAATATAAAAAAGATATCACAAAAATATGATTTATTTTATAATTTTTTAATTAAATCAAAAGAGGTAATTGTTTAGGTTTTTTAAGGACCTTCCTTTTATCTTTTGATTAAATTTTCAACTTTTCTCACAAGTCTTGATCTTACCATGATAGATCTTGATCCTCACTTGATATCTTGACTCTTGAATAAGTATTTCATGATAGCTTGAGTTTATTTTAAAGCTTTCCCACTCAAAATCCAAAACAAACCTTGAAACATGTTCACAAATCAAAACTACGCTCCATGACTTTCATCTTGATTGTGATTCATACATTGATTCAAAGATCAAACTCGTTTATATTTTTACAAGTCTGTCTCAACCTTTAAGGATATATTTCCTTCATAAGCTCCCACTAACCCAAAGTAATACCATGCTTGTTTTCTCACTTGTTAGTTATCCTATCTTTTGTCACAACTTTAATGTGATAAACATGCTAACCTCCCCCTTTGTGCTCAACCCTTGTTATGTGTATTTGCTATTGTGTTAGTAATTAAATTTTAAATACTTGTGCCCCCAAAATCCAACGAAAATGATAGTATTGTTGACTTTATAGTCATAAGCATGTGCATTCCCCTTTGTATAAAATCTTTGTGAATAATCACCCTATGTATTCTCATATTCTATAAAGATCCTCTTGAATCCTAAAAATCATTTTCAAACTTTCACCACTTTTATATAAAAACCTTGACCTTGTGTCATTGCATTTTTAAACTTTCTTTTTAATGAAATTCTTCAATATACTTAAGAATATCAAAACAATTTCAAAAGACTAAAAATGACTTAACCTCATCCAAATCTTTTTTCCACTTAGTTTTTCAATATAAAAACCTCTTCTCAAAGGAATTAGATATAAATCATCTTCATAGTTGAGATATGATTCTCTTATTCCCATAGTAATTGTTGAAGTAAATGTGATTCTTTCCACATGAAGACGTTAGTTGGCAACTTGTTGATCTTTATATCCAAGTTAGTATCCATTCCTTCATGATGATGAAAGATCCATATTCTCATACTTGTGGTGGTATTAGTTGAGCTTTCTCTCTAAAATATGATGAAATATCTATTCTCCTAAAATCAACCACAAAAAACCCTTTTGTTATTTTTACCATGAACTACGAGGTTTTGATCCTTAATTGGTCGGTAGGTATAAGACTTTGTCTTTCCATACAAAAAATCCTAAAACATACTTATTTTCCCATCACCACTTTCATTTAGCAAACAAACAATTTTAAGCCAAAAACAAATATTATAAGTGGTTCCTATAGAGTACTATAGATACATAGGGTTATAATACCTTCCTTTTGTATAACCAACCCCCGTACCTTGGATTTCTTCTTTATGCTTTGCTTTTAGTCTTTACTTATTGCATTTCATGTTAAACAATAGGGTTTTGATATTTTACCTTTTTCTTTAGAAACACTAAAGTTCAATGGTGACTTCTTAAGTCATTGTGAGTCAAGTTCCTCAATAGCTTAGTCTCGTCGATTTTTCACCGTGACACACATGTGGAGTTACTTTGGATATGAGGCATCTAACTCGATTATCCAAAGTCTCTCATGTCATAGTCTTTAATATGGTTCAAATCACCAAATCCTTTTTCAAGGTAATAAAAAGACTTCACCAATTCAAACTCTTTTGCCTTTGAGCTTTTCTTATGAAAATCATTTCATAAATACCATGTTAGTTCCTTTCTACGACAAATGAGTGAGTCTCCAAAGGTCGAGCTGCACTATAATGCGAAATTTAATATTTTTCACTAAAAAATATACAACAAACCAAAAAAATTTAGAAGAACTACAGGGTTTTGATTCCTTCACAGGATATGTAGGCACTGAGTTGCAAAATTTTGGCGAACACAATAATAAAAATTTCACTTTTTGTTCATTAGAAATTCATTCATGCATCCCATTAGAAATTTTAAGGTTTAGATAACGTACCCTCTTATTAGAACAAACATAGTGGATCTCGTTGAGTACAACAAATGTTTAGGGTTCTAATGCCTTCCTTTTGCATAACCGACCCCTTACCTTGATCTCTATTATATTTTGGTTTTTATTCGCTCTTTTCTCATTTCCTTTTGGAAACAATAATGTGTGATGGTGACTTTCACTTTGTGAGTTAACTCAATCAATGGCTTAGTCTCAACCATTTACCACTATAGAAAAATTGGCGACTTCATTGGGGAATCTTTCTTAAGTGGGCCAATCCTAGATTTTTTTTGTTATTTTTCTTTGAGTGTTTATCTATGTGCTTTAATTGTTGTTTATTTATCATACACATTGCATTTTTATTGCTTTCCATATGCTAGATATTGTTGATGTGTTGGTTATTGGATTTTGTGTGTTTTCTTTAGTGGGTGAGATGATACTATAAGGTAAAAGGTGCACTACCCAGGCCAAGATACACATAGGTTTAGAGTGGATATTCATGTCAACTCGTGCAGCGTCTGATGCATACGAGTTGGCATGAGAGCCCACACCTAGATGAGGTTCTCTTGGGATGTCGTTGTTCTGCATATCTATGCACTAGACTCGATGTCTTCACAAAGGACTGTTGACTTTGTTGTCTATTAGAAGCCTTTCGGTCCTAGGTTAGAACACACGTGTGAGAAGGGATGGGACAGGAAAACATTCCTTCAACATACCAGATATTCTCATAATCAGAAATTGTGTTGAACCTTTGATCCTGTTATATTCATAAACATCACAACAGATATCCAGTCTTGATGAAACCTTGATCCCACATGCTTGCATACATAACATGTTAATTTCATTTTAGCACACATTTTCCTTCGTTTCCAAGTATCTTTTCTATGATTCCAATTGTTAAGCTGCCAAAAAATGAACATTGTCAAGGAGGACACTACGGCTTAATAATATAAATCAAAGCCTATAAGTTCTTGGAAACATTGGAACACATGGAATTTTCATTGCATGTCATGCATCCTTTTTCACATAATTTTGAATTTCATAAGTTTCCTGGGAGTTTTACTCAATTATTTTGGTCTTCAGTCAGCAAGCTGTCACATTCTTATAACACTTGGGCAAACTATAAAAAGAAGATGGAAAACCTTGAACAAGAGAATCGTGAGCTCCGCGAAGACATAATTACTTTGAGATCCGGGGTGGAAAGACTTACTGCTCAGGTGGAATCTTTGGTGGTAGCTCAGAATCGGCCACCACCTCCTTCTCATTCCTTTCCTCCCATTGTTCAACCTCAACAACAAACTATTGTTATTTCTGAGATATTGTCAGTTCCTTTTTTTAGTGAATCCTATCAGTGTTGTTGCTCGATATCATATACCTCATGGTTATCATTGGGGAATGCCTGAGAACTATATCCCCAAAGGTTATACCCCGGTTGTTGAAGTTTATCATCCTATTAATCCTGTTATGGTCATTGCACTACCTGTTGTGTATACCATTCATGTTATTAATGATATGATCTACCATGTTGCTTCTAATCCAAGTGAAAGCTCGAGGATTCATGATCATATGTTTGATGTTCAATACCAGTTCATGGAAATGCATAAAGAGATGAAAGTTATTAAGATAAAAGAGTTATTTGGGAAGAATGTTAGTGATCTCTGCCTCGTTCCTAATGTCTAAGTACCTGCTAAGTTCAAGGTTCTGGAATTTTAAAAGTACAAGGGTAATTCTTATCCTCAAGCTCATTTGAAGATGTATGTCCAGACAATGTCTACTCACACTGATCATTAGCGCCTGTTAATTCACTACTTCCAAGACAGTCTAACTGGAGTTGTGTTGAAAGGGTTAATGGGTTTGAACAGTGCTGACATCCATACCTTTAATGACCAGGGTGAAGCTTTCATCAGGAAGTAGAAATATAATATGTATATTACTCCTAATCGTGATCAACTAAGGACTATGACTCATAAGGTCAAGGAGTCTATAATACAGTGGGAGAACTGACTTATTTTTCATTTTATCGCAAATGTTACAGATATCAAGAGTCGCCACCGGATTTTCTTTTATCCAATAAGGAAAGGGTGAAAAGAACAGGAAAGACCTTGAAGATTTTGAGTTTGGGGGGTAAGTTATGAAAAGGGAGGTGTTAGCACCCTTTTCATCCGTAGTTATCTACATGCTCTTAATCACTTAGCTTACTTTGAAAATTTGCTTAGTGATGTTTGAAAATATTTTGAAAAGCCAAAGTACGACAAACTTTGTAATCATTCTTGCATCAGTCCTCAAGAATGCGTACAAAGTGTTTTGAAAATATTTGTTGTTTTGAAAGTGTGATGTGAGAAATGGGTTTTAGAAAATGTTCTGAGCGAGTGATTAAAATTATCATACTCACTCAAGGTAATTCTTATTCTTTTCCTTCTCCTTTAGAGATAGTTCTATCCATACCATTAGTTGGTAGGTAGCCCTATCTATTGGATGTGAGAGGTGCAGGCGAAGGGTCATCGTACAGTCATCGAAGGCAACTGGTAAGGATACTTTAGCAATTTCATAAGGGGCTAGATCATTTGTTCGTAAGCAACATCGAAGGGTCGTTGAGGGACTATGATCTTTTATTCGAGGGTCTTTGCTAAAGCATCCCTACGTTCGAGGGAAATGACTGTTATTTCGAAAGGCAACAAAGAGAGGTTACCCTAGAGGTGTAAGTGTGCAAAGTGTGTTTGTTTCAGTTATTTATCTTGAAATTAGGGTTTTGCTATCGGTTGATTTTATCTTGCCATATAAACCCTAATTACTAACAGTTGCATAGAAATATAATAGTAGAAGGTAAAGGCGGAAACGTAAAACTAAAATTATTATAAAGCTTTAGGGCAATTACATAATAATAAAGAGTGCAAGAAATAAAATCCTAAACTATTACATCCCGGAAGCAATTACATGATAATAAAAAAAGAAAGTGGGAAATAAATATCTAAGCTATTACACAAGAAACGTGCGACATGTACATTTATCTAAGAAAATAAATAGAAGAGGAAAAAGACTTTGAAAAATGTTTCGATGTTTTTAAAAAATTGCTTTTTAATGATAAACTATAATTAATAAACCTAAAATTTCTAATTGATTTTAATATTTTTTAAAAAGGGATTAATTAATTTAATTAATAAAAATAAAAGGTAATTATTGTAAAAAAAACTTTAAACCTAATTTAATTAGAGTTACAAAAATATTAGGTTAAAAAAATAACTAGGGTTAGTTGAAATTATTAGAAAATAATTGGAAAAAAATAAGAAAAAAATGATTAGTAAAAAAGAAACAAAAAATTCTAGGGGTGGGTGTTAGGAAAACAAACGCGCTGCAAGACATATGAAACCTGCAAAAAATATGAAAAAACAAATAAATTTTGCAAAAGGCAAAGATCGAACCCACGCCCTAGTGTAGTAATACCTTAACACGCGTGCTTCTACCAGTGGGTTGTCCATACATCCATTTATTAATTCAAATCAAAATATATATAATATAACTCTGATCAGGATGATCGAAGAAGCGCCATAGCCATAGCTTCGATCGTCTTCTCTGGCTGGGTGTTTTTCCAAACCTGTAAAATAAAAAGTGTTAGTGATCCAAAGGGACCCTACCCCCCTAAATCAACCCTCCTGAATCCAATGGTGGCCTTGGTTTTCATGAATTCTTCCTGTAAAAAGAGATACGAAGCAAATATGGTCAAACAGTGCAAACATGGAAACACGTAATTATGGCATCATGAGGACCATGCGATGGTCCAAACCTGCATATTGACATCTCAAAAACATTAGTGATGTTAGTTTCGATTAAAGCATGATAGAAATTGAAATATAAATTTCATGCAAGAATGAGAAACGGTGATGCATGGTTATCCGTTTTAGGCCTCTTAGGTCATTACAATCGATCCATTCTTACCATATAATATCCCTGAAGTTATATGGGATGGTCGTTTGGCTTGGAGAGAGGCTGCAAATTGGGTTTGGAGTTTGCCCTAGTTTTGACAATTTTTGAAGGTTTTGGGAACTGATATCTTGCAAGGTTTTCATATCCTTTGTCTTTTTTGAATAATGAGAATATATAGAGGAAAGTTAGGTCAAGAAGAATGGGCTTGGACCTTTGTATCAAAGCCTTTGATTTTATTTAATTTTAAATTTAAATAAATAAAATGAAAATAAATGGGATAAAACTCAATGGGGTGTATGAATAGATTCATAGGTTCACTATGAAACCTAAAACACGTTTGGACCTTAAAAGATAAGCCCATTGGCCCAAAAATTCAAGTTTGGTCAATTTGGGTTTCATGCATTTTCTCAAAATTTCCCAACTTGCACTAATCATAACTCTCTCAATTTTTATCATATTAAGGTGATCTTTGACTTTTTGGAAAGCTTAAGATGTCCCCTACAATCTCTCTGTTGATAATTTTTTTCATTTGAAGACTTTATCTTGATGTAAAGTGCTTTGACAAAAAGTGTGTTTTTGTTGACTTTTGAAAGGACCTATAATGTTTTGGCCCATATCTCTCAAATGAAGCATTTTTTGGACTTGAGCTTAGAGAGACAAAGTTGTAGAGAATTAAATATCCTTCAAAATTAGCTTTGGTTGAGAATTTTATGATGAAGCATGTGAAAGTTATGCTTGGTCAAAGTTCAGTTGACCTCTCTTTAAGAAAAAAACCTTAATTTGGTAACTTTTGACTTTTGGTAAATTAGGAGTTTTCTTGATGAGTCATGATAGACCCTTGATAAAATGATGAATGTGACCTTAAAATCTTGATGTTGACCAAAAAAATTGAAGTTTGACTGTATGTTGACCATAATTGACTTTTTGTCCAATATAGTTAATTTTCAAGCATTGAGTAATTGACTGAGTAAAATTGTGATGCAAGGCTTGGAATTTGGCATGAGCATTCCTTTAGATATATGAGGAACCATGAAATCCACTTGAGGCATTTTAAGCTCAAATTTCCTTGAGAAAAGTGAAACCCTAATTGTAGGCCAACTATTTAGGAGGAGAATTTGTCTGATAAAACCTTGAGTAGCCTTGAGAAATTGAAAGCCCTAGGAGCATAAGGAGATATCTTGAAGAAAATGGGAGGGAAAATTTTGGGGTGCAACAGCTACCCCTATTCAATCTTCTTAAACTTGAAGAGTTAGATTGGCATGTCCGTCATTCGTGATCTGAAGGTGGAAGAGGATTGAACACTTAAGTGCCCAGAAATTTGCACTCGCCGATGGATGAAGTAACGATGTTGATTGATAGTTTTGTTTGAATGGGCATAATGATTCCATTTGGAGAGGTGATAGAATATCGTCGGGGATGGGCTTATAGATGCCATCCGAAGTAACCATTGTTAGGAGTATCAAAGTGAGTCCACACCTGACTATGAAGAATGTTTTTCATAAGGAAAATGCTCACCAGAATTCAGTCTTTGGGGGAATGCTTTTCAGAATAAACTTCTGAAGGGGAATGCTCATCAGAATTCAGTCTCCGAAGGAAGATGCTTTTCATAATTCAATCTCTAAAAGAAATCATTTGGTCATGCAGATAATCTCCCCGTCCTGTTTCAGGAATTGATCTACAATCTGTTTTTTGTTGGTAAATTCGTCCTGTTTTGGGAATTCATACAGCTAGGTCATATAGACAGTTTTCCCGTCTTGTTTCGAGAATTAATTTTTGACCTACTTTTTTGTTGGTAAACTCGTCCTATTTCAGGAATTTATACCGCTTGGTCATATAGATAGTTGCTCCGTCCTATTTCGAAAATTAATCTCTGGCCTGCTTTTTTGTTGGTAAACACGTCCTATTTCGTGAATTTATACCGCCTGGTCATATAGATAGTTCGGTTGTCCTGTTTCGGGAATTAATCTCTGACCTAATTTTTTGTTGGTAATCTCATCCTATTTCGGGAATTTATACCTCCTGGTCATATAGATAGTTTCCCCATCCTATTTCGGGAATTAATCTTTGACCTTCTTTTTTGTTGGTAAACTCGTCCTATTTCGGGAATTTATACCGCCTGGTCATATAGATAGTTGCAATGCCTTGTTTAGGGAATTTATCTGTAGCCTATTTGAAAAATTGTTGATGATATTCATTTGTTTGCGAACTTTACCTGAAAAGACAAAGTTAGCTTTATGTAATGTCGTGATGCATGTAATGCATTAATGATGCTCTCACGATAAATGAGAATGTTATATGCGTTTCGATATGCATATACTATGATGTATTGTAAAATGATGTATGGACGTAATATGTTGCTGAAGTGTATCAGTAGCTCCTTGTAACAATGTCTAGCTGGGGAAAATAAACCCCAGACTGTTGTTTGGAATGTAGAAAGTGTTTCTTCAATTTCGGATGGGAATATTTTTGCTGGGGATTCCTGCTTTTTGTTTGAGGATACTCCGTTGGGGATCTTCGACTTCTGCTTGAGGATAGAGGCATTCAAGGAGAGTCGGCTATTCTCTGTTCTTTTTATTGAAGGGTTTGATTCTTACGTACCCTAACTGGGGATAAAAGTGATGGATATTCCTCTAGTGTGCTATTTGTACAGGTTTTAGATACCGTAGCAACTCTTTTGGGGATAGAAACTTTTATTAAACCCTATTGTAGAAGAGATATTTGTAAGGTAAATACGGCTTTGGAGTAATAAACTCCGCTCATAATTAAATTCATGTAAGTTGTGTCGAGGAAATAAACTTTGATGGGGGTTGGAGTTTTATAGGTTGCGCTGAGGATGTCTCCACTGTGTGCTGGGGAAATGATCAAACTTCCTTATCCGCTAGGGGACCTATTAGGGATGATGATCAGGTCAAGCTATCCATTAGGGATATGGAGGTGAAATGTTGGAATATGCCCGAATTTCTGCCCGTGGGCATATTAGAATTGTTGGGGAATATGCCTCTGTTGGGGATGATCTTGCGAAGATAGCTCTATAAAGATAGTTTCATGGAGATTGCTCTGTGGGGATTTATGAATGACTTAAACATTATCCCAACTCCTAGAATCTTCGATAAACATTAATCCTGTTTTTTATGCAAATATTTGTAAATGGTAATCATATTCAAATGCATATGTTCATTCAATATAATCATTGGACGTTTTTGAAAATAAAACAGGGAAAATAAAAAATAGTTTTTTGAAATTGAAATTGATTGCATTGATTTGGAAGATTTATCTATAAACAGACAATTTCTATACAAATAGACAAAAGTCCAAGTAAGAGGAAATCGTCGTGATAAGAAAAAAGGTGTACAAAGAGAAACAAAGAAAAATAGCTATGTGGAAAAGATCCCATCGAGTTTCAACTCTGCTATTGCACATATGTCTTCAAGCATCTCATCCCTTACTATTGAAAGAAGTTGACTTGATTGATCTGTACCATTTGAAATTGACGTCAGTAATTATGATGGTTGTAAGTAGATGATCCAATGGGACATAGTTGTACGCTTTAATCCCTAACTTTTTCCTGGACCACCCTTTCGGGTTTTCAGTCCACCAGGATACCATTTTTTTCCCAAGCCGCCTTTTCAGGTATTCGACTTGCGGGGTGTATATATATATATATATATATATATATATATATATATATATATATATATATATATATATATATATATATATATATATATATATATATATATATATATATATATATATATATATATATATATATATATATATATATATATATATATATATATATATATATATATATATATATATATATATATATATCCCTAATTTTTCCCGAACCCTTTTGGTTTGTCGGGATGCCCTTACTTTTGCCTAGGCCCATCAACCTAGCGAGTCACTTTATGTGTAGTATCTTTTAACTATGTTTGTGTTCATAGGATGTGGAAGATCCTCACTGTACATGGTGGTAAGCATCATAGCCCCGTCAGAAAATATTTTCTTGATCACAAACGGCCCTTCGAATGTGGGAGTCCATTTTCCCATGGGATCACCTTGTGTTAAGATGGTTCCCTTTACAACCAAATTACTAACCTAGTACACTTGAGGTCTTCCATTCTTGTTAAAGGCCTTAATCATGTGATTTGGATACATTTGACCATGACAAACAGCCGCAAGCCTCTTGTCATCAATCAAATTTATCTGGTCCAGCCTAGTTGGAATCCGCTCGTCTTCGTCTAAATCTGCATCTTTCATAATTCTCAGAGAGGGAATCTGGACTTCGACAAGTAAGACCACCTCCATACCATAGACGAGAGAGAATGGGGTTGATCCAGTTGATGTACATGCTGAAGTGAGATAACCATAAAGATCAAATGGTAACATCTCATTCCAATCTTTATATCTCACTGTCATTTTCTGCAAAATCTTCTTTATGTTCTTGTTGGCGGCTTCCACTGCACCATTCATCTTCGGTCGATACGGAGAAGAATTGTGGTGTTTAATCTTAAATTGTGTGCATATTTTCGTGATCATAGTCTTGTTAAGATTGGTACAATTTTCTGTGATGATCCTTTGAGGGATGCCATACTGATAGATAAGGTTGTATTTAATGAATCGGGCCACAACATTCTTGGTAACGGAAGCAAACGAGGTTGCTTCAACCCACTTTGTGAAGTAATCAATATCGACCAGGATGAAACAATGCCCATTGGAAGAAGTAGGCTTAATCTCTCCAATAATGTCAATGCCCCACATTAAAAACGGCCAAGGATCAATTAAGACATTCATAGGAATCGAAGGCACATGTACTTTGTCAGCATAAATCTGGCATTTGTAACAAGTTCTGTAATGGCGATGGCAATCAGTTTCCATGGTCGACCGATAATAACCCGCTCTCATAATTTTCTTAGCCATCGTATGCCCGCTGGAATGAGTACCAAAGACTCCTTCATGCATATATTCCATAATTTTCTCAACTTCCTTCTTATCTACACAAAGAAGCAGAGTCGAATCATGATTACACTTGTATAAAATTCCATTGCTCAGAAAGAATTTGGCAGAGAACCTCCGCAGGAATTTCTTATCATTGATAGATGCCCCTTTGGGATATTCTTGAGCCTCGAGGTATCTTTTTACTTCATGGTACAATGGCTTCTCCTCTACTCCATCATTATCAACTTCGTAGAAATGTGCCAGCTAATCTAGTCTCTCAATAGTAATTCTAGGAGCTTCATTATCCAATCTCACTTTGAACATAGATGACATGGTAGCTAATGTGTCTGCCAATTGATTCTCTTCTCGTGGAATATGTTCGAAAGTGAATTCCTCAAAGTACGGAGTTAACGTCAACATATGCTCTCGTTAAGGAATGAGATTTGGATGTTTTATATCCCATAGTCCCTTAATTTGACTGATCACTAGGGTTGAGTCTCCATATACATTCAAGATTTTAATTCTCATATTGATAGCAGCCTTGATACCCATGATGCATGCTTCGTACTCTGCCATGTTGTTGGTACAATCAAAACATAATCTAGCAGTGAAGGGTGTATGGTAACCCTTGGAAGAGACGATCATAACACCAATTCCATTACCAAGTGTGTTGGAAGCTCCATCAAAGACCATAGTCCATCGGGATCCCGGCTCGGTCCTTCATACGGTCTAGGTTTTTCATACTCAGTAACTAGCATAATATTCTCATCTGAGAATTCAAAATTAATAGTATGATAGTCGTCTATAGCTTGATGAGTCAAATGATCTGCCAGTACACTTCCTTTGATTACCTTCTGAGTAGTATACTGAATGTCGTATTCTGTAAAGACCATTTTCCATCTTGCTATTCTTCTGGATAGAGCGGCCTTCTCGAATATGTATTTTATCAGATCCATCTTAGAGATCAACAAAGTGGTATGAGTCAACATATATTGTCTTAGTCGGCGAGCAACCCATGCCAAAGCGCAACAAGTTTTCTCGAGCAGTATCTTGTTTCACAGTTGGTAAACTTTTTGCTAAGGTAGTATATTTCATGCTCTTTTCGACCAAACTCGTCATGCTTCCCCAATACACACCCTATTGAGTTCTCTAACACTGTTAAGTACATGATCAGGGGTCTTCCTTCAATTGGCGGCATCAGAATCAGAGGTTCTTGGAGGTACTCTTTAATTTTGTTGAAGGCTTTCTGAAAATCATCATTCCATTTTACTACTTGATCTTTCTTTAGTAACTTTAAGATTAGCTCACAAGTAGCGGTCAGATGGGAAATAAATCTAGCAATGTATTTCAATCGTCCCAAGAAACCTTTGACTTCCTTCTCAATACAGGGAGCCGAAATTTCTTGAATGGCTTTAACATTGGAGGGGTCAACTTCAATATCTTTATTGCTGACAATGAAACCTAGGAGTTTACCGGACCTTACCCTAAAGGTGCACTTGTTTGGATTCAACCTCAACTTGTACTTCTTTAATCTCTCAAACAGCCTATGTAGGTGATCAAGATGTTCTTCTTCAGTCAGAGACCTGGCTAACGTGTCATCAATGTAAATCTCTATCTCATGATGGATCATGTCATGGAACAAAGCTATCATAGCACGCTGATATGTTGCACCGGCATTCTTCAAACCAAAAGGCATAACTTTGTAACAGAAAGTGTCCCACTGTGTGACAAAGGTAGTCTTCTCCATATCTTCAGGTGCCATCTTGATTTGATTATAACTAGAGAAACCATCCATGAAGGAAAATACTTTATGGTAAGCGGTGTTGTCAACCAGAACATCAATATGTGGAAGTGGAAAGTCATCTTTGGGGTTGCCCTATTCAGATCCCTGTAGTCTACACACATATGCACTTTTCCATCCTTCTTAGGTACTGGCACCACATTTGTAACCCACTGAGGATAGGACGTAACAGCTAAGAAACCTACATTGAACTATTTCATAACCTCAACTTTTATCTTTTCAGACATTTCGGGACTCATGCAACGAACCTTCTGCTTTATTGGCGAACAACCTTCTTTCATTGGTAGACGGCGAACCGTAATATAAGTATCAAGCCCTGGAATATCTTTGTATGACCAAGCAAAAATATCAACATAGTCACGCAACATCTGGATTAATCTCTCTTTGACACTATCTTCTAGGTTGGCACCTATCTTGACTTCTTTCTTGTCATCTTCAGTATCGAAATTCACAACCTCGACTGCCTCTTCATGCAATTTTATGGCTCTTTCTTCTTGCATTAACAGCCTAGCAAGCTCTCCAGGTACCTCACAATCTTCCTCACCTTCGTCCTCAGCTTGGTAGATCGGCTTTTTGAAGTCATTATTAGCAATAGCAGAATTGTTATCAATGGGATCAATAGTGGATATGGGTCTATAATTTGTCGTGTGTGTGTGTAAGAACACAGAGCTATTTTGAAAGCAATAAATTAAAAGAAAGACAAAGAGCACAAAATTTGAATGCAAACGTCCAATGATTTATTAAATGAAAATATGCGAATGAAATATGACAACCCTAACAGATGGACCGGTGTGCCCCGGGTAAGGCACACGACTTAAAGTTATTGTTTTAAAATACATAACCAAAATTTGAAAGCAAGAAAAAACATAAAATAGCATTTACTCCTGACTAAAGGAGATTGGTACAACGTCTTCAGTCTTCCAATTGTTCAGCTTGTTGCTGATGGTAGGAAAGATCCAACTGGCTAGGTCATAGTCAATATCAGTATCTTCTACCGCGTCGAATCCATTGTTGTTGATGCGGAATGGTGGTCTCCCATCACGAGCACGAAGAACGGTCCTCTGAGCCTCTGAAGTGAAACCCAAACCAAATTTGTCATACTTATAGGGAATTTCACGAAGCTGACCCCAAGTAGTGCAACCACCTTCTTCTATCACAACTCTAGCGTCTTTCAGAGAATCCATTCTGGGTGGAACCCTGGTAACCTTAGGAATAGAAGAAACGTCTTCAGTAGCGATAGTTGTCCGAGGAATAACTTCAAAGGTATGTGTTGTACCCCAAAACTTGCCCTCCCATTTTCTTCAAGACATTGTTCTAAGATTCTCAAATACTCAAGGATTCTCAAGAGATGACTGGTCAAACCTCCTCCTAAGCAAGGGTCTTCAATTAGGGTTTTGTGCTTTACAAGGAATATTGGGTTGCTAAGGTCTCAAATGACTTTAATATTTTATCAGATGTTCTCAATAATACTTATGTCAAGTTTCAAGCCTTGCATTACAAATTTGCCTAGTCAATTGCTCGGATGATTGAAAATCAACTACATTGGGTAAAAAGTCAAATGTGGTCAATTTACAGTCAAACTTCAAAAAAAAAAAAGGCCAACATAAATATTTTGATGTGATATTCATAATTTGATCAATTGTTGATCATTATTCCTCAAGGAAAACCCTCAAATCATCAAAGATCAAAAATTGTCAAAATTAGGGTTTTGACTGAAGATGATTGATCATTGACTGTTGGCCTAGTACATGACCTAATGGCTTGAAGCATGATCTCAAGGGTTCAAATAGAACATCTTGACCTAATTACATGGCTCAAGACATTTTCAAAGATACAAAGTGATTGATAGTTGAAAGTTTGAATCAATTGATGAAAAGTCAACAATCACACAAAAGTCAAACTTTGACTTTTTTGGTCAACATTGGAATTCTAAAATCAAGAATCATCAAGACATTCAAAATTATAAAACACTTAGAAAAAATTCAAGTGTTTTTATACCTAAAAAACCTAACTTCACAAGAAAATTTCCTCAAGATACAAGTTGATTCAAGGAAAAGTTTCAACATGAAAGTTGTAGGGATTGATGAATTTTACAACTTTGTTAATGTGGGATGATCCTCAAAAAGTGCTTAATTTAAGAGATATAATCCCATGAAGTTAAGATGTTTTTTTTCCAACATTTAGAAATTTTTTTACAAGTTTTGATCAGTTTTTTGTCCCAACTTCATGACCATTTTTCACCAAGATCCCAATTTACTTAGCCAAAACTCACAACATGAAAGTTGTAGACAATGATTGAAGCTTTCCAAAATGTCCAAGAACACAATTTTGTCATGCTTGAGCTAGAAGTTTCAAAGAGATGAAGTTAGGTATCTAAGGTTGCATTATAGGTCATTTTTGTGACAAGTTCATAACCAAATCTTCAAGCCATGCTGCATAATCCCACTTTTCATGCCTCTAACATCCAATTATATCCATAATCATAAGATTACACAAACTTTTGAGCCATTATCCAAGTGATTCAAGCTTTGTCTAAGCTTACTTGCCATTTAAGGGAGAAAGGCCACATTGCCATTTTGATAAAGCATGCTTTATGCAATTATCAACTCTCCTTGAGCCCATACATTGTTTCCTCTGCACACAACCAACTTAAAAGATCAGATAAGCTTGCTTAAAGTATCCAAAAACTCTATGAGGCAAGGTACAATGCCTTGGAACCATGATTTTTCAAAGTTACTTCAAAGCTAAGCAACCAAACCATAACATACTATCTTTCAAATCTGATCAGCCCTTTCCCTTAAACCTTTTCTATATAAATATAGATTTCATTTGAAACCCAAAGAACGAATCCACAAGCCCTCTAACCCTCTCAAACTCTCCCAAGTCAAAATTGTACACAAAACCTCCATTTTTGAGCTTTGAAGTCGAAATCTTCGAATCTCTCAAAACTTATAACTTTTGTCCGGACTAATCATCCAAACACTTTATATACATCATATATAACTCATCCATGCCCTTGTTTCCTCACTGTAACATCATCTTCATTATCCATCATTTTCACTTTCTATCATTACAACTTGACTTGGTTGGAGTGATTCAGCAACTTTCAGCATAAAGTGAGGATTTGAATAGCTTCAAGGAGGTCCAAGGAAGCTTAATAAATCATCACATTGCACCTGGAAGCCCCCATGCGCGTTCTGAGTTTGCACTTCAAGAGGTAAGTTTTCCAAACTGTGATATCTTCATTTAAGCATCATTTACATATATTTTCAAAAGATATAATGTAGATATCATGTCTATGAAGCTAACCATGTCCTTAAATCTCATTTTAATTGGTTGTATGATGAGAATTTTGGAATTGAGTTTTTTGAATTTTAGGGTTTCAGTTTGGTACCAAAGAAAGTTCATTCTAATCTTTAATCTATAGCTTCTGAAAGTTATATGGTTGAATTCGTGATTAAATTTTAAGCAAGTTTGGTATTTACATTTTTCAAAATGGTTGAGAAATGAAGGTTTTACAAGATTTGAAAATGTTGTTATTGTTGTTGGCACAAGGAAGAAGAAGAAATGGGAATTCCATTTTTTGAAAATGAGGTGATAATATATTTATTGGATGCAGTTTCATAACCGGATGAAACAGCCACCCCAGTGGTAAAGGAAGTGTGTGTTAATGTAAGGGACCTGGGTTCGAGCCCCAACGGTACCCTTTTGTTTTTTCATATATTTTGCTTGCATATACAGCGCGCCAAGCTTCCAGAAGTCCATCATGCAACCTCACATCAACACCATCAGATTATCATGCAATCAGATCCAACGCACCCAAATGCAAGGTTATGGTACATCCCAAAGAACCATCCCCATTGGATTACAAACAGGCGTTGGACTATTTAGTTCTGGGCTTAATAGTTTTTGCTTATTCTCACCCCCCTCATTTCTTTTACAGACGCAGGCCCATTGTAACACTTTTTTTATTTTATTTTTCTGTTTCAAACAAAAAAACTGGTTGTTGGGCCTAACCTTTCTTTTTTTTCTTCTCATACCCCCAATTTGCTTATGCTGGCCCATTTTTATTTTCTTTATTTTATTTTAATTAAACATTTACTTTTTTAATTAATTTTATTTAAAATCAGAAAAAAATCATAAAAACGATTAAAAAAATTAGATTTAGGTTTTTTATTAATTAATTTAATTTTTTATAAACAAAAATTAATTTAATTTAATCACTTTGATTTTATTTAATTAGAATTAGGTTTTATACTACAAATATCCTTTTTTAAATAAAACATCAAAAATATTTTCTAAATACTTAGAGTTCTTTAGATTTTAATTAATTAATTTAATTTTTGAAAACATAATTTAATCACACCTTATTTTATTTTAAATAATTAAATTGTAAGTTAAATTAGAATTAGGTCTAATTTTTATTTCATGTTTCAAATATTTTTCTAAAAACAAAAATAACAAAATCTTTTCTTAAAATACTTAGAATTTTTAAGGTTTCTTAAACATCTTTCCCCTTTTCACCACCTTCACACACTTTATTTTTCACATTAGTATTTCCCAATATTGTAATTTATCAAAGCTTATAATAGATAAATTAGGGTTTATTGCTTTCTTCCCCCAATCATACACTTATACCCCCATCCCCGAAGCATTGTAATAGCGTAGGACATTTAATTTCCGCAATTTACTGCTATCCTTATTATTGTTAGTAATTAGGGTTTGTATGAAAAGATTAAAATCAATCATTAGAAAACCTAATATCAAATAAAAAATACTTGAAATCAAAACACTTCGTACACACGCACCTCTAGGGTTACCCTCACTTGTTGCCTCGGATAAAAAATAGTCATGTCCCTCGAACGTGGGATGTTTTAGCAAAGACCCTCGGTTAAAAGATCATAGTCCCTCGATGATGCCTTCGGTAAATGATCTTAGTCCCTTACGACAATTGCTAAAACGTCTTACAAGTTTCCTTCTATGACTGTACGATGACCCATACATGTTCCTCACATCCAATGATAGGGCTCTCTACTAACTAATGGTAGGTTAGCACTATCTAAAGGAGGAGGAAAAGTACAAAGACTTTTTCAGTAGGTAGATCGCTTGTAATCACTTGCTCACAAACTAAAACAATCTTTACACTTCACACTTTCAAAACAACTACTTTTAAAACGCTTTATAAACACTCTCGAGGACTAATACAAGGGTTATTATAAAGCAAATTTCCTTTTCCATTTTTTACAAAAAAACACTCTCCTTCATAAATATTTTCAAAAGAAACATTTTGTATACATTCTCAATGATACGAGAATCATTACAAAAATGCCATACTTAGGCATTTTAAAAATATTTTCAAACATACACAAACACAAAATATTTTCAAAGTGAACTAGTAATTAAGAGCCCATATGTAACCACGAATGATAACGGTGCTAACACCTTCCCTTTTCATAACCTACCCCCAGAACTCAAGAAAATTCTCAAAGGTCTTTCCTGTTATTTTCACCCTTTCCTTTATTGGATAAAAGAAAAGTCAGTGGCGACTCTTGCTATCCGTAACATTTGCGATAAAACGCAAAACCAAAAGTCAGTTATCCCATCTGTGATACGGTGGGAGAACTGACTTGGGGTTTTGCATTTTGTATTCGCAAATGTTGCGGTTTAGTAAGAGTCGCCACCAACTTTTCTTTTATCCAATAAGGAAAGGTGAAAAAGCACAGGAAAGACCTTTAGAGATGTTTTCTTGAGTTCGGGGGGTAGATTGTGAAAAGGGAAGGTATTAACACCCTTTCTATGATCGGTGGAAATATAACTGACTGTTTTGGAATGCTGGTTTGCGAAATGTCGCGGTAAGCAAGAGTCGCCACCGTCTTTTATTTTCTCCAACAAGGAAAGGACAAAAGCACAGCAAAATTCCTTTTCGAGATGTTTATCGGTTCGGGAGGTAGATTATAGAAAGGGAAGGTGTTAGCACCCTTTCTATCCGTGGTTATCCACGGGCTCTTAGGTACTTGCTCACTATGTTTTCAAAAAATGTTTGCTTTTCTTGTGTTTGTGGGTTTTGAAAAAAGTTTGTTTGAAAACTTCGTTTGAACTCTTGTATCTGTCCTCAAGAGTGTGGGAAGTATTGTTTGAAAACTTTTGTTTGAAAAGTGTAGGTGCGAAAAGTTGTTTTGTTTTTGAAAGAGCAAGTACCCAGGAGAAATTTACTTACTCAAAAGAAATTAAGTTGTGTAAATGTCCTTTAAACAGTACTATCCCACTATTGAGAAGTAGGTAGCACCGTCGTTGGAGTTATTCGGGTCAATTCGATTATAGGGACATGTGTGGTCACCAAAGCAATAGTAGGATGCCTTAGCGGTAACCCTAATGTCCTAGATCCTTTTTATTCGAGGCAACCGTTTCGAGGCAACTTGGATCTTTAGACAGGAGGGCGACCTCTAAAACACCCTATACTCAATGACCACGTCAAGGAAACCAAGTGAGGCGTACCCTAGGAGTGGCATGTGCGAGTGTGTCAGGTTTCATATTAAATTATCTTTGCACATGTATTATGGTGAGCTACGAGTTGATTTTATTTTGAGAACAAGTCTTGTCATGCATAGTTAACAGTTAATAATTTGCGGAAAGTAAATCTACGCTATTACAAGGCGTCAGGTATTTAAATCGCCAAAAACAACCCTTGAAAAGAAGTAAATTGCGGAAAATAAATGAAAGCGATAAAAAGTCCTAATTAACGCTATTACATCCTCGGAGCAATTACATAAGTATAATCAAAAAATAATAAGCGCGAATAGAAATTGAATCGGAGAAGTCCTTAGGGTTTTGACCCTTTTTTTGAGAAAGAAAGAAATTTGATTATTGAATTAAATTAAACCTAATTAACTAATTAATAAAAAGAAATATTTTTTGAGTTTTTATGTTTTAAGAAAAATAAAATAAAAGAAATTAAAAGTTGTCAAAACCTAATTCTATGTTAATTTTATTTGTTGTGAAAATATTAAAGTTAACCTAATTACTAAATAGATTAATTATGTATTTATTTACAAAAATAATAAATTAAGGGTGAAATTAATAAATAATAATAAATATTATGTTTTCTGACTTTATTATGAAAATAATTAATTTATGAGTTAATTAAATAATAATAATAATAATTAATAAAAAGATTAAATGAAAATGTAAAAGAAAAGAAAAAAAAATGAATGAACCAAGGGGGTGCTGGCCCAATATGGAGGTAAGTTCTGGAAATTTGAAGGCCCATTTGTCTCAGCCACGTTTAACTTTCCTAATTGTCCAGGCATATGTTGACTGTGAGTATGGTAGTCACTCACTCTTGGCCTTCAGATTTGGGCTTAGAGACACATGGCACTTGGATGTTTGGCATGCATGGTAAACTTGCTTTTGCAACCTGCACGGGATTATGCAAAGAAAAATAATAACAAGTATTTTGGGGGACCTGGGATTCGAACCCCGGTCCCAATGATCCCAAGCCAGCGCATTATCCACTACACCATATGTACGCGTTTGTTATTATCACATTAAGCAAATATAATATATAAAAACAATCAAATATGCTGTAACCAAAAAATGCGCGCACTTATTTTCAAACTGACCAATGATGTATCAACACCTAGTCATCTTCCTCGCTGAACCTGCAGAATAAATGTTAGATAGCGGGGGTTTTTAACCCCCACTATATACCATGAGGAAAAATAGCGATTAGGAATAGGGTGAACGTAAATGTTTTGCGAGGGGTGGGTTGCAACCATTTTGGCCTCGCGATTTCAGTGATCCATCTCACAGGTCCCAATTTTACTGGATTTGGAAAGCCCTAATTTAAAAGCTTATGAACCCTAAAATTTGTTCATGGCATCTTTGGATTCTAGGCGTTTCAATGCAATTAAACTATACCATTAGCTTTGTACAGTCCCTATTAACACAAAACAATCAACAAAATATGTCAAATGCGCATGAATAATGAGTTGCAATTCTGGAAAAAATGTGCAAACCGTGATTCTGTTTCCTTGGATTCCTTGAGCTTTAGCGTGTGATTTCAATTGCTGCACGTTCCTGGGAACCCCTGCAAGGTGTTAGAATCAACAAAAGTTCTTGAATTAGCCTGGAACATAGAAAACAGTTTTGCAATTTTCTTGGAAATTTCTCGATATGGCTATGGCTTTTCTGCAGTTCTTTCACGTATGCATGAGTAGGGTTGGCTTGTTTATATATAATAGAATAGAATTAGGTCAAAATCTTGCAAAGAAATCCATGGAATGATGATTTGAATATTTGATTGAAAATCAAATATTTTTGAATCTTTTTGATTGAAGAAAGTTGCCACTTTGGGAGATTTTGATATCCTTGATTTGTACACAAAATTGCCAGCCTTTTTAGGTCATTCTTGCTTCACAAAAAGATTGAAAAATCAAATCTTTGTATTTTCCTACAATTTAAATTAATTAAATGAATTAATATTGATTAAAAATCCAAATAATTAATAAAAATAAGAAAATAAATTCAATTAGGCTTGATGGGTCATGCATAAGTCTTGGATAAAGTTTCAATAATAAATTTGAGGCCCATTAGCAAAAACAAGGTGTTTTGAGCAAAGTTGACTTTTGCAAATTCACAAAAATTTCCCAACTTCTCCAATGCATATCTTGCTCAATTTTGATCATATGAACAGGTTCTTGGACATTTTGGAAAGTTCTTGAAGTCCTCTAACCAATGCCTTTGATCCCATGTCATTTGGATTTACCAATCTCAAATTATGGCCTTTGACTTAAAGTTCATTTTTGTTGACTTTTGAATTTGACCTATAATGTAGAAATTGATAACTTTTTGTGAGAGCATTTCTTGGACTTGGAGTGTGAAGATGGATTGTAGGAAATGTCATCCCCTTCAAAATGAGCATTGGATGGGATTTTTCTGATGAAACATGAAAAAGTTATGCCCTGGTCAAGATACAATTGACTTTTCTGCTGTCCAAAAATAGTAACTTTTTGCATCTTGATGATTTTTGAGCCATTCTTGTGGAATCATGATCAAGACGTGATCAAATGATGATTGTGGACTCAAAATAGGATGTTGACCAAAAATTCTGACTTTTGACTGCAAAATGATCATTTTGCCCTTGCAGTTGACTGTGGGTCAAATATGGCTTTTGACTGTGCAAATTGGCACTGTGAGTATTGAAACTTGACATGTAGGTGCTTGAGAATATGTATAGGCCTATGGGACTTGATTGAGCCATTAAAAACCTCAAATTCCTTGAAAGAAACAAAACCCTAATTTTGACTGGCTTAGGAGGTGGTTTGACTGTACAATCTCTTGAGCAATCTTGAACCATTTGAAGATGATTCTTGACAAACCTTGAGGAATATGGGAGGGAAAATTTTGGGGTACAACACTTCCATCCATGGTTTTCCATGGGCTCTTAGTTACTTGCCAGAACACTTGCTTTTTGTTTGAAAATTATGCTTTTGTGTGGTCTTGAAAGTATTTTGAAAAGGTGCCATCGTTTAGGCAAACTTTATAATAGTTCTTGTTCGTAAGAACGTATACAAAGTGTTGAGCTTTTGAAAATGTTTCAAGTTTGAAAAGATGTTTGGAAAGTGTATGTGATTGTTTTGAAAATAGCAAGGATATTTGTTTTGAAATTGAGCAAGTAACTAAAAGTAATCTACCTACTCAAAAGGTCTTAGATGTGTTTTTCCTCCTCCTTTAGATGTTGCTATATTACCATTGATTTGGTAAGAAGCTCCATCGTTGGATGTGAAGGGACAGGCATGGGTCATCGTATGACCATGATAGCAATGTTGTAAGATGACTTAGCACTTTTTCTTTAGGGACTAAGATCATTTTGATAGACAACTTTGATAACGTCATCGAGGGACTGTGATCTTTTTGATTTGTTTGTGCTAAGACCTCCCACATGCATAACATGGCCATTTTTGTAAGGCAACAAGTGGAATTACCCTAAGGGTGTAAGTGTGCGAGTGTGTTTGATTGCATGCATAATTTGTCTGGATTAGGGTGATCTAAGCATTGGTTTTAGTCTTGTCATACACACCCTAATTACTAGCATATATTGAAAGCAATAACAGTGCGGAAATGTAAAGTCCTACGTTATTACAATATTTAGGGGGGATGGAGGTACATATTTATGAATGGGGGTTGCAAGTTAAAATTCTAGGTTACTAATACAACCACATTGAAATAGATAAAAATGTACAGGAAATATAAAATGTTTGTCTGTTTAAAAAAGAAAAATAACCTTTGTTTAAGAAAATATTTTTGTCTTTTTATGTTAAAAGAAATATAACATGCAAATATAAAATATTTTTGGTGTTTTTTGATTAATAATAAAAAATAAGATGATGGAAAAATAAAAAAAGAAAGAAATTATGATCAGCGCAAAATGCTGAAAATAGAAAGGGTCAGAAGTTCTGACTCTGCCTTGCTGCACAAACAGAAACATGTTAGCAAAAATATAGAAGTTCAGAAGTTCTGGATCTTCTGAGAACTCAGAAGTTTTCAGAAGTTCTGACGCAACTGTCAGAACTTTGCCTCTCTCCATGCCAGTCAGAACATCTGCAACTTAGTTATTTCTTAACATAACAGAAGTTGCATACACAACAGTTATGACAAATTTCATGAAATGTCAGAAGCACAAATCAGAAGCAACATGTATTTTCTAATTCTAATTTTGAATCCTAATTTCTTTATGAAGCTCTGAACATGGATTTTTTTTCTACTTAGGCAGGCAGATGCATGAATTTCCAGAATATATACATCATCAGGATCAGAATATATGCAAAATCTGACAATGCTTAATCAGTATGATGAGAGTCAGCAGAAAACTTACCTTGCAGTTGGAAAGGATTATGTGAACTGGAGGTTGTTCTTGAATTCTGGTGATGTTGTGAGTAACTTCTTCACGTACTCAGTAAGATGGAAGTTTTCAACTTCTGGAACAACTAAAGGGTGATATTCTGACTCCTTGGAGGTGGAAGTGAATGGAGAGTGTATGGACATATGAATACAGAAGTTAAGGTAGCTTCTGATGTATGAATCAGCAGCTACGTGGATGGCTTTAGTCAAGAACACTTCAGGAAGAAATGGAGTTTGAATGTAAGGAATCAATGCTAATATTTTGGTATTTTGTGTTTATAGTTTCCTGGGTTCTTGGAATTTTTGATGTGGTTCAAAATTTTCTTTCTTAATTTTCTCACCTCTTTCACAAATTTTTTCTGGACTTTCTTAGTGGCCAATGGTGTTCTATTTATAGGAAAAGTTTTGCAGGTGGGGCGGTCAAGTGGCACCAACATCATGTGCTAGATGCTGACTTACTCTTGAAGTAAGTTTAAACAAGTGGGGGTTCAATGCATTCAAGTTGGATGGTTAACAGCGCCTCAGTTGGATTTGGCAGCGTGAATTAAGGAAAAGTAGAAACAGTGTGTGGGTCTAGCATAATTTTTCTCAGAAGTTTGCCTTCCCAAGACAGTAGGGGTACATGTGGTGTGAATCCCTTAGATAAAGACTTCACAAGTTGTTGTGAGCATTAAATGGGTTCCCATGTGAAACTCTGTGTCCTTGCTTAACTCTGGATCAGAAGTTCTGTTTCAGCGCAGCATCCAATCTTCTGATCTTCTTATCTTCTGGCTTCAGCATGTTCTTAGGGATCCTTCAGAACTTCCAATAAACTTACAACATGCTTTGTTACCTTCTTTGTTTTAACCTTTGCATACTCTGACTGAACCTTTGTGAACACTGGTCCAGAAATTCTGACCAAACTCTATCTTGAGAATATCTAGAATTTTCTGAGTGTGAATATTGGCTCAGAAGTTCTGAAATTGCCATATTTCTTAAATACTTAGAAAAATTTCTAAGTTTTTAGAATTTGACTCTTCCAAAATAAAATTTGACTTTTGAAACTCTTGATGAAGCAAACTTCATATTCCAACATGTCTTGATGAAATATGATTTTTGAGATTTGATTTTGATCCCAAAAGTCAAAGTTAGACTTCTTAGTGCGCAAATGACCATTTTTCCCTTGTGAATGGTCTGCTTGGAAAAATTGATAATTCAAGGCCTGGAGACCTGATGAAAGCAAACTTGAGGATCCAGGGTGATTCCTTGAGAAATGGGAGGGAAAATTTTGGGGTGCAACAGCTGCCCCTATTCAAACTTCTTGAACCTGAAGAGTTAGATTGGCGGATCCGCCATTCGTGACTTGAAGGTGAAAGATGATTGAACACTAGAGTGCCCAGAAATTTGCACTCGAGGATGGATGGTGAATGGGCTTATAGATTCCATTTGGAGGAATGTTGGTAAATGCTGGAAGAAGTATCAGCACAAATCTCTTGTTGATTTATACTAAACTTGATGTTTTACCTGTGAGAAAAGGGGTTAGTAAAATGTAGATGCTTGCATGATGTTCACCAGATGTGGTGTCATGCTTAATGCATTGTATGTACATGATGATGTATGAATGTGAAATGTATGTTTTTTCCTGGGAAAATAAATCCCTGGCTACTACTGAGGAAATCTTGGGAGGTTGAATCCCTGATTGCCTGTTGGAAATGAAGAATATGCATATCTTCAAATTTCCTCGAAAGGATACTTTTGCTGGGGAATATCGTCAAAGGTCAGCTGCTATCTGGTCGGATCCAGGCTTCACAGTTGCTGAGGATGAAGTAGTCGGTTTCTATCTGGTCAGATCTAGGTTTCATGGCAACTTACTGAAAGAGGAGATGAATTAACTGTTATCTGGTCGGATCCAGGCTTTGCAGAAAATTCCTTGACATTGAATGGTTATCTGGTCGAGTCCGGGTTTCACAACGACTTGCTGGGGATGTGGGGGTTAACTGTTATCTGGTCGGATCCAGGCGTCACAGTAACTTACCATAGGAAATGATGAATTAACTGTTATCTAGTCGGATCCAGGCTTCACAGTAACTTTTTGAAAACTGTTATCTGGTCGGGTCCAGGCTTTATGGTCTTTTGGAAAGCTGTACTATTATCTGGTCGAATCCAGGCTTCATAGTGTATTTCCGGGAATCATGGTTAATTGTTTTCTAGTCGGGTCCAGGCTTTATAATATACCATTTGAAAACTTTTATCTGGTCGGGTCCAGGCTTTACAGATTTCTTTGAGGAGGTCGATTGTCATCTGGTCGGGTGCAGGCTTCACAATAAACTGGTTGTAAACTATTATCTGGTCGGGTCCAGGCTTTGCAGATTTCTTTAATGAAGTTAATTGTTATCTGGTCGGGTCCAGGCTTCACAATAAACTGTTGGAAAACTGTTATCTGGTCGGGTCCAGGCTTTACAGGTTTCTTTGATAAGGTTAATTGTTATCTGGTCGGATCCATGCTTCACAATAAACTGCTTGGGGATTTAGTTGTTATCTGGTCGGTTTCCAGGTTTCACAATGAATCTCTAAGGGTGATTGCTATCTGGTCAGGTCTAGGTTTTGCAACGGCTTTCTTGAAAGGATGGAAATATGAAAACTGATATCTGGTCGGGTCTAGGTTTCTCAGCCATTTGTTGGGGATAGAGAGGCAACTCCACTGGGGAAAAGAAGTTAAACCTTGGTCGGATTAAGTTTAGGTTCTTCTATATATTTGAAGAGTTAGGCTATTATATGGTCGGGTCCATGGTTCAGAGCATTTTGAGATCATCTGTTATCCAGTCGGGTCTGGGTTTCAGTAATTCAAGAAGTCAAACTGTTATCTGTTCGGGTCTAGGCTTCAGTAATTGAAAAAGTCAAACTGTTATCTGGTCGGGTCCAGGCTTCAGTAATTTAAGAAGTCAAATTGTTATCTGGTCGGGTCCAGGCTTCAACAATAACTTGAAAAATGAGCTAATATCTGGTCGGATCTAGGCTTCATAGCATTTCTTGGAAATAACAAAGGCTTTGGAAGGCTTTATTGGGGATTAGGGGTTGTGGCCCTGTGATTTGCAGTCATTTGAAAGGGAAATTCAAACTGAAGGGTAAAGACTCAATCGGATAAGGAAAACTCAGCTTAAGAAGGATACACCCAATTGGGGATGACGAACTCAGTCGGGGATGATGGGCTCAGCTTGGGAGGATAGATTATGTTTGGAGAAAATAGCCTTGGCTTGAGAAGATGCATTCAGCTGGGCAATTTGGACTCAACTAGAGAATTTGGGTTCAGTTGGAGAAGATATATTCAACTGGGGAAAATGGACTCAACTGGAGAATATATACTTAGCTGGGGAAGATGGACTCGGCTGGAGACTATATACTCAGTTGGGGAAGATGGGCTCACTGGGGAGTTTGGACTCACTGGGGAGTTTGGACTCTGGCTGGGAAAAAGTTGCCAAGAGGTTGAGACTCTGGCTGGGGATTATCCCGTGTAAAGGAGATTTTGCAGGAAACTCCATTGGGGAAAGGTTTATTGTCACCGCCCTGGTGGGGATAATGATGGTGAGATAACTCTGCGGGGTTATTTCATATACATTAAAGAGATGCTTACTGCTGTTGTGAGCTGATGCTTTGTTGATGTTGCTGCTTAGCAGGACACATGTGCCAAATAGCTTTAATTATATTCGTATGCATATGTTCATTCAATTTTAGTCATTGGACAAATTTGCATTCAAAACAGAGATAGAAAATTTTGCACTTCAAAGTGTATTTGTATTGATATTTTGTCCATGAATAGGCGTTTTTGTATATAGAGACGGAAATCCTAGTAAGAGGAAATCGCCAAAAGGAAAACAAAATTGAGAATGAAAACAAATAGACATGTGAAATGATCTTATTGCCTTTCAACTCTACTATTTCCCCAATGTCTTCGAACATCCTTTGTCATTGATCGAAATTGATTGGATTGATCCTGGACCATTTGAACTTGGACCTTGGTGATAGAATTGACTATGTTGATTTCACGGGACATAGTCGTACGCTTTTAATCCTTAATTTTTTGCCTGGAATTCCCTTTCGGGTTTTCAGTCCACCAGGATACCCTTTTTTTCCCAAGTCTCCCTTTCGGGTTTTCAACTTGCCGGGTGTACAATCTTTTGCATATATCCCTAATTTTTGGCCAAACCTTTTGGTTTGCCGGGATGCCCTTATTTTGCTTAGGTGTGTCAACCTAACGGGTCTCTTATGCGTAGTATTTTTTAACTATGTCCGTGTTTATAGGATGTGGGAAATCTTCTCCGTCCATGGTGGTCAGCATCATGGCACCGCCAGAAAAAATTCTCTTGACAACAAACGACCCTTCATAGGTGGGAGTCCATTTTCCTCTGGGGTCACCTTGTGGTAAAATGATGCGTTTTATCACCAGGTCACCAACTTGATATACTCGAGGCTGACCTTTTTGTTGAAAGCCTTTATCATTCGTTTTTAATACGTCTGACCATGGAAAATAGCAGCTAATCGTTTTTCATCGATCAAGTTCAGCTGATCCAATCTCGTTTGAATCCACTCATCTTTGCCTAGACCTGCCTCGATCATAATCCTCAGTGAGGGAATTTAAACTTCTACTGGCAAAACAACTTCCATGCCATAAACTAGAGAAATAGGGTTGCCCCAGTTGATGTTCTAGCTGAAGTACGGTAGCCATGTAGAGCAAATGGTAACATCGCATGCCAATCTTTATAGGTCACTACCATTTTCCTGCACAATCTTCTTGATATTTTTGTTGGCCGCTTCGACTGTGCCATTCATTTTCGGTCTATACGAGAAGAATTGTGATGCTTGATCTTAAATTGAGTGCACAATTCCATGATCATGGCATTGTTGAGGTTAGTCCCATTATCGGTGATGATCCTTTCGGGGATACCATAACGGCAGATGAGGTTGTGTCTGATGAATCTGGTTACCACATTCTTGGTGACTGAGGAAAATGAGGCGGCTTCGACCCATTTGGTGAAATAGTTGATAGCAACAAGAATGAAGCGATATCCGTTGGAAGTTGTGGGCTTGATCTCTCCGATCATGTCAATACCCCACATTGCAAATGGCCATGGAGCGGTCATGACATTCAGAGGGATTGGAGGTACATGGACTTTTTCAGCGTAGATTTGGCATTTGTGACAAGTTTTTGAATGTCGATGACAATCAGTTTCCATTGTTGACCAATAGTAACCTGCTCTTAATATTTTCTTGGCCATTGTATGTCCACTTGAATGAGTACCGAAAAGGCCATCGTGCATGTCTTCCATGATTTCCTCTTCCTCCTTCTTGTCTACACATCGGAGTAGAGTTGAATCATGGTTGCGTTTGTACAATATCCCGTTACTTAGGAAGAATTTGGCTGCAAATCTTTGTAAGAACTTTATGTCATTGATAGATGCTCCTCCTAGATACTCTTGTGCTTCAAGGTATCTCATCACCTCATGGTACCATGGCTTTTCCGTATCGGTATCGAGCTCATAGCAATGTGCAGGTTCATCAAATCTTTCAATTGTTATCATAGGGGCTTCGTTGTCCCATCTGAATTTGAACATTAAAGACATGGTTGCCAAAGCGTCAGCCAACTGGTTTTCTTCTCTAAGGAAGTGCTCAAAAGTAATTTCTTCAAATTAAGGAATTAGGGATAACACAAACTCCTCGTAAGGGATACAGCTAGGGTGTTTAGTGTCCAAATCTCCTATTACTTTACTGATCACCAAGGTGGAATCTCCAAACACATCCAAATGCTTAATCCTTAAGTCAATGGCAGCTTTTAGACCTAAGATGCATGCTTCATACTCAGCCATATTATTTGTGCAATCGAAGCATAGTCTGGCATGAAAGGAGTGTGGCAACCTTTAGGAGAGATGATCACAACACCAATTCCGTTACCTAAGGCGTTGGAAGCCCCATCGAATACCATTGTCCATCGGGATCCTTGTTCAGGTCTGTCATATGAACTAAGTTTTGCACAGTTGGTTACTAGCATAATATTCTCATCAGGGAAGTCGAAGTTCATTGACTGATAATCATCCATAGCTTGATGGGCCAAATGATCTGCTAGCACACTTCCTTTGATGGATTTTTGATTTGTGTATTGAATATCGTACTCAGTCAAGATCATTTTCCATCTAGCTATTCGTCCGGAAAAGGCAGGTTTCTCGAAGATGTACTTGATTGGGTTCATCTTAGAAATCAACAAAGTGGTATGAGTCAACATGTACTGCCTTAGTCAGCGAGCATCCCACGCTAAAGCACAATAAGTTTTCTCGAGCAGTGAATATCTGGTTTCACAGTCGGTAAACTTTTTGCTTAGGTAGTAAATTGCATGCTCTTTTCGGCCAGACTCGTCATGTTGACCCAAAACACACCCCATAAAATTCTCTAATAATGTCAAGTACATGATCAAAGGTCTTCCTTCCACTGGAGGCATGAAAATAAGAGGTTTTTGTAGGTATTCTTTGATTTTGTCAAAGGCGATCTGGCATTCATCATTCCATCTGACTACTTGATCTTTCTTCAAGAGTTTGAAGAGTGGCTCACAAGTAGCAGTTAAGTGTGATATGAAATGGGCAATGTAATTGAGACGACCCAAGAATCCTCTGACTTCTTTTTCAGACCGAGGGACTGGCATTTCTTGGATGGCCTTTATCTTGGCGGGATCAACTTCAATGCCTTTATTGCTGACCATAAAACCTAGAAGCTTCCCAGAGCGTACCCCAAATGTGCACTTGTTAGGGTTTAACCTCGGCTTGTACCTCTTCATTATTTCGAATAGTTTGTGCAGGTGATCAAGATGTTGTTCTTTAGTTTGTAATCTAGCGATCATATCATCCAAATATACCTCTATCTCATGATGAATCATGTCATGAAATAAAGCCACCATAGACCTTTGATATGTTGCCCCTGCATTTTTAATCCGAAGGGCATGACCTTGTAGCAGAAGGTGCCCCATTGCATAGTGAAAGTATTCTTTTCCATATCTTCGGGAGCCATCTTTATTTGATTATAGCCTGAGAAGCCATCCATGAAGGAGAAGACTTTATTTTGAGCAGTGTTATCGACTAAGACGTCAATGTGTGGTAGAGGGAAATCATCCTTGGGGCTTGCCCTACTCATATCCCTATAGTCTACGCACATGCGAACTTTTTTGTCTTTCTTTGGCACTGGCACTATGTTGGCCACCCATTGAGGATAGGATGTCACGGCTAGGAACCCTGCATCAATATGTTTCAGTACTTCGGCTTTGATCTTTTCAGACATGTCAGGCCTTATGCGACAAACTTTTTGTTTAACTGGAGGGCAGTCTTCCTTCGTAGGCAGATGATGAACCACAATGTCGGTATCCAACCCAGGCATATCTTCATACGACCAAGCAAATACTTCCATATAATCGTGCAACATCTGAACCAAGCAGATTTTGACACTGCTTTCCAAATTATCGTCGATCCTGATTTCTTTCTTATCTGACTCAGTACCCAAGTTGATAACCTCAATTGACTCTTCGTGTAGTTGAATAGCTTTTTCCTCTTGCAATCGGAGTCTGGCTAGTTCACTTGGTATATCACAATCTTCCTTGCTTTCGTCTTCGGCTTGGTTGACAGGACATTCAAAGTCATAGTTGGCAATAGTAGAGTTACTGACAATAGGATCCAGAGTGGATGTAGACCTGCAAGAATGTGTGTGTGTGCATGTAAGATACATGGATATATGTATTTGAAAGAAAAAAGAACGATAATGAACACAAATATTTTAATGCAAGAGAGTCCAATGTACTGAATAATCATATGATTAGATGAACAAAATATAAAGCCCTTGACAAAAGGACCAAAGTGCCCCAGGCTAGGCACATGGCTTTAAAAGTCAATATCAAAATATTACAGACAACGAGTTCTTGAATTGATTAAAAGCAAAAACAAGTAGATTACTCCTCAATGAAGGATATAGGCACAAAATCCTTTGTATGCCAATTGTTGGGCTTCCCTTCGGTTGTTGGATAGATCCAGTCTTCAAAAGTACACTCATCATCGGAGTCCTCTACAGCATTCACTTCATGACTTTTGAGGTGGAGAGGTGGCTTTCCAATACGAGCGCCTCTAATTTCTTTTTGAGCTTTGGAGGTGAAACCTAACCCAAACTTGTCTGTCTTGAACGGGATGTCGAGGAGTTGACCCCACATCTCATTGTTCCCTTCTTCTACCACAACACGGGCATCCTTAAGAGAGACCATCTTGGGGATAACTTTATCAGCTCTGGGTGTGTCGGAGGAGATTTTGGTGGTGGCTACAACTTCAAACGTCTGGAAAGGAGTTTCTATGAATTCGCCATCCATTTCTATATACTTGAAAGAATTGAGATGGCTTACCATAAATTCTTCTTCATCGCAAACAATGACAACCTTCCCTTGAACTGGATATTTTAACTTCTGGTGCAGAGTGGAAGTGACCGCACCTGCCCCATGGATCCATGGGCGCCCAAGAAAGCAAGAATATGCAGGCCTTATGTCCATTATATAGAATGTGGAGTTGAAAATTTGCAAACCAACCTTAATTGGGAGATCCACCTCTCCATGAACCATCCTTTTTGATCCATCGAATGCCCTCACAACAATATCACTTGGCTTTAAAACCAAACCTTCACAGTCTAGCTGATCTAAAGCGCCTTTGGGTAACACATTTAAGGATGAGTCTGTGTCCATAAAAACATGTGCCAGAGTGGTCCCCTTACATTCAACAGAGACATGCAAGGCTTTATTGTGATTCTTTCCCATGGGAGTTAAATCTGCATCAGAGAACCCCAGACCATTTTCGGCTGTCAGACTTGCTACGCAGTTCTCAAATTGGTCGGCTGTGGTTTCCTGAGGCAGATGAGCCTTTTTCAAGAACTTAATCAAACTTGTTCATGGGCGTCGGAACATAGCAATAAGGACAACATTGATATTTTAGAAGGGGTTTTCCCAACTGCTCTATTATTTTGAAGTCGCTTTTCTTGATGATCTTCAGAATTTCCTCCATCTCTTGAGTGGATGGTTCTTCCATAACAGACTTTTTAGCATATGCCTCTTCCCTAGCAGGCTAACTTTCTTTCTCTTTTCCTCTAGTACAGGCACCAGCATTGCCATTGGTTATGCGGATTGGAACTACGGTAGTGGTTAGTGGTGAGATAACAGGGGAAAAGACCCTTCATGTTCTTGTGACTTTACTAGAACCAGTAATGTTAGTAACACCAGCTTCGTCATCAATCCAAGAATCTTGTTTTACCCTATGGTAATAAACCTCGGCACCGTAATTCCATGGTACCGCTTTATTAGAGGTGTATGGAACAGGTCCGGCAGCAGTGATTATGAGAGGAGCAATGATTGGTTCGTTCGAAATCCTGATAGGACCTTTGGATGAGATCCTAAGAGGTTTGTTTGAAATTGTTATGATGGCCAAATCTTCATCTTTGTCGATTAAATTCTTGATGGCGGGAATCTTTTCAAATAGAGTTTCGCGACTATCCATTAGGCGTTGTATGCCTTTCTTCAGTTCTTCACACCCATTGGGCTGTCTTATACAGCACATACAGTCTTTTTCACAGCCAGGGAAAATCCCAGCTTTCAGCAGGTTACTCTTAATTACATTCAACGGAGTAGTTAATTCTTCAACAGAGGCAATGAAAATTGTATCTTCGACGGTATTAACACCTTTGTCGTGCTTCGGCATTGGAGCGGATATTACATTTGGCCTCGGAGGAGGATCAAATTCAATAGTCTTGTTGTCAATTAAATCTTGGATTTTGTTCTTCAAAGCCCAACACTGATCAGTCTCGTGCCCGGGGCTATTTGAATGGTAAGCGCACTTTGCATTTGGATTATATCTCGGTGACAAGGTGTCAGAGTTGGCGGGAGGATCCCGCAATGTCACTAAATTGGCCCTGAGCAGATGTTGAAGGGCTTGAGATAATGACATGCCTAACTTTGTAAATTGTCTTCTTGGAGCTTCAACATGTTGATAATTGGAAGATGGTCTTTGAGTAGCAGTCGGATTGGAGATTCGGACAACATTGACAGACAGATGATTATTCATTTTGGTATAGGCCTTTGCTCTATACACAACATTAACTTCTTTCTTTGCGGCAAAAGGATTCTTGAAAGGATTGGGAGTGGAAGTAGATGCCACAGAGATCTTTCCACTTTTAATGCCACTTTCAACTCTCTCACCAGTTAGGATTAATTCGGTGAAACCAGAAGAAGATCAACCAACCAACAAATTAAAGAAAGGACCAGATAATGTGCTCATGAACATGTCAATGTGTTCCCTACCAGTCAAGGGAGGTTGTACCCTACTAGCAAGGTCTCTCCACTTCTGCGCATATTCCTTAAATCCCTCATTCTTCCCCATGGTCATACCTTGCAATTGAACCCTTGTCGGTGCCAAGTCGGTGTTGTACTGATATTGATGGTAGAAGGCAGTAGCTAGACCTTCCCAAGTATTGATGCGAGAGCCATCCAACTGATAAAACCATTCAAGTTGTGTTCCAACCAGACTCTCTTGGAAAAAGTGAATCCAGAGTTTTTTATCAGCAATGTGCGGTTGTATCTTGCGCACATAGGACTTCAAATGGAGCTTTGGACAAGAAACCCCATCGTATTTTTCAAAGGTTGGTATTTTGAACTTGTGGGGAATGACTACTCCAGAGATTAAGCCCAAACCGTCAAAATTTAAACCGGGAATAGCTTGGATGTCAATCGCTTTCAACCTGTCTTCTAGCTGCTTGTATTTTATGTCTGTGGGTGGATATTGTTCATTGAAATAATCATCATCAGATTCTTGGTCATTGATACAGTCAGCCTGAGTACTCTTGACCTCACTAATTTGGTTCTCGTCCTCTTCGGATGAATCTTCCTCTATTGGAATTTGACGGATTGTCTCCTTGAACCTTTTACCCATGTTGAGTAGAGCTTTCTTCTTTGGCTTTTTCTTAGCGGCCAACAAGGCCATCATATCTTGCTTCCCCTTGGCCAGGGCGAGTAAAGCTTCCTGAAATTGAGAATTATGGGCCTAGAGTTCCGTCACAGTTTTCTCTAAATCCATCTTGCTGAAATAAACAGCGGAGAGATAAGGAAACCTGTTATGCGGAAACATGTCATGTCATGATGCATGAATATGCAATATGCAAATGATTTCAAGGATTTAAAGAATTTAAATTTGTATATACAAAGAGTGAACAAACGTTAACTTGCATTAAAGAGTTCAGATTTGAACATGCCTCTTGGGCTTACAACAACAGAAATAAGCATAAAGTAAACTCCTAAGACAGAAAAGTCGTGTGCATCCTCTTGGGCGCAATGTAGGTCTTTAAGCTCTTTTCTTCATGAAGCTTCCTTTTAAGCTCTAACATCTTCCTCTCTCCTTCAAAGAACTTAGCTTCAAAGGTGTCTCACTCTCCTTTTAACTGAATCCAAGCATTTTGAAAATCTTCAAGAGAAGTAGGCATATCAGGATAGAGGATAGTATGTGGAACGTCTCCCTCAACTACTGGCTCCATGGTAATAGGTAAGACGGCTTCATAAGGCATCTTAAGACTTTGAGCGCAAGCCCTCACCCATTTAAGATAAGGTTCTAAAGGAATGGAATTCGCGACCTAACGTCTTTCTATCAACCTTGTTAACCATACCCCAAGCTCGTATAAACCTTTAACGGTAACCTTGGGTATCACTTTCGTAGTCGAATGTAATTCCTTGGATGAGTACCTCATGAGGGTCATCTCTCCTAGCGTATCCAAACTGTCACAAAGCTAAACAAGGGTTGTAAGTAATGCCTCCCCTAATGCCAAGTAGAGGGACATTGGGGAATTCCCCGCAGCGATCAATGATGGTGATGTCTTCCAAAGAGCAATAATACCAACGGATATCAGCATGTGAAAGTGACATCAATCTTTTAGACCACCTCATACCTTGTTCATTCTTCACCACGGATCGAGGTAGATGTGAAATAAACCACCTAGCCAGAAGAGGAGTGCAACACATCATAGACCCTCTTTTCTTCAAAGTGCGAGAGTGAAGAGAATGCAAGATCTCTCCAAGCAATGTAGGCACCGGATTACGAGATATGAAAACCTTGATCGCATTTACATCTATAAATTGGTCAGGATTGGGAAATAGTACCAACCCATAGATGAGAAGAGCCAAAATTTCCTCAAAGGCTTGTAGATCCAAAGTATTCCAACACTCTTGAGCCTTATCCAACAAAAACTTTTCTAGGAACCCTTTGACATCACTTCTCATTACCAAATTTTCTACTATGTCAGATGGTTGCAAATGTAGAGCTCGAGGAATTTCCTCAGGTTTAGGGTCTCTTTCAATACCGTTAAAAGGTAACTGATTAAGAATAGGGATCCCCATGAGTTGAGAAAATTCTTCCAAAGTGGACACAAGTTGGTAATCAGGAAAAGTGAAGCAATGATGCAAAGGGTCGAAGAATTGGAAAAGCACCTTTACCATATCTTCTTGAATACTTGAGGTAACCAGACTAAGGAGTCGACCATTCCTTTTGGTGAACAGAGAATATTCAGGGACCCTTAATACTAAATCCTTGAGTTGTGGAGGTATCCTGATGAGGCTGACTTGGATAGTGCTCCTACGAGTGGAAGCCATGTCCTACAAAACAGAACAAAGATAAATCCAAAAATCCTTGAAATGGTTAGTGAGAATGCTTATGGTATGATGTTTATGATGTTATGTACAAGTGTATATACAAAGAAAATAAGTCCTTAGTTTAGGCTTGCATGGGGTTTCAGGTAATTACCCTCTTGAAGTTTAGTTGGCTCATCCTGCCCTATTTAATAGTAACCGGGTTCTAAGGGATCTCAATATCACTAATCTTTCCCCCAAGTTTCGTTCAATAAGCGATTGACTCGCAACCAAACAAAACTCAAGAGTCCAACCTCAATGAGTGTAGCATCGAGTATCAACCAACTTCGGACTACACCAAAGTCGGTTATCTCACTACTTTCTAATGGCCAAGTTGGTCAAGTAAGGTTCTAAGGTCAGTTGATGCTTTACGACACCACGCGGAGGCCCCGTACTCTCCTTGACTGACTCAAGGATTACCGGTACCAACCAAAGTGCCACATAAATGTAGCTCCTGCTTCAACCGTGTCGGTATACCCCGCACAGTTCTCTCACAGTTTATTGCTACTTACTTAAAAGGTATCCCCAAATCCGGGTGTAGGATTTAAAACAAAACCAAAACAAGGAACCAAAAAGTAAAGCAAACAAATCAAGCAATGTAAGCAAGTAAATGTGATCTATCCCTAAGGTAACCCCACTTTTAGAATATATCTCCCCAGCAGAGTCACCATTTTTGTGATACAGTGGGAGAACTGACTTGGGGTTTTTCGTTTTGTATTCGCAAATGTTACGGTTTAGCAAGAGTCGCCACCGACTTTTCTTTTATCCAATAAGGAAAGGTGAAAAAGCACAGGAAATACCTTTAGAGATGTTTTCTTGAAATCGGAGGGTAGATTATGAAAAGGGAAGGTATTAGCACCCTTTCCATCCATGGTTTTCCATGGGCTCTTAGTTACTTGCTAGATCACTTGCTTTTTGTTTGAAAATTGTGCTTTTGTATGGTCTTGAAAGTATTTTGAAAAGGTGCCATCGTTTAGGCAAACTTTGTAATAGTTCTCGTTCGTAAGAACGTATAAAAAGTGTTGATCTTTTGAAAATGTTTCAAGTTTGAAAAGATGTTTGGAAAGTGTGATACGGTGGGAGAACTGACTTGAAATTTTGCGTTTGTGTTCGCAAATGTTTCGGTTTAGCAAGAGTCGCCACCGACTTTTTATTTTATCCTAAGGAAAGGTCAAAAAGCACAGGAAAGACCTTTGAGATGTTTTCTTGGGTTCGGGGAGTAGATTATAGAAAGGGAAGGTATTAGCACCCTTTCAATCCATGGTTATCCATGGGCTCTTAGTTACTTGCTTAGATCACTTGCTTTGCTTTTCAATTGTTTGAAATGGTGCTCTTCAATTGTTTGAAATGGTGCTTTGGGTGTGATTTTGAAAGATGTTTTGAAAAGAAGCCATCGTTATGGAAACCTTTGTAATGATTCTTGTTTGAATGTATACAAAGGTGTTTTTGTCTTTTGAAAAGTTTCCAATGTTTGAAAGTAGGGTTTTGAAGTTGTGTTGTGAAGTGTGTTTTGAAAATAGCAAGGATGTTTTTGCAAGTTTTGATCAAGTAACTCAGAGTTGTCTACCCTATTTTACTCGAAGATCTTTCTTATGTTTTTAACCCTTTTAACAGTGTTGCTTCACCATTGTATTTGGTGAACAACCTTGTGTTAGGATGTTAAACGGGACAAGCGCGGGTCATCGTATAGACCATGATAGCAATAGTGTCAAGTATTTTTGGCAATTTTCTTGAGGGACTTGATCATTTTTGTTTAGGCAACTCAGATAGCGTCATCGAGGGACTATGATCTTTGTTTTGTTTTTGTTTTGCCAAAGTACTTGACATGCATATCATGGCCCATTTTTGAAGGCAACAAGTGGATTGTAACCCTAGGGGTGCAAGTGTGCATTGTGTTTGTTTTTCATGCATTTTGTCTTTGATTAGGTCAAACTATTTGTTGATTTGATTTTTGCATACAAACCCTAAGTCTAATCATGGCATAATTGAAAGCATTTAAAGGTGCGAGAATTTAAATTCTACACTATTACAACATGATATAAGGAGGGGGGGGGGGGGTACAAATTTGAATTGGGGATTATTTTGCAAGAAATTAAATCCTAAATTATTACAACCATATTGAAGTTGCAAGGCACAATATTTAAATGTACAATATTTAAATAAATACAATAAATAAATATTAAATAAAATGTATTATGCAAAAAAAAGTTTTTATTTGTTCATGTATGCAAAAAGTATTTTTTATGTAAAGAAATGTAAAGAACTAAGGGCAAAAAACCCTAATTTCTTAAGAAAATAAATATAATGTATTATTTATGTACAAAAATGTATTAACATGTATAAAAATGAAATATACCCTAAAAAGGTTTTTTTTAATATAAATAATAATAAAAATAAAAGATAATATTTTTGTGTTTTTATTTCTAAGTTTTTAATAAAACAAAAGTATATGTATATATATATATATATATATATATATATATATATATATATATATATATATATATATATATATATATATATATATATATATATATATATATTAAATATGTTAAATATGTAAAAAATAAAATAAGTTATTTACAAAAAATATAATATATTCAAGAAAATGTTTTCAATGTGAATAAAAATAAGAAATGGAATAAAAGTATTATTTTCAATATTTTTAAATTTAAACAAAATAATATAAAAGTATATAAAATGTTTTTATGCTAGTAAAAATAAAAATAAATATCAAATAAATGTAAAAAATTATGAAAATATTTTTGGATCATTTTTTATGTTTGAAAATAAAATATAAAAGTCAGAAATGAAATAAAAATGTAAAAATAATAAAAATACAAGAAATTGGCCAGGGGGGTGTGAAGCTGAAAAAGTAAGTGTTAGAAGAAAAAAATAACCAGGCCCAGCCCAAGAACTTCATCTTCTTCCTCTGTTCAAACACCAAAACGCGCGTTTTCCACACAAACTTGTATCTCCCGATTCAGTGTTTTTTTGACAAAACTCAAAACATAAAACTTGTAGAGCATCAAACAACGAATCTAACCATATAAAAAACTTAAGCTAAATCTCAAAGACCAGAGAGAATATGTACAAAAATAAGAATATATTATAAAAAATGTGTTTTAGTATAAAATAATAGTAAAAATATAAATATAATATTTTTGTGTTTTTATTCTATTTATTTAGTAAAAAATAGCATATATGTATATATATATATATATATATATATATATATATATATATATATATATATATATATATATATATATATATATATATATATATATATATATATATATATATATATATATATATATATATATATATATATATATATATATATATATATATATATATATATATATATATATATATATATATATATATATATATATATATATATATATATATATATATATATATATATATATATATATATATATATATATATATATATATATATATATATATATATATATATATATATATATATATATATATATATATATATATATATATATATTATGTTAAGTGTGTATAAAATAAAATAAAAATATTTACAAAAATAAAATATATTCATGAAAATATTTTCAATATGAATAAAAATAAGAAAATGAAAATAAAAGTATTATTTACATAAAATTTCAAATTTAAACAAATAATTAAATGGTATTAAAAGTGTTTAATATTAGAAATAATTAAAATAAATACCAAAAAAATGCAAAAAAATTATGAAAATATTTTTCAAGTATTTTTTATGTTTGGAAATAAAATAATAAAGTCAGAAGTGAAATAAAAATGCAAAAATAATAAAAAAACAAAGAAATGGGCCAGGGGGTGCTGAAAGTAAGCTAGGAGGTGTTGGAAGCAAGAAAGTCAGGCCCGGCCCAGACTTCATCTTCTTCCTTGAGACAAACAGAAAAACGCGTGTGGCTAGTTCAAAGCTGTATCTCCTGTTTCAGTGCTTTTTTGACAAAACTTAAAACATGAAACTTGTAGAGCATCAAACAACGATTTCAACCATATAAAACATTAAACCTAACTCTAAAAGACCAGAGAGAATTTCTCAGGCCCTAATTTCTAACCTAGTTTTTTCAGAAAGTTCATGGATGAAATTCTCCTAGCATGGTTAATATAAATGAAAACTAAGCACATGTATGGTTTCAGGGCTATGAATACAACATCTTTCATTCACAAACCTAAGTCTAACTATTCCTAAATAGAGAGATAGAAGTCCATGAAATACCTGTTTCAGTTGAGTTCGAGCTGGACAATGCAGCAACTTCCAAGGGTGTTTGAGGTTCTTTTGAACTTGTCTGATGTCCACTGAAGCTTTCCCAATGCTTAGTTTGTTTAGAAGTGGCCTGAATCGTGCTACAGAACTCAACCTGCAAAGCTTCCAAACAAAAATGGCAATGTGTGTTAATGGAGTTACAACAACTTGTGAATGGTCTGGATAGCTCAGGTAAATTGATTGGAATGTGCTTGAAGTAGTTTTGGACAAAACGCACGATGGAATTTGATGGTGGCTTGCAAAATTCAGAACTGGCCATGTTTTGCAAGAAAATGGGGTTTTGGAGTATGAGGATGCTTTAGGGGTGAAAGGCTTGTGCTTCTGAATTGCAAGAGTGTATGAAACTTGTTTGATAACTTTGCTTGAGTTAGTTTTATTAGATATGTGAGATGCCTTGGTTTGACAAGTTTCTTGTTTTTGAAGCAAGAAAGTGGAAGTGAGGTTACAGGCTTGTATAAGCCATCTTATCACCCTGCATACAATCCTCTTGGCTCCTCTAATTAGTGGACTTGTTTAGCTGCAAGAGATTTTGCTCTATGCTCAAGGATTAGTGGTTTTACATAAAGCAACCTTTTGCAAAAATGGCAATGTGCCTTTTACCATTTAGGGATTAAACTTGTGTACAATCCTCTAATGTCCAAAACAAAACCTTAGACCCATGGATTTGCATTTAATTGTTGAGTACAAATTGGTTTAGAGGCCTGTAATTGTGTACAAAGCTATCTTGGTCAGATTTGCAACTTGGTATGAACATGTATTGGCCATGGTTACAAAGTGAGTTTTTGCCAACTTCAAGCATTCGATTCTCCCTAACCACAAAGGTGTTTGAGGAGTTCTTGGACAATTTGGAAATATTGCAAAATGTACTATAATCCATCTTTGAAATGCAACTTGAAACTCCAAGTGGAACTATGTGAAAAATGGCCAAGAAGATGGGTCAAAATCCTGCCTAAACTAGGGCAAAATTTCTCTAAGTTAAAAGTTTTAGGTACCCTTGTTCCAAAAATCATAACTTGAGATCCAAGCTTCTTTTGAGAAAACTTTGTCAATCAAAGTTGTAGACTTGGTGATTGACTACAACTTTCATGTTGTAAGTTTTGTTTGAATCCATTTGCATCTTGGTGAAAAAATGGGACAAAGTTAGGAAAAAATGAGAAAATTTTATAACTTAAAAAAATTCTAAGTTATGAAATTTTTCCATTTTAAACCCTAATTTGCATTTTTGGGTTTCTTGATGAACAAGTTTCATAATTTGACATGTCTTGATGAAAAATGACCCTTGGCACTTGATTTTGACCAAAAAGTCAAAGTTTGACTTTTCAGTATACAGTCAAATTTTGATCAGTTGACTGAAAAATTCATTTGTTAATCCTATGCATTTGAGATCTTTTGAACTTGTTGAATGGGTCAAGACAATGGAATTGAGTCCTTGAGTCCATGGTTGAGCTTGATTTGCCATTGGCTAGGTCAAACAGTCAAAAATTGCCTTTGTACAGTCAAAACCTTAAAAATGACCATTTTGCCCTTTTGGTGATCTGATCAAATTTCTTGTGGAGTTGTGATCCAAACTTGATCAAATGGTTCATATGAGTTCATGATGTTGATATGGGTCAAATTTCATGAGGTTTGCCTGTCAATTGGCCACTGTTGACTTTTCCCCCAATACAGTTGATTTCTAGGTCAACTGTCCAATTGACTGGGCAAAAATTTGAATCAAGAATTGAAACTTGGTATGGACAAACTTGTGAGTCCAATATGAAGTATGAAAGTTACTTTGGGAATTGTAGGTCAAAACATCATTGTGCAAACTCAAACCCTAATTTAGGTCAACAGTGCAATGAGGTGTCTTGAGTAGAGAAAACCCTAGCTTGATCTTGAATTCCAAGAGTCTTGTGATGAGAAATGTTGATGAAATGAGAGGGAAAATTTTGGGGTACAACAGAAAGTGTATGTGATTGTTTTGAAAATAGCAAGGATATTTGTTTTGAAATTGAGCAAGTAACTAAATGTAATCTACCTACTCAAAAGGTCTTAGATGTGTTTTTCCTCCTCCTTTAGACGTTGTTATCTTACCATTGATTTGGTAAGAAGCCCCGTCATTGGATGTGAAGGGACATGCATGGGTCATCGTATGACCATGATAGCAATGTTGTGAGATGACTTAGCACTTTTTCTTTAGGGACTAAGATCATTTTGATAGGAAACTTTGATAGCGTCATCGAGGGACTATGATCTTTTTTATTTGTTTGTGCTAAGACCTCCCACGTGCATAACATGGACATTTTTGTAAGGCAACAAGTGGAATTACCCTAAGGGTGTAAGTGTGCGAGTGTGTTTGATTGCATGCGTAATTTGTCTAGATTAGGGTGATCTAAGCATTGGTTTTAGTCTTGTCATACACACCCTAATTACTAGCATACATTGAAAGCAATAACAGTGCGGAAATGTAAAGTCCTACGCTATTACAATATTTAGGGGGGATGGAGGTACATATTTATGAATGGGGGTTGCAAGTTAAAATTCTAGGTTACTATTACACCCACATTGAAATAGATAAGAATGTACAAGAAATATAAAATGTTTGTCTGTTTAAAAAAGAAAAATAACCTTTGTTTAAGAAAATATTTTTGTCTTTTTATGTTAAAAGAAATATAACATGAAAATATAAAATATTTTTGGTGTTTTTCGATTAATAATAAAAAATAAGATGATGGAAAAATAAAAAAAGAAAGAAAACATGATCAGCACAAAATGCTGAAAATAGAAAGGGTCAGAAGTTCTGACTCTGCCTTGCTGTACAAACAGAAACATGTTAGCAAAAATATAGTAGTTCAGAAGTTCTGGATCTTCTGAGAACTCAGAAGTTTTCAGAAGTTCTGACGCAACTGTCAGAACTTTGCCTCTCTCCATGCCAGTCAGAACATCTGCAACTTAGTTATTTCTTAACATAACAGAAGTTGCATACATAACAGTTATGAAAAATTTCATGAAATGTCAGAAGCACAAATCAGAAGCAACATGTATTTGCTAATTCTAATTCTGAATCCTAATTTCTTTATGAACCTCCGAACAGGGATTTTTTTCTACTTAGGCAGGCAGATGCATGAATTTCCAGAATATATACATTATCAGGATCAGAATATCTACATTGTGCTAAATATGAAAAATCTGACAATGCTTAATCAGTATGATGAGAGTCAGCAGAAAACTTACCTTGCATCTGGAAAGGATTATGTGAACTGGAGGTTGTTCTTGAATTCTGGTGATGTTCTGAGTAACTTCCTCACGTACTAAGCAGGATGGAAGTTTGCAACTTCTGGAACAGCCAAAGGGTGATATTCTTACTCCTTGGAGGTGGAAGTGAATGGAGAGTGTATGGCAATAGGAATACAGAAGTTAAGGTAGCTTCTGATGTATGAATCAACAGCTACGTGGATGGCTTTAGTCAAGAACACTTGAGGAAGAAATGGAGTTTGAATGTAAGGAATCAATGCTAAGATTTTTGTATTTTGTGTTTATAGTTTCTTGGGTTCTTGGTATTTTTGCAGTGGTTCAAAGTTTTCTTTCTCAATTTTCTCACCTCTTTCACAAATTTTTTTCTGGACTTTCTTAGTGGCCAATGGTGTTCTATTTATAGGAAAAGTTTTGCAGTTGGGGCGATCAAGTGGAACCAACATCATGTGCTAGATGCTGACTTACTCTTGAAGTAAGTTTAAACAAGTGGAGGTTCAATGCATTCAAGTTGGATGGTTAACAGCGCCTCAGCTGGATTTGGCAGCATGAATTAAGGAAAAGTAGAAACAGCGTGTGGGTCTAGCATACTTTTGCTCATAAGTTTGCCTTCCCAAGACAGTAGGGGTACACGTGGTATGAATCCCTTGGATAAAGACTTCACAAGTGGTTGTGAGCATTAAATGGGTTCCCATGTGAAACTCTACGTCCTTGCTTAACTCTGGATCAGAAGTTCTGTTTCAGCGTAGCATCCAATCTTCTGATCTTCTTATCTTCTGGCTTCAGCATGTTCTGAGGGATCCTTCAAAACTTCCAATAAACTTACAACACACTTTGTTACCTTCTTTGTTTTAACCTTTGCATACTCTGACTGAACCTTTGTGAACACTGGTCCAAAAATTCTAACCAAACTCTGTCTTGAGAATATCTAGAATTTTCTGAATGTGAATATTGGCTCAGAAGTTCTGAAATTGCCATATTTCTTAAATACTTAGAAAAAATTCTAAGTTTTTAGAATTTGACTCTTCCAAAATAAAATTTGACTTTTGAAACTCTTGATGAAGCAGACTTCATATTCAAACATGTCTTGATGAAATATGATTTTTGAGATTTGATTTTGATCCCAAAAGTCAAAGTTAGACTTCTTAGTGCGCAAATGACCATTTTGCCCTTGTGAATGGCCTGCTTGGAAAAATTGATAATTCAAGGCCTGGAGACCTGATGAAAGCAAACTTGAGGATCCAGGGTGATTCCTTAAGAAATGAGAGGGCAAAGTTTGGGGTGCAACACCATCGTATTACTGTATGGCAGGGAGTCTCGATGAATTCTTCAACCATCTCAACATACTTAACGGAGTTTAAGTGACTCAACAACTTGGACTTCTTGCAAGACTTACTTGTTTTCATTACCTTACACTTTTTCTTAGTGCATAGCATACACATTGTTGTACCCCAAAATTTTCCCTCCCATATTTCTCAATACATGTCAAGTGAGGTCCTCAAATTGCTCAGGGAAGTCCAAGGGTTGACCAGACAAACTCTCTCCTAAGGCAGTCTACCTCAAATTAGGGTTTCAGTTTGCATCAAGATGTTTGGATCCAAAGGGTCCCAACTTCTCACCATTGTCCTAATATGTTCTCAAGATCATCCATGTCAAGTTTCAAGCCTTTCAGAGGAAGTTTGCTCAGTCAATTTCTCAAAGGCCTGAAAATCGACTTTGCTAGGGCAAAAGTGAACTGTAGCCCACATATAGTCAAACTTCAAGATTTTTGGTAAACATTCTCATTTTGAAGTATTATTCATCATTTTATCAAGGGTTGATCATGATTCCTCAAGGATTTCTTACAACTCATCAAAACCCAAAAGTTGCTAAATTAGGGTTTTGTAGGAAAAGTCAACTCAACTTTGAACAAGCATAAATGTCTCATACTTTATAAAAAATGACCCATCCAAAGCTCATTTTGAAGAGGATGTAATTCCATACAATTAATATTCATCTCCCAAGTTCAAAATATGCACTCACAAGAAGATATGAATTTGGACATTATAGGTCATTTTGAAAAGTCAACAAAAACACCTTTTGGGTCAAAGCTTCATACATGAACATGGAATACTCAATTGAGATGATACCAAAAGGTTTTCTTAGAGGAAACCTTAAGCTTTCTAAAAAGTCCAAGAACACCTCACTTGGGTCAAAATTGAGGGAGTTATGCATTGGCAAAGTTGACCCTTTTTGCAAAATAGCCAAAAGTCAAATGTGTCCAAAATTGCATTTTTTGCTAAATAGGCCCAATTTTTTATGCTTGCACTGAGTTTGTAATGTGACCCACGACCCATGATCCCTTCCATTTGTACTTCTTTTATTTTTGTCATTTATTTTGATTTCATTTCAATTAAATCAAATAAAATCAAAATAAAATAATGAAAATATCAAAAGCTAATCAAATCTTGAGATTCTGTGCATGTTTAGGATTATTACACAGCTGGAAGTGAGATCAAATCGTGCAAGGCTCATATTGATACAAAAAGATTGCATTTTTCTTGATTTGGAAAGATTTGCACAAATATCAAATCATGAATCAATGATCATAATTGAGGTAGATTTGATACAAGTTTGCAACCCTAATTAATTCTAGGGTACATAAGGGACAATTGCAGACCAAAAACAAGTAGGCTAGAGGCGTGCAAGAGAGAAAACGAGTTTCAAAAATTCAAGAGAAAAGTTGCAAGCCAAGTTCCATGTTTCAGATCACTTCAAGGCATTCTAGTCATCCCAATCGATTGCTGGACTCCCCAGGATCAAGACTCAATTGCTAGCAAGCCTCCTCACACTCAGAATCGCGTTGTAAGGTTCATACGGTTTATCGCTTTTCTTGAATTTGAAAACCTTAATTCTGGCATATTTAGCATGATTAATAGACATATTTTCCATCCTTGAGATGTTTGCAAGCTAATGGTTATGATTAATTATATTTTTGTGGACTGTATATCAGGTTGCCATGGTTAGGGTTCATGTTTCGTTTTTAGGGATTTTTCATATATGAACAATTGGCCCTAATGGAGTAGACCATTATGATCAGCGGGTCAAGCCCAGTTGATCCATGGTCTTGAATTTTATTTATATGGCTTGTATACAATTTCTGAAATACACAGGGTTATAGCTACAGCGCCATGTCTGTAGGTAAAGGTTCAGAGTTTTAAACGATAGATCCAGGGAAGAAGACGATGGTGTGTCACAACTTCACTGGCCGGTTTACATTCTGACGCGTTTATTCTGGCCAAAAGCCTATAGTTCTGACCTATTTGTTTGTTTCTATTGTATTGATAAACTAACACCCAACGCAGTTGGTCAGAAGAAGGAAGTCGGAAGCTCATGATTCTGGATTCGATCCCAGGCGTGAGCTTTTGGCATTTTCCCTTTGTGTTCACCAGATCCAGCGCCTGCAATTTCTGAGGGACATCTTCTGGACCCATCAACCAGGACCAGATCAAGAATCCTCTGGTCATCTTCTGGACCCATCAACCAGGACTAGATCAAGCATCCTCTGGTCATCTTATGGACCTATCAACCAGGACCAGATCAAGCATCCTCTAGTCATCTTCTGGACCCATCAACCAGGACCAGATCAAGCATCCTATAGTCATCTTCTAGACCTATCAACCAGGACCAGATCAAGCATCCTCTGGTTATCTTCTGGACCCATCAACCAGGACCAGATCAAGCATCCTCTGGTCATGATCTGCTGGATCCACCCTCCTCTAGACCATGATCCTCTGGACCACCATCCTATGGACCATCATCCTCTGATCAGATCCGCTGACAGCAGGCCCTTGGGTTATTTCTTATTTTTCTTTCTTTAGTTATTCTGCTTTTTTTTTATCAACACCAAAATTACCTTTTTTAATAACCAACAAAAAATTACAAAAAGAAGACTTGTTTTCTTAATAAGCGTTTTTTTATGAATTAGTTTAAATTAATTTAAGGCAATTCTAATTTCTTTCACAATTAAAATTAATTAAAATTTATGATTTTCTTTTTAATTCAATTATTTCATTACTTTCTTAAATAATAAAAATTGACAAAAAATATGTTTACTTTAATCAATTACAATTAGGTTTAGTCATGGGTCAAAACCTTAGTCGCTTCGTATTTAATTCTCCACGCTGATTATTTATTCTTGACAATATTTATGTAACTGCTTACAGTATGTAATAGTTTAACCTAGGATTTTCTTTTATCGTTTTACGGGTTTTTGGCTATGTAATTAATCCCTACCCCGAAGCCTTGTAATAACGTAGGTTTTATTTTCTCGCCTTTTAATTCTTACAAATATTAACTATTTAGATGTATGTTAATATGATTGTATGATAAGATTGCATGTTAATTTAAAATGGCTAGCAAACCCTAATATGCAAAGATAATAACTGAAATCAAATCACTCGCACATGCCCACTCTTAGGGTGTACTCTCACTTCGGTTGCCTTCGGTAAACGGTCATTAAGTATAGGGTGTCTTAGTGGTTGCCCTCCTGTCTAAACAAAGATCAAAAGTCCCGTTTGGAAATGTTGCCTCGGAAACGTCGCCTCAGAAATGTTGCCTCGAATATGATCTTAAGACACTAGGGTTACTACTAAGACGTCCTAACAAAGCTTTAGTGATCGTACGTCCCTTTCGAATTGACCCTTACAAATCCAACGATGGTGCTACCTATTTCTCAATAGTAGGATAGCATTGTCTAAAGGAAACAAGAACATAAACAATCTTTTTTCGAGTAGGTAGATGCTAGTAGGCACTTGCTCAAATCAAACTTTTTCACCAAACACTTTTTTCAAACAAAGTTTTCAAAAATACTTCGTAACACTCTTGAGGACTGATACAAGGGTTAAAACGAAGTAAAACAAAAAAAATTTAAAAACAAACACACACAATCAAGTTTTAAAAGATGAGCAAGTACCTAAGAGCCCATGGAAAACCATGGATAGAAAGGGTGCTAACACCTTCCCTTTTTATAATCTACCCTACGTACTCAAAATCTCAAAAAAGGAATTTTTTTGTGCTTTTTTCCTTTCCAGTTGGATAAAATGAAAGTCAGTGGCGACTCTTGCTTACCGCGACATTTTGTGAATAAAAACGCAAAATGCAAACCAGCATTTTTCAAAACAGTTGGTTCTGCCACCGTATCACACACATCATGACATCATTCCATAGCATTTTCGTTAACCATTGCAAGGATATCAAGGGCATGTGATGCATGTTTATTATGAACCAGATGTCTATCAAGGGGCATGAGGATTTATTTTCCTCTAACCGAATATCGTCGAAGTATCATGAACCAGACGTCTAGCAAGGGGCAAGAGGATTTTTTCCTCTAACCAAATATCGTCAAAGAATGAAGTAAGTTATCTTGAGTCAAAGGCTAGGACCCACTCGACATGGTGAGCTTGATTATTATAGAATAACATTCAACAATGCGAAGTTCTTCAGTCAAAGTTGCAGCAACTTTTAACAGTTCACTTTTTATTTATCCTGCGAGATCCTTGAAAACATTGCATATACATATCATGCATGTCATTACATAACAGGTAGTTCTCCAGACAGGTTTCTCATTTTCTCACTGGTTATTTCAACAGAAAAATGGCCCTCGAACAGACCGTCAGAGATCTCCAAGCTCAAAATGCACAATTTTCGAAGATGTTCCTAAGCTTAGCCAAGGGGCAAGAGGAACTGAAAGCACTCCTTACCAAGAATCCTAAAGACAACAAGCAGGACCAATTGGAACAATTGTTAGCTGAGATGGAAAATATGAGAATCCAGATGATGGGTCATATGGCTCTTATCTAAAACTTAGCTCGGGGACAAGAAGAGTTAAGAATTATCATCAGCAAACTTCATCAGGACGAATACAATTGTATGGGATGAACAGTTAGAATTGGGGATCAAATCATTAATCAACATCCAATGAGACAGGAAGTTGGCTTGGTTGAAAGTAGGCCTTTTCGAATTGCTGCTACATCACAAGCCCAACCACAACCTCACCAATAACAACAGGGTAGTCGCCATAAACAGGATACATCCAAAAGGCAATATACCAAACTCAACATGCCGATGTTGCAAGCTTTTCAACACATGTTAAAGATGAATTTTGTCACATTCAAGGATCCTCCTTGGAATCCCAATACTTCTTCTCCTAGCTATAATCCTGATGCAAGGTGTGTATATCACTCCAATAGTCTGGGGAATGATACTGATAGTTGTTGGATTTTGAAATATAATATTCAAGACTTGATCGAAGAAGGAGTGTTGGAATTTACACAAGACGGTCAAATTGAATTTTTTTGTCATCCCTCAAAGGCACACCATCTGAAGTGACAAATTCAGACGGAGATGCTTTTTGTTCATTCGTAATTTCTTTAGTTGACTCAAACACTTATCTTTAAGTCAGACTTTGGTTGTCCCCATTAATGCATTGCATATGTTTGTCTTGAATTAATCCATTCGTTTTCACTATACTTAAATTATGCTTTTACTTCCTTTTTGTGATATACAACTCTCAATTAAAATCTTTAAGCCTTTAGAGGGAGGATGACAAAAAAGATACCATAATCTCTACAGTATGCTTTTGAACAGACCTTGCTAACGATGTACATGTGTTGTTTCAAATCCTAAATAGTGGAGTTATAAGGAAGATAATCCCTAGTCAACCCCTTTGAGCCTAAGAAATAGGAGTTTTCTTTTCACACAAATTGAAACCTTTAACCATAACCTGTGGCAGGGTAGTTTCTCAGTTAATTCAAATGCACATTCAGTCGCAAACTTTTACTTCATACACATCGAACAATATCAGAGACATCCTTCCAAAAAAAAATAAGGTAATGGTTCCCCTTAAAACAGGCAGCCATAATCTCTCAAAAGAAAAGTCCGCTAAGTCAAAACCTATGAAGGAGACTTAATAAAAAAAACTGGGGTATCCCGCTGACTGTAATCATAGAAGAAACAGTTCAGGAAAAAGGTAGGGATGATAAAATCAAAAATAGGCCGCTAAAAATACTCAACAACAGATAAATGTTATAAAAAAATGACTACCTTCTCAAATAAACTTCCAGTATCTAAACCATCACTAAAATATCATTCCAGACTCAATTGGAATCTAAACGCACAATTAATTGAATATAGGGCTGAAGAACATCACGGAGAACGGGTTGGGTACAAATAAAGTTTTAGCCTTTATCCTTTGTTTCTTAAACCGTGAACTAGACCATGTTACAACCCTTAAAAGTCCTAATTGAAGCATAGGTTACTATAAATCCTGAGTTGACTTCATATTCTTACAAAATTATGTTGTTTACTAAAAATACATTTTCAAAACTTCAAGAAATACATAAGCTTTGTATTTTTAATACCACTGTTTACATATAACTAATTGTTCGACATCAGAGAAATTTGCATGACGAATATTAAATGAATGAAAATCCTCCCAATGGACATAATTACTTCAGATGATGCGTCAAAGAGAAAGACACCTCTAGTAACAGGCCTTTCGTGTACCCAATTGGTTATCAATCAAGGGGAATGACATGTTATTGTCCAACTCATCTATGCCAGTCAAGTTAAGATTCAAAGAATCTCTCAAAAGTGCTGAATAGCCAGGGGAAGACCTTCATCTGAATCACTTGGGGCATGCTACATTGATCATGAGTTTCATCAAAATCCAATATCCTAGGTATCACTAAATTGCTTTTCTATGACAGTAGTATCAGATGATATCATTCTGCCATGACAATTCTTAGAAGAGTACTAAGGAAGGTCAAGATTATTAGAAAATTGGAAATCAATGGTTGTTCAATAACTTCAAGCATCGGGTGCACCAGACTAATCCCAAGGGAAAATAGACTCCCGCATACGAAGGGTCACACACGATCAAGCAAATATTTTATGGCAGTGTTACAACACTTACTACTATGGATAGTGACAATTCTCTGCACCCTGTGAACATGGACATAGTCGGAAAATACTACGCACGGAAAAAGACCCGCTAGGTTGACTGGCCTAGGAAAAAATAAGGGAATCCCGGCGAATCAAAAGAGTTCGGGTAAAAATTAGGGATATATAAATAAAATTGTACACCCGGCAAGTTGAAAACCTGAAAAGGTTGCTTGGGCAAGAAGGGGTATCCCGGTGGGATGAAAACCCAAAAGGCTCTAGAAGCTGAGATAATGTTCAAGTCATTCATAAATCCCCACATAGCAGTTTCCACGGAATTATTTCTACATAGTTATCTGCACAAGCTCATCCTGAACAAATATACATTCCCCGCAATCCTAAAATACTATAATCGTACTCACCAGTAGATCCCCCTAGCAGATAAAGGAGTATAATCTTTTCCCCAATAATGTCGCCAACCTAGAGAGATTCAATCTTTCATAGATTATGATAGCAGTACAGTTCACAAGAATTCTCTTCCCCAACTGAGTTTATTTCTCCAACACCGTAAAATCCCCTGAAGAATTCTCTTCTCCAGCCGGATTCAAATCCCTCAGAAGAGCATATTCTTCAACAGAGTGTTTCTCCAGCAAGGTGTATTTCCCCAACATGGATTATTTCTCCAGTAGGGTTTATTTCCCCAACAGGGTTTATTTCCCCAACAGGGTTTATTTCCCCAGCGGAATTCATTCTCCCTAGCTTGAGTCTATTTCTCTGACTACTACAAATCACCAAAAAAAATTCTCTCTCTAGCAAAGGGTAGTCCAGACCACTATCCCCAGGGAGGTTCTACGAAATTGAAAACCAGACCAGATATCAGTTAATCTTATCCTCCCCATACGAGCCAGCATCGATGTCGAAGAACTCGGTCAGACAGCGCCTCGAAAGGTTATATATCTCTTTTATCCCTATTCAGGATATATAAGAATTAAACTCCCCAGTAGAGCGATGAACGACCAATGTTCTTTAGTACTTGTCTCCAAGAAGAAATCAATATTCCCCTATAGATTTTCCTCAAACAGCAAGCCGGAATCCCCAGCACAAGCATTCTATGACAAGATTAAAGATCACACATATTCTTCATCCCCGGAAGTAATCAGGGATTTATTTTCCAATCAAAAATGTTATACGAAGCTACTGATACACTTCAACAACGTCTCACATTCATACATCATTTATCATAACATATGCATACGAAATGCATATAGCGCATTCTCATTTACTTTGAGAGCCTCATCACATAATCCATTACATACATCATGGTGTTGCATAAAATTAACTTTGTCTTTGCACGTTAAGTTTGCAAACAGACAAGTATTTCCCTTTGAGACTAAATCTAACAATTATCTACCTGAACATTTTTCCCAGAAGGTCATTCTGAAGGATATCTCTTCTACTTGAAGTCGACGTAGACATCTTCTAGTACATCATTCAGATAAAGTCGAGCGTGGATTTTCTTTTGATACTCTTTTTGGAAAAATTCAGGTGTAGACTCTTTCCGATACCTCTTCTAGTTGAAGTCAGGTGTAGACATCTTCTAGTTCATATGAAATCAGGTGTAGATTTCCTTTTGATACTTATTTTGGAAAAAGTCAGGCGTAGACTCTTTCCGGTACCTCTTCTAGTTGAAGTCGGACGTAGACATCTTCTAGTTCAGATGAAATCAGGCGTAGATTTCCTTCTAATACTCTTTTTGGAAAAAGTCAGGCGTAGACTCTTTTCAGTACCTCTTCTAGTTGAAGTCGAGGGTAGAAATCTTATAGTTCAGATAAAATCAGGCGTAGATTTCCTTCTGATACTATTTTTGGAAAAAGTCATGCGTAGACTCTTTCTGGTACCTCTTCTAGTTGAAGTCGAGCGTACATATCTTCTAGTTCAAATGAAATCAGGCGTAGATTTCTTTCTGATACTCTTTTTGGAAAAAAGTCAAGCATAGACTCTTTCTGGTACCTCTTCTAGTTGAAGTCGAGCGTAGACATCTTCTAGTTCAGATGAAATCAGACATAGGTTTCCTTCTGATACTCTTTTTGGAAAAAGTCAGGCGTAGACTCTTTCCGGTACCTCTTCTAGTTGAAGTCGGGCATAGACATCTTCTAGTTTAAATGAAATCAAGTGTAGATTTCGTTCTAATACTTTTTGGGAAAGTCAGGCGTAGACGCCTTCCAATACCTCTTATAGTTGAAGTCAGACGAAGACATTTTCTAGTTCGGATGAAATCAAGCGTAGATTCCTTCTGAAACTCTTTTGGACAAAGTCGGACATAGACGCATTCCAAATGCATCTCGTAAAGAAAAAGTCAGGCATAGACTTATTCAGATACTTCTATCAACAGTTACTTTGGATGGCATCTATAAGCCCATCTTCAACGACATCCCGTCACTCTTCAAATGGCATCTTTAAGCCCATTCTCAGTACAATCAACCAACAGCGTTATCTCCTGCACATGCAAGTGCAAATTTCTAGACACTTAAGTGTACAATCATCTTCTACCTTCAAGTCACGAATGGAGGACATTCCAATCTAACTCTTCATGTTTAAGAAGATTGAACAGGGGCAGTTGTTCTACCCCAAAATTTACCCTCTTCATTTCGACCTTTTTGGCTTATATTTCATCATTACATACATGCATATCATTGGTTCTATGTTTATGGAATCAAGGTATCTCTAGCAAGCCTCTTCAGGTTACATGTGATGTTTATTTCGTCAATAGATGTTCTCAGAGTATTTTCTGTACTGAATATCGGTTCATCACTTCACAACGAATCGGGGTTCAAATATTCACAAGTCCAACTCGGTGCGTCATATTCAGGTGTTCTTTCGCCAAGATGCCACTGGTGACGTATTCTCAAATTTAGGTTTGGCTCGAGAGCCAATTATTTAAAGAAAGACTCCAAATTTGGGAGTTTTCTCGAAGAAATGTGGTGAAAAAGTGTGCTGAAAGTGCAGTTTTTACGCACTAAAAAATTCATAACTTGTAGCCTGTGGCTCGTTTTGAACTCGTTCCGGTGGCCAAAATTCTTTCTTGACGTCATCTACATTTTCATCTTTCACGGAGGAAAGCCAATTTCATTCAGAAAGCCTCCAAAAATATGGATTTATCAAGTGTTTTCGCACAAAATTGTGACATATGTTTATTTGCTCTGTATTCAAAAAATCATAACCCGGTCGATTTTTATCGTATCAAGCTGGTTCGGGTGGAATTTTCTCACAAATTGAGTTAGTTAAATTTTTGTTTTTATTTTCAAAAGAAAACATGTTGTACCCCAATTTTTGCCCCTAAGATTCCTCTATCATCTCATATCAACCCAATCATATCAAGATCACACTAGAGTTTTGTTCTTCTCCCTATCTTTAGGTTTGCTCATGGGGGATCACCAAGCACATTGATTTGTATATTGTAATCATATATTTTTTGTATTGATTAACTTTTAACTAAAAAATACAATGAATGTTTTCTCTAATTAATGATACCATAGGTGAGGGCACAACACATTTCATCTGGTGGATTCATAGGTTCATGAGTTTATTTCCATGCCTTCTTCAACAAAGCTTCATTGAGATTCAAGCTTCATAATTAAGAATGCTTTAAAGTAATATCATGACAAGGTCTATTATGATTCATCATGCCTCAATTTGTCAAAGAAAGTCAAAAGATGCAAGGATTGATTGAAGAAGTTTGACCTAATTGGATAAGCTCTTGATTTCTTGATCACAAGTGCATAACTCTCTCAATTATTAATACTTGGAAGTGGTTATTGTTGATATGGTTTCTTATTATCATCCACAACAATTTCTATTCACATGGAAAAATTGATTGTGCAAGAAAGATTGTCAACATTGAAAGGGGTTTCCAAGTCATTTTAGTGCTTTAAGAGCTAGGGTTTTGAAATTCTAAGGACTATATCTTGTTCATCTTTTGAGATTTTTTAGTGATTCTAAATATGTGCTTCTCTTTAAAGGGCTATCAACTAATCACTTCAACAGTTTCAAGAATTTTTTTGTGGAAGATGCCTAATGATGAAGAAACATTACAAGTCCTCTAGATAGGCCATCAAATTCCCTTATGTGACTTCAAAGTATCATAACTTGGTCAATTTATATCTCCTTAATCCAAATATTTTTCCACAATGATCTTAAGAATGTGAAATTCAACTCTTATTTTATGTGCAAGATTTAAAAATGGGTGGAAGATGCCCTAAGAACCCAAAAGAGTATAGGTCACCTCATGGATTTTCACTAATTTCACAAGGCCATAACTTTTTCAATATTTGGTATTTTTGAGTGATTCAAGTTTCACAATGCTCTTTGATAAGTCTAATTCAAGCTAGAATCAATGATCAAAGCAATATTTTGGAGGAAGTCCTTGTTTGGAATCAAAAAACTATAGGCCATTTTTGAAGAAAAACTTAGAATTTTTCTAAGAACAAAAATCCAACATCTTTTTCTCAACTTTGACTCATCACAACTCTTAGCTAAAGCATCCATTTGATCTCAGTCTTGGCACATTGCAAATATGGTGACCTTATCTTTCAAATGCTTCAATAATTATTCCCTAAGACCCCTTGAGCTATGAACATCGTGGATTCAAAGTTCGTACCTTGAAATTGAAGTTTTCTCCAAAAACACAAATTTGAAATCCATATTGTGCCCTCTAAACACAAAGTTTTCACGCTGTGATACGATGGTAGAATTGACTTGAGGTTTTTCATTTGTGTTTGCAAATGTCGCGGTTAGCAAGAGTCGCCACTTACTTTTCTTTTATCCAAAAGGAAAGGTACAAAAGCACAGGAAAGACCTTTGAGATGTTTTCTTGAGTTCGGGGGGTAGATTATGAAAAGGGAAGGTGCTAGCACCCTTTTCATCCATGGTTTTCCATGGGCTCTTAGTTACTTGTTTAGATCACTTGATTTGCTTTGAAATTGTTTTGAAATGGTGCTTTGTGTGGTTTTGAAAGTATTTTGAAAAGAGGCCATTCGTTTAGGCAATCTTTGTAATGATTCTCGTTCGTAAGAATGTATACAAAGATGTTTGTCTTTTGAAAAATGTTTCAATGTTTTGTAATATGTTTGGAAATGTTTTGGAAATGTGTGTGTGTTTTGAAAATAGCAAGGATCATTTTGAAATTGATCAAGTAACTAGAAGCTATCTACCTACTCAAATGTCTTTCTTGTGCATTTTTATTCCTTTGACATTGTTGACTTACCAATGATTTGGTAAGCAACCCTATCTTTGGATGTTAACGGGACGGGCGTGGGTCATCGTATGACCATGATATCAATGTTGCCAAGTATCTTAGAAATTTTGAGGGACCAAGATCATCTTTGTTTAGGAAACTGTGATACAGTGGGAGAACTGACTTGGGATTTTGCGTTTGTGTTTGCAAATGTTTCGGTTTAGCAAGAGTGGCCACCGACTTTTTATTTTATCCTAAGGAAAGTTCAAAAGCACAGGAAAGACCTTCGAGATGTTTTCTTGTGTTCGGGGAGTAGATTATAGAAAGGGAAGGTATTAGCACCCTTTCTATCCATGGTTATCCATGGGCTCTTAGTTACTTGTTTAGATCACTTGCTTTGCTTTTCAATTGTTTGAAATGGTGCTCTTCAATTGTTTGAAATGGTGCTTTGTGTGTGGTTTTGAAAGATGTTTTGAAAAGAGGCCATCGTTGTGGCAACCTTTGTAATGATTCTTGTTTGAATGTATACAAAGGTGTTTTTGTCTTTTGAAAAGTTTCCAATGTTTGAAAGTAGGGTTTTGAAATTGTGTGGAGAAGTGTGTTTTTGAAAATAGCAAGGATGTTTTTGCAAGCTTTTGATCAAGTAACTAAGAGCTATCTACCCTATTTTACTCAAAGATCTTTCCAATGTTTTTAAACCTTTTAACAGTGTTGTTTCACCATTGTATTTGGTGAACAACCTTGTGTTAGGATGTTAAACGGGACAGGCGCGGGTCATCGTATAGACCATGATAGCAATTGTGTCAAGTATTTTTGGCAATTTTCTTAAGGGACTTGATCATTTTGTTTAGGAAACCTAGATAGCGTCATCGAGGGACTATGATCTTTTGTTTTGTTTTTGTTTTGCCAAAGTACTTGACATGCATACCATGGCCCATTTTTGAAGGCAACAAGTGGATTGTAACCCTAGGGGTGTAAGTGTGCATTGTGTTTGTTTTTCATGCATTTTTGTCTTTGATTAGGTAAAACTAATTGTTGGTTTTGATTTTGCATACAAACCCTAATTCTCTAAGCATGGCATAATTGAAAGCATTTAAGTGCGTAAAAATAAACCTAAGCTATTACAACTTTGATATAGGGAGGGGAGTACAATTTTGAATAGGGGATTATTTTGCAAGAAATATAAAACCCTAATTACTATTACATCCAAATTGAATATCAAACGCAATCAAAATTTAAATTTACAATATTTAATTAAACAAGATAAACAAATATTAAACAAGATGTATTATGCAAAAAAAGTTTTTATTTGTATGTAAAGTATTTTTAATGGAAATAAATGTAAAGAGTTAAAAAATAAAAAGAGTTAATTTTATTTATTTAGGGTAAACCCTAATTCTCCTTAAAGAAAATAAAATTGTATTATTTATATACAAAATATATTAATATGTACAAAAATAAGAATATATTATAAAAAAAATTTTTTAGTATAAAATAATAGTAAAAATATAAATATAATATTTTTGTGTTTTTATTCTATTTATTTAGTAAAATATAGCATATATATATATATATATATATATATATATATATATATATATATATATATATATATATATATATATATATATATATATATATATATATATATATATATATATATATATATATATATATATATATATATATATATATATATATATATATATATATATATATATATATATATATATATATATTAAATATGTTAAGTGTGTATAAAATAAAATAAAAATATTTACAAAAATAAAATATATTCATGAAAATATTTTCAATATGAATAAAAATAATAAAATGAAAATAAAAGTATTATTTACATAAAATTTCAAATTTAAACAAATAATTAAATGGTATTAAAAGTGTTTTAATATTAGAAATAATTAAAATAAATACCAAATAAATGCAAAAAATTATGAAAATATTTTTCAAGTATTTTTTATGTTTGGAAATAAAATAATAAAGTCAGAAGTGAAATAAAAATGCAAAAATAATATAAAAAAAACAAAGAAATGGGCCAGGGGGTGCTGAAAGTAAGCTAGGAGGTGTTGGAAGCAAGAAAGCCAGGCCCGGCCCAGACTTCATCTTCTTCCTTGAGACAAGCAGAAAAATGCGTGTGGCTAGTTCAAACTTGTATCTCCTGTTTCAGTGCTTTTTTGACAAAACTCAAAACATGAAACTTGTAGAGCATCAAACAACAATTTCAACCATATAAAACATTAAACCTAACTCTAAAAGACCAGAGAGAATTTCTCTAGCCCTAATTTCTAACCTAGTTTTTTCAGAAAGTTCATGGATGAAATTCTCCTAGCACAATTAATATAAATGAAAACTAAGCATATGTATGGTTTCATGGCAATGAGTACAACATCTTTTATTCACAAACCTAAGGCTAAATGTTCCTAAATAGAGAGATAGAAGTTCATGAAATACCTATTTCAGTTGAGTTCGAATTGGACAATGCAGCAACTTTCAGCGAGGCATGAGGTTCTTTTAAGCTTGCTTGATGTCCCCTGAACCTTTCCCAATGCTTAGTTTGTTCTGAACTGGCCTGAATCTCTCCACAGAACTCAACCTGCAAAGCTTCAAAGCAAAAATGGTGATGTGTGTAAATGGAGTTACAGTAGCTTGTGAATGGTCTGGACAGCTTAGGTGTATTGTTTAGAATGTGTTTGAAGTGATTTGTGACAAAACGCACGAGGGGATTTGATTGTGGCTTGTGATTTGCAGAACTGGCCCTGTTTTGCAAGAAAATGTGTTTTTTGAGTATAAGGGTGCTTTAGGGATGAGAGGCTCTTGCTTCTAGATCACAAGGGTATGCAAAACTTGTTTGAAAACTTTTCTTGAGTTTAATATATCAGATGTGTGAGTTATTGACTTTTGGTACAATGCCTTGGTTTTGAAGCAAAGATGTGAAGTGACCAAGCTATGGCCTGTACAGGCTAGCTCCAAGCATGCTTAAGTTGGTGTACTATGCCTGAGATTAGGGAACTTGTTTACTGCAAGGAAAGAAGTCCAAGGCTCAAGAAAATGCAATTTGACATAAAGTTGCCTTTATGAAAATGAAAGTGCCATCTTTATGCCCAAAATGGAAATGTTCAATGTACAATGCTCCCTTGATCAGAACAATGCCAATGTCCAATGTATTTGCATTTAATTTTTGAGTGTAAATTGGTTTAGAGGCCTGTAATTATGTACTAAGCTAATTTGGTCAGATTTGCAACTTGGTATGAACATGTATTGACCATGGTTACAAAGTGAGTTTTTGCCAACTTCAAGCATTCGATTCTCCCTAACCACATTTGTGTTTGAGGAGTTCTTGGACAATTTGGAAAGCTTGCAACATGTAATATAATCCATCTTTGAAATTCAACTTGATACTCCAAGTGGAACTATGTGAAAATGGCCAAGAAGATGGGTCAAAATCCTGCCTAAAGTAGGGCAAAATTTCTCTAAGTTAAAAGTTTTAGGGACCCTTGTTCCAAAAATCATAACTTGAGATCCAAGCTTCTTTTGAGAAAACTTTGTGAATCAAAGTTGTAGACTTTATGATGGACTACAACTTTAATTTTGTAAGTTTTATTTGAATACATTTGCATCTTGGTGAAAATATGGTACAAAGTTAGGAAAAAATAAGAAAATTTTATAACTTAGAAAATTTCTAAGTTATGAAAATTTTCCATTTTAAACCCTAATTTGCAATTTTGGGTTTCTTGATGAACAAGTTTCATAATTTGACATGTCTTGATGAAAAATGACCCTTGGCACTTGATTTTTACCAAAAAGTCAAAGTTTGACTTTTCAGTGTACCGTCAAATTTTGATCAATTGACTGAAAAAATTCATCTGTCAATCTTATGCATTTGAGATCTTTTGAACTTGTTGAATGGGTCAAGATAATGTCATTGAGTCCTTGAGTCCATGGTTGAGCTTAATTTTCCATTGGCTAGGTCAAACAGTCAAAAATTTCCTTTGTACAGTCAAAACCCTAAAAATGACCATTTTGCCCTTTTGGTTATCTGATCAAATTTCTTGTGGAATTATGGTCCAAAATTGATCAAATGGTTCATATGAGTTCATAATGTTGATGTGGTTCAAAATTCATGAGGTTTGACTGTCAATTGGCCACAGTTGACTTTTTCCCCAATGCAGCTGATTTCTAGGTCAACTGTCCAATTGACTGGGCAAAAATTTGATTCAAGGCTTGAAACTTGGTATGGACAAACTTGTGAGTCCAACATGAAGTATGAAAGTCAATTTGGGCATTGTAGGTCAAAACATCCCTGTGCAAACTCAAACCCTAATTTAGGTCAACAGTGCAAGGAAGTGTCTTGAGTAGAGCAAACCCTAGCTTGATCTTGAGTTCCAAGAGTCTTGTGGTGAGAAATGTTGATGAAATGAGAGGGTAAATTTTGGGGTACAACAGCAACCTTTGTATAGCGTCATCGAGGGACTATGATCTTTTGTTTGTTTTGTTTTGCCAAGATACTTCGCATGCGTAACATGGCCATTTTGTTTAGGCAACCAAGTGGGTGAAACCCTAAGGGTGCTTGTGTGCAATGTGTGTTATTTTGCATGCATTTGATTTGTATTGTATTAGGTCTTTTCTATTTGTTTGGTTTTTTGGTCTTGTCATGCAAACCCTAATTTACTAAACATGGTATAAAAGTGATAAATTGCGTAAATGTAAACTAAGTTATTACAACAATTATTATGGGAGGGGGGATACAAGTTTTTGAATAGGGATATTACACAAAATAAATCCTAAAAATACTATTACAACCCAATTGAATATTTTGCGCATTTAAATAAATAAACAAGTATTAAAATGCAATGCAAATGTATTTATGCAAAAAAATGTTTTGTATTTGATTTTTTGTATGAGAAAAATGATTTATTTAAGCTCTAAAAATAAGAGAAAAAATATTCACTACAAGAAAATTAGTGTTTAACGACACAAAAATTGCGACAGTTATGTGATAACTGTCGTAATTGACATATAGAGACAGTGTTTACGACAGTTGACACCAACCGTCCCTAATATTTATTTTGCGATGGTATAATTAACCATCATAATATTATTATTACGACGGTAAAACAACCGTCGGCCCCCATTTAACACTTTTAACATTGATTTTTCACCAACAACTAGTCACGACGGTAAAATTAACCGTCCTAAAAGGCATATCACGACGGTAAAGCACCCGTCGCACCCTTAAACCTTTCACGACGGTAAAATTATCCGTCCTAAAATTCATTTCACGACGGTAAAACAACCGTCGCACCCAAAACCTTTAAAAATTCTCATGGGCACGACGGTAAAACACCCGTCGCCGTAAAAAAGTTAAAAAGCTCTTAAAATACATAAAACATCAATTCACTTTCTACTCCTGCGTTCACTTTTTCTACTCACGGTGTCGTTCATGCCGTTCTTCTTCACACCGAAATAAACCCCTTGACACCGAAAGGAATCTCTTCAAACCGCTCATCTTCACACCAAAAAACGCACAGCAAGCAGTTTAACATCCTCTGCGTTCATCTCTTCAAACACAGTAAGTTTTATGTATCACTTTTTGCATTGTTCTCATCTCTCTCATTCTCTGCCATTGATTTCAGCATTGGAGATTCACTTGAATCTTATGGTTGAGCTCTTTGTGATGATTGATTTTGAGTTTGAATATATTGAATTGATGTTAGGTTTTCTAATTTGTTGTTTTAGGGTTTTATTTCTTTTTATGATTTTTTAGGTTTTCTAATTTGTTGTTTTAGGGTTTGATTTGATTATTAGATTAAATATGTCGCTGGACCGATTAGAATCGATGAAAACTAATATAAATTGGTGAAATCAAAAAAATTGCCTATTTTCTTAAACAATGATTTATCAGTAATGAAGTACTGGAGTACTGAATTAGTAATGAAGTACTGATTCTTAAATGAAATGCATATATCAGTAATGAAGCAGCTGAACGTTTTTCAGTTTCCTGATCCTTTTTTTCACCTTCAGTGGCCTTTCCTTCATTCACACCATTGCCGGATTATCCATTCAAGCCACCAAAGGTAATTGAACCGTTACTTGTTTCTACGTTAGTTGCTTGTTTGTTTTGTCTGTTTTTATGATGTTTATAATTTATTGTGATTTGTTCGTTTGTTTGTTTTTCAAATGCTTCAAGGCAGATCTTTTCTATATGTACTCTGTAGCATGATTGTTTCTTTTTTGTACGATTTGTTAATCCGACCATGACCATTTTTGTTGTTGTTTCTAGTGAGTGTGTTATTTTTGAATAAATGCAAACGCCAGGTTAAAGGAAGCCAAGCTTGTATTGCACATTAAATATGAATAGATATATTGCATATTTGCTCCCCTAAGAATATCGATTAGACTCCGCAATTCAAAATAAGTTTGCACCTTCACATTTTGGGCTTGTGCTGCTTGTGCCTCTTGCCCACGAACACGCTTTTATATTTGTCTTTTGTTGTAGCATGTGGATATTTACTAGCTTTTGCTGTATTGGAAGGTAGAAAACATCACATGGTTATTAGTTCTGGTTGGTTATAAATCTGATTATTTGTCACTAATTCACAAACTTCTATTGGCGTTGGAAAAACTAACAGAGAAGCTGTTAGATGACTTTTCATTTCAATTATATTTTACCTTTCATTTTCTTCTTTCCTCATCAAATCGTATTGTTCTCTTTCATTTTCTTCTTTCCTCAACAATTGACAGTTAGTTATCCAGTTTAATTTGTTCACAAGTTATAAATGTTGTTTTATTGCCTGTTAATCAATTTTGTAAATATCTTGTACCATGTATTTAGTTAAATAGTCTAAACATGCTAAAGTAATTTTAATAATGCAGGTTGCATTTAGGACTAAGGTATTCCACCCAAACATCAACAGCAATGGAAGCATCTGTCTTGACATTCTAAAAGAACAATGGAGCCCAGCATTGACCATTTCTAAGGTTTGATTTTACTTGTTATTCTTGATAATTGATGATTATGTATCAAGTTTTAGCTAAATGTGACACTTGGATTATGTTGTGTTGCCTTTTAGAATGATTTGCAAATGTGAAAAATATTGGACAAATGTGTTGTCACATTTTGAGCTAATTTACTTGCATTTGCCAATATTGGACAAATACAAATTCTGACTATTAAATGTGTTCGCCTACTGAAATTTAGAATCACAAACTTTGCTAATTGTTTGGAAATTCAATTGAAGCATACAGTTTTATCAAGGAATGAGGCTTATTTTCACATATAAAATTTGTCTATCCATGACTTTTTGTACTCTTATCATTTCTATTGTTACTTACTGCTGTAATCTCATTGATGTTTTTATGTGTTTCATACTACTTGTGCTGGTTTTAAATTTTTTTTGGGAAATTTGAAAATCTAGAACAAAAAAAAATGATATTTTTAAAACACAAGAATTGTAATTCTTTTTAGAAGATTTTTTTCGTAAGAGAAAAATTAGGTCACTAATATTTCAAGTGCAGAAGTGGCTAATATAAATATCTATTCATTCTGTTGACTAGAGATATAGTTTGTCATCTTCATATAAGCTGATTATACGATTCATAGAAATTTACTGCTGGAAATTGAATGTGTTATTTTTCTCCTTTTTTAATGAGCTTCGTTTGGAATGATGATGTTGTCTGCTGTTGATCTAAATCTCACAAAAAATAAACCTAATATTCACTATTTTAGGTCCTTTTGTCAATTTGCTCGTTGCTGACGGATCCAAATCCCGATGACCCTAAACCCTAAACCCTAAAAGGGACAAGGCGAGGACAAAGAAAATTGAACTCTTAATGCAAATGCAGAATTTTAGTGGGAGACAGGTATATTATTTTGACGCATTTAAAGTTAAATTTTATGAGTATTATTTTAAAGATTATTATTTTAATACCTTTTTTTAGGGATTGGAATCACCCGCTGATGGTAGACGTTCATCTGAGTCTAGCTACCGTATTGGAGATAATGGAACTTCAGGGGGGACAAATTAGACTTTGCTATGATCGAGATAATTAGATTGTGAACTTTCTCATGTATTTTTGGCATAATGATACTTATTATTATAAGATTAGGAATTGATATATTTTGGGTTTTTTGTACTACTTGACATGATTATGGAACTCGCATTTTACATGATTATGGAACACACATTTTTTTGGATATTATAATGCTTATTTGATGTTAAATATTTTTTATTGAAATTATTTTTACTATATTACAAAGTGATAGAAAATAAAACAAAAAATAATACTATAAATAAATATATTAAAGAAGAAATAATTTAAAGAAAAAAATAACACAAAAAAGAAATATTTAAAATTTTTTACATAGATAATAATTTAAATAAAAAATATATATAATAGAAAAATAAAAAAAAATCAAGACATAAACAAAAGTCATGGCGACAGTACCGAACCGTCGTAATCAACAATTAAAAATAATCAACAAAAGTCATGACGGTATCGAACCGTCGCCATAAACAATTTAATCAATTTCAAAAGATATTCACGACAGTATCGAACCGTCGCCATCAATAATTAAAAGAAACTAAAAAGATAGTCACGACGGTATCAAACAGTCACCAATACTTGATTATGTCAGCTCCAAACCCGTCGTAAACTTGAACGACAGTTTTTGTAACCGTCGCGAAATAGGTTGGGGACACACACTTCTGCGACGGTAAAGCAACCGTCGTGGAAAGCAAATTGCGACGGTTTTAACCGTCGTAATCTACAAAAATACCTGTCGCAATCTGCCAATTTTCTTGTAGTGATTATTATTTTTGAAAGGGGTGAAACCCTAATTTTTGATTAAAAGAAAGTAATGTTTTTCAAATATTATTTTGTCCATTTTTTGTGCAAGAAAATAATAAATAATATTATATGTCAATATTAAAAATTAAAATATGTATGAAAATAATTATTTTATGGGTATAAATAATATAATAAAAATGTATGGTATTTTTAAATATATTTACAGTTTATTTAAGAAAATAAAGTATATTATCCTAATAAACTATTATTTTTATGCAAAAAATAATAATAAAATAAAATAAAATTGCAAAAAATAAAGAAATTATTTTTATGATTTTTTAATGTTCAGAAAAAAATATTAAAAGCAATAAACATAAAAATATGAGAAAATATGAAAAATATAACAAAATAAGTCAGGGGGTGCAAATAGTGGATCAGGAGGTGTGAAAATCAAAAACCACAAGCCCAAGGCGCCAAGGCCCAGAATTTCATCCCTGTCCTCCAGCTTCTTCTCCTTGCGCGCGTTTTTTCTTCAAATCTGTAACTTGTTATTGCTTGCATAAAAACAAAAACTTATAACACAACATGTAGCAATTAAACTCACGATTCCAACCATGTAAAATTTGTAACCTAACTCTCAAAGATCAGAGAGAATTTTGTCAGCCCTAATTCATGACCTAATTATTTCAGCAACTTCAAGCTTCAAATTCTCTTAGCTCAGTTAATATAAATGACCAGTATGCATATGTACAGCTTCACCATGATAAGGGCTACATCTTTCCTTCACAAATCGTGGCTTGAGGATGCCTAAATACAGATATAGAGTTTAAGGAATATACCTCCTTCAACTGGATTTGGATATGACAATGTGGGGACTTTGAGTGAGGCCTGAGGATCGTGTGAGCTTCCTTGAACTTCCTTCAAGCTATTCCAATGGCTAGCTTGCTTTATGGATGGCCAGAAGTCTCTGTACAAGTCAAGTTGCAAGCTCCAAGTTTGAAAATGGAAATGGCTGAAACAAGGCTTACAGATGCATGGAAAGGGCTTGGATAGCTTTGGTAGGATGTGTATGAAGTGTTTCAAATGTCAATCCACAAAACGCACGAGCAAAAATGAAGTTGGCAATGATTTTACAGAACTGCAATGTTTGGGCAGAAAAATGATGTTTTAGAGCTTGAGAGTGTTTTGGATGCTATCAATTCGTGTTCAGCATTGTAATGACTTGGTATATTTGTATAGAATGATACAAAGTCCACTTTTCCCTTGTTGTACAAGTTCTGACCTCTTTTGCAACTTTTCTTGCATTTGAAGAAAAGTGACAAGACAAATGCAACATGCTTGTACTGGCTACCTCAAGGGCTGATAAGAGTTGTTATACTTTGCTTAATACCTGTGTGAAATGCTTGCACCAAATGGACAGGTCCAAGGCTCAAGATGGACAAAATTGCAAAAGTTCACCTTTATGAAAATGGCATTGTGCACTTTTGGCCAAAAATGTAATTACAACTTGTACAATGCTTCAAAGCTGAGAATAAAGCCTTTAAAATTTGTGTTTGCATTTAATTATGGAGTGTATAATGAGTTTAGGACCTGTAATGCAAGGTACAAGCATCCAAGATCAGATTTGCAACTTGATACTTTGTAATAATGGCAGGAACAAAAGTGATAAAATGCCAATTTCTCTTCTTCGATTCTCCCTAACCAAAAATGATCTTGGAGAGTTCTTGGACATTTTGAAAATCTTGTAATATGCTCTATAATCCATCTTTGAAATGAATTTTTAGATACCTCTTGGAACTAGGTGAAAAATGTCCATGAAGTTGGATCAAAAAACTGCCTAAATTAGGGCAAATTTTCACTAAGTTATTTAGTTCATGGACCCCTATTCACAAATTCATAACTTGAGATCCAAGCATCTTTGGGGAAAAATTTATGAAGAAAAGTTGTAGATTTCATGGATTAATACAACTTTCATGTTGGAAGTTTTCTTTGAATCAAATTGCATCATGATGAAAAAGTGGTGGAAAGTTGGGGAAAAATAAGAAAATTTCCATACTTAGAAAAATTCTAAGTTATGAAATTTTTCAAATTCAAAACCCTAATTTTCAAAATTGGTTTTCTTCGTGAAAAAGTTTCATATTTTTCCATATCTTGATGAATTATGACCCTTGATACTTGATTTTGACCAAAAAGTCAAAGTTTGACTTTTCAGTGTACAGTTGACTTTTGATCAGTTGACTGCAAAATTCATCTGTCAATCCTATGAACTTGAGATCTTTTGAACCATGTAATTAGGTCAAGATGATGCCATTGAATCCTTGAAACCATGCTTGAACTCAATTAGCCATTGGTTAGGTTAAAAATCAGAAATTGCCCTTTCTCAATCAAAACCCTAATTTTGACAATTTTGCCCTTTTGATGATTTGATCAAATTTCTTGAGGAGTTGTGATCCAAACTTGATCAAATGGTACATATGAGTCTAAAATGTTGTTGTGGATCAAAAATTATGAAGTTTGACTGTAAATTGGCCATGGTTGACTTTTTCCCCAATACAATTGATTTTTAGGTCAATTGTCCAATTGACTTAGCAAAAATGTGATTCAAGGCTTGAAACTTAACATGAGAAATATTAGGGGTCCAAGATGGTGTATGAAAGTCACATGAAGCATTGATGGTCCAAAAATCCTTGTGCAAACTCAAACCCTAATTTTGGGTTATCAGTGCAAGATGATGTGTCGTGAGCTGATCACACCCTAATCTTATCTTGAGTCCAAGAAGTCCTGTGAGGAAAATCTTGATAAATGAGAGAGAAAATTTTGGGGTATAACAGTTTCCCCTGTTCAAGCTTCTTGAACCTGAAGAGTTAGATTGGCGAGTTTTGTCGTTCGTGACTCGAAGGTAAAAGATGATTGGACACTAGAGTGCCCATAAATTTGCACTCGACGAAGTGTAGTTGAGGGAATGGGCTTAAAGATGCCATTTGGAGAGGTGATAGAATCTTGTAGGGGATGGGCTTGTAGATGCCATCCAAGAATGTTTGTTGAATTGTGAGTTGTAAGTCAAAAGAATGAGTATCAGAATGGTGTCCGTATCTGGAACGTATCTGAACTATATCTGGAGACTAAATCTGAATGAGCAACAGAATAGCATCCGTGTCTGGAGCGTATCTATACTGTATCAAGAGTGTGAAATCTGAATTTGAATATGTATCATAATGGAATCCGTATCTAGAGCGTATCTGAACTTGAAATCGGAATGAGTATCAGGATGACATCCATATCTGGAGCGTATCTGAACTGTATCTGAAATCTGAATCTAAATAAGTAACAGAATGGCATCCTGGTCCGGAGCGTATTTGTACTGTATCTGAAGGCTTGATCTGAATGAGAAATAGAATGACTTCCGTATTTGGAGCGTATCTAAACTATATCTGATAGCTGAATCTGAATGAGAAATAGAATGGCTTCTGTGTCTGGAGCGTATCAAATCTGTATCTGAATATCTGAATCTGAATGAGTAACAGAATGACTTCCGCGTTTGGAGTGTATCTGTTTTGTATCTGAAGGCTTGATCTGAATGAGAAACAGAATGACTTCCGCGTCTGGAGTGTATCTGTACTGTAATCTGAATAAGTAACAGAATGGAAACCGTATCTGGAGCGTATCCGTACTGTATCTGAAATCTTTGAACACTGTCAATAATAGCTGTTAATCTTATCCTGAAAAGGGTAAAATGTTAGCTGAAACACAAAGTTATGTTGCATGAAATGTATGATGCAATAAATGTGCTTTATCAGTGTTTATGATATATGGATGTAATGTATGCGCATGTAAGCTGATTTACTGTATTGCTGAGGAAAATAAATCTTTGACTGCTGCCGGGGAAAATAAATCCTTGACTATTGAGGATAAGAAATCCTTGGCGACTGTTGGGGATATAGGGATCCTTCATGTCTTGAAGTTGGAGTATTTGATAACAATTCTGTTGTGAGCAATGTTGTATATTGCTTGAGTAGCCTGCTTGGGGAATCCATAGAATTTTGATGACTTCTACTGGGGATTACACAATGGAATCCTTATTCCGCAGGGGAGTAAAGAAGACTCTGATGACTTCTGCGGGGAATTAATAAAGAGAATCTTCATTCTGTTGGGCAGTAAAGAAAACTCCGTGGGGAAGAAAGCTTACTGATGGGGAGTAGGCTCGGGAGTTTGGGTTGTCTGCCATTCTACTGGGGAGTTATCCTAGGTTGGGGAGAGACAAAAGTTAACTATTATCTGGTTGATTTTCAGACTTCAAGACAACTTGCTGGGGATTTTAGAGAAACTGGATGGTTTCCACTGGGGATTGGTAGTTAGAAGTTTTGGCTCCGCTGGGGATCTATAGTTAGAAGTTTGGCTCTGATGGGGATTAAGGGTTTGAAATTTTAGCTCCGCTGGGGATCTAGATGATGTACTGTAGGGATTGCTCATGGAATAGCCTAAAGATGTTTTCCTATCCTTTCAAGTTGTCAGTAATTATTCTTTTCCATTCTGTTTATTTGTAAACAGTAATTATGTTTAAATGCATATGTTCATCAATGAACTATTGGACGTTTTTGCAAATAAAAACACAAGTGTAAAGAAAAAGGTAAATAGTTTTCTGTACTTTGAAAGAGATATATTTGTATTTACTTTGAATAATCATTTTGTACAAAGGAGACAGACATCCTAGTAAGAGGATGGTGTCAATAAAAGTAAGAAAAATTTATACAAAGATAGCTATGTGTAAAAAATCCCATGGGGTTCCCATTCTGCTATAGCCTTCGTATCTCCGAATATCTTGTCCATTCGCTGCTTCGTCCGAAGATGATTGGATTGATAAGAAGCCCAGAGTTTTTCAGTGAAGAGATTGTCCTTAAAGTGATCCGACGAGACATAGTCATACGCTTTAATTCTCTAACTTTTTCCTGGACCGCCCTTTCGGGTTTTCAACTTGTCGGGTGTACATCTTTTTTTTTATCCCTAATTTTTGCCGGAACCTTTTTGGTTCGCCGGGATGCCCTTGTTTTGCCTAGGTGTGTCAACCTAGAGGGTCTCTTATGCGTAGTATCTTTTGACTATGTCTGCGTTCGTAGGGTGTGGCAGGTCGTCGCCGTCCAAGGTGGTTAAGATCATTTCCCCACCAGAAAATATGTTCTTGATTACAAATGGTCCTTCATAGGTAGGAGTCCATTTGCCCCTGGGATCACTTTGTGGCAAGATGATGCGCTTGATCACTAGATCTCCAACTTGATATATATGGCGTCTGACTTTCTTGTTGAAAGCCTTGATCATCCGTTTTTGATACATCTGACCGTGGCAAATAGCAGTAAGTCTCTTTTCGTCAATCAAGTTTAGATGATCAAGCCGGGTCTGAATCCAATCGTCTTCACTCAAGCCTGCATCCTTCATGATTCTCAAAGAGGGAATCTGAACCTCGATAGGTAAAACAGCCTCCATTCCATATACCAAGGAATAGGGTGTTGCGCTAGTTGATATACGAGTCGTGGTACGGTACCCGTGAAGAGCAAACGGTAGCATCTCATACTAGTCCTTATAGGTGACTGTCATCTTTTGTATGATCTTCTTGATATTTTTGTTAGAAGCTTCAACTGCACCATTCATCTTTGGTCGATAGGGGGATGAATTGTGATGTTGAATCCTGAACTGCTCGCACAAGGCGGTGATCATAGTATTGTTAAGGTTTGTACTATTATCAGTGATGATCCTTTCGGGGATACTGTACCGGCAAATAAGATTCTGCTTTATGAAGCGGGCAACAACATTCTTAGTAACATATGCGAAGGAAGCCGCTTCGACCCACTTGGTGAAGTAGTCAATGGCCACCAGAATGAAGCAGTGTCCATTGGAAGCTATAGGCTTGATCTCTCCAATCATGTTGATTCCCCACATAGCAAAGGGCCAAGGAGCTGTTAAGACATTTAGAGGAACCGGAGGCACACGCACCTTGTCTGCATAGATTTGACACTTATGGTAGGTCCGGGAGTGTTGATAGCAGTCAGCTTCCATGGTAGACCAGTAATAGCCTTCCCGTAGAATCTTATTTGCCATCGTATGCCCACTAGAGTGAGTGCCAAAGGAACCTTCATGCAATTCAACCATGATCCTTTCAGCTTTAACCTTGTCCATACAACGGAGCAGAATAGAATCATGATTGCGCTTGTACAGGACGCCATTACTTAGGAAGAACTTAGCTGAGAATCTCCTTAAGAACTTTTTGTCATTGACTGAAGCCCCTTCGGGATATTCTTGCGCCTCGAGATACCTTTTGACTTCATGAAACCACGGCTGGTCCACTACTTCTTCGGTATTAATCTCATGACAATGTGTCAATTTGTCCATCCGTTCAATGATGATTTGGGGAGCCTCATTATCCCAATTAAGTTTAAACATGGATGTCATTGTAGCTAGAGCATCTGCTAGCTGATTTTCTTCTCGCGAGAAGTGCTCGAAGGTAATCTGGGCGAAATGTGGTAACAATGTCAAAACATGTTCTTTGTAAGGGATGAGGTTTGGATGCTTAGTGTCCCACTCTCCTTTGATCTGACTGATGACCAAATCCAAGTCCCCAAACACATCTAGGGATTTGATTCCCAAGTCTATGGCAGCCTTGAGTCCAAAGATGCATGCTTCGTACTCTGCCATGTTGTTCGTACAGTTAAAGCAAAGTCTGGCTGTGAAAGGAGTATGGCATCCATCCGGAGATATGAGCACAACACCGATACCGTTACCAAGTGCATTGGATGCCCCATCAAAGTACAGGGTCCATCGGGATCCTTGTTCAGATCCGTCATATGGCCTGATTTCTTCAATGTTGTCCAATGTCATGATGTCTTCGTCAGGGAAGTCAAACTTCATGGACTGGTAATCTTCTACAGCTTGTGAGCCAGATGATCAGCTAGCACACTTACCTTTATAGCTATTTAGGTCGTGTACTGTATGTCGTATTCTGTAAGGATCATCTGCCATCTGGCCATCCTCCCGGACAGAGCAGGCTTCTCAAAGATGTACTTTATCGGATCCATCTTAGATATCAGCAAAGTGGTATGGGTCAACATATACTGCCTTAGCCGGCGAGCAGCCCATACCAAAGCGCAACAAGTTTTCTCGAGCAGTGAATATCTGGTTTCACAATTGGTAAACTTTTTGCTAAGGTAATAAATGGCATGCTCTTTTCGGCAAGACTCGTCATGCTGCCCCAGTATGCACCCCATTGAATTCTCTAAGACGGCCAGATACATGATTAGCGGTCTTCCCTCGACTGGTTTCATCAAGATAGGAGGTTCTAGTAAATACTCCTTGATTTTATCGAAAGCAATCTGACAGTCATCATTCCATCTAACTACCTGATCTTTCGTCAATAGCTTGAAGATTGGTTCACAAGTAGATGTTAGGTGAGAAATGAACCTAGCAATGTAGTTTAGGCGTCCCAAAAAACCTCTGAATTCCTTCTCAGTGCGAGGAGCAAGCATTTCTTGTATCACTTTGACTTTTGCAGGATCAACCTCGATGCCTTTGTTGCTGACAATGAAACCTAAGAGTTTACCGGACCGGACTCCGAATGTACACTTGTTTGGGTTCAATCGTAACTTGTACTCCTTTAATCTGACAAACAGCTTTTGCAAGTGATCAAGGTGTTCTTCTTCAGTTTGTGATCGGGCTATCATGTCATCTACGTAGACCTCTATCTTATGATGTATCATATCATGAAACAAAGCTACCATGGCGCGTTAATAGGTTGCCCCGGAATTCTTCAGTCTGAATGGCATCACTTTGTAGCAGAATGTACCCCACTGTGTAACAAAAGTATTTTTCTCCATGTCCTCAGGTGCCATTTTGATCTGGTTATAGCCTGAGAATCCGTCCATGAAAGAAAATACTTTGTGTTGGGCTATATTGTCGACCAGGATGTCGATGTGTGGAAGTGGAAAATCATCTTTAGAGTTGGCCCTGTTTAAATCTCTATAATCCACGCACATTCTCACTTTGCCGTCCTTTTTAGGCACGGGCACAATGTTAGCGACCCATTGAGGATAAGAAGTAACAGCTAGAAACCCAGAATTAAACTGCTTCATAACTTCTGCTTTGATCTTCTCTGACATGTCAAGTCTCATGCGGCGAACCTTTTGTTTCACTGGTGAACATTCTTCTCTTCTGGGTAGACGATGTACCACAATGTCTATATCGAGTCCCGGCATGTCTTCGTATGACCAGGAAAAGATCTCAACATAATCATGCAGTAGCTGAATTAGGCGCTCCTTGACACTCGACTCTAGATTGGCACCCACTCTGATTTCCTTTCTGTCTTCCTCGGTTCCCAAGTTGATTGTATCCAACAACTCCTCATGAGGCTGAATTGCTCTTTCCTCTTGTTGTAATAATCTGGACAATTCCCCTGGCACCTCACAATCTTCCTCACCTTCGTATTCGGCTTGGTAGATCAGATCTTTAGAGTCACTGAAGGCTATAGCAGTATCGTTACCCATGGGATCCGGAATGGAAGGGTACCTGCATTTGTGAGTGTGGGTGTGTGTAAGGGTATAGCCATCTTAAAACAAACAAAGTGTAAAAGAAAGGCAATGAGCATAGAAGGTTTATATATGAAAAAGCGTCCATGATTCATTGAATGACATATGTAAATGAAATAAAAACCCTTACAAATGGACCGATGTGCCTCGGGTAAGGCACACTGTTGAAAAAGTACGAATTGTTTGTGAATTATTACAGTCCAACAGAAATGTAAAAGATAAATTACTACGATATGAAAGTTATCGGGATGAAGTCTTTGGCTTCCCAGTTGCAAAATCCTCCGCTGACAGTAGGAAATATCCAATCTTCGAGGCTGCCCTCCTCTTCACTGTCTTCCTCAATAGCATTGGTATTGTGACCATGCCTAGGCATTGGAGCGGAGATAACATTCGGTTTCTCAGGCCCTTCAAACTCAACTTCCTTTGCATCTATTAGGTCCTGGATTTTGTTCTTCAGAGCCCAACAGTTGTCGGTGTCGTGCCCTGGACTTTCAGAGTGGTACGCGCATCTGGCGTTGGGATGGTAATATGGAGAAGTAGTATTGGGATTTTTTTGGGCCTCTTTTAGCATGGCCAGATTCAACTTCAGGAGACGTGGTAGGACTTGAGCTGGAGTCATGTTAATTTTGGTGAATTGTCGTACTGGCATTTCCACCCTGTTGTACCCCAAAATTTCCCCTCCCATATTCTTCAAGAAATTGCAAAGTCAAGCTTCAAAATTCCCCAAGGGTTGCACAGTGTAAGAGCCTCATGAACAGTCAAAATTAGGGTTTTGGTTCTGATCAAGAAAATGAAGTTTCCAAGGGCCCAATCAAGTCCCACATGCCTATAAATATGGTCAAGCATCCTCATATCAAGTTTCAAGACTTTCAGCACAAAATTGCACAGTCAAAACCCTAATTGCACTACAGTCAACTGTAGGGGCAAAATGGTCATTTGACAGTCAAAAGTTCAAATTTTTTGGTCAACATCTCATTTTGAAGCCACAAACATCATTTGATCAATGCTTGATCATGATTCTCAAAGCTTGGCTCAAAAATCATCAAGATGCAAAAGTTTCCTTATTTGGACAGTTGAAAAAGTCAACTGTAAATTGACCAGGGCATAACTTTCACATGGATTATCAGAAAAATTCCATCCAAAGCTAATTTTGAAGAGAAAGACATTTCCTACAACTCATCTTCATACTTCAAGTCCAAGAAATGCTCTCACAAAAAGTTATCAATTTCAACATTATAGGTCATTTTCAAAAGTCAACAAAATGGGACTTTAAGTCAAAGGCCATAACTTGAGATTGGTAAATCAAAATGACATGGGACTAAAGGCATTGGTTAGAGGACTCAAAGACCTTTCCAAAATGTCCAAGAACATGAGCAAAGCTTAAAAATTGAGCAAGTTATGCCTTGTGGAAGTTGGGAAATTTTGAATATTTTGAAAAGTCAACATTGATTCAAATGACCTAAAATTGCTAATGGGCCTATTTTTCTTCCATAATTCATCATCCAAGGCATATGCACGACCACTTGGCCCAAAGGGAAGTTTTTATTCATTTTTTATTTATTTATTTGGAGTTTTATTAATAATAATTCATTTAAATTAAAATAAATACATGAAAAATGCTAAACCTAGTTTTTCAATCTTTTTGTGCATATTATATCCTCAAGATTTCGTGCCTAGATAAATATGGAAAGAACCAATGCAATTGGATGTGATTTGTATCAAAAAGCATGTGAAAAAATATTTGAAAATCATGGTGAAAAATCAAATCTCACAAACCATCAATGCATGGATTTTGATCAAATTTCTTGACCTAATTCACTCATACATAAGTTCAGAATGCAACCCTAGTAAGAAGAACCACTAAGCTGCGCAGAAAACACCATTGGAAAACTTGAAAATTATCAAAAAATCTCAAAACTGAAAACAGGGTTAGAGATCGTTGCAAGCCACAAAACTCTTTCCATTGCATTCCTAGGACATCAAGCAATCTTCCTGGATCAAAAGCATCAATCCTAACCCTTTGAATCACTGTGCCATGGTCGATATTTAGGGTTTTCAGAACCTCAAATTGGGGGTTTTAAAATAAGGAAAAATTGGAGCACAAGACTTGGACCACTGAAACAAACACGATGAGACGATCATGAATCTATCCTCGCGCTCAATTTATGAGCATCCAATGGCTATTCGCTATTTTCCCTAATGGTCCCTTTTAGAACGGTGTAAAAACCGTTGCCTATGTTTGTTATATTTTCAGGAAAATAAACCAAGGAAGAAGAAGGATGTGTGGCCATCAATGATTGGCTGGTTCAAAATCTTGCGCGAAAAAAAGCAGCACTAACGCGTTTTGTTTTATTATATTTATTTGTTATATTACTTACAGATAAGCAAGACAGCAGGGTTGGCAAGCGCGTTGGCTGGTAATCTCTAGGACCTGGGTTCGAGCCCCAGGTCCTCACCCCTTTCAATATTGTTTTTCAATTAATGTTCCCATGCAGATTCAATATGGTGGACTACCATGCACCCACGAAATCAAACGTCCACGCGTCCAAGGGCATTCAATCAAAGGCATAGATTTGGAGAACACGATGCACTCTAGTCAATGCATATACACGCTAGTGCCAGAGTCAACGAGGCCAGGTTTGTTTGGGCTCAAATTCCTGGGCTATACCTCCACTTTGGGGACTGAAACCCCCCTAGGTTTGCAAATATTTTACTTTCTTTATTTTTCTTCACTTTTACCCTTTTTAATTATTGTTTTTATTAATTAATTTAATATTTGCATAATATAAAAAAACACCATAAAAAATCAGAAAAAAGAGAAAAAATATAATAAATATTTTATTTTAGTATTTTTATAAACAAATTACATTAATTAAATTTAGTTATTAAATTAGGTTTAATAGTAATGTTTTCATAATTAATTTAAAATTTGTAGAACTAGGGTTTATGATAATTTTTATTCCTTTTTATTTTTCTTTCATAATAATTAAAATATTTAATATTTATTTTTGTAATTAAAATGCATGTAAATTAATTAGGGATAATTTTAGGTTAAAATTTAATCTTCTTTTCTTAATAAATTAAAAAACAATTAGAATTAGGGTTAGCATTTATTTTAATTATTTTTTTTCATTAAAATCATAAAATACCAAAAAATACCCAATAAAAAAACAATTTCTTTTCTTCTTAATTAATTAATCTCATCATTTAATTTAATTTTGCAAAAAATGGGTCCAACGCACTCGTTCTTTTAATTCTTATTTAATTCGCATGTTTATCTTTTCTTGTATAATTCTTATGTATCTCTCCCAAGGCCTTGTAAATTTATTTCTCGCATTTTACTTTTAATTCTTTATTTTTCTGTCAAATCGGGTTCGAGAAATTTTGGCGATGTGGACCCGCGCCTTTTGTAATAGTTTAGAACTTTACCTTTCTCGCAATATTTTAACTGTTAATTAAATGCATGCAAGAATGAATGGCCTTAAATAAAAACAAACGTGTAGCTCACTCATAACATGACAAGATAAAATATCCGAATCTGACACACAAATCACACACCACCCCTAGGGTACGCCTCACTGTTGCCTTGCCTCGAAAGGTGATCGTCGAGTAGAGGATGTCTTAGTAAGTCCTCATGATCCGGGAACCTGGCATGAGGGTAGCTTCTAAGGTGTCTTCCTATTGCTCTGGTGATCACCATGTCCCGAACCTCGAATTGACCCGAACACCTCCAACGGTGGTGCTACCTACCTCTCAATGGTGGGATGGCACTACTTTAAAGGACATTTACACAGACGAATTCCTTAGGGTAGGTAGACGACTCGTGGATACTTGCTCTAATTCAAAACAAAACAAATCAAAAATACTTTTCACACCAACACTTTTCAAAAAGCTTTCGAAAGCAACTTTTCAAACACTCTTGAGGACTGATACAAGAGTCGAACTGAAATTTTCAAAGAAACTTTTTTAAAACCCACAGTTGAAAAGCAAACAAACCATTTTTGGAAACACAATGAGCAAGTATCTAAGAGCCCATGGATAACCATGGATAGAAAGGGTGCTAACACCTTCCCTTTCTATAATCTACCTCCCGAACCGAGAGCAATCTCTATAAGGAATTTTTCTGTGCTTTTGTCCTTTCCATTTGGAGAAAATAAAAGACGGTGGCGACTCTTGCTTCCGCGACATTTCGCGAACCAGCGTTAAACAGTCAGTTCCAGATCCACCGATCACAGAACTGGCGACTCTGCTGGGGAGCTAAACTTAAAGTGAGGTGTACCTTAGGGCTAGTTCATAACTGTGTTTTCAATTGTTTTCCTTGTGTGCTTTAAATTGTGGGTTGTTTGGGAGTTCTATAGATCCTAACCCGGATCTGGGGGATACCTTCTTAGAAAGTAGCAACAAGGCTGTGAGGGAACTATGCGGGGTATACCGACATGGTTGAAACAGTCTGCTACATTGATGTGGCACTTTGGTGTGTACCGGTAACCCTTGAGTTCAGTCAAGGAGAGTACGGGGCCTCCGCGTGGTGTCGTGAAGCATCAACAGACCTTAGGAACCTTAATTGAACTATCTTGGCCTCTTTAGGGTAGTGAGATAACTGACTTTGGTGCAGTCCGAGGTTGGTTGATACTCGATACTTCACTCAATTGAGGGTTGCTTTCCTGGAATATTTTGGTCGCCAGTTCAGTGGCTAAATCGAAACGATGAACAATGAAAGCAATCCCGTGATATTGGGACCCTTAGAACCCGGTTACTTCTAATAGGACAGGTTGAACCCACCAACTTCAAGAGGGTACTACCCAGACCTCATGCTGGCCTTAAACCCTAAGGGCTTGTCTTGTGTGCCTTGTGTGCCTTACATGTTTGTCTTTGTAAATATCTGTGGTGTGTTTAATCATAGCATCATGACATCATCCAGCATCATATGCATTGACTAACCATTTCAGGGGTTCGAATTTTCATCTTTGTTCTTGTTTTGTAGGACATGGAAACTGTTCGTAGAAAGACAATTCAAGTCGGTCTTGTAAGGATCCCTCCTCAGCTTAAAGAACTTATATCCAGGATTCCCGAGAACTCGTCATTCAGTGAAAGACATGGAAGCCTCATCAGCTTGGTCAATACCAACATTGAGGAAGATATGATCAAGGTCCTGTTCCAATTCTTTGACCCTCTGCATCACTGTTTCACCTTCTTGGACTATCAGTTGGTACCTACATTGGAGGAGTTCTCCCGGCTCCTAAAGATCCCTATCCTTGATCAACTACCCTACAGCGGTACGGAGAAGGAACCTAAGCTTGAAGAGATTGCTAAAGCCTTGCACCTACAGTCATCTGACCTCAAGGGACATTGGGAAGTTAGAAGTGGTATCAAAGGGTTCTTAGCCAGGTTTCTGTTTGAAAAGGCCCATGAATGTTGGAACTCCCTTGACTTGCAAGCTTTTGAAGAAGTTGTGGCCCTCCTTGTCTATGGTTTGGTGTTGTTCCCTAACCCAGATCAGCTTATTGATAACAGTGCTGTCCAGATCTTTATGTCCAGGAATCCTATACCTACGTTACTGGGGGACATCCTTCACTCATGTTACACTCGAACCATGAGAAAAAGAGGTGTCCTTATGTGTTGCACTCCTCTCCTGGGAAGGTGGTTTATTTCGCACCTTCCACAATCAGTCTTGAAGAATGAGCGGGGTTTGAGATGGTCACAACGGTTGATGACTCTTACACATGCGGATATACATTGGTGCCCTCGGTCCAGAGAAGATGTCACTATCATTGATCGTTGCGGGGAGTACCATAATGTTCCTTTACTTGGAATCAGAGGAGGTATTACTTACAGTCCATGCCTGGCCTGGAGGCAGTTTGGTTATGCTCGGAGGGATGGTCCTCATGACATGTTAATTCCTGACATAGTTTTTGACTTCGACAATGATACTCAAGGACTTCGCCAGAGATTTATCAGAGCTTGGAGGATGCCCAGTAGGATAGACAGCAAGACACTGGGGCACAGGAATTCCATCCCATTGGAACCTTATCTCAAGTGGGTACGAGCCCGCTCCCAGAAGTTAGTGATGCCTTATCCCCATATGCTCCCTGTGATCAAAGAGCCAGTATTGGAAGGAGAAGTGTCCTATACTATTCAGCACCCTGATATGCCCACATCCTGGGAAGAGATGCAGAAGAGCTGGATCCAGCTTAAGGAAGAACGGAATTCTCTTGAGACCAGTCTACATGCCAGTGAAAAGAAGGTCTTGGAGCTCACCCGCCTGTTGCATGAGGAGAGGAATCTAAACACTTACATAGCTCCAAAGAGGATGCGCAGCGTATTTTGGGATTGATTTGCTTTTGTATTATTTTGCCCATGAGGCTTTGATGTACTGAACAATTTTCCTTAATAATAACGTGTGTTCCTTTTTGTCTACAACAAATTTGAACTTTCGAACCCTTGAATGCATTGCATAAACACATATCATTCATCATATGCATAGCAGGTTTTTCCTCTTTTCAGGTTGCTTACAGTTCTTCGCTGTTTATTTCAGCATCATGAATCCTGACTCGTCATCAACTGAGACATCCATCAAAGCTCTTCAGGCGCAGAATGCGCAATTTCAGGAATTAATCAAGGGTTTGGCTCAAGGCCAAGAAGAGCTGAAGGCTATGCTCCTGAAGAAGGAGAAGAAGAAGAAGAGAAGAACTGTTATGTTCAACTCGGGCCGAAGGTTTGGCAATACTCTGCAGCATGAAGAGGCTGGTTCCTCTGTTGGCAAGAGTACTCCTCAGGCAGAAAAAGGTCCTAGTCCGGTAGTCTCCGACAACGAGACTGATTTTGATGAAGAGCAGTATCCTCCTGCAGAAGACCGTTACAAGCAACTGGAGGATAGGTTGAATGCTATGGAGATACAATAGGTACCTGGGCTGGATTTTGGAGATCTGGGTTTGTCTACTGGTGTGATCATTCCTCGGAAGTTCAAAGCACCATCTTTCTCTAAGTATGACGGGGCGTCTTGTCCCAAGCTACATCTCAGGTCCTATGTTCGGAAAATTCAACCGTACTCAGCGGATAAGAATTTGTGGATCCACTTCTTCCAGGAGAGTCTTTCAGGGACTCATCTCGAATGGTTCTATCAGCTGGATGGGGCCAAGGTTCGTAACTGGGAGGAGTTGGCTACTGCTTTCTATAAGCAGTATCAATATAATGCCGACCTTGCCCCTACGCATACCCAACTCCAGGGTATGTCGTTAGGTTCAAGTGAAGGTTTTAAGGAGTACGCTCAGAAATGGAGAGACCTGGCTGGCAGGGTGCAGCCTCCGTTGACTGATCGGGAGTTGGTAGACATGTTCTTGGGGACCCTATCTGGGCCATTTTTCAACCATCTTATCGGGAATTCGTCAGCAGGGTTCACTGATCTGATTCTGACTGGAGAAAGAATTGAGGCTGGGTTGAAGTCTGGAAAGATTCCGAAGGGTACATCGTCTAGTTCCGAGAAGAAACCCTTCAAAAAGGAGGCTAGTGCTGTATATGGCTCCAAGAGAACAGAGAGATCTGAGCGCCGCCCATCTGTCAGTGCGGTAATGATTGCTAAGCCTGCCGCCGCTCCTCGGCCAACCAATCCTCAAAGGGCTGAAAGACCCCGGAGAGAGTTTACCCGTTTGAGCATGACCCTATTGCAGATCTTACCACAGTTGCTCTCAACCAATTTAGTGACTGTCAGAGAGGCTCCGAAGTTTCCCAATACTACGTCTCCTAAGTACAACCCAAATTCCCGTTGTGCGTACCATTCTGATAGTCCGGGGCATGCCAATGATGACTGTTGGGCATTAAGGAGTAAGGTGCAGGACCTTATTGACGCGAAAGAGATACAGTTCGAAGCGCCTGAGAGGCCGAATGTAGTTACTGCTCCTATGCCTCAGCATGGGATAAATGCTGTTGACGAAGATGTTTACGCTGTTTCTGTGGATGATCTAGCTACTCCTCTGAAGACTGTCAAGAGGAACCTGCTGCTGGCCGGTTTATTTCCGGGTTGCAGTGAGGGTTGCCTGTTCTGTGTTGTTTCCCTATCTGGTTGTCTCTTGCTGAAGTTAGGCATCCAAAGCCTAATGGATAGCAAGGAGATTCTGTTTAAGAAGTCTGCTGTTCAGTTGGTTCCGGTGGAAGAAGTTTCTGTGGTTACCATCTTCAATAACCCAATCCAGGTTCTCCCGAAGAAGCCTGTCCAAATCATGACTGTTGCACCTGTTGTTATCACTGTTCCGGGCCCTCTTCCCTATGTATCTGATAAAGTTGTCCCCTGGCACTATGGGGCGGATGTGTATGTGAACGGGATTAAACAAGAGTTCAACACTGGCGCCAGTATCTGTGATATCACTGGCCCAGCCAAAGTCACCCGCAGTGGCAGGCTCTTCTCGCCTGACATTACACCGCCTGCTGCTCGAAGACCACTTCTTATAACTCCTACAAGTGTGCATGTTCCTATTACCGATCAAGTTGTTTCTCCTGCTGCCGAGTCATCCAATGCTCGGGGAAAAGGAATTGAAGTTGAGCCTGCCCAGATGGAGGCACCTATACCTATAACTGTTGAGGCCTCCCAACAAGAGATGGAGGAAATCTTGAAAATTATAAAGAAGAGTGACTTCAATGTTGTGGAACAGCTGGGGCACACGCCCTCCAAAATCTCCATGCTCTCTTTATTGCTGTGCTCCGAGGCCCATGCTAAGGCCTTAATCTCATTTCTCAAGACGACCCATGTGCCACAGGAGACATCTGCAGTCCAGTTCACTGATTGCATAGCAAATCTGACAGCAGACAATGGCTTGGGTTTCTCAGATGCTGACCTGACTGCGAAAGGAAGAGACCACAATGATGCTCTGCATGTCTCTATCGAATGCAGGGGCACTACCTTGGCACATGTGTTGGTGGATACTGGTTCGTCCTTGAACGTGCTACCCAAGAAGGCTTTGGACCGTTTAGATTGTGAAGGCCTGGAACTGAAACCCAACAATATCATCGTCAGGGCCTTTGACGGTTCAAAAAGGATGGTTCATGGAGAGTTTGACATTCCGATTCGTGTGGGCTCTCAGGTGTTTGACTCTACATTTTATGTGATGGATATCCGTCCATCGTACTCTTGTCTACTGGGTCGGCCTTGGATCCATAAAGCTGGGGCAGTGACCTCTACCTTGCACCAGAAGCTGAAGTACCCTGTCAGAGGGAAGATCGTCACTGTGCAAGGAGAGGAGGAGTATATGGTAAGCCACTTGAATTCCTTCAGATACATTGAGATGTACGGGGAGTTTATTGAAACCCCCTTTCAGCATTTCGAGGAAGTGCTTCCAATTTCAGTGGCAGCAGAGACAGCAGTAGAAGAGAATGTTCCTTTGAAGATTGCTTCCCTGAAGGATGCCCGGGCTGTGGTTCAAAAAGGTGAATGTGCTAACTGGGGCAGACTTCCCGACTTTACACAGAAAACTGACAAATTTGGGCTGGGTTTTACTGCAGAGGGTCAGAAAGCTATGCGGAAAGCGAAGACCGGAAGATCTCCTGTGTTCATTACAAATCCAGGAGTGAATGCTGTTGGGGAAGATAATGAAGTAGATGAAGCAGAATTCAATAGCTGGATCTACCCGACGACCGAAGGCGGATTGACCAATTGGATTGCCAAAGACCATACTCCTGTTACCTTTGTGACGCAGTAATAAATTTCTTTGTTTCGTTATTTGTAATAAACAATAAATAAACTCTATGGCCCGGTGTCTTACCCGAGGCACCGTGGTTTCATTTGTGAGGGCATATAAATTGTCATTTCATATATCATAAATGAAAATCTTGGACGTTTTCTCGCATTGCAAATCTTATGCTCCTTTCCTGTCTTTTTTCCTTTACATATCTTTCAAAACAGCTGTATTTACACACACACTCACTCATACAGGTTCCAATCCACTCTGGATCTCACTGATAACGACTCTGCTACTGCCAATTATGACTTCGAAAATCCGATCAACTTAGCCGAAGACGAAGGTGAAGATGATTGCGAAGTGCCTGGCGAGCTTTCAAGGCTGTTACTTCAGGAAGAGAGGGCAATTCAACCCCATGAAGAGCCAGTGGAAATAATAAACCTGGGTACTGAAGAAGACAGGAAAGAGGTAAAGATTAGTGCCAACCTAGAGCTCAGCGTGAAGCAACGGTTGACTCAGATGCTGCATGATTATAAGGAGATCTTTGTCTGGTCCTACGAAGACATGCCCGGGTTGGACACTGATATTGTGGTCTATCACTTGCCAACTAAGGAAGACTGCCCTCCGGTTAAGGAAAAGGTCCGCCGTATGCGTCCAGAAATGTCTGAGAAGATTAAAGCCGAGGTTATGAAACAGTTTGACGTTGGGTTCCTTGCAGTGACTTCTTATCCCCAGTGGGTTGCTAATGTGGTGCCGGTACCGAAGAAGGACGGTAAAGTCAGAATGTGTGTTGATTACAGGGATCTGAACAGGGCCAGCCCCAAAGATGACTTCCCCTACCTCACATTGATGTCCTTGTTGATAATACAGCTCAGCACAAGGTGTTCTCTTTCATGGACGGTTTCTCAGGTTACAATCAGATCAAGATGGCACCTGAAGACATGGAAAAGACTACATTTGTTACTCAGTGGGGCACCTTCTGCTACAAGGTCATGCCTTTTGGACTGAAGAACGCTGGGGCAACCTACCAACGTGCCATGGTTGCTTTATTTCATGACATGATCCATCATGAGATAGAAGTGTATGTTGACGACATGATCGCAAGGTCCCAAACTGAGAAAGAACACCTAGATCATCTGCAGAAGTTGTTTGACCGTTTGAAACTGTACAAGCTGAGGCTGAATCCGAACAAGTGCACCTTCGGGGTAAGATCTGGGAAGTTGCTAGGCTTCGTTGTAAGCGACAAGGGCATTCAAGTGGACCCTGCCAAGGTCAAAGCTATTCAAGAGATGCCAGTTCCCAGGACAGAGAAAGAGGTCAGAGGCTTTTTAGGACGCCTGAATTACATTGCTCGATTCATCTCACACCTAACTGCTACCTGTGAGCCAATCTTCAAGCTGCTGAAGAAAGATCAGGTAGTACGTTGGAACGATGAATGTCAGGCTGCTTTTGACAGAATCAAGGAGTATCTCCAAGAACCACCTATCCATATGCCACTAGTTGAAGGGAGACCTCTGATACTATACCTGACAGTGCTTGACCACTCAATGGGGTGTGTGCTGGGGCAGCATGACGAGTCTGGCCGAAAAGAGCATGCCATTTATTACCTTAGCAAAAAGTTTACCGACTGTGAGACCCGATACTCACTGCTTGAGAAAACTTGCTGCGCTTTGGTATGGGCTGCTCGCCGGCTGAGACAGTATATGCTGACTCACACTACCTTGTTGATCTCAAAGATGGATCCAATAAAGTACATATTCGAAAAGCCTGCTCTGTCTGGGAGAATTGCAAGATGGCAAATGATCTTGACGGAATACGAAATTCAGTACACGACCCAGAAAGCCATCAAGGGAAGTGTATTGGCAGACCACTTGGCACATCAGGCCGTAGACGACTATCAGTCAATGAACTTCGAGTTTCCGGACGAAAGCATCATGATTGTGACTGATTGTGAAGTACCTGGACCGGATGAAGGACCTGAGGAAGGATCCCGATGGTCTATGCACTTTGACGGAGCCTCCAATGCTTTGGGTAACGGCATCGGCGCCATAATCATATCCCCTCAAGGCACTCATACTCCGCTCACTGCCCGGCTATGTTTCAACTGTACCAACAACATGGCGGAATATGAGGCGTGCATCATGGGGCTTCAAGCTGCGATCGACCTAAGGATCAAGTTTCTGAGTGTTTTCGGAGATTCCGCTCTCGTGATCAATCAGATCAAAGGAGAGTGGGATACGAAACATCCGAATCTTATTCCTTACAGAGAATGTGTGTTAACCTTGATCCCCCACTTCACAGAAATAACCTTTGAACATTTCCCAAGAGAGGAGAATCAGCTGGCGGACGCGTTAGCTACAATGTCTTCTATGTTCAAAGTTAAATGGGATAATGAGGCTCCCCGGATCATCATCTGAAAACTGGACGAACCGGCATACTGTTGTGATCTTGAGACTGAGTTGGTGACTGAGAAGCCTTGGTATCATGAGGTAAAGAGATATTTGGAAGCTCAGGAATACCCGGAAGGTGCATCTGTCAACGATAAGAAGTTCTTGAGAAGATTCGCAACAAAGTTCTTCCTTAGCAATGGCATCTTATACAAGTGAAACCATGATTCAACCTTACTGCGTTGTGTGGATAAAACTGAAGCAGAAAGGATCATGGAAGAGTTGCATGAAGGGACCTTCGGTACGCATTCCAGTGGACATACAATAGCAAAGAAGATCCTTCGGGCAGGGTATTACTGGTCCACAATGGAAGCTGACTGCTACCAACATTCTAGGACATGCCATAAGTGCCAGATTTATGCAGACAAGGTGCATGTTCCTCCAGTTCCCCTGAATGTTCTGACTGCGCCTTGGCCGTTTGCAATGTGGGGCATAGACATGATTGGTGAGATCAAACCTACGGCATCTAATGGGCATCGCTTCATCCTAGTGGCGATTGATTATTTTACGAAGTGGGTCGAAGCAGCATCCAATGCTACGGTAACCAAGACTGTTGTGGCACGGTTCATTCGGCATAATCTGATCTGTCGGTACGGTGTCCCTGAACGAATTATTACAGACAACGGTACCAATCTGAACAATAAGATGATCACTGAGCTCTGCGAACAGTTCAAAATACAGCACCATAATTCTTCTCCTTACAGACCGAAGATGAATGGGGCTGTAGAAGCAGCAAATAAGAACATCAAGAAAATCGTGCAGAAGATGACAGTGACTTATAAGGATTGGCACGAGATGTTACCGTTCGCTCTACATGGGTACCGTACCTCAGCCAGGACGTCATCCGGGGCAACTCCTTTCTCTCTGGTTTATGGTATGGAGGCAGTCTTACCGATCGAAGTGCAAATACCCTCTCTCCGGATAATGAAGGATGCAAATCTGAACGAAGATGATTGGATCCAGACACGACTTGATCAGCTCAACCTCATTGATGAAAAGAGACTTGCTGCTATCTGTCATGGTCAGACGTATCAGAAACGAATGATCAGGGCATTTAACAAAAAGGTCAGACCACAGGAATATCAAGTTGGGGATCTGGTAATCAAGAGAATCATCCTTCCTCAAAGTGATCCAAGGGGCAAATGGACCCCTACATACGAAGGGCCATTTGTGGTTAAACATGTATTCTCAGGAGGAGCCATGATTCTAACCAACATGGATGGTGACGACCTTCCTCACCCCGCTAATGCAGACATAGTAAAAAGATACTACGCATGAAAAAAGACTCGCTAGGCTGACATGCCTAGGCAAAAATTAGGGCTTCCCGGCGAACCAAAAGGGTTCGGGCAAAATGAAGGGATGAAAATGAAAAAATCTGTACACCCGGCAAGTCGAAAACCTGAAAAGGCGGCTTGGGCAAAAATGGGTATCCCGGTGGACTGAAAACCCGAAAGGGCGGTCCAGGCAAAAGTTAGGGATAAAAGCGTAATACTATGTTTCATTGGATCAATTTGCATCCAGAATCCGGTATCTACACCAAGTTCAGACGGCATCGATCAGTCAGCTTCACCTTTAACCAAGGTCATCAAGTGATGAGACGCTCAGAGTTATAAAGGCAATAGCAGAGTTGAAACCCAGTGGGACCATTCATTTCACACAGCTGTTTTATTTTCTTTTGTACAAAACTTGTATAAACTCTTTTGTTCGGCGGCGTTCTCTTACTAGGACGTCAGCCTCTTGTACACAAAACGCCTATTTTCAGGCCATTCAAAAATCAATATAAATATACTTTTCAGTTAAAGTGCCCATTGTTTTTCTTTTTCTATTTTGTTTTGCGAAGAACGTCCAAGGTTCAATTTTTGATATATGCATTGACAATAATTTGCTAACTCATAAATATTTGCATACGAAATAAAGGATTAATTACAGGTAACACTAGAAACAGGGGCAATAAAGAGTTGTCTAAGCAATCTAATTGTTCTATCCTCCAAGGTACTAAGGTAGGTTCAGCTAAAGAACATAACCAGATATCCTAATTCCCCAGAGAGTAAGCAGTCAGTACACTCTCTCCAGGCTATATTATCAAACTTAAGGAAGTTGGGTATCCTCCAGTGGATCTCAACATCTCCCCAGCAGCATACATATTCATAACAAGCATCCCCGGCAGTCTTGGTCTAAAGATTGTTCCCCGGCGGCGTATCAACATTCAAAGGAGTCACTTCCCCAAAAGAGTCCAATCCAGTTCCCCAGGAAAGTTGGAATCCATTTCCCCAAGAAGTAAGCTTATCCCCAGTAGATTCTGGAAGCTTATCCCCTCGCAGAACACGAACGCGTCGTCCAGCTTTATTCAAAGAGTTATTTCCCTACCAGGATATAACTGGGTTATCCTCAGCCAAAAGCCACGGAAAGATCGTCCTCGACGGAGTCTTCATATCCCCAGCGAAGTCCATTAATACTTCCAATATAACGATGGTATCCCCAGCAAGGTATTATCAACACTCAACAAAGTATCTCTATCCCCACAGAGTATTGCTCCCCAACAAGATCGTCAGAGTACTTTTTCTCCCCGCAGAGTAATCCATTCGCCAAGTTTATTCCACAACGGAGTTATCTTCTCCTATCGGTATTCTTGCAACTATCATCCCCAGCGGAAGTAAAAGCTTATTCTTCAACATCAGCCCAGGAGTGACTTCCCGGCATCCGTCAAGGATTTACTTTACTAGACGAAAAACACATTCATAAAACATCACATACATCATTATAGCATGCATAGACGCACCATATCTTACAAATCTCATTTATGTTGAGAACATCATTGCTTGGTCCATATCATGCATTGCATATGACTGACCTTTACCTTTCAGGAAAGATGCAGTTAAATTCTCAATCATATTTTAAGACCTAGACCGGTTCAGTTAATCGACTCCAAAGATTTCTTATCCAGTCCAAGGCCTTCTCTAGTCCAGCTAAATCGACCCCAAACAGATTTTTCTGATGAAGACTCAGTAGAAGTTATCAAAGGTTTTTCTCAAACGCCCGCTTTTGAGATTATAATTTCCTATGGTTCTCTCCCCAATGTTGTGGAGACGATAATTCCATCCCAGGTTTTTCTCAAACGCCCGCTTTTGAGATTATAATTTCCTATGGTTCTCTCCCCAATGTTGCAGAGATGATAATTCCATTCCAGGTTTTTCTCAAACGTCCGCTTTTGAGATTGTAATTGCCTGTGGTTCTCTCCCCAATGTTGCGGAGGTGATAATTCCATTCCAGGTTTTTCTCAAACGTCCGCTTTTGAGATTATAATTTCCTATGGTTCTCTCCCCCAATGTTGTGGAGACAATAATTCCATTCCAGGTGTTTCTCAAACGTCCGCTTTTGAGATTATAATTGCCTATGGTTCTCTCCCCGATCCTGCGGAGATGGTAATTCCCACCAAGATTTTCTCAACGATTGTTGTTGAGGTTAAAGTCATCCAAGGTTCTCTCACTGTTCATGCTGAGGTAGCAACCACCCCTAGTTTATTCATCATCTTTTGAAGCTCCAGACTCAGCTCCTGTAACCAGTCAGGACACATCTACACAAAGCATCTAAAAGCCAGCTCCTGCAACATGTCAGGTACTCATTTTTTCTTTTTGCAGGTACGCAGGTTCTCGCTAAGGAATCTCTTACGCGATCAACATCCAGATGGCATCTATAAGCCCATCATCCTATTCATCAATCTCTAAATGGCATCTATAAGCCCATTTCCATCATACTGCTACTATGTGAGCGCAAATTTCTGGGCACTCTAGTGTTCAATCATCTTCCACCTTCGGATTACGAAAGGCACGTCAGCCAATCTGCATCCTCAGGTTTAAGAAGATTGAACAGGGGCAACTGTTGTACCCCAAAATTTGCCCTCCCATATTCTTCAAGAAATTGCAAAGTCAAGCTTCAAAATTCCCCAAGGGTTGCACAGTGTAAGAGCCTCATGAACAGTCAAAATTAGGGTTTTGGTTCTGATCAAGAAAATGAAGTTTCCAAGGGCCCAATCAAGTCCCACATGCCTATAAATATGGTCAAGCATCCTCATATCAAGTTTCAAGACTTTCAGCACAAAATTGCACAGTCAAAACCCTAATTGCACTACAGTCAACTATAGGGGCAAAATGGTCATTTGACAGTCAAAAGTTCAAATTTTTTGGTCAACATATCATTTTGAAGCCACAAACATCATTTTATCAATGCTTGATCATGATTCTCAAAGCTTGGCTCAAAAATCATCAAGATGCAAAAGTTTCCTTATTTGGACAGCTGAAAAAGTCAACTGTAAATTGACCAGGGCATAACTTTCACATGGATTATCAGAAAAATTCCATCCAAAGCTCATTTTGAAGAGAAATACATTTCCTACAACTCATCTTCATACTTCAAGTCCAAGAAATGCTCTCACAAAAAGTTATCAATTTCAACATTATAGGTCATTTTCAAAAGTCAACAAAATGGGACTTTAAGTCAAAGGCCATAACTTGAGATTGGTAAATCAAAATGACATGGGACCAAAGGCATTGGTTAGAGGACTCAAAGACCTTTCCAAAATGTCCAAGAACATGAGCAAGCTTAAAAATTGAGCAAGTTATGCCTTGTGGAAGTTGGGAAATTTTTGGATATTTTGAAAAGTCAACATTGATTCAAATGACCTAAAATTGCTAATGGGCCTATTTTTCTTCCATAATTCATCATCCAAGGCATATGCACGACCACTTGGCCCAAAGGGAAGTTTTTATTCATTTTTTATTTATTTATTTGGATTTTTATTAATAATAATTCATTTAAATTAAAATAAATACATGAAAAATGCTAAACCTAGTTTTTCAATCTTTTTGTGCATATTATATCCTCAAGATTTCGTGCCTAGATAAATATGGAAAGAACCAATGCAATTGGATGTGATTTGTATCAAAAAGCATGTGAAAAAAGATTTGAAAATCATGGTGAAAAATCAAATCTCACAAACCATCAATGCATGGATTTTGATCAAATTTCTTGACCTAATTCACTCATACATAAGTTCAGAATGCAACCCTAGTAAGAAGAACCACTAAGCTGCGCAGAAAACACCATTGGAAAACTTGAAAATTATCAAAAAATCTCAAAACTGAAAACAGGGTTAGAGATCGTTTCAAGCCACAAAACTCTTTCCATTGCATTCCTAGGACATCAAGCAATCTTCCTGGATCAAAAGCATCAATCCTAACCCTTTTAATCACTATGCCATGGTCGATATTTAGGGTTTTCAGAACCTTAAATTGGGGGTTTTAAAATAAGGAAAAATTGGAGCACAAGACTTGGACCACTGAAACAAACACGATGAGACGATCATGAATCTATCCTCGCGCTCAATTTATGAGCATCCAATGGCTATTCGCTATTTTCCCTAATGGTCCCTTTTAGAACGGTGTAAAAACCGTTGCCTATGTTTGTTATATTTTCAGGAAAATAAACCAAGGAAGAAGAAGGATGCGTGGCCATCAATGATTGGCTGGTTCAAAATCTCGCGCGAAAAAAAGCAGCACTAACGCGTTTTGTTTTATTATATTTATTTGTTATATTACTTACAGATAAGCAAGACAGCAGGGTTGGCAAGCGCGTTGGCTGGTAATCTCTAGGACCTGGGTTCGAGCCCCAGGTCCTCACCCCTTTCAATATTGTTTTTCAATTAATGTTCCCATGCAGATTCAATATGATGGACTACCATGCACCCACGAAATCAAACATCCACGCGTCCAAGGGCATTCAATCAAAGGCATAGATTTGGAGAACACGATGCACTCTAGTCAATGCATATACACGCTAGTGCCAGAGTCAACGAGGCCATGTTTGTTTGGGCTCAAATTCCTGGGCTATACCTCCACTTTGGGGACTGAAACCCCCTAGGTTTGCAAATATTTTACTTTCTTTATTTTTCTTCACTTTTACCCTTTTTAATTATTGTTTTTATTAATTAATTTAATATTTGCATAATATAAAAAAACACCATAAAAAATCAGAAAAAAGAGAAAAAATATAATAAATATTTTATTTTAGTATTTTTATAAACAAATTACATTAATTAAATTTAGTTATTAAATTAGGTTTAATAGTAATGTTTTCATAATTAATTTAAATTTGTAGAACTAGGGTTTATGATAATTTTTATTCCTTTTTATTTTTCTTTCATAATAATTAAAATATTTAATATTTATTTTTGTAATTAAAATGCATGTAAATTAATTAGGGATAATTTTAGGTTAAAATTTAATCTTCTTTTCTTAATAAATTAAAAAACAATTAGAATTAGGGTTAGCATTTATTTTAATTAATTTTTTTTCATTAAAATCATAAAATACCAAAAAATACCCACAAAAAAAAACAATTTCTTTTCTTCTTAATTAATTAATCTCATCATTTAATTTAATTTTGCAAAAAATGGGTCCAACGCCCTCGTTCTTTTAATTCTTATTTAATTCGCATGTTTATCTTTTCTTGTATAATTCTTATGTATCTCTCCCAAGGCCTTGTAAATTTATTTCTCGCATTTTACTTTTAATTCTTTATTTTTCTGTCAAATCGGGTTCGAGAAATTTTGGCGATGTGGACCCGCGCCTTTTGTAATAGTTTAGAACTTTACCTTTCTCGCAATATTTTAACTGTTAATTAAATGCATGCAAGAATGAATGGCCTTAAATAAAAACAAACGCGTAGCTCACTCATAACATGACAAGATAAAATATCCGAATCTAACACACAAATCACACACCACCCCTAGGGTACGCCTCACTGTTGCCTTGCCTCGAAAGGTGATCGTCGAGTAGAGGATGTCTTAGTAAGTCCTCATGATCCGGGAACCTGGCATGAGGGTAGCTTCTAAGGTGTCTTCCTATTGCTCTGGTGATCACCATGTCCCGAACCTCGAATTGGCCCGAACACCTCCAACGGTGGTGCTACCTACCTCTCAATGGTGGGATGGCACTACTTTAAAGGACATTTACACAGACGAATTCCTTAGGGTAGGTAGACGACTCGTGGATACTTGCTCTAATTCAAAACAAAACAAATCAAAAATACTTTTCACACCAACACTTTTCAAAAAGCTTTCGAAAGCAACTTTTCAAACACTCTTGAGGACTGATACAAGAGTCGAACTGAAATTTTCAAAGAAACTTTTTTAAAACCCACAGTTGAAAAGCAAACAAACCATTTTTGAAAACACAATGAGCAAGTATCTAAGAGCCCATGGATAACCATGGATAGAAAGGGTGCTAACACCTTCCCTTTCTATAATCTACCTCCCGAACCGAGAGCAATCTCTATAAGGAATTTTTCTGTGCTTTTGTCCTTTCCATTTGGAGAAAATAAAAGACGGTGGCGACTCTTGCTTCCGCGACATTTCGCGAACCAGCGTTAAACAGTCAGTTCCAGATCCACCGATCACACACCCTTTACTGATTATTTCTCGGCTGGTTGTTTCTTGGCTGGTCTGATGCAGGCTTTTGAATCATAACGGCCCCCACCGTTGGTCGGCGCTCGGTTCTACCCTGATTCCTTTGTGAATAGACAGCAGACACTTCCTTCTTTCCAGTGAAGGGCTTTTTTACAACAGCAGAGGCAGACGCGTCTTTCTGAATTTTCCCACTTCTTATACCGGCTTCCACCCTCTCGCCAGTTAAAATCAATTCGATAAACCCTACAGAAGAACTCCCAATCAGATGATTAAAGAAAGGGCCTGATAGAGTTCCCATGAACATGTCCACTAGCTCCCTTTCAGATAAAGGTGGTTGCACCCTTCCGGCTAGATCCCTCCACTTTTGGGCGTAGTCTTTGAAGCCCTAGTTGGAAACCATGGCCATACTCTGTAGCTGAGTACGGGTTGGCGCGAAGTCGGAATTGTATTGATATTGTTTATAGAATGTTGTTGCCAAGTCTTCCCAATTATGGACATCTGCCCTTTCCAACTGGTAGAACCAATCAAGCTGCATTCCTGATAAACTGTCCTGGAAAAAGTGGACCCAGAGGTCTTTGTCAGCAGAATGTGGTTGAATCTTCCTGACATAGGATCTGAGGTGCATTTTAGGGCAAGACACCCCATCATACTTGGCAAACAGTGGCACTTTAAACTTTGGAGGGATTACAATTCCTGACACCAGCCCTAACTCCTCAAAATCTAGCCCCGGTACTCTCTGGATTTCCATAGCATCTAGACGCTCTTCCAAGTGTTTGTATTTATCATCGGCCGGAGGGTATTGTTGTTCAGAGTAGTCCTCTTCTTCCTCTTCTTCTGCTTCAGAATCTGATGGCAATGTCGTTTCTTTTCCTTTTTTTTCCCCTTCATCAGATGTGGTTGGAAAATCTAAGGTCCTTCTGGTTTACCCTTGAAACCTTCTGCCCATGATAACCACACTGTTGTACCCCAAAATTTTCCCTCCCATTTTCTTCAAGATTTGCTAATAGCATGCTTCAAAACCTCCCAAAGGTTGCACAGTCCAATTGCCTCCTAACAGTCAAAAATTAGGGTTTTGGTTCTGGAAAAGAAATTGAAGTTTCCAAGGGTCCAAACAAGTCCCACATGCCTATAAACATTGTCAAGCATCCTCATGCCAAGTTTCAAGACTCACAGCACAAAATTGCACAGTCAAAAACTCTAATTGCTCTACAGTCAACTGCAGGGGCAAAATGGTCATTTGACAGTCAAAAGTCAAAATTTTTGGTCAACATCTTATTTTGAAGCCACAAACATCATTTGATCAATTCTTGATCATGATTCTCAAAGCATGGCTCAAAAGGTCTCAAGATGCAAAAGTTTCTATTTTTGGACAGCTGGAAAAGTCAACTGCAAATTGACCAAGGCATAACTTCCACATGGTTTATCAGAAAAATTCCATCCAAAGCTCATTTTGAAGAGAATGACATTTCCTACAACTCATCTTCACACTTCAAGTCCAAGAAATGCTCTCACAAAAAGTTATCAATCTCAACATTATAGGTCATTTTCAAAAGTCAACAAAAAGGCACTTTAAGTCAAAGTCCATAACTTGAGATTGGTAAATCAAACTGACATGGGACCAAAGGCATTGGTTAGAGGACTTCAAGACCTTTCCAAAATTTCCAAGAACATGATCAAAGCTTAAAAATTGAGCAAGATATGCCTTGTGGAAGTTGGGAAATGTTTGGGAATTTTGAAAAGTCAACTTTGCTTCAAATGCCTCAAAATTGCTAATGGGCCACAATTTCTTCCATGAATCATCACCCCAAAGCCATGCACGACCCATTGACATCCAAGGGAGTTATTTTATCATTTTTGATTAATTATTTGAATTATTATTATTATTATTAATTCATTTAATTAAAATAAAATATGACAAAAATAGCAAATCATGTTTTCCAAATCTTTTTATGCAGCATATGCACTCTTTATGTACTCAATATTCGTGCACCCCTCAAAAGGAAAGAATCTTCAATGATTGGCATAAGATTGGTATGGAAAAGATTGAAAAAAGATGCTTGAAAATCAAATATTTGAAAAGCATTAAAACATGGATCATGGGCTTGTTTTGCTTGACCTAATCATGCTACATACATATACAAACAAAACCTAATGCTCAAGGAGGAGGAAGCTGCGCAAAAACTTAAAGAACAACATTGCATTTTTTCATCAAAAAAATTGAAATCTGAAAACACAATTGCAGGATTGTTCAAGGCCTGAAACCTATCCTAACATATTGCTAGACCTTCCAGGAGTCTAGTAGCATCAAGAATCATCTCAAACGCGCAAGGAATTGAAGAATATAGGCCATACGGTTTGTCATCTTTTCCATAAATACATAACATAATTCATGCATTATTAATCAGTTTTCTTGTTTGGTTTGCACTAATGAGGACTCTCTGAAGCTATTGGTACCATCCAATTAAATTATAGGCGCCTGAATCAGAATCCACCATGGATAACATCTAGGGTTTCTGAAGCTTGTAATTAGGGATTTCTGATTGAGGAAAAATTGGACAATGCCAGGACCATGGTTGAATTCGTCAAAGCCAGACGAATTCAACCAACCATTCGCGCTCAATTTATGTGGCTTCCTCTTCTAATCGCTATTATTCGTCATGTCACTTAGTGGGGGTTAAAAACCCCCGCTATCTAATTCATGTTTTTTGCAGGAAAACGAAGAAGAAGCATAGGTGTCATCCTGTGGTTGGAACATTCAAAAACTGGCGCGTTTTCGTTTGACCTATACCAATAGTGCTTGTTTCTTTTATATTATTTGTTTGCCAATATTATAACAAAAGCGTTTGAGTGGTTCAGTGGTTGGGTGTACGTTTGGTGAGTGCTGGGACCTGGGTTCGATTCCCAGGTCCCCTACTATGTTTCATAATTTTTTCCATAACGTACTTCCATGCAGTACATGCCCCAGGGTCTACCATGCAGCTTCACATCTAAGCCTGCCAAGTGTCCAGGAGATCTCATCCAAAGACAATCATGTGAATTCTACCATGTACGCTGGTCAACCATACCATACGTGATTCCCAAAAGTCCAAAGGGGCCAGATTTCCAATGGGCCTGATTGCTTCAACACACCTCCAAAAGGGTCTGAATACCCCCCTTGTTTGTACTTCCTTTCTCTTATTTTTTTCTCTTTTCATTTATTTTAGTTATTTTAATTATTTACTTTTAATTCACCAAAATCATTTTAGCAATATAAAACACAAAAAAATCAGAAAAGTCAAAAATAAAATATATTTATTTATTATTTAATGCATTAATGTTTTTGTAAATAAATTCCAATAATCAATTTAGCTTAATTTTAGGTTTAACTTTAATGTTTTCTTAAATAAATTAAAACACATAAAAATTAGGTTTTGTAGCATTTTACTTTTTTTCCCAATAATTAAATTTTTCTTCTTATCATTATTTATTAATTATCTTGTAAATAAACTTGTAATTAATTAATTAGGGTTAAATTAGGTTAAACTTAACATTTTTTAATAATTAAAAACAGATTTAGAATTAAGGTTTTATTTAACTTTTAATTTTCTTTATTTTCATAAATACCAAAAAACATAAAAATAATTTCTTTTCTTCATTTAATCATTAATTAATTTGTAATTTCAATTCAATTTCCTTAAAGGGTCCAACGCCCTCGCACTTTCGCTTCTAATTTCTTTTCGCACGTTTACTTTTATTTTTCTTTTTATGTAATTGCCCCAAAGCCTTGTAATAGATAATTAGGACATTTACTTTCCGCACTTTTATTCAAATCGGATCTTTTGTTTAATTTGGCGATGTATGGACCCGCGCCTTGTAATAGCTTAGGACTTTTATTTTCTGCATTTTAATTTCCGCACCCTTTAAACTGCTAATCACATGAAAGAATGTATGCCCAAATAAAATCAAAGCGTAGCTCACCCAATGCATGAACAAGACAAATAATAACTGGAAATGACACACAATTCACACATCACTCCTAGGGTACGCCTCGCTGTTGCCTTGCCCCTCAAAACGTGGTCGTCGAGTAGAGGACGTTTTATTAAGTCCTCATGTCCATGAACATAGCATGGGGGTAGCTTCTAAGGTGTCCTACTATTGCTCTGGTGACCACACTGTCCCTAAACTCGAATTGACCCGAACACCTCCAACGGTGGTGCTACCTACCCCTCAATGGTGGGATGGCACTACCTTAAGGACATTTACACAGACTAATTCCTTAGGGTAGGTAGATGACTCATAGATACTTGCTCTAATTCAAAACAAATCAAAAACTTCTTTTCACACTTACACTTTTCAAAGAGCTTTCAAAAACAATTTTTCAAACACTCTTGAGGACTGATACAAGAGTCGAACTGAAATTTCAAACGAAACTTTTTCAAACCCACTCATGTTGAAAAGCAAACAAACATTTTGAAAACACAAATGAGCAAGTATCTAAGAGCCCATGGATAACCATGGATAGAAAGGGTGCTAACACCTTCCCTCTCTATAAATCTACCTCCCGAACCGAGAGCAATCTCATAAGGAATTTTTCTGTGCTTTTGTCCTTTCCATGTTGGAGAAAATAAAATACGGTGGCGACTCTTGCTTACCGCGACATTTCGCGAACCAGCGTTAAACAGTCAGTTCTAGATCCACCGATCACAGAACTGGCGACTCTGCTGGGGACTAAATTTAAAAGTGAGGTGTACCTTAGGATAGTTCATAACTGTGTTTTCAATTTCTTTGACTTGTTTGCTTTAAATTGTGGGTTGCATCGGAGTTACATAGATCCTAACCCGGATCTGGGGATACCCTGTTTAGGTAGCATAAGCTGTGAGGGACTTGTCCGGCGTAGACCGACATGGGTGAAGCAGTGGCTACGTTGGTGTGGCACCTTGGTCTGTACCGATATCCCTTGTGTTGCAACGAGGAGAATATGGGTCTTCCGAGGAGTCATTAAGCACCAACCGACCTTAGAACCTTAAATGACCCAACTTGGCCAATAGAACAGTAGCAGTATGCTACGCCCATTGAGGCTAAACTCTCGTGATGGTTCTGGCCGCAAGAAAAGATTGCGATGCTGGAGTTATGACCGATTGAGGGTAGTCAATGATATTGGGATCCTCTAAGAACCCGGTTACTTTTGATAGGACAGGTATGAACCAACAAACTGAAAGAGGGTAATACCTAGACCTCATGCTGGCCTAAACTCTAAGGGCTTGTCTTGTGTGACTTGTGTGCCTTATCATGTTTGCCCTTGTAAATATTTGTGGTGTGCTTTATCATAACATCATGCCATCATGAACATTGCATGCATCCTGCATAAGGACTGACTATTTCAAAGACAAGAGGGTTTCACCTTTGCTCTGTTTTGTAGGACATCATGATGCCTATGCGAAGGAATACTATCCGGTTCAACTTTGTTCACCCACCTGAGTTACTTGAAGAATTGGTTAGCAGAATTCCAAACACCACTTCCTTCATCCAGGGGCATGGTTCTCTTCTCAGTTTAGTCACTGCAAAGCGGGATCAACAGTTGATGAGTGTCCTGACCCAGTTCTATGACCCTCTGTACCAGTGCTTCACCTTTCAAGACTTCCAGCTGGTCCCTACCCTGGAAGAGTTCTCTGATTTGCTTGGTATCCCTATCTTGGATCAGACTCCCTTCACTGGTTGGGAAAAGACTCTTAGGCTTGAGGATGTTGCTGCAGCTCTTCCCTTGACCCATCAAGAAATAATGGACAACTGGGTGACTAGAAGCGGAGTTAAGGGTTTCTTGGCCAAGTTTCTGATTGGTAAAGCTAACAATTTCTGGAATGACTTGGACTTTAGGGCATATGAAGACATCTTGGCTCTCTTAATCTATGGGCTAGTCTTGTTTCCTAATCCTGACAACTTCATCAATGTCACTGCCATAAGGATCTTCATGTCTCAGAATCCTATGCCCACTCTCTTGGGTGACATCCTGCAACAACTTTATGCTCGTACTGCCCGAAGACGAGGAACTCTGTGGTGTTGCATCCCTCTGTTGGTGAGGTGGTTTATTTCGCACCTCCCAAGTTCGTGCTGAAGAACCAAGAAGGAAGAGGTTGGGCTCATAGGTTAATGTCTCTCACTAATAAGGACATCATTTGGACTCTCAGAGGTTTGGATGAGATAGCTGTTATTGATCGTTGCGGAGAATACCCTAATGTCCCTTTGATTGGTACTCAGGGTGGAATCTCTTATAATCCATGTCTAGCTCTCCGTCAGTTTGGAAGAGCCAGAAGAGCAGGGCCTCATGAGATGTTGGTGCCTCACATCAGTTTTGAGTTTCAGGTGGATAGTGACGAGCTGCGTCATAGGTTCATCAAGGCTTGGGACAAAGTTCATAAAGCTGACCCACGAGAGTTGGGGCCAAAGACTTCTCTACCTATGGAAGCCTACTACAAATGGGTTTGCATCCGTGCTCAGAAGTTAGGTATGCCATATGAAGCTGCCAGACCCGTCATTCTTGAGTATCCTGACAAAGATGGTGCTCCTCCAACTGTCCTCCCTCCTCAGATACCTACTGATTATGAGACATTAAAGAGGTCTTGGTCGCAACTGCGAGAAGAACGGGATTCTTATCGGGAAAAGTACAACGAGCAGGAACTGAAGATCCAAAAGCTGACAAAGCAGTTGGAGAATGAGCGAGCTCTGAATGACTACATCCGTACTGAGAAGAGGAGACCCTGGGATCAATGATGAGCTCTGGATGTTCTTTTACAGTTTTATTTCCCTTTTCAGTATTTCCATTTTTATGTAACGCTTAAGGGCAACCTATTGAACAATTAAATTTCAAAGTTGAATCTAATGAAGTGTGTTCCTTTTGTTTACAAAGTTGATTCCCGATTGTCTCTGAAAACATAAACATACGCATTCTATTCATCATGTGCGTAGCAGGTACTCTTCTTTTCAGGTTGCTTACTGTTCTTCGCTGTTTATTTCAGCATCATGAACCCTGAATCATCAACCGAGCAGTCTATCAAGGCCCTTCAGGCGCAGAACGCACAATTTCAAGAGCTGATTATGGGTTTGGCTAAAGGTCAAGAGGAGCTGAAGGCTCTGCTGGTTCAGAAGAAGAAGAAGAAGAGAACCGTTCTGTTCAACACGGGCCGAAGGTTTGGTAACACTCTGCAGAATGAGGAAGCTGGTTCTTCTGTAGGCAAAGACAGTCCCCAGGGGGGAAGGGCTCCTAGTCCGGTGGTCTCTGATAATGAGACTGATTTTAATGAGGAACAATATCCTCCAGCTGAAGACCAGTACAAGCAGTTGGAAGACCGTCTAAACGCCATGGAGATCCAACAAGTGCCTGGTTTGGATTTCAGAGACTTGGGTTTATCTACTGGTGTGATCATCCCTCACAAGTTTAAAGCACCATCTTTCACCAAGTATGACGGGGCGTCTTGCCCTAAGCTACACCTCAGATCTTATGTGCGGAAGATTCAGCCGTACATAGTGGACAAGAACTTGTGGATCCACTTCTTCCAGGAGGGTCTTTCAGGGACTCATCTCGAATGGTTCTATCAGCTGGATGGGACCAAAGTTCGTAACTGGGAGGAGTTGGCTACTGCTTTTTACAAGCAGTATCAATATAATGCCGACCTTGCTCCTACACGTACCCAACTCCAGGGTATGTCGCTAGGATCAGGCGAAGGTTTTAAAGAGTATGCGCAGAAGTGGAGGGATCTGGCTGGCAGGGTGCAGCCTCCGTTAACAGACTGTGAGCTAGTGGATATGTTCTTGGGGACCCTATCTGGGCCATTTTTCAATCATCTTATTGGCAATTCATCTGCAGGGTTCACTGACCTCATTCTGACTGGGGAAAGGATTGAGGCTGGCATGAAGTCCGGTAAAATTCAAAAAGGTGCGTCTTCAAGTTCTGAGAAGAAACCCTTTAAGAAGGAGGCCAGTGCTGTGTATGGGCCTAGAAGGCAAGATAAACCGGAGCGCCGCCAATCTGTCAACGCGGTGATGATTGCTAAACCTGCTGCCGCTCCTCGGCAAACCAATCAACAAAGGGCTGAAAGACCCAGAAGAGAGTTTACCCGACTGAGTATGACCTTGTCACAAATCTTGCCGCAGTTACTATCCACCAACTTGGTGACTGTCAGAGAGGCCCTGAAGGTTGTGAATATTGCCTCTCCAAAGTATAACTCAAATGCCCGCTGTGCTTATCACTCCGATAGCCCGGGGCATTCTACTTATGACTGCTGGGCCCTGAGAAATAAAGTGCAGGACCTTATTGATGCAAAGGAGATACAATTTGAGGCGCCTGAGAGGCCAAATGTTATGACTGCTCCTATGCCCCAGCATGGAGTAAATGCTGTTGATGAAGACTTGTATGCCGTTTCTGTGAATGATGTAGCTACTCCTCTGTTGACTGTTAAGAGGAACTTGATGCTGGCCTGTTTATTTCCGGGTTGTGGCGAGGGTTGCCTTTTGTGTGCTGTTTCCCTTACTGGTTGTCCGTTGCTGAAGTTAGGCATCCAAAGCCTGATGGACAACAAAGAGATTCTGTTTAAGAAGACCGTTGTTCCTTTTGTTCCCGTGGAAGAAGTATCTGTCGTTACAATTTTCAACAATCCAATCAAGGCTCCCCCGAGGAAGCCAGTTAAAATCATGACTGTCGCACCCATTGTTATTACTGTTCTGGGGCCTCTCCCCTATGAATCTTATAAGGCTGTCCCGTGGCACTATGGGGCAGATGTATATGTACATGGTATAAAGCAAGAGTTCAACACTGGTACCAGCATCAGCAATATCACTAGTCCAGCTAAAGTAACACGCAGTGGCAGGCTCTTCTCGCCTGGCATTGCGCCACCAGCTATTCGAAGACCTCTCATAATTACGCCTGCAAGTGCACCTGTCTCCACTTCTGATCAAGTTGTTTCCCCTGCTGCCGAGTCATCTAATACTCGGGGCAAAGGGATTGATGATGAGCCTGCCCAGATGGAGGCACCAAAATCTGTGAATGTTGAAGCCTTCCAGCAAGAGATGGAGGAAATTCTTAAAATAATCAAAAAGATCGACTTCAATGTCGTTGAACAGCTGGGGCATACCCCCTCCAAAATCTCTATGCTGTCACTACTGTTGTGCTCCGAGGCCCATGCTAAGGCCCTGATTTCATTTCTGAAGACGGCCCACGTGCCACAAGAGACCTCTGCAGATCAGTTCACAGACTGTGTAGCCAATTTGACAGCCGACAATGGCTTGGGTTTCTCAGATGCTGACCTTACCGCCAAGGGAAAGAACCAAAATGATGCCCTGCATGTCTCCATTGAATGCAGGGGCACTACTCTTGTGCACGTGTTGGTAGATACCGGTTTTTCCATGAATGTGTTGCCCAAGAAGGCCTTGGATAGGTTGGATTGTGAGGGCCTGGAATTGAAACCTAGCAACATTATTGTTAGAGCCTTTGACGGTTCTAAGAGGATGGTCCATGGAGAGGTAGACATTCCTATTCGTGTGGGTTCTCAAGTATTCGAGTCAACTTTCTATGTGATGGATATCCGTCCATCTTATTCCTGTTTACTGGGTCGACCTTGGATTCACAAAGCTGGGGCAGTGACCTCTACCCTACACCAGAAGCTCAAGTACCCCGTCAGAGGGAAGATCGTCACTGTGCAGGGAGAGGAGGAGTATATGGTTAGTCACTTGAATTCCTTCCGGTATATCGAGATGGACGGGGAGTTTATTGAAACCCCCTTTCAGCATTTTGAAGAGGTACCTCCAACATTGGCAGCAGCAGAAACAGTGGTCGAAGAGGACTTTCCTTTGAAGATGGCCTCCTTGAAGGACGCCCGGGCTGTAATCGAGAAAGGTGAATGTGCTAACTGGGGCAGGCTCCCTGATTTTACACCTAAAACTGACAAGTTTGGACTGGGTTTCACTGCAGAGGCTCAGAGGAACGTGCGCAAAGCTAGGACTGGAAGACCTCATGTGCTCATCACTAATCTAGGAGTGAATGCTATTGGGGATGAAGACGAAGTGGAAGAATCCGAGTTCGGTAGCTGGATCTACCCGATGACTGACGGTGGATTGAATAATTGGACCGCGAAAGATCATACGCCTGTTACTTTCGTTACGCAGTAATGAATTCCTTTGTTTTTGTTATTTGTAATAAACAATGAATTGAAACTTTATGGCCCGGTGTCTTACCCGGGGCACCGTGGCTTCATTTGTGAGGGCATATTAATTGTCATTTCATATATCATGAATAAAGACCTTGGACGTTTTCTCGCATTTCAAATCTTATGCTCCTTTTCCTTCTTTCCTTTCTTTATATATTGCAAAACAGTTGTATTTACACACACTCACCCATACAGGTTTCAATCCACTCTGGATCTCACTGGTAACGACTCTGCTACTGCCAGTTATGACTTCGAAAATCCGATCAACTTAGCCGAAGACGAAGGTGAAGATGATTGCGAAGTGCCTGGTGAGCTTGCAAGACTGTTACTCCAGGAAGAGAGGGCAATTCAACCACATGAAGAGCCAGTGGAAACGATAAATCTGGGTACTGAGGCAGATAGAAAGGAAGTCAAGATTGGTGCCAACCTAGAGCTCAGCGTGAAGCAACGGTTGACTCAGATGTTACATAATTATGTGGAGATCTTTGCCTGGTCCTACGAAGACATGCTTGGGTTGGATACCGACATTGTGGTCCATCATTTGCCTACCAAGGAAGACTGCCTTCTGGTTAAGCAAAAGGTCCGCCGTATGCGTCCAGAGATGTCTGAGAAGATCAAAGCTGAGGTTATGAAGCAATTCGATGCCGGGTTTCTTGCAGTGACTTCTTACCCTCAGTGGGTTGCTAATGTGGTGCCGGTACCAAAGAAGGACGGTAAGGTCAGAATGTGTGTTGACTACAGGGATCTGAACAGGGCCATCCCCAAGGATGACTTCCCTCTACCTCACATTGATGTTATGGTTGATAATACTGCTCAGCACAAGGTGTTCTCCTTCATGGATGGCTTTTCAGGGTATAATCAGATCAAGATGGCTCCTGAAGATATGGAAAAGACTACCTTTGTTACTCAGTGGGGCACCTTTTGCTACAAGGTCATGCCTTTCGGACTGAAAAATGCTGGGGCAACCTACCAACGTGCCATGGTTGCTTTATTTCATGACATGATCCATCATGAGATAGAAGTATATGTCGATGACATGATTGCAAGGTCCCAAACTGAGGAGGAACACCTTTATCATCTACGGAAGTTGTTTGACCGTCTGAAATTATACAAGCTGAGATTGAATCCGAACAAGTGCACCTTCGGGGTTAGATCTGGAAAGTTGCTAGGCTTCGTTGTAAGTGATAAGGGTATTCAAGTGGACCCTGCCAAGGTTAAAGCCATTCAAGAGATGCCAGTTCCTAAGACAGAGAAAGAAGTCAAAGGCTTTCTAGGACGTCTGAATTATATTGCCCGGTTCATCTCGCATCTAACCGCTACCTGTAAGCCAATCTTCAAGCTGCTGAAGAAAGATCAGGTAGTACGTTGGAATGATGAATGTCAGGCTGCTTTTGACAGAATCAAAGAGTATCTCCAAGAGCCACCCATTCTTATGCCACCGGTTGAAGGGAGACCTCTGATATTATACCTGACAGTACTCGATAACTCAATGGGGTGTGTGCTGGGGCAGCATGACGAGTCTGGCCAAAAAGAGCATGCCATTTATTACCTTAGCAAAAATTTTACCGACTGTGAGACCCGATACTCACTACTTGAGAAAACTTGCTGCGCTTTGGTATGGGCTGCTCGCCGGCTGAGACAGTATATGCTGACTCACACTACCTTGTTGATCTCAAAGATGGATCCAATAAAGTACATATTCGAAAAGCCTGCTCTGTCTGGAAGAATAGCAAGATGGCAGATGATCTTGACAGAATACGACATCCAGTACACGACCCAGAAAGCTATCAAAGGGAGTGTATTGGCAGACCACTTGGCACATCAGGCAGTAGACGACTATCAGTCAATGAACTTCGAGTTTCTAGACGAGAGCATCATGATAGTGACTGATTGCGAAGTACCTGGACCGGATGAAGGACCTGAGGAAGGATCCCGATGGTCTATGCACTTTGACGGAGCATCCAACGCTTTGGGTAACGGCATCGGCGCTGTAATCATATCCCATCAAGGCACTCATACTCCACTTACCGCCAGGCTATGTTTCAACTGCACCAACAACATGGCGGAGTATGAGGCATGCATCATGGGACTTCAAGCTGCAATTGACTTAAGGATTAAGTTTCTGAGTGTCTTCGGAGATTCCGCTCTCGTGATCAATCAGATCAAAGGCGAGTGGGATACGAAACATCCGAATCTTATTCCTTACAGAGAATGTGTGATGACATTGATTCCCCATTTCACAAAGATAACATTTGAACACTTTCCAAGAGAGGAGAATCAGTTGGCGGACGCGTTAGCTACGATGTCTTCCATGTTCAAAGTCAAGTGGGACAATGAGGCTCCCCGGGTCATCATCTGGAAACTGGACGAACCGGCATACTGTTGTGATCTTGAGGTTGAGACAGTGACTGAAAAACCCTGGTACCACGAGGTGCAGAGATACTTGGAAGCTCAGGAATACCCTGAAGGTGCATCTGTCAACGATAAGAAGTTTCTGAGAAGGTTCGCAGCGAAGTTCTTCCTCAACAACGGCATTCTATACAAGCGAAACCATGATTCGACCTTACTGCGTTGTGTGGATAAGACTGAAGCAGAAAGGATCATGGAGGAGCTACACAAAGGTACCTTCAGAACGCATTCCAGTGGACACACTATGGCAAAGAAAATCCTTCGGGCAGGTTATTTCTGGTCCACGATGGAAGCTGACTGTTACCAACATTCCCGGACATGTCATAAATGCCAGATTTATGCGGATAAGGTGCACGTTCCTCCAGTCCCTCTGAATGTCTTGACTGCACCTTGGCCTTTTGCAATGTGGGGCATAGATATGATCGGCGAGATTAAACCTACAGCATCCAACGGGCATCGCTTCATCCTGGTAGCGATCGATTACTTTACGAAGTGGGTTGAAGCAGCTTCTTACGCCACTGTAACCAAGAATGTTGTAGCATGGTTCATTCGGCATAACCTGATCTGTCGGTACGGCGTCCCTGGAAGAATCATTACAGACAACGGTACCAATCTCAATAACAAGATGATCACTAAGCTCTGCGAGCAATTCAAAATACAGCACCACAACTCTTCTCCCTACCGGCCGAAGATGAATGGGGCTGTAGAAGCAGCGAATAAAAATATCAAGAAGATTGTGCAGAAGATGACAGTGACCTGGAAAGATTGGCACGAGATGTTACCGTTTGCTCTCCATGGGTACCGTACCTCAGCAAGAACGTCAACCGGGGCAACTCCTTTTTCCTTGGTCTATGGTATGGAGGCAGTCTTACCGATCGAAGTGCAGATACCCTCTCTCCGGATAATGAAGGATGCAGATCTGAGCGAAGATGATTGGATCCAGACACGACTTGATCGGCTAAATCTAATTGACGAAAAGAGACTTGTTGCTATTTGTCATGGTCAGACGTATCAAAAGCGGATGATTAGGGCATTTAACAAAAAGGTCAGACCACAAGAGTATCAAGTTGGGGATCTGGTAATCAAGCGCATCATCCTTCCTCAGAGTGATCCAAGGGGCAAATGGACCCCTACGTACGAAGGGCCATTTGTGGTTAAACATGTGTTCTCAGGAGGAGCCATGATTCTAACCACCATGGATGGTGACGACCTTCCTCACCCCGCCAATGCAGACATAGTAAAAAGATACTACGCATGATAAAAGACCCGCTAGGTTGACATACCTAGGCAAAAATTAGGGCTTCCCGGCGAACCAAAAGGGTTCGGGCAAAATAAAGGGATGAAATGGAAAAATCTGTACACCCGGCAAGTCGAAAACCTGAAAAGGCAGCTTGGGCAAAAATGGGTATCCCGGTGGACTGAAAACCCGAAAGGGCGGTCCAGGCAAAAATGGGTATCCCAGTGGACTGAAAACCCGAAAGGGCGGTCCAGGCAAAAGTTAGGTATAAAGCGTAATACTATGTCTCATTGGATCACTTTGCATCCAGAATCTGGTATCAACATCAAGTTCAGACGGCATCGATCAATCAGCTTCATCTTCAGCTAGGTCATCAAGTGATGAGACGCTCGAGGGTATAAAGGCAATAGCGGAGTGGGAACCCAGTGGGATCATTCTTTTCACGTAACTGTTTTGTTTTCCCTTTTGTACAAATTGTATAAACTCTTTTGTATGGCGGCGTTCTCTTACTAGGACGTCAGCCTCTTGTACATAAACGCCTATTTTACAGGCAAATTCAAAAATCAATACAAGTACACTTTTCAGCTCAAATTGCCATTTGTTTTTCCTTTTCTGTTTTGTTTTGCGAAGAACGTCCAAGGTTCAATTTGTAATATATGCATTTGACAATAATTGATGACTCATAAATATTTGCATACGAAACAAAGGATTAATTACAGGTAACATTAGAAACAGGGGCAATAAGGTTTGTCTAAGCGATCTAATTGTTCTGTCCACCAAGGTACCAAGGTAAGTTCAGTTGAAGAACATAGCCAAGATATCTTAAATCCCCAGAGAGCAAGCCAGCAAGTCAATACACGCTCCCCAAGCAAAGTTATACAATCAGCCTTAAGGAAGTTGGGTATCCCCCGCAGATCTCAACATTCCTCAGCGCAATATACGAATATTCTTAACAAGCATCCCCGGCAGTCTTGGTCTAAGACTGTTCCCCGGCGGTATACAAGGCATTCAGTGGAACCTCTTCCCCAATATATCTCAAAGAATTCCCCCAGGAGAGTCCAGTATAGTTCAAGATTTCCCCAGGAAAGTTTGAATCCATCTCCCCAGCAGGAAGCTCATCCCCAGTAGATTCTGGAAGCTTTCCCCCTGCAGAGCACGAACGCGTCCCCCGGCTTTATTCAAAGGTTATTTCCCTACCAGGATATAACTGGGTTATCCTCAGCCAAAAGCCATGGAAAGATCATCCCCGACGAAGGCTTCCTATCCTCAGCGGAGTCTATTAAAACTTCCAACATAACAACGGTATCCCCAGCGGAATTATCATCAAACATCTCAGCAAGATATCTCTCTTCCCACAGAGTATTGTTCCCCAGCAAGATCGCTAGAATAATTGTCCTCCCTGCAGAGTAATCTATTTGTCAAGTTTATCCCCCAACGGAGTTATCTTCTCCTACCGGTATTCTTGCAACCATCACTCCCCAGTGGAAACAGAAGCTCTCCATCAGCCCGTGATTTTAACTCCCGGCATTCGTCAAGGATATACTTTCTTAGACAAAAACATACATTCATAAACATCGCATTTCCATACATTATAGCATGCATATACGCATCATATCTTACAATCTCATTTATGTTGAGAACATCATTGCTTGATCCATATCATGCATTGCATATGACTGACCTTTACCTTTCAGGAAAGATTCAGTTAAAGTTCTCAGCTATATCCAAGACCTCCTCTAGTTCAGTTAAATCGATTCCTAAAGATTTTTCTGATGCCGATCCAGTTGAAGTTAATCCAAGACTTTTGCCTGGTTCAGTTAAATCGACTCCTAAAGATTTTTCAGATACCGATCCAGTCAAAGGCCTTCTCTGGTTCAGTCAGATCGACCCTAAGATCTCCCTGATTCTTATTCCAGTTGAAGATTCCAAGACCTTGCCTGGTTCAGTTAAATCGACTCCTAAAGATTTTTCTGATGCCGATCCAGTCAAAGGCCTTCTCTGGTTCAGTCAGATCGACCCTAAGATCTCCCTGATTCTTATTCCAGTTGAAGATTCCAAGACCTTGCCTGGTTCAGTTAAATCGACTCCTAAAGATTTTTCTGATGCCGATCCAGTCAAAGGCCTTCTCTGGTTCAGTCAGATCGACCCTAAGATCTCCCTGATTCTTATTCCAGTTGAAGATTCCAAGACCTTACCTGGTTCAGTTAAATCGACTCCTAAAGATTTTTCTGATGCCGATCCAGTTAAAGGCCTTCTCTGGTTCAGTCAGATCGATGCTAAGATCTCCCTGATTCTTATTCCAGTTGAAGATTCCAAGACCTTGCCTGGTTCAGTTAAATCAACTCCTAAAGATTTTTCTGATGCCGATCCAGTCAAAGGCCTTCTCTGGTCCAGTTAAATCGATTCCTAAAGATTTTCCTAATGAAGACTCAGTAGAAGACATCCAAGATTCTCTCATCGTTACTGTTGAGGTAGTAATCTCCCCAGGTTCTCTCATCGTTACTGTTAAGGTAGTAATCGCCCCAGGTTCTCTCATCGTTACTGTTGAGGTAGTAATCGCCCCAGGTTCTCTCATCGTTACTGTTGAGGTAGTAATCGCCCAAGGTTCTCTCATTGTTACTGTTGAGGTAGTAATCGCCCAAGGTTCTCTCATCGTTACTGTTGAGGTAGTAATCGCCCAAGGTTCTCTCATCGTCCCGTTGAGGTAGTAACCATCCCTGATTCATTCATCACCTTTTGAAACTCCAGGCTCGATTCCTGTATCTCGCCAGGGCACGTCTGAAGAGGTTTAAGGATTCAATTCCTGTAACCAGTCAAGGCACATTTACACAAAGAGTTTGAAGACCAACTCCTGTAACAGGTCAGGTAATCATCTTTCTTTTTTCAGGTACGCAAGTTCTCGCTAAGGAATCTCTTACGCGATCGACACCCAGATGGCATCTATAAGCCCATCCGCCTATTCATCACCTCTCAACATGGCATCTGTAAGCCCATCTTCCTATCCATCAATCTCCAAATGGCATCTGTAAGCCCATTCCCACCATCACACTGCTAACATGTGAGCGCAAATTTCTGGGCACTCTAGTGTTTAATCATCTTCCACCTTCGGATTACGAAAGGCACGCCAGCCAATATACATCCTCAGGTCTAAGAAGATTGAACATGGGCAACTGTTGTACCCCAAAATTTTCCCTCCCATTTTCTTCAAGATTTGCTAATAGCATGCTTCAAAACCTCCCAAAGGTTGCACAGTCCAATTGCCTCCTAACAGTCAAAAATTAGGGTTTTGGTTCTGGCAAAGAAATTGAAGTTTCCAAGGGTCCAAACAAGTCCCACATGCCTATAAACATTGTCAAGCATCCTCATGCCAAGTTTCAAGACTCACAACACAAAATTGCACAGTCAAAAACCCTAATTGCTCTATAGTCAACTGCAGGGGCAAAATGGTCATTTGACAGTCAAAAGTCAAAATTTTTGGTCAACATCTTATTTTGAAGCCACAAACATCATTTGATCAATTCTTGATCATGATTCTCAAAGCATGGCTCAAAAGGTCTCAAGATGCAAAAGTTTCTATTTTTGGACAGTTGGAAAAGTCAACTGCAAATTGACCAAGGCATAACTTCCACATGGTTTATCAGAAAAATTCCATCCAAATCTAATTTTGAATAGAATGACATTTCATACAACTCATCTTCACACTTCAAGTCCAAGAAATGCTCTCACAAAAAGTTATCAATCTCAACATTATAGGTCATTTTCAAAAGTCAACAAAAAGGCACTTTAAGTCAAAGACCATAACTTGAGATTGGTAAATCAAAATGACATGGGACCAAAGGCATTGGTTAGAGGACTTCAAGACCTTTCCAAAATGTCCAAGAACATGATCAAAGCTTAAAAATTGAGCAAGATATTCCTTGTGGAAGTTGGGAAATTTTTGGGAATTTTGAAAAGTCAACTTTGCTTCAAATGCCTCAAAATTGCTAATGGGCCACAATTTCTTCCATGAATCATCACCCAAAGTCCATGCACGACCCATTGACATCCAAGGGAGTTATTTTATAATTTTTGATTAATTATTTGAATTATTATTATTATTAATTCATTTAATTAAAATAAAATATGACAAAAATAGCAAATCATGTTTTCCAAATCTTTTTATGCAGCATATGCACTCTTTATGTACTCAATATTCGTGCACCCCTCAAAAGGAAAGAATCTTCAATGATTGGCATAAGATTGGTATGGAATTGAAAAAAGATGCTTGAAAATCAAATATTTGAAAAGCATTAAAACATGGATCATGGGCTTGTTTTGCTTGACCTAATCATGCTACATACATATACAAACAAAACCTAATGCTCAAGGAGGAGGAAGCTGCGCAAAAACTTAAAGAACAACATTGCATTTTTTCATCAAAAAAATTGAAATCTGAAAACACAATTGCAGGATTGTTCAAGGCCTGAAACCTATCGTAACATATTGCTAGACCTTCCAGGAGTCTAGTAGCATCAAGAATCATCTCAAACGCGCAAGGAATTGAAGAATATAGGCCATACGGTTTGTCATCTTTTCCAGAAATACATAACATAATTCATGCATTATTAATCAGTTTTCTTGTTTGGTTTGCACTAATGAGGACTCTCTGAAGCTATTGGTACCATCCAATTAAATTATAGGCGCCTGAATCAGAATCCACCATGGACAACATCTAGGGTTTCTAAAGCTTGTAATTAGGGATTTCTGATTGAGGAAAAATTGGACAATGCCAGGACCATGGTTGAATTCGTCAAGGCCAGACGAATTCAACCAACCATTCGCGCTCAATTTATGTGGCTTCCTCTTCTAATCGCTATTATTCGTCATGTCACTTAGTGGGGGTTAAAAACCCCCGCTATCTAATTCATGTTTTTTGCAGGAAAACGAAGAAGAAGCATAGGTGTCATCCTGTGGTTGGAACATTCAAAAACTGGCGCGTTTTCGTTTGACCTATACCAATAGTGCTTGTTTCTTTTATATTATTTGTTTGCCAATATTATAACAAAAGTGTTTGAGTGGTTCAGTGGTTGGGTGTACGTTTGGTGAGTGCTGGGACCTGGGTTCAATTCCCAGGTCCCCTACTATGTTTCATAATTTTTTCCATAACGTACTTCCATGCAGTACATGCCCCAGGGTCTACCATGCAGCTTCACATCTAAGCCTGCCAAGTGTCCAGGAGATCTCATCCAAAGACAATCATGTGAACTCTACCATGTACGCTGGTCAACCATGCCATACGTGATTCCCCAAAGTCCAAAGGGGCCAGATTTCCAATGGGCCTGATTGCTTCAACACACCTCCAAAAGGGTCTGAATACCCCCCTTGTTTGTACTTCCTTTCTCTTATTTTTTCTCTTTTCATTTATTTTAGTTATTTTAATTATTTACTTTTAATTCACCAAAATAATTTTTGCAATATAAAACACACAAAAAATCAGAAAAGTCAAAAATAAAATATATTTATTTATTATTTAATGCATTAATGTTTTTGTAAATAAATTCTAATAATCAATTTAGTTTAATTTTAGGTTTAACTTTAATGTTTTCTTAAATAAATTAAAACACATAAAAATTAGGTTTTGTAGCATTTTACTTTTTTTCCCAATAATTAAATTTTTCTTCTTATCATTATTTATTAATTATCTTGTAAATAAACTTGTAATTAATTAATTAGGGTTAAATTAGGTTAAATTTAACATTTTTTAATAATTAAAAACAAATTTAGAATTAAGGTTTTTTTAAACTTTTAATTTCCTTTATTTTCATAAATAGCAAAAAACATAAAAATAATTTCTTTTCTTCATTTAATCATTAATTAATTTGTAATTTCAATTCAATTTCCTTAAAGGGTCCAACGCCCTCGCACTTTCGCTTCTAATTTCTTTTCGCACGTTTACTTTTATTTTTCTTTTTATGTAATTGCCCCAAAGCCTTGTAATAGATAATTAGGACATTTACTTTCCGCACTTTTATTCAAATCGGGTCTTTTGTTTAATTTGGCGATGTATGGACCCGCGCCTTGTAATAGCGTAGGACTTTTATTTTCCGCATTTTAATTTCCGCACCCTTTAAACTGCTAATCACATGAAAGAATGTATGCCCAAATAAAATCAAAGCGTAGCTCACCCAATGCATGAACAAGACAAATAATAACTGAAAATGACACACAATTCACACATCACTCATAGGGTACGCCTCACTGTTTCCTTGCCCCTCAAAACGTGGTCGTCGAGTAGAGGACGTTTTAGTAAGTCCTCATGTCCATGAACATGGCATGGGGGTAGCTTCTAAGGTGTCCTACTATTGCTCTGGTGACCACACTGTCCCTAAACTCGAATTGACCCGAACACCTCCAACGGTGGTGCTACCTACCCCTCAATGGTGGGATGGCACTACCTTAAGGACATTTACACAGACTAATTCCTTAGGGTAGGTAGATGACTCATAGATACTTGCTCTAATTCAAAACAAATCAAAAACTTCTTTTCACACTTACACTTTTCAAAAAGCTTTCAAAAACAATTTTTCAAACACTCTTGAGGACTGATACAAGAGTCGAACTGAAATTTCAAACGAAACTTTTTCAAACCCACTCATGTTGAAAAGCAAACATACATTTTGAAAACACAAATGAGCAAGTATCTAAGAGCCCATGGATAACCATGGATAGAAAGGGTGTTAACACCTTCCCTCTCTATAAATCTACCTCCCGAACCGAGAGCAATCTCATAAGGAATTTTTCTGTGCTTTTGTCCTTTCCATGTTGGAGAAAATAAAAGACGGTGGTAACTCTTGCTTACCGCGACATTTCGCGAACCAGCGTTAAACAGTCAATTCCAGATCCACCGATCACACACACCATTTGGCTTCTTCTTCTTTTTCTCTTTTTCTTTTTCTAGCAAAGTCTTCAGCTCCTCCTGCCCCTTGGCTAAGGTCATGAGCAACTGTTGAAATTGTGAATTCTAAGCTTGTAAGTCTTTGACCATTTGTTCAAGATCCATCTTGCTGAAATAAACAGCAGAGAGATGAGGAAACTTGGTGTGAAGACCTGTTTATGCTTATGATGAATGATATGTATTCATGCAATGCTTTCAAGGATTCAGAAATTCAAATTTATTTTAAACAAAAAAAGAAACACATGTCATATTAATAAGATAGAATTGTTATTACATCAATTCCCCTTGGGCAAAATAATACAAAATTCTAAGGTAAAAAGACGTTGTGCATCCTCTTTGGTGCAATGTAGGTGTTGAGAGTCTGCTCTTCGTGAAGTAACCGAGTGAGTTCCAAAACCTTCTTCTCGCTTGCGTAGAATTGGGCTTCGAAAGTATCGCACTCTCCCTTGAGCTGTATCTAACTCCTTTGTAGGTATTTGAGTGATATCGGCATGTCAGGATGCAGGATGGTGTATGGAACCTCTCCTTGCTTAACAGGCTCTATAATCACTGGGAGAATGGAGGGGTAAGGCATCATAAGACTTTGGGCGCGGGTTCATACCCACTTGAGGTAAGGCTCAAGAGGGATGGAATTCTTGTGTCACAAGGTCTTACTATCTACCTTGTTTGGAATCCTCCAAGCTCGAATGAACCTTTGACGAAGTCCTTGGTCGTCGTTGTCTTAGTCGAAAACCAATACTTGAATCAGCATATCATGTGGGCCATCCCTTCGGGCATAACCAAACTGTCTTAGAGCTAAGCAAGGGTTGTAGGTGATGCCTCCCCTAATGCCAAGTAGAGGGACATTAGGGAATTCCCCATAACGGTCAATGATGATAACATTCTCTTTGGATCGAGAACACCAATGAATATCTGAATGGTTAAGTGTCATTAACCGTTGTGACCACCTCAAACCTTGCTCATTCTTCAAGACTGGTTGGGGAAGATGAGAAATAAACTATCTTTCCAGGAGAGGAGTAAAACACATAAGAACACTTATTTTCCTCATTGTACGAGTGTGAAAAGAGTGGAGGATATCCCCAAGCAATGTAGGTACCGGGTTGCGAGACATGAAGATTTTGACAGCACTCACATCTATGAGTTGGTCAAGATTAGGGAACAAGACCATCCCATAGATGAGAAGAGCTACAATCTCCTCAAAATCTTGCAAGTCTAGGGAATTCCAACAACTTTGGGCCTTCTCAAACAGAAACTTTGACAAGAAGCCTTTGACACCACTTCTAGTTTCCCAATATGTTGTGACATCAGATGAGTGCAAGTGCAGGGCTTGAGCAATCTCTTCTGGCTTTGGATCTCTTTCTGTACCGTTGAAAGGTAGTTGATTGAGAATAGGAATCCTCAAGAGTTGAGAAAATTCCTCCAAAGTGGGCACAAGTTGATAGTCAGGAAATGTGAAGCAATGATGCAAGGGGTCAAAGAACTAGAAGAGAACTTTCATCATATCCTCCTCAGTGTTGGAATTGACCAAGTTGAGTAGACGACCATGTCTCTCGGTGAATGGAGAATTCTCAGGAATCCTTGAAGCTAACTCCTTGAGTTGCGGAGGAATTCTTACAAGGTTGATTTGGACAGTTTTCCTGTGAAGTGAATCCATAACCTACAAAACAAGAACAAAGATGAATTTCCAAAATCCTTGAAATGGTTAGTGAATGCATATTATGCTTCATGATGTCCATGATGTTATGCACAAGTATATATGTACAAGCAAATCACAAAAGTTCCTAGTTTAGGCTTGCATGGGGTTTCATAGGTAAGTACCCTCTTGAAGTTTAGTTGGCTCAACATGTCCTAGAAATAGTAACCGGGTTCTAAGGAGCTCAATATCACTGGATTTTTTCCTTGTTCATTGTTTCAGTTTAAGCCTCTTGACGGGCGACCGAAATATTCCAAGAAACCAACCCTTAATGAGTGTAGTATCGAGTATCTACCAACTTTGGACTGCACCAAAGCCGGTCATCTCACTACATCCTAAAAGGACAAGTTGGTCAAGTAAAGGTTCTATATGTTCATTAGTGCTTCATGACATCACTCAGCGGAGACATTTTCTAGTTCGGATGAAATCAAGCGTAGATTCCTTCTGAAACTCTTTTTGACAAAGTCGGACATAGACGCATTCCAAATGCATCTCCTAAAGAAAAAGTCAGGCGTAGACTTATTCGGATACTTCTATCAACATTTACTTTGGATGGTGTTGTACCCCAAAATTTTCCCTCTCATTTTATCAAGATTTCCCCTCACAAGACTCTTTGGACTCAAGACCAGATTAGGGTTTGCTCAGCTCAAGACATCTCCTTGCACTGATGACCTGAAATTAGGGTTTGAGTTTGCAGAGGTATTTTTAGACTTCCAATTCCTCATGTGACTTTCATACTTAATGTTGGACCTCTAAGATTGCTCATACCAAGTTTCAAGCCTTGAATCACTTTTTTGCCCAGTCAATTAGACAGTTGACCTAAAAATCAGTTGTATTGGGGGAAAAGTCAACTGTGGCCAATTTACAGTCAAACCTCATAATTTTTTATCCACATTAACATTATAAACTCATATGAACCATTTGATCAAGTTTGGACCACAACTCATCAAGAAATTTGATCAGATATTCAAAATGGCAAAATGGTCATTTTTAGGGTTTTGACTGCACAAGGGCAATTTCTGATTTTTCACCTAGCCAATGGCAAATTGGGTTCAAGCATGGATTCAAGGACTCAATGGCATCATCTTGACCTAATCACAAGGTTCAAAGGATCTCAATTTCATTGGATTGACAGATGAATTTTCCAGTCAACTGATCAAAAAATCAACTGTACACTGAAAAGTCAAACTTTGACTTTTTGGTCAAAATTAAGTGCCAAGGGTCATTTTTCATCAAGATTTGTCAAAACATGAAACTTGTTCATCAAGAAACCTAATTTTGAAAATTAGGGTTTAAAATGGAAAATTTTCATAACTTAGAAATTTTCTAAGTTATAAAAAATTCTTATTTTTTCCCAACTTTTTCACCATGATGCAATTGGATTCAAACAAAACTTCCAACATGAAAGTTGTAGTCCTCCACAAAATCTACAACTTTGATTCACAAAGTTTTCCCAAAATATGCTTGGATATCAAGTTATGATTTTGTGAACAAGGGTCCATGAAACTTTTAACTTAGTGAAATTTTGCCCTAGTTTAGGCAGGATTTTGACCTATCTTCATGGCAATTTTTCACATAGTTCCAAGTGGAATATCAAAATGCATTTCAAAGATGGATTGTATAGAATATTACAAGATTTCCAAAATGTCCAAGAACTCTCCAAAATCATTTGTGGTTAGGGAGAATCGAAGGTTTGAATTTGGCAAAATATCACTTTTGTCCATGGCACTTTTCATGTTGCTACAAGTTGCAAATTCTGTCCAACCTTGCTTGTACTTGTTTATAGGTCCTTAAACCCTTCCACACTCAAAAATTTAATGCAAACACAATGGATTAAGGCTTTGTTCTGAGCTTTAGAAGATCACACATTGAACTAATCCATTTTTGGCAAAAAGGCAACAATGCCATTTACATAAAGCACAACTTTTGCAAATTTGTTTCTCTTGAGCATTGCACCAAGTCCTTTGCAGAAAACCAACTCCACAAACTTAGGCAAAGGTACACCAACTATCAGCATGCTTGGAGCTAGCTTATAGAGGCCATAGCATTGTCAAAATCACCTTTTCTTCAAAAGCAAGTCAACTTGAAAAATCACCACAACTTTGCAATCTGATAAAACCAAAGTTTGTAAACATTTAAAACAAGTTTTACATATCACACTAAGCCAGAAACACGAGCTAGCACGTCCTCAAACCTTCCAAAACACCAAAACATAAGTTCTTGTCAAAACAGGGCAGGTTCTGCATTTTGATTTCCAAATCACAATCCACTCGTGTGTTTTGCTTGCAACCAGTTCCAACACACTCCATACAACATACCTAAGCTATCCCAACCATTCCCAAGTCACTGTAACTCCATTTACACACTTCACCATTTTCAAATTCTGACTTTGCAGGTTGAGTTCTACAAGCATATTCAAGCTATTTCAAAGCAGGCTAAGCATTGGGAAAGCTCAAAGGAACTTCAAGCAAGCTCACAAGTATCTCAGGCCTCACTCACAACCCCTACATTGCCATACTCGAGCTTGACTAAAACAGGTAAAGTTCAAACTTCTATCTCTCTATTTAGGAATCATTAGGCTTAGGTTTGTGAATAAAAAATGTAGTCCTCATTGCCCTTGAGTTGTACATGTGCACAGAATTCATTTAAGTTAACTGAGCTGGGAGAATTTGAATGATGAACTTTCTGAAAAAACTATGTTAGAAATTAGGGCCAGAGAAATTCTCTCTGGTCTTTGAGAGTTAGATTAAGTTTTTTACATGGTTAGAATCGTGTGATCATGCTTTATAACTTTCAGTTGCAAGTTTTTGTTTTTAAGTACAAATGCAGGAGATACACTTTTGAACAAGAAGCGTGTGTGTTCTTGCTGTCTCAAGGACAGGGATGAAGGAATCTGGGATGGGAATGACTTGGCTTTGTTTTTTACACCCCCTAGCTTGCCTTATGCACCCCCTTGGCCCATTTTCATTATTTTGCATATTTTTGTATTTCCTTTTTATTTTCTGACTTTTATTTATTTTTCTAAACATTAAAAATTACCAAAAACATTTTCTTAAATTTTCACATTTTATTTTATTATTATTTTTATCATTTTGGCATAAGAATAGTTAAAAAAATAATATATACTTTTATTTTCTTAAATAAGTTTGTAAATAAAATTAAAATACTTACATATTTTTTATTTTATTATTTATACATATAAAATAATATTTTCTCACATATTTCATTTTTAATATTTTTGTAAATATTTTATTTATTTTCTTGTACATAAATAAATAATTATAATATATATATATATATATATATATATATATATATATATATATATATATATATATATATATATATATATATATATATATATATATATATATATATATATATATATATATATATATATATATATATATATATATATATATATATATATATATATATATATATATATATATATTCTTAAAACAAATTAGGGTTTCCACCCTTAATAAAAATAATCTTTTATTTTCTTATTTTTGATACATTAAATAACTTATTTTTACATACATAAAAATAATACAAAAAAAACATTTTTTGCATATTTATAATATATTGCATATTTAAATATTTGTCCATTTATTTATTTGTACAAAGAATTCAATATGGTTGTAATAATTTTAGGGCTTTTATTTTGTGCAAAATATCCCCTATTCAAACTTGTATCCCCCTCCCCATATCAATGTTGTAATAGCTTAGTTTTCTTTTACGCACTTTATTGCTTTCAAATATGCCATGATAGCAAAACTAGGGTTTGTATGCAAAAATCCAAAATCAACAAATAGTTAGACCTAATACAAGACAAAAATGCATGAAAATGATAACACGATACACACAAGCACCCATAGGGTTTCATCCACTTGTTGCCTTTAAAATGGCCATGGTATGCATGCTAGGTATCTTGGCAAAACAAAATCAAAACAAAAGATCATAGTCCCTCGATGACGCTATCTTGGTTTCCTAAACAAAATGATCTAGTCCCTCAAAAAACTTGCTAAGATACGTGGCACAATTGTTATCATAGTCATACGATGACCCGCACCTGTCTCGTTTAACATCCAAACACAAGGTTGTTTACCAAATACAATGGTAAAACAACAATGTCAAAGGGTTAAAAATGTGCAGGAAAGATCTTTGAGTAGGTAGGTAGATGCTCCTAGTTACTTGATCAAACTTGCAAACATCCTTGCTATTTTCAAAAACATATCACAACACAATTTCAAAAACATTTCCCAAAACAAAACTTTCAAACATTGAAACATTTTTCAAAAGACAAACACCTTTGTAAAACATTCAAACAAGAATTGTTACAAAAGTTTCCTAGACAAGGCCTCTTTTCAAAATATTTTCAAAACCACACACAAGGCACCATTTCAAACAATTGGATAAGTAAAGCAAGTGATCTAAACAAGTAACTAAGAGCCCATGGAAAACCATGGATGAAAAGGGTGCTAGCACCTTCCCTTTTCATAATCTACCCCCCGAACCCAAGAAAACATCTCAAAGGTCTTTCTTGTTCTTTTTGACCTTTCCTTTGGATAGAATAAAAAGTCGGTGGCGACTCTTGCTAAACCGAAACATTTGCGAACACAAACGCAAAACCTCAAGTCAGGTCTCCCACCGCATCACAGAACTGGCGACTCTGCTGGAGAATCAAGAATGAAAGTGGGGTTACCTTAGGGTTTTAGATCACCTTTACATGTTTATCTTGCTTGATTTGATTGTTTTACATTTGGTTCTATTGTTTGGGTTTGAAATCCTCTACCCGGATTTGGGAAACATTCATAGGTAAATAGAAATACGTTGTGGAAACTGTATGGGGTATACGGACATGGTTGAAGCAATAGCTATATTAGTGCGACATATTTGTAGGTACCGGTAGCCTTTAAGTTAATCAAAGAGAATACGGGGCCGTTGAGTGATGTCATGAAGCACTAATGGACTTTTAGAACCGTTACTTGACCAACTTGGCCTTTTTAGGGGTAGTGAGATGACCGGCTTTGGTGCAGTCTGAAGTTGGTAGATACTCGATACTACACTCAATGAGGGTTGTTTTCTTGGAATATTTCGTTCGCCAGTAAAGTGGCTAAACTGAAACAATGAACACAGAAAATAATCCAGTGATATTTAGCTCGTTAGAACCCGGTTACTATTTATAGGACAGGTTGAGCCAACTAAACTTCAAGAGGGTACTTACCTATGAAACCCCATGCAAGCCTGAAACTAGGAACTTGTGTGACTTGTTTGTACATATACTTGTGCATACATCATGAGCATCATAAACATCATGTGCATCCACTAACCATTTCAAGGGTTTGGATCTTCATCTTTGTTCATGTTTTGTAGGTAATGGATTCACTCCGCCGGAAAACTATTCAGGTCAACCTTGTGAGAATCCATCCTCAACTCAAGTAGCTTGCTTCCAAGATTCGAGAGAATTCTCCATTCACTTAAAAACATGGTCGTCTTCTCAACTTAATCAACACCAACACTGAGGAAGACATGGTGAAAGTTCTCTTCCAGTTCTTTGACCCCCTACACCACTGTTTCACATTTCCTGATTACCAGTTAGTGCCTACTTTGGAGGAATTTTCTCAACTCCTGAGGATTCCTATTCTCCATCAACTACCCTACAACGGTACGGAAAGAGATCCAAAGCCTGAAGATGTTGCTTAATCCCTACACTTGCAACCATCTGATTTCAAAGGTCATTGGGAAACCAGAAGTGGTGTCAAGGGTTTCTTGGCAAAGTTTCTGTTTGAGAAAGCTCAAGAATGCTGGAATTCATTGGACCTACAAGCTTTTGAGGAGATTGTAGCTCTTCTCATCTATGGGTTGGTCTTGTTCCCAAACCCTGACCAGCTTATAGATGTCAATGTTGTCAAAATCTTCATGGCTCGCAACCCGGTGCCTACATTGCTTGGGTATATCCTCCACTCATTTCACATACGAACAATGAGAAAAAGAGGTGTTCTCATGTGTTGTACTCCTCTACTGGCAAGGTGGTTTATTTCTCACCTTCCCCAATCAGTCTTGAAGAATGAGCAAGGCTTGAGGTGGTCATAACGATTGATGACTCTTACACATTCAGATGTTCATTGGTGTTATCGATCCAGAGAAAATGTTATCATCATTGATCATTGTGGGGAATTCCCTAATGTCCCTTTACTAGGCATTAGGGGAGGAATTACCTACAACCCTTGCTTGGCTCTGTGACAGTTTGGGTATGCCCGAAGGGATGGCCCTCATGATATGCTGATTCCAGACTTGGTTTTTGACTTCGACAACGACGATCAAGGACTTGGACAAAGGTTTATCCGAGCTTGGAGGATGCCCAACAAGGTGGACAGTAAGACCTTGGGACACAAGAATTCCATCCCCCTTGAACCTTACCGCAAGTGGGTACGAACTCGCGCCCAAAGTCTTATGATGCCTTACCCCTACATTCTCCCTGTGATCAAAGAGCCTGTTATGGAAGGAGAGGTTCCATACACCCTCCTACATCCTGACATGCCAACATCACTTGAAGATTTGCAAAGGAGTTGGATACAACTCAAGGGAGAGCGCGATACTTTTGAAACCCAATTCTACGCCAGTGAGAAGAAGGTTTTGGAACTTACTTATCAACTTCACGAAGAGTAGACCCTCAAGACCTACATTTCACCAAAAAGGATGCGCAACGTCTTTTTACATTAGAATTTTGTATTATTTTTCCCATGGTGCATTGATGTACTAACAAATTCTATCTTATTAATATGACGTGTGTTATTTTTGTTTACAACAAATGTGAAATTCTGAATCATTGAATGCATTACATGAATACATATCATTCATCATATGCATAAACAGGTCTTCACACCAAGTTTCCTTATCTCTCTGCTGTTTATTTTAGCAAGATAGATATAGAGCAGACGGTCAAAGACTTGCAAGTGCATAATTCACAGTTCCAGCAACAACTCATGAATTTGGCAAAGGGTCAGGAGGATCTCAAAACACTACTGGAAAAGAAAAAGGAGAAAAAGAAAAAGAAGAGGGTTATTGTGGCTACTTTGGGTAGAAGATTTGAAGGTCAACCTAGAAGGGTCCTGGATTTCCCCTCAACATCTGATGAAGGGGTAGGAAAAGGAAAGGGAGCTGCAGTGTCATCTGAGTCTGAGGAGAAAGAAGAAGAAGAGGATGAAGATTATTCTGAACAGCAGTACCCTCCTGCAGATGACAAGTACAAGAATCTGCAAGAACGTTTGGCAGCTATCAAGGTGCAGAGGGTGCCTGGGCTGGATTTCGAAGAGTTAGGGTTGGTTTCTGGGATTTTCATTCCCCCTAGTTTAAAGTGCCTCTTTTTACTAAATACGATGGGTTGTCTTGCCCAAAGATGCACCTACGGTCTTATGTTAGAAAAATTCAACCACATTCTTCTGACAAGGATCTGTGGGTCCATTTCTTCCAGGACAGTCTGGCGGGGACGCGGTTGGATTGGTTTTACCAGTTAGAGAGGTATGATGTGCATAATTGGGAGGATTTAGCTGCTGCTTTCTACAAGCAGTATCAATATAATGCGGACTTAGCACCAACCTGTACTCATTTACAGAGTATGGGCATCGTCTCAAATGAAGGCTTTAAGGAGTATGCCCATAAATGGAGAGACTTGGAGGGACAAGTACAACCACCTCTATTTGAGAGGGAGCTGGTAGATATGTTCTTGGGGACTCTGTCGGGTCCATTTTTCAATCACCTGATTGGAAGTTCGTCTGCGGGGTTCACCGAGTTGATTCTGACTGGTGAGAGAGTTGAAGCCAACATAAAGAGCGGGAAAATTCAAAAAGATACATCTGCTTCTGCTGCCATTAAAAAGACTTTTCCAGCAAAGAAAGAAGTCTCAGTTGTCTACTCCCATAGAGGTCAAGGAAGAGTTGAGCGTCGGCCAGCGATGGGGACCATAATGATTCAAAAGTCTACAGCTGATCAGCCCAGAAACAATTAACCCAGAACCAACCAAGCAAGGGTGGAAAGGTCTACACGACAATACACCCGGATAAACATGACTCCCGCTCAGATTCTACCCCATCTCTTGAAGTTAAACCTTGCCAGTTTAAGAGAGGCCCCGAAGAATCTGAATACAACTTCACCACACTACCATCCCAATGCTAAGTGTGCTTATCATTCAGACAGCCTGGGGCACGACACCAACAATTGTTGGGCCCTCAGGAATAAAATTCAAGATTTAATAGATGCTAAAGAAGTTGAATTCGACGCCCCTGAAAAGCCTAACGTGATCTCTGCTCCAATGCCAAAACATGGTCACAATGTCCATACTGTTAAAGAGGATCTTTTTGTTGCTACTGTTGATGATTTGATGACTCCGCTACCGATAATCAAGCTAAATTTGTTGAAGGCTGGGATTTTCCTAGGTTGTGAAGAAGATTGCTACCTTTATTCATCCTTACCAACCGACTGTCCATTTTTGAAGTTAGGCATCCAACGCCTAATGGATAACCAAGAGATCCTTTTTGAGAAGACTCCTATTACACCGACTCCTGTCAATGATGTCTCGATAATTACCATATCCGCCAATCTTTCCAAGGTCTCCAAAAGACCTGTTAAGATTACATCTTATCCGAAGATTGTACCTTTGAAGATAACCATGTCGGGGCCTATCCCGCACAAGTACAACAAATCAATACCATGGAACTATGGGGGAGAGATCTTTTACCACGGTATTAAACAAATTGAATCTACTGAAGAGAGTGCTGATGAAGAGACTTCCGACGTTGGAAACATTGTCGGACCGAGTAAAATCACCCGCAGTGGAAGAATTTTCTCTCCGGAGATTGCTCCTCCGAGGGCAATCTTCGGACCGTCAACCACTCCTAAGGTTACTCCAGTACCGGTCAACATATCTGTAAGAACTCCAGTTATTGAAGAAGTTGTGACTCCTAAGGTTGTCCCCTCTGCTGTTGTTGATGATATAGGGAAAGGGATCCAAGAAGAGCCCGTCAGGACGAGGGCCCAGCTGTTGGTCATCACTGAGACCTCTCAGAAAGAAATGGAAGAGATTTTGAAAATAATCAAGAAAAGCGATTATAATGTTGTGGAGCAACTGGGGAAAACCCCCTCAAAAATATCTATGTTGGCCTTGCTGCTTTATTCAGAAGCTCATGCTAAAGCCCTGATCAGATTTTTGAAGACGGCCCATGTGCCCCAGGAAACCTCCGCGGATCAGTTCCAGGAATGTGTAGCTAGCCTAACAGCAGACAATGGTCTAGAGTTTTCCGACGCTGATTTAACATCTAAAGGAAGAAAGCATAATGACGCTTTGCATGTATCGGTAGAATGCAGAGGGACTACTCTAGCACACGTTCTGGTAGACACTGGTTCATCCCTGAACGTCTTACTAAAGAAGGCATTAGATAGGCTAGATTGTGAAGGTTTAACCTTGAAGCCCAGCAACATCATTGTCAGAGCCTTTTATGGTTCTAAACGGATGGTCCATAGGGAGGTGGACATCCTGATTAAAGTGGGAACTGAAACCTTCAACTCTACATTTTATGTCATGGACATCCGTCCCTCCTATTCTTGCTTGTTAATAAGACCCTGGATTCATCATGCTGGAGCCGTTACTTCTACTCTGCATCAGAAGCTCAAGTACCCTGTCCAGGGGAAAATTGTGATTGTTCTCGGTGAAGAGGAGTATATGATAAGCCATCTTAATTCTTTCCGATATGTGGAATTAGATGGCAAATTCATCGAAACCCCCCTTTCAACACTTCGAGGAAGTTCCTGAAGAGATTGCAGCAACCAAGACAGTGCCTTCTGTACCCGTGATTACCCGACCTCCGCCTTGGATGTCGTATCTCAAAGATGCAAGGGCTGTGATTGAAGAAGGAGGAAGCACAATCTGGGGGAAACTTCCATAATTTCCCTTTAAATCTGATAAATTCGGCTTGGGTTTCACTGCTTCTGCTCAAAAGGTTGTGCGCCGCTCCCGGGCTGGAGGGCCACCAGTGAAGATCACTCGTCATGGAGTCAATGCTTTGGAGGATGGTGAAGAGGAGAGAAATCTGGAAGACTGGATTTTCCCTACTGTGGACGGAGGACTAAACAACTGGGAGGCAAAGGACTTTATTCCCATTACTTTCATCAATCAGTAAGTTATCTTTCAAACATTTCTGTTGGTTTGTAATAATTCTTGAACAATTCGTACACTTTTAACCTTGTGCCTTACCCTAGGTACATTGGTCCATTTGTAAGGGTTTTATTTTTCATCTTCATATGCCATTTTAATGAATCATGGACGTTTTCACATATAAACTTTTGTGTTCATTTTCTTTCTTTTTACATTTTATTTGTTTAAAGGTGGATATCCCTTACACACACCCACACTCACTAATGCAGGTACCCATCCATTCCGGAATCCATGGGTAACAATTCTGCTACGACCTTCAGTGACTCTGAAGATCTGGTCTACCATGCCGAATACGAAGGTGATGAAGACTGTGAAGTGCCTGGAGAATTGGTTAGACTGCTACAACAAGAAGAAAGGGCTATTCTACCTCACGAGGAGTTGTTAGAGACAATAAACTTGGGAATAGAGGAAGACAGAAAAGAAGTTAGAGTGGGTGCCAACCTAGAGCCAATTGTCAAGGAGCGCTTAGTTCAGTTGTTGAATGAATATGTCGAGATCTTCGCCTGGTCCTACGAAGACATGCCGGGACTTGATACAGATATTATGGCTCATCGTCTCCCTACAAGAGAAGATTGTCCACCAATTAAACAGAAAGTTCGCCACATGAGGCCCGACATTTCTGAAAAGATCAAAGCTGAAGTGATGAAGAAGTTTAACATTGGATTTCTTGTTGTTACTTCCTATCCACAATGGGTTGCTAACATTGTGCCCATGCCTAAGAAGGACGGCAAAGTCAGAATATGCATGGATTACAGAAACTTAAACAGGGCTAGCCCTAAAGACGACTTTCCACTTCCGCAAATTGACATCTTGGTCGACAATACAGCTCAGCGCAAGGTATTTTCTTTCATGGATGGATTTTCAGGGTACAACCAGATTAAAATGGCCCCTGAAGACATGGAGAAAACTACCTTTGTTACACAGTGGGGTACGTTCTGTTATAAAGTGATACCATTCGGACTGAAGAATGTCGGGGCAACCTATCAGCGCGCCATGGTAGCTTTGTTTCATGATATGATACATCATGAGATAATGTAGACGACATGATAGCCCGTTCACAGACAGAAGAAGAACACCTCGACCATCTGCAAAAGCTGTTTGTCAGGTTGAAAGAGTACAAGCTCAGACTGAACCCTAACAAGTTCACTTTCGGAGTCAGGTCCGGTAAACTCTTGGGTTTCATTGTCAGCAACAAAGGCATCGAGGTTGATCCTGCCAAAGTCAAAGCTATACAAGAAATGCCTGCCCCTCGCACTGAGAAGGAGGTCAGAGGTTTCTTGGGACGCCTAAACTACATTGCAAGGTTCATTTCTCACCTAACATCTACCTATGAACCAATCTTCAAGCTGTTGAAGAAAGATCAGGTGGTTAAATGGAATGCTGACTGTCAAGTTGCTTTCGATAAAATCAAGGAGTATTTGCTAGAACCTCCTATCTTGATGCCTCCCGTCGAAGGAAGACCTCTAATCATGTATCTGACTGTTTTGGAGAATTCAACGGGGTGCGTATTTGGGCAAACATGACGAGTCTGGCCGAAAAGAGCATGCCATTTATTACCTTAGCAAAAAGTTTACCGACTGTGATACCTGATACTCACTGCTCGAGAAAACTTGTTGCGCTTTGGTATGGGCTGCTCGCCGGCTAAGGCAGTACATGTTGACTCATACCACTTTGCTGATCTCTAAGATGGATCAAATTAAGTACATCTTCGAGAAGCCTGCTTTATCTGGAAGAATCGCTAGATGGCAGATGATCCTCACAGAGTATGATATATAGTACACGACCTAAAAAGCTATAAAGGGGAGTGTGCTGGCCGATCATCTAGCCCATAAGCCTGTCGAAGATTACCAATCCATGAGGTTCGACTTCCCCGACGAGGATATCATGACATTGGACAATGTTAAAGATTGCAGACCGTATGACGGACCTGAACAAGGATCCCGATGGACCCTGTACTTTGATGGTGCCTATAATGCACTGGGAAACGGTATCGGCGTGGTACTTATCTCTCTGGAAGGTTTCCATACACCTTTCACTGCCAGACTCTGCTTCAGCTGCACCAACAACATGGCTGAGTATGAAGCTTGCATATTTGGTCTCAAGGCTGCAATTGACTTGGGAATCAAATCCTTGATTGTATTTGGGGACTCCGCTTTGGTTATCAGTCAAATCAAAGGAGAGTGGGATACTAAACATCCTAACCACATCCCTTACAAAGAACATGTCCTGACATTGTTACCACATTTCGAGCAGATTACCTTCGAGCACTTCCCGCGAGAAGAAAATCAGCTAGCAGATGCTCTAGCTACAATGTCTTCCATGTTTAAACTTAATTGGGATAATGAGGCTCCCCAAATCACCATTGAACGGATGGACGAACCTGCACATTGTCACGAGATTAATACCGAAGAAGTAATGGACCAACCTTGGTTTCACGAAGTCAAAAGGCATCTCGAAGCACAAGAATACCATGAAGGAGCTTCAGTCAACGACAAAAAGTTCTTGAGGAGATTCTCTGCCAAGTTCTTCCTGAGCAATGGTATCCTATACAAGCGCAATCATGATTGCATTCTACTCTGTTGTGTGGACAAGGTTGAAGATGAACAGATCATGGATGAACTGCACAATGGTACCTTTGGCACCCACTCAAGCGGTCATACGATGGCTAAGAATATTCTACGGGCAGGCTATTACTGGTCTACCATGGAAGCTGACTGCCATCAACATTCCAGAACTTTGTCACAAATGCCAAATCTATGCAGACAAGGTACATATACCTCCAGTTCCTCTCAATGTCTTAACAGCTCCTTGGCCATTCGCAATGTGGGGAATCGACATGATTGGAGAGATCAAGCCTACAGCATCCAATGGACACCGTTTCATCCTAGTGGCCATTGATTACTTCACCAAGTGGGTCAAAGTTGCTTCCTTCGCATCCGTCACAAAGAATGTTGTTGCCCGCTTCATCAAGCAGAACCTCATTTGCCGGTATGGTATCCCCGACAGGATCATCACTGACAACGGTACAAACTTGAACAATACCATGATCACCGCCTTGTGCGAGCAGTTCCAGATTCAACATCACAATTCATCTCCCTATCAGCCAAAGATGAACGGTGTTGTCGAAGCTACGAACAAAAATATCAAGAAGATCATACAAAAGAGGACAGTTACCTACAAGGACTGGCATGAGATGTTACCGTTTTCTCTGCACGGGTACCGTACCACGGCGCGTACATCAACTGGGGAAACACCCTTTTCTTTGGTATACGGCATGGAAGTTGTTTTACCTATCGAGGTTCAGATTCCATCCTTGAGAATCATGAAGGATGCTGGATTGAGTGAAGACGATTGGATTCAGACCCGGCTTGATCAACTTAACTTGATTGACGAGAAGCGACTTACTGCTGTTTTCCATGGTCAGATGTATCAAAAGCGGATGATCAAGGCTTTCAACAAGAAAGTCAGACGACAAGTATATCAAGTCGGGGATCTTGTAATCAAGCGGATCATCTTGTCGCAAAGTGATCCCAGGGGCAAATGGACTCCTACTTACGAAGGACCATTTGTGATCAAAAACATCTTTTCAGGTGGGGCAATGATCCTGACCACCATGGACGGTGACGACCTGCTACACCCTGCAAACGCAGACATAGTCAAAAGATACTACGCATAAACGACCCGGCAAGTCGAAAACCCGAAAGGGGGACTTGGGCAAAAATGGGTATCCCTGTGAATCGAAAACCCGAAAGGGCGGTTCAGGCAAAAATTAGGGATAAATAAATAAAAAATTTGTACACCCGGTAAGTTGAAAACCCGAAAGGGCGACTTGGGCAAAAAAGGGTTTCCCGTTGGACTGAAAACCCGAAAGGGCGGTCCAAGAAAAAGTTAGGGAATTAAAGTGTATGACTATGTCTCGTCGGATCACTTTAAGGACAATCTCTTCACAGACAAGATCCAGGCTTATGATCAACTCAATCATCTTCGGACGAAGCAACGAATGGACAATATATTTAGAGTTACAAAGGCTATAGCAGAATGGGAACCCCATGGAATTGTTTACACATAGCCATCTTTCTTTGTATAAAATTTTTCTCATTTTTGTGACAACATTCTCTTACTAGGATGTCTGTCTCCTTTGTACCAAATACTCACACAAAGTTAATACAAAGATACTTCAAAGTGCAGAAAGCTATTTTCCTTTTCGTTCTTTTTACACTTGTGTTTTATTTGAAAACGTCCAATGATTTATTAAATGAGCATATGCATTGGAATATAATCACTGTTTACAAATAAACGAAATAAGAAAGAACGATTATTGATAGGTTGAAAGTATAGGAAAACGTCTTTAGGCTATTCCAAGAGAAATCCCCTGCAGTACATCATCTAGGTCCCTAACAGAGCTAAAACCTTGAAATACATACCCCCAGTGGAGTTAAATTTCGAAATTCCCACCAAAGCTAATTTTTCAAACTCCCAATTCTCAGCGGAGCCAAAAACTTTGAGCTACAGATTCTCGACAAAGATGAAACTTTCTTCCCCAACGGAGTCCAAAAACTTCAAACTTTAAACCCCGGTGGAAAACCCTTCAGTTTCCTCCAATTCCCCTGCAAGTTATCTTAGAACCAGATAATTCCCCTGCAAGTTATTTTAGAACCTGATAATTTCCCAGCAAGTTGTTTCGGAGCCTGACAGCTAACCAGACGACAGCTTCAAATAATTCCCCAGTAGATTGGCATACAACCCAAACTCTTAAACTCTCTCCATAACAGGAATGAGTTGTTCCCCACAAAGTCTCTTAAAACTCCTCAACAGAATAAACTTTCTCCCCGCAGAGTTATTCTTATTTCCCAACAGATTTAAGATTCTCAATCCCCAGCCACAGTCATCAAGGTTCTCGGGATTCCCCAAGCAGGTTTCTCAAGCAGCACTTGGCATTATTTTTACAACAGAATGTCTATCATCTTCCAACTTCGAAGGACTGGAAGGATTCCTATATCCCCAGGAAAGTCGTGAAGGATTCTCACATCCCCACAGAAGTTGTCAAAGTTTTGATAATCCCCGCAAGTTGTCAAAGATCTTTAATCTCCAGCAGCGGTCGTGGATTTATTTTCCCTGACAGTAGTCAAAGATTTTTTATCTCCAGCTATCAAGAACTTATCTTCCTCAGCAAGACAGCTAATCAGCTTACATGCGCATACATTACATTCATACATCATAAACATTGATAAAACACATATATTGCATCATACATTTCATGCAACATAATTTTGTGTTTCCGCTAACATTTTACCCTTTTTCAGGATAAGATTAACAGGCTACTAATATACAATCATGAAAACAGCTTAGAGACGCTCCAGACACGGATGCAATTCTTTTGCTTATTCAGATGAGCTCAGAAAACAGCTTACGGATGCTCCAAACACGGATGCAATTCTATTGCTTATTCAGATTCAAAGTTCAGAAAATAGCTTAGAGACGCTCCAGACACGGTTGCCATTCTGTCACTCATTCTGATTTTCCCCAGCTCAGATGCACTCCAGACACGGAATTCATTTTGTCGCCTATTCAAGATACAGTCCAGATACGCTCCAGACATGGTTGCCATTCTCTCACTTATTCTGACTTTTTCCCCAATTCAGATACACTCCAAGACACGGATGTCATTATATCGCTTATTCAGATTTCTGATTCATATACAATACAGATACACTCCAGACGCGGAAGTCATTCTGTTATTCATTCAGATTCAAATACAGTTACAGCTCGGATACGCTCCAGACACGGACGCCATTCCATTGCTCATACACATTCAGTCTCCAGATACGTTCCAGACACGGATACCATTCTGATACTCATTTTTTTGACTTACAACTTGCAACTCAACAAACATTCTTGGATGACATCTACAAGCCCATCTCTGACAAGATTTTGTCATCTCTCCAAATGGCATCTTTAAACCCATTTCCTCAGCTACAATTTGATGAATGCAAATTTATGGGCACTCTAGTGTCCAATCATTTTTTACCTTCGAGTCACAAACGGCAAAGCTTGCCAATCTAACTCTTCAGGTTCAAGAAGATTGAACAGGGGAAGCTGTTGTACCCCAAAATTTTCCCTCTCATTTTATCAATATTCCCCTCACAAGACTCTTTGGACTCAAGACCAGATTAGGGTTTGCTCAGCTCAAGACATCTCCTTGCACTGATGACCTGAAATTAGGGTTTGAGTTTGCATAGGGATTTTTGTACTTCCAATGCCTCATGTGACTTTCATACTTAATGTTGGACCTCTAAGATTTCTCATACCAAGTTTCAAGCCTTGAATCACTTTTTTGCCCAGCCAATTAGACAATTGACCTAAAAATCAGCTGTATTGGGGAAAAAGTCAACTGTGGCCAATTTATAGTCAAACCTCATAATTTTTTATCCACATCAACATTATAAACTCATATGAACCATTTGATCAAGTTTGGACCACAACTCATCAAGAAATTTGATCAGATATTCAAAAGGGCAAAATGGTCATTTTTAGGGTTTTGACTGCACAAGGGCAATTTCTGATTTTTCACCTAGCCAATGGCAAATTGGGTTCAAGCATGAAGTTAGGGTTTTATTACTTGAATTATAGGTCATTTTGCGATGAACAAATTCAAAATTCAAAGTTGTGTTGCATAACCTCTACTTTATAGGCCTCAAACTTGTTAGGCACTCCATAATTAATTGCTTGCACAACTGTTAGAGGTCTCATTTCAAGCATTCAATGCAAGGCCATGCTTTATATCCATTTTGGGAAGAAAGTGCACATTGCCATTTTGATAAAGTGACTTTTTGCACAAAACTTGTTCTTGAGCCTTGCACTTGTTCTCTTCTGATCATACATGTCTCATAACACAAGAGAAATGGTTTAGACACTTACAATCACCCAGCTCATGCTTGTACTTCACATTGAAACTCAGTTTCCCATTTTTCTTGAAAATTAAGTAACATAGCAAATAGCTTGTAACTTGTACTTTTGACTGGCCAATGCACTCAAGACCTTTTTCTTATAGATACACAAACCATTTTCCACAAAACACACGCATGCTTAAGCCTTGAAAACACCTAGAACATAGAATCACCAAAAAACACTCCAAAACTTGTCATTTCTGAGTTTTGAAGCCAATCTTCAAATCTACTCGTGCGTTTCTTGGCCTTTTACTTTCAAAAGCTTCTAAACAACATAAACAAACAATCCCAACACCTGCATCACCACTGTAACACCTCAATCATCATCCACCATTTTCAAAAATAGAGCTTTGCACTTGGACTTCTCCAGAACTCCTCAGGCACTTTCAGCTCAAGCTAAGCATCCCATTAGCTTCTTGGGAACTTGAGGAAGCTAACCCAATCATTGGAACTCACTGAAAGTTGCTCAAACTTCAAACCCGATACCCTCTTGCAAGGTAAGTTTTCTAACTTTGGAACTTTTCATACAGGCATTCTCAATGATTTAATTGTGAATAAAACATATAGATATCATTGCCCTAAAGCTAACCATGTTCATAGTTTTCATTAATTTTGCTTGAGCTTATAGAATTTTAAGATTGAAATTTCTGAGATTTTTAGGGTTCAGATTAGGGCCATTAAAATTCATGCTTATCTTTGATCTATAATTCTATTGCTTTGCATTTCTGAAATCGTGAGGAAATTTGCTACAAGTTTCCAGTTTACACTTTTCATTTTTATTGAGGATGGATTGAGTTACAGAGCTTCTGGCTGGGCGTGAGGTTGAAGATGAAGTTGGCCTCAGAAACGTGTTTACCATATATATTTATGGTTTGATTTATATAAACGGATGTATAGCCACCCAAGTGGTAGAAGTGCGTGCCTGTAACCAGAGGGACCTGGGTTCGAGCCCCAGTGGTACCCTTTTGATTTTTTCCATTTTTTTCCATACATTCTGACAATTTTTTTGGCATGCGCTGGGCCTCCTTGGGCCTTGTTGTTTTTGTTTTTACTTTCTAACCCCCTGTTTCACTTATACAGCCCCTGGCCCATTTTATTTTTCTTTTCTTATTTTCATTTTATTTATTTTCTTAATTATTTTTCTAATACTAAAAAAATCATAAAAAATATAAAAATAGTAGATTTATATTTTAACATAGTTTTTTTTCTCACACAAAAATTATTTTATTTAATCATACTTTATTTTATTTTGACTAATTGTTTTGTAAATTTAATTAAAAACTAGGTTTTCATTTATTTTCTTTTACACCAATTAAAATATATTATTTTAATATAAAAAAGGCCAAAAATATTTTATAATACTATAAATTATTTTCAAGACAAAAATACAAAAAATACTTTTCTTAAACTTAATTTATTTTTAATCAATTAATAGATTTAGGGTTTTATTTAAAATCTTTTCTTAATAAATTTAGATTTCACCTTTTACTATAATTAATTATTTTTTCCCTTTAATTAATTAGGTTAAAATCAAAACCCCTTTTTCCTTAAAAAAATCAAACAAAGACCCATTTTCTTTGCATTTACATTCTTGTATATTTATTCATTCTTGTACATTTATTTATTCAATTCTTGTACAAATTCAATATGGTTGTAATAGATTAATTAGGTTTATTTTCTTGAAATCCCCATTTATAATTTGTACACCCCCTCCCACAAGTATTGTAATAGCGTAGTAACTTTAAATTCCGCAATTTATCTCTTTTATATATAAATGCTAGTAATTAGGGTTTGTATGGAAAGACTAAAACCAATGCTTAGAAAACCCTAATCAAAGACAAAATCAACTATGAAAACAATACACTTGCACACAAGCACCCCCTAGGGTAAATCCACTTGGTTGCCTTACAAAATGACCATATTACGCATGTGAGGTATCTTAGCAAAAAGCAAGCAAAATACAAGATCATAGTCCCTCGATGACGTTATCCATGTTGCCTTTCAAATGATCTTAGTCCCTAAGAGAATATGCTAAGATACCTTGTAACATTGCTAATCATGGTTATACGATGACCCACGCCCGTCTCGTTTACATCCAAAGATAGGGTTACTTACCAAATCAATGGTAAGATAATAATGTCAAAGGAAAAGAAAATGAACAAGAAAGACTTTTGAGTAGGTAGAATGCTCCTAATTACTTGCTCCATTTCAAAACAAACATCCTTGCTAGTTTCAAAACAAACACCTACACTTTTAAAATATCTTACAAACTTGAAAACATTTTCAAAAGATCAAACACTTTATATACATTCTTACGAACGAGAATCATTACAAAGTATGCCTAAACAATGGCCTCTTTACAAAATACTTTCAAAAACCACACAAAGCACAATTTCAAACAAAAGCAAGTGATCTAGCAAGTAACTAAGATCCCATTGAAAACCATGGATGAAAAGGTTGCTAATACCTTACCTTTTCATAATCTACCCCCCGAACTCAAGAAATAATCTCAAAGGTCTTTCCTATGCTTTTTCACCTTTCCTTTTAGATAAAAGAAAAGTCGGTGGCGACTCTTGCTAACCGCAAAATTTGCAATCAAACGCAAAACCTTCAACTCAGTTCTCCCACCATATCACATAACTGGTGACTCTATTAGGGAAAATTCTAAAAGTGGGGTTACCTTAGGGTTAGATCACATTTACTTGCTTTCATTGTTTGACTTGTTTGCTTTACATTATGGTTCTTTGTTTGGGTTTGAATCTTCTACCCGGATTTTGGGATACCTTATAGGTAAGTAGCAATACGTTGTGGAAACTGTGCGGGGTATACCGACATGGTCTAAGCAATAGCTATGTTAGTGCGACATATTTGTAGGTATCGATATCCCTTGAGTTAATCAATAAGAATACGGGGCCGCTGAGTGATGTCATGAGGCACTAATGAACTTTTATAACCTTTACCTGACCAACTTGGCCTTTAGGATGTAGTGAGACGACCAACTTTGGTGCAGTCTAAAGTTGGTAGATACTCGATACTACACTCATTGAGGTTTGGTTTTCTGGGATATTTCAGTCGCCATTAAAGAGGCTTGTGCTGAAATAATAACCAAGGAAACAAACCAGTGATATTGAGCTCCTTAGAACCCGGTTACTATTACTAGGACATGTTTGATCCAACTAAACTTCAAGAGGGTACTTACCTATGAGACTCTATGCAAGCCTAAACTTAATGACTTGTTTGCTTTATTTGTATATACATACTTGTACATAACATCATGAACATTATAACTTCATACTCATTCACTAACCATTTCAAGGATCTTGGGATTTATCTTTGTTCTTGTTTTGTAGGACATGGGTTCTATTCGCAGGAAAACCATTCAAGTCAATCTTGTGAGGATCCCTCCACAACTTAAGGAGCTATCTTCAAGGATTCCTGAAAACTCTCCATTCACCGAAAGACATGGTCGCCTGCTAAACTTGTTCACCTCTAACACTGGTGAGCACATTATAAAGGTGCTCTTTCAGTTCTTTAATCCTTTACACCATTGCTTCATATTTTCCGATTATCAACTTGTGCCAACTTTGGAAGAATTCTCCCGACTCTTGAGGATTCCCATTCTCAATCAACTACCTTTTAAAGGGACAGAAAGAGACCCAAATCCAGAAGAGATTGCTCAAGCCCTACACTTGCAATCATCTGATGTCACAACTAATTGGGAAACAATGAGTGGTGCCAAAGGTTTCCTAGCAAATTTCTTGTTTGAGAAAGCCCAAAACTGTTGGAACCCCTTGGATTTGCAAGCCTTTGAGGAAATTGTGGCTCTCCTCATCTATGCGATGGTTTTGTTTCCAAATCTTGACCAACTCATAGATGTGAACACCGTCAAAATCTTCATATCCCGCAACCCGATACCTACTTTGCTAAGAGACATCCTACATTCTTTTCACACGCGCACTATGAGGAAAAGAGGTGTCCTTATGTGTTGCACTCCTCTCTTGGCAAGATGGTTTATTTCACATCTTCCTCAATCTGTAATAAAGAACGAGCAAGGTTCAAGGTGGTCACAAAGGTTGATGACGCTCAAACATTCAGACATCCATTGGTGTTCCCGATCTATAGAGAATATTACTATTGTCGACTGTTGTGGAGAATTCCCTAATGTCCCTTTACTTGGCATTAGGGGAGGTATTACCTACAACCCCTGCTTATCCTTAAGACAATTTGGTTACGCCCGAAGGGATTGATCTCATGAGATGCTCATTCAAGGTTTGGTATTTGACTACGAGAACAACGATCAAGGTCTTCACCAAAAGTTTATCCGAGCTTGGAGGATGTTGAACAAGGTAGATAGAAAGACATTGGGGCACAATAATTGCATCCCTTTTGAGCCTTACCTCAAATGGGTACGAACTCGTGCTCAAAGTCTTATGATGCCTTACCCCTCCATTCTCCCGGTAATCATGGAGCCTGTTATGGAAGGAGATGTTCCATACACTATCCTACATCCTGACATGCCCACCTCTCTTGAAGACTTACAAAGAGATTGGATACAACTCAAGGGGGAGCGAGATACTTTCGAAGCCCAATTCTACGCTAGTGAGAAGAAGGTTTTGGAACTCACTAAGCAAATTCATGAGGAGCAAACTCTGAATGCCTACATCGCACCAAAGAGGATGCGTACTACCTTTTTATCTTAGAGTTTTTCTATTGTTTTTCCCAAAAAGGCATTGATGTACTCAAGCTTTAATTTATTAATATAACATGTGTTTCCTTTTTGTATAAAACAAATTTGAATCTTTAAAATCCTTGATATCATTGCATATGCATCTAACATTCATCATAACATAAGCAGGTTTCTTGCAACAAGTCTCCTCATCTTTCTATTGTTTATTTCAGTAAGATGGATCTCGAGTAAACGGTGAAGGACCTCCAAGCACAAAATGCTCAGTTTCAACAGATGTTCTTAACTCTAGCCAAAGTACAATAAGAGTTTAAGACCTTGCTGGTGGAACATAAGAAAAAGAAGACGAAGAAAATAACTGGAGTTCTAAACATGGGAAGAAGATCCCAAGGACAAGCAAGAAGGACCCAAGATTTTGCAACGTCATCTGGTGAGAAAGACAATCAAGATGGGAAAGGAAAGGAAGCAGTTGTCCAGCCAGATTCAGAAGAGGAAGAGGAAGAAGAAGACTATTCTGAAGAACAATACCCTCCAGCTGACGATAAGTATAAGCATCTAGAACAACGATTAAGTGCAATGGAAATCTAAAAAGTGCCTGGATTGGACTTTGAGAAGTTGGGATTAGTATCGGGGATTGCCATTCCTCCCAAATTCAAAGCACCTGTGTTCGCTAAATATGACGGAGTTTCATGTACCAAAATGCATATCCGGTCCTATGTGAGGAAAATCTAGCCTCATACCGCTGACAAGGATTTATGGGTACACTTCTTCCAAGACAGTCTTTCTGGAACTCAACTTGATTGGTTTTATTAGTTAGAAAGATCCAATGTTCATAACTGGGAAGATCTGGCCGCTGCCTTTTACAAACAATACTAATACAGCGTTGATCTTGCGCCCACTTGTACTCAACTCCAGAGTATGGCCATGGTTTCAAGTGAAGGCTTTAAAGACTATGCGCAAAAATGGAGGGACTTAGCAGGAAGAGTCTTTCCTCCTATATCTGAAAGAGAGTTGGTAGACATGTTTTTGGGCACCTTGTCTGGTCCCTTCTTTAATCACTTAATTGGGAGTTCAACGACAGGTTTTACTGAATTGATATTGACTGGAGAAAGAGTGGAGGCCGGGATAAAGAATGGGAAGATTCAAAAATATGCATCCTATGCTGCTGTAAGGAAACCATTCATCTGAAAGAATGACGTTGTTGTTGTATATCCTCAGAGAAATCAAGATAGGGCTGAACACCGTCCAATGGTGGGGGTTGTCATGATTCCTAAACCAGCGCCTACTCAGAAAAGAAGCAACCAGCTAAGAATGGAAAGACCAATCAGACAATTCACCCAAATTAATATGACACTATCTCAAGTATTGCCCCATTTGTTAAGATCCAATCTAGTGACTTTGAAAGAAGCTCCAAAGAATCCTAACACAACCTCTCCTCACTATCATCCTAATGCCCGTTGTGCATACCATTCCGAAAGTCCTGGCCATGACACTAACAACTGTTGGGATTTGAAGAACAAAGTACAACACCTTCTTGAAGCCAAAGAGATTGAATTCGATGCGCCAAAAATTCCCAATGTCATTAATGCCCCTATGCCCAAGCAGGGTCGTGATGTCAATATCGTTGAGGAAGATATGTTTATTACTTCAGTTGATGAACTTGTGACCCCACTCCAAACTATCAAAATGAACTTTTTAAACGCCGGTGTATTCCCAGGCTATGATGAAAGCTGTCATTTTTGTTTGTCCTCACCAACCAGTTGTCCTTTGTTAAAAGCGGGCGTTCAGTGCCTAATAGATAACAAGGAAATTTTGTTCGAAAAGACTTATGTTCCAACTGTTTCTTATAATGATGTTTCCATCGTGACCATTTCCGACAATTCTTCCAGGGTCTCCATCAAAAGACCCATTAGAATTACATCAGTTCCTAAAGTAGCTTTGTTGATAATTACAATGCCTGGACCAATCTCGTATTCATCAGACAAAACCGTCTCGTGGAATTATAGACGTGATGTCTATTACCACGGTATCAAACAAGATTGGCCAGCTGATAAAGATTCAAATTCTGAGAAAGTTGATTCTAATGTCAGTAATATCACAAGGACTAGCAAGATTACCCAAAGTGGAAGGGTATTCTCTCCAGAAATTGCTCCTCCAAAAGCTATTTTTGGACCCGTAATCATTCATGTTGTTGTTGCTCCTCCAAAGGTTATTCCCAGTCCTACAATTATCTCTGCTAATACTCCTGTTGACAAAACTGTTACAATCCCTGTTACCACCCCTACTGACATTCCTGCTGCCGAGTCAACCGAGACTCGAGGTAAAGGTATTCTGGTTGAGCCTGTCCAGACAAAGGCATAATCAGTGGCTATCCCTGAGACCTACTGAAAAGAGATAGAGGAAATTATAAAGATCATAAAAAGAAGCGACTACAACAGAGTCGAGCAACTGGGGCAAACTCCATCTAAAATTTCCATGTTGGCTTTATTACTATGTTCTGAGGCTCATGAAAAGGCCTTGGTAAAGTGCCTTAAAACTTCCCATGCACCCCAAGAAACTTCTGTCGATCAATTCCAAGACTGCGTAGCCAGCTTGACTGCAGATAATGTTTAGGTTTTTCGGATGTTGATTTAACGCCAAGAGGGAGGAAGCATAATGAGGCATTACATTTCTCAGTCAAATGCAGGGGCACTACTTTGGCTCATGTCTTGTTTGACACCGATTTGTCTCTGAATGTGTTGCCTAAAAAGGCTCTTTATGGGTTTGACTGTGAGCGATTGACATTGAAACCAAGCAACATAGTAGTGAGGGCCTTCGACGGCTCAAAAAGGATGGTGCATGGGGAAGTAGACATCCCCATGAAAGTTAGAACCCAAACATTTGATTCAACTTTTTATGTAATGGTTATTCGCCCTTAATATTCCTGCTTATAAGGTCGTCCGTGGATTCAATGTTGGTGTCGTTACTTCTACGTTGCATCAAATGCTGAAATATCCAATTTAGGGGAAAATCATCACTGTTCATGGAGAAGAAGAGTATATGGTCATCCATCTAAATTCCTTTAGATATGTGGAATTAGATGGTGAATTATTGAAACTCCATTCCATCACTTTGAAGAAGTCCCGCAGACTGTGGCAGTAACCAAGGTTGTGTCTCAAGTTCCCAAGATCACAAGGCCTCCACTCAAGATGTCATCACTGAAGGATGCCAAGGTAGTTATAGAAGAAGGTGAGTGCACTATTTAGGGTTAACTCCCGGATATCCCATACAAATCTGACAAATTCGGTTTGGCTTTCACTTCAGGAGCCCATAAATTTGTATGTCGCGCTCGTGCCGGAGGACCACCCTAGAAGATCAGCAACCACCAAGTCAGCGCCGTGGAGGATGATGAAGACAGCTACAACCTGGAGGATTGGATTTTCCCAACTGTTAGTGGATGGCTCAACAACTGGGAAGCTAGAGATTTTTTCCAGATCACATTTATCCCACAGTAATTTGTCTTTAAATTTGGTCGGATCTATAATATTAAAACAATTCAGACTCTTAAAACCTTGTGTCTTACCCGAGGCACAATGGTCCATTTGTAAGGGTTATTATCTCATTTCCATATGACATCAATGAATCATGGACGTTTTTGCATACAAACTTTGTGCTCATTGTTTTTCCTTTTTACATTTTCATTCTTTCAAAGATAGATATACTCTTACACACACTCACACACACAATGCAGGTCTACATCCATTCGGGATCCCATGGGTAACAGTTCTGCTATGGCCTTTTATGACTCTGAAAATATAATCTACCAAGCCGAATACGAAGGTGAGGAAGATTGTGAAGTACTGGGGGAACTTGCCAGGTTACTACAACAAGAAGAGAGGACCATTCAGCCCCATGAAGAACCAGTGGACACCATCAACCTAGGTACTGAAGAAGACAAAAGAGAAGTCAAGGTGGGTGCCAATCTGGAACCCAGTGTCAAAGAGCGTCTGATTCAATTGCTACACGATTATGTTGAGGTCTTTGCCTGGTCGTATGAAGATAAGCCAGGACTTGATGCAGATGTCGTAGTACATCGTCTACCTAGAAAAGAGGATTGTCCTCCAGTAAAACAAAAGGTCGGTTGAATGCGACCAGACATGTCAAAGAAGATTAAAGCAGAAGTCATGAAGCAAATTCAATTTCGGGTTCTTGGTCGTCACCTCCTATCCACAATGGGTTGCCAATGTTGTTCTCGTGCCCAAAAAGGACGGCAAGGTACGGATGTGCGTGGACTACAGAGATTTGAATAGGGCAAGCCCTAAGGATGATTTCCCACTTCCCCATATTTATATTCTAGTTGACAATACGGCACAGCACAAAGTGTTTTCCTTCATGGACGGTTTCTCAGGCTACAACCAAATCAAAATGGCGCCTGAGGACATGGAGAAAATAACCTTTGTCACACAGTGGGGCATATTCTGCTACAAGGTTATGCCATTTGGGCTGAAGAATGTTGGGGCAACCTATCACTGTGCCATGGTAGCTTTATTTCACGACATGATACATCACAAAATAGAGGTCTATGTGGACGGCATGATAGCCATATTTCAAACAGAAGAAGAGCATCTTGACCATTTACATAAACTGTTTGAGAGACTAAAGAAATACAAGCTGAGATTGAACCCAAATAAATGCACATTTGGGGTGAGGTCTGGTAAACTCCTAGGCTTTGTCGTCAGCAATAAAGGTATTGAAGTAGATCCCACCAAGGTGAAAGCGATACAAGAGATGCCTAATGTGATACTGTGGCAAAACCGGCTGTTTTTACTGATTTGTGTTTTGTGTTTGCAAAATGTCGCGGTAAGCAAGAGTCGCCACCGACTTTTATTTCATCCAACAAAGGAAAAGGAAAAAGAACAGAAAAAACCTTTTTCGAGATGTTTCTAAGTACGGGGAGTAGATGCTAGAAAGGGAATGTGTTAGCACCCTTTCTTTCCGTAGTTATCTACGGGATCTTAGGTACTTGCTCATTTTTCAAATTGCTTGTGTGTGTTTGTCTTGAAAATGTTTTACTTCGTGATAACCCTTGTATCAGTCCTCAAGGATGTGATGAAGTTGTTTTGAAATTTTGTTTTGAAAGGTGTTTGTGTGAAGTTTTTATTGAGCAAGTACTTAAGATTTTACCTACTCGAAAAAAGATTGTTTGTTCTCGTTTCCTTTAGACAGTGATATCCTACTATTAAGGAGTAGGTAGCACCGTTGTTAGATGTTTTAGGGACTATCGAAAGAGACGTAATGGTCATCGAAGGCAACATGTAAGGATACCTTAGCAGTTCGAAGGGATTGTCATCATATATTCGTAGGCAACATCGAGGGACAAGATCATTTCTCGTAGGCAACTCGAGGGACATTGAGGGACTATGATCTTTATGATGATTTTTAGATTGAGGGTCTTTTGCTAAGATATCCCTACGTTCGAGGGACATGACCATTGTTTTCCAAGGCAACCAAGTGGGGAGTACCCTAGGGGTGCAAGTGTGCAGCAGTGTTTGTTTTCAGATATATTATCTTTGAATTAGGTTATGCTATGTTCAATTAGTTTACCGGTCTTTTCATACAATCCTATTAGTCTAAGCATTGCATAAAATGTAGTAGCAGGAGATAAAGGCGGAAATGTAAACTTAAGCTATTACAGAGCCTTGGGGCAGTTACATAATAGTGAAGAGTGCGAAAAAGAAATTCTAAAACTATTACATCCCGGAAGCAATTACATAATTAGAAAAAAAATGGAAAAATAAAGTTACGCTATTACATTGATAATGAGACCTATACAATTTTCCTAGAAATTAAAATGTAAAAGAATAAATAAAAAGAAATTAAGGAAAAATTAAAACCTAAAATTCTAAGTTAATGTTTTTGGTGTTTTTTGTAGAAAATAATTTTAAGTTAATTAAAAAACCTAAATCTAACTAATTTTAATTAAAAAAAAGTTAATTAACTTAATTTATTAATAAATGAAAAAAAGCCAAAAATTCAGTTACTATAAAACAAAAACTTAATCCTAATTTGTTAAAAAAAAGGTTAATTAAAGGGTTAATTACAAATAAAACCTAAAACCTAATTGTTTTCCTAATTTGCAGGGGAAAAGAGTTAATTAATTAAATTAAAGAGTTAATAAAAAAAGAGTTAATAATAATTAAAAATAATTAAAACCTAAATTAATTAGGGTTTGTAAAAAAGGTTAAGTTTGCCAATTAATAGGTTTTTTGATTTAAATAAAGTTAGAGTTTATATGAATATAGGATTTTTAAGGAAGATATTAAAGAGAAAGAAATGATGCACAAAGGGTTAAAAATAAACAAAATTATACATATTTCCAGGGGTGGGTGTTGACCCAAAAATTAATTTAAAACCTAAAATTAAAAAAACCTAAAATTAATTATTCGAGTTTATTATGAAAAATCAAAGGTTTCTGTAAAATGTTAAGTTTTATGAAAAAGATTTTAAACAGAAAGAATAAAAATAGGTAAAAGGATAAATAGAAAGGAAGAAAACCAAAATCAATAGGGGTGGTTGTTGAACCCACGCCCTTAGCCTCCTCGGGATGCCTGCCTTGTTATGAGTCATGCATTGGTGGTTGTTCTATTTTGGCCTTAGTGTTTTGTAAATTTTGGGGTACAACAGTTGTCCCTGTTCAATCTTCTTAAACCTGAGGATGTTGATTGGATGTCTGCCTTTCATAATCTGAAGGTGGAAGATGATTGAACACTAGAGTGCCCAAAAATTTGCACTCGTCTGAGATGGTGCTGTACTGTGTAGGTAGTATCGGGAATGGGCTTACAGGTGCCATTTGGAGGTGATGACGGAAGGTCACCGGAGATGGGCTTAAAGATGCCATCTAGAGGATGTTGATTTCCTGAGATATTCCTTTGATGAGAATTCATGTTCCTATCATTGAGGAGGAATCTACTGAGGAATGTTGGTCTATGTCTTGGGAGAAATAGAATTTTAGGAGCTTCAGTTGTCCGTTACTCTACTGGGGAATCATCTCTTAGTCGAGGAGGTGAAAGTGAACTGCTATCTGGTCAGGGTACAAGCTGCACCGCGACTTATTGGGGAAATGGAAATAAATCGTGTTTGATCAGGTCCATGGATTACTGTCTGGAGATAAGAGAAAAGAAACCTGGATGGTAAGGTTATGAGAAGGAACCTGGATAGTAGGGCTTATGGGAAGGAACCTGGGTAAGGTTGTTTCGTGAGGAGTTTGGATAAAACTGCATTTGAACCGAGAAGGAACCTGGGTAAGGTTGCTTTATGAGGAGTTTGGGTAAAACTGCATCTAAACTGAGAAGGAACCTGGGTAAGGTTGCTTTGTGAGGAGTTTGGGTAAAACTGCATCTGAACTGAGAAGGAACCTGGGTAAGGTTTCTCGTGATGAGTCTGTGTAGGGCTTTAGGAAGAACCTGGGTAGGGTTACTTCGGGATAAGTCCGTGTAAAACTTCGGTAGGAACCTGGGTAAGGTTACTTTGGGCTAAGTCTGTATAAAACTTCAAGAGGAACCTGGGTATGGTTACTTTGTGATAAGTTCGTGTAAAACTTCATAATGAATCGGGGTAAGGTTACTTTGAGATAAGTTTGTGTAAAACTTCAGGAGGAACCTGGGTAAGGTTACTTTGTGATAAGTTCATCTAAAACTTCAGAAGGAACCTGGGTAAGGTTACTTTGGGATGAGTTCGTGTAAAACTTCAGGAGGAACCTGGGTAAGGTTACTTTGTGATAAGTTCGTGTAAAACTTCAGAAGGAACCTGGGTAAGGTTACTTTAGGATGAGTTCGTGTAAAAATTCAGGAGGAACCTGGGTAAGGTTACTTTGTGATAAGTTCGTGTAAAACTTCAGAATGAACCGGGGTAATGTTACTTTGGGATGAGTTCGTGTAAAACTTCAGGAGGAACCTGGGTAAGGTTACTTTATGATAAGTTTGTGTAAAACTTTAGAAGGAACCTGGGTAAGGTTACTTTGGGATGAGTTCGTGTAAAACTTCAGGAGGAACCTGGGTAAGGTTACTTTGTGATAAGTTCGTGTAAAACTTCAGAACGAATCGGGGTAAGGTTACTTTGAGATAAGTTTGTGTAAAACTTCAGGAGGAACCTGGGTAAGGTTACTTTGTGATAAGTTCGTGTAAAACTTCAGAAGGAACCTGGGTAAGGTTACTTTGGGATGAGTTCGTGTAAAACTTCAGGAGGAACCTGGGTAAGGTTACTTTGTGATAAGTTCGTGTAAAACTTCAAAAGGAACCTGGGTAAGGTTACTTTGTGATAAGTTCGTGTGAAACTTCAGAAGGAAATGTATGAGAAAGGACCCGTGTAAGATTTTTCAGGATAAACTCGTGTGAAGCTGCATTTAGGAGAAACACGTGTAAGATTTCCTCGTGACGAACCCGTGTAAAGATGCATTTGATCGTGCAGATAATTACTGTTTAGTTTCAGGAGCTAATCTTGAACTTGTTGGAAGTTATTGATGATAACCATCTTTGCTGAAAAGGTACATGATTAATCTTATATGATGCATGAAATGCATTGTATGATGACGTTCTCAAATTAAATGAGACTATGTTGTATGCAATGTGTATGCGCACGTCATGATATATGAACATGAAATGCTATTGTGACATATCCAAGTGGGAAAATAAATCCCTGACCACTGCTGGAGAGTAACAGAAATTGAGTTCCTGACCATCATAGAAAAAGTAGTTCTTCTACTTCCGCTGGGGATGGTGAACCGGAGATGACTATGTTGGGGATTTGTCCCTTGTTTACAGCTACTCTACCGGGGAAGAGACTCTGTTTGAGAATAACTCTATGGGAGAATAACTCCGTTGGGGATGAGCTTCCGTATTCAGAGAAATAAACTCTGCTCGGGAGAAAACTATATGAATCGCTTGCAATTACAAAATTCGGTTGGATAATATAGACGTCGGCTCTCCGAAAGAGCTTGGCTGGGAAAAGTAACTCATGTTTGGGGAAGCAGATATCAAAACTTTGGTTGCCTCTACTCTGTGGGGAGTGTAGATGTCATTGGGACGCATGTTGAGGACACGACAATGACTTCGCATCAAGACTTTTCTGCCCCTACACTTGCTGGAGAAAGTACCTGCGGAGGCTTTGTGGATTGAGTGTTATCCCAACTTATGAGGTGCTTGGTAACTGCCGATCGAAATGATAAGTCTTCTACTGATAGGCAAGTGACAAGATGACGGGACATAGTCGTACGCTTTAATCCCTAACTTTTGTCTGGACTGTCTTTTCAGATTTTCTGTCCACCGGGATACCCTTTTTTGCCTAAGCCGCCTTTTCAGGTTTTCGACTTGCCGGGTGTACAGATTTTTCATATGTATATCCCTAACTTTTTCCCGAACCCTTTTGGTTCGCTGGGATTCCCTTATTTTGGTCTAGGTGTGTCAACCTAACGGGTCCTTTTTTTCATGCGTAGTATTTTCCGACTATGTCCACGCTTTCAGGATGTAGAGAGTTGTCACTGTTCATAGTGTTGTGTTGTAGTACTGTCAAAAATGTTTTCTTGATGGCACATGATTCGTTGCTGGAATGCGTGCGTAATTCCCCAAGCGATTCAGATGGAGATCTGCCCCTGGTTATTTGGCACTTTTGGAGAGACTGCCCCAGGTGTGTTTAGACATCATGTCATGCCCCTTGCTTATGGAAGACCTGTTATTGGAAGTGTCTTTCCCACGGAGGTGATTTTGTCCATTGAGAGGATGTATGTCCATTGAATTTCCATTGTGCGGATTTCTCTGTTGTCAAACAATTAGTCATATGCAAACAATATCATTTAAAGAATGCAAAACTCATGTCTGTCTTGAAATTTTTTTGAAAATGTGTTTTGTGTAGTACAACAAAATTTGCAAGAATGTGATATCAACTCAGGATTCGTAACAAAGCCTACAGGAGTCAGGATACCTTTGTAACAATATGCTCTCAAACTAACCCATGCTTCAGCTAGGACTTTTAAGGGTTATAACGTGGCCTGGTTCACGGTTCAAGAAACAAAGGATAAAGGCTCAAATTTTATTTGTACCCAACCTGCTCTTCGTGATGTTCTTCAGTCCTATGCTCAGTTAATTGTGCATTTAGATCCCGTTTGAATCTTTGCTCTGATATTCTAGTGATGGTTCGGATACTGACAGTTTATTTTGAATAGGAGGTCATTTTTTGTTGAGGGTTTGTAGGACCTCTTTCTTTTTAATTTTATTATCCCTGTCTTTTGCCTGAACTGTTTCTTTTTGTGATTACAGTCAGCGGGATGCCCCAATTTTTTCTTAAGTCTCCTTCATAGGTTTTGACTTAATGGGCTTTTATTTCGAGAGATAATGACTGCCTGTCTTGATGATTATAGGGAACCATCACCATCTTTTTTTTGGAAGAACGTCTTTGATGCCATTCATTATGTATGAAGTAGAATATTGCGACTGAATGCACATCTGAATTAACTGAGAAACTACCCTTCCCCAGGTTATGATTAAGGGTTTTAATTTGTGTGAAAGGAAAAACTCCTACTTCTTTGGCTCGAAGGGGTTGACTAGGGATTATCTTCCTTATAACTCCACTGTTTAGGATTTGAAACAACGCCTTTACATTGTCAGCGGGGTCTGTTCGAAATCATAATGTAGAGATTGTGGTATCACTTTCGTCATCCTCCCTCTAAGGCTTAGATTTTTAATCGAGAGTTGAATATCACAAAAGGAAATAAGAACGCATTTTTGAAATAGTGAATACGAATGAATTGATTCAAGACAAACATGTGCAATGCATGGATGAAATAATGAGGTTTGATATGAATAAATGTTCAAACAAATCAAAAGAAAATTACACATTGAAAATTCTAATGAACGAAACGTCTTCTTGTGAGAACTTGTCACTTCAGATGGTATGCCTTGGAAGGATGGCAGAAGAACTCAGCCTAACCATCTTATGTGAATTCTAGCGCTCCTTCATCAATCAGGTCTTGAGTTTTATTTCTCAACGCCCAACGGTTGTTGGTGTCATGTCCAGGACTGTTGGAGCGGTACGCACATCTTGCATTTGGATTGTACCTTAGGGAGGCTATGATGGGATTCTGAGGAGGGTCCCTTAACATAACCAACTTGGCCTTCAATAGGCGTTGCAATGCTTGAGCCAATGACATGTTGATTTCGGTGAAGCGTCTTTCAGATGTAATCTTCTTATGTTGATTGCCCCGTTGTCGTTGGCGAGGTTGTGGTTGGGCTTATGATGTAGTAGCAATCTGGAAAGGTCTGTTCCTGACCAAACCAACCTCTTCTCTCACTGGGGGCTTATTAATGCCTTGATCCACAATTTTAATTGTTTGTTTCATGGATCTGCATCCATCTTGGTGAAGCTTATTGAGGAAGGCTCTTAGCCCTTCTTGTCCTCGAGCTAAGTTTTGGATAAGAGTCATCTGCCTTAGCATCTAGATTCTCATTGCTTCTACCTCAGCTTGCAGTTATTCCATTTGTTCATCCTTGTTGTTGTCAGAATGTTCCTTGGTCATATTCTTGGAGAAGAGTGTTTTCAGGTCTTCTTGCCCCTTGGATAGATTCAGGAGAAATTCCTTGAACTGGACATCTTGAGCTTGGAGATCTTTGTTGTCTTGTTGGAGAGCTATTGCTGAAATAAACAGCGAGAACATGAGAGACCTGCTTTGAAGGATCTCGCGGGGTAAACAAGAAAATGTTTTCAAGGATCTCGCGGGGTAAACAAGAAAATGTCAGAAGTTGAATTTTGCAGCTTTGATTGAAGAACTTTGTATCGTTAAGAGTCCTTCTACGAGAGTCAAGCTCACCATATCAAGTGGGTCATAGCCCCTGACTCAAGTTGTTGAGTTTTGATCTTCTGATGACATTGGCTAGAGGAAAATAAATCCCCTTGCCCCTTGCTAGATGTCTGATTTATCATAACCTACATCACATGCCCTCGAGATCCTTGAAATGGTTAAGGAAATGTTAAGGTATGATGTTATGATGTGTATGTTATACTTTTAAGCAAAGGTGCAAAGTGATGTAAGCAAGTAAACCCTGCAAGAAATCCAAGTTATTGGATAATGACTGTAAACAAAACCTGCAAGGAACTCATGTTGTCATATAATAAAACTCTGCAAGTAGTTCAAGTTGAAAGCACACAAGTCACGCAAACAACCTTAGGTTTAGGCTTGCATGGGTTTTTAAGTCATACCCTCTTGAAGCTGGATTAGTTCAACTTGTCCTATAAATATGTAACCGGGTTCTAAAAGGTATCTCAATATCACTGATCTTTCCCCCAGCTTCGTTCAATAGGCGATGGACTCGCAACCAAACAAAACTCAAGAGTCAAATCTCAATGAGTGTAGCATCGAGTATCTGTCGACCTTGGGCATACACCAAAGCCGGCCATCTCGCTACGTCTTACTGGCCAAGTTGTGCAATTAAAGTTTCTAAGGTCAGTTGATGCTTTATGACACCACGCGGCGGCCCTGTACTATGCCTGATTGACTCCAGGGTTACCGGTACCAACCAAAGTGCCACATCAACGTAGCTATTGCTTCAACCGTGCTGGTATACCCCAGCATAGTTCCCTTACAGTTTATTGCTACTTACCTAAAAGGTGTTCCCCGAATCCGGGTGTAGGATCTATAGTAACTCCAAACAAACCCTCAAAAGTAAAGCAATCAAGACAATCAAGAGAAGCAATTTAAAATGATCTAAATCCTAAGGTATACCCCACTTTATAGAAGTCCCCAGTAGAGTCGCTAGTTCTGTGATATGGTGGCAGAACCGACTGTTTTTACTGGTTTGCATTTTGCGTTTTGTGTTCGCAAAATGTCGCGGTAAGCAAGAGTCGCCACCGACTTTTATTTTATCCAACAAAGGAAAAGGAAAGAGAAAAAAAAACCTTTTTCGAGATGTTTTTGAGTAAGGGGGGTAGATTATAGAAATGGAAGGTGTTAGCACCCTTTCTATCCGTAGTTATCTACAGGCTCTTAGGTACTTGCTCATTTTTCAAATTGCTTGTGTGTGTTTTTCTTGAAAATGTTTTACTTCGGGATAACCCTTGTATTAGTCCTCAAGGATGTGACGAAGTTGTTTTGAAAATTTTTTTTGAAAGGTGTTTGTGTGAAAAGTTTTTATTGAGCAAGTACTTAAGATTCTACCTACTCGAAAAAAGATTGTTTGTTCTCGTTTCCTTTAGACAGCGCTATCCTACTATTAAGGAGTAGGTAGCACCGTCATTGGATGTTTGAGGGACCATCGAAAGGGACGTAATGGTCATCAAAGGAAACATGTAAGGATACCTTAGCAGTTCGAAGGGACTGTCATCATATATTCGTAGGCAACATCGAGGGACAAGATCATTTCTCGTAGGCAACTCGAGGAACATTGAGGGACTATGATCTTTATGATGACTTTTAGATTGAGGGTCTTTTGTTAAGATATTCCTACGTTCGAGGGACATGACCATTGTTTTCCGAGGCAACCAAGTGGGGAGTACCCTAGGGGTGCAAGTGTGCAGCAGTGTTTGTTTTCAGATATATTATCTTTGAATTAGGTTATGCTATGTTCAATTAGTTTACCGGTCTTTTCATACAATCCTATTAGTCTAAGCATTGCATAAAATATAGTAGCAGGAGATAAAGGCGGAAATATAAATCTAAGCTATTACAGAGCTTTGGGGCAGTTACATAATAGTGAAGAGTGCGGAAAAGAAATCCTAAAACTATTACATCCCAGAAGCAATTACATAATTAGAAAAAAATGGAAAAATAAAGTTACGTTATTACATTGATAATGAGACCTATACAATTTTCCTATAAATTAAAATGTAAAAGAATAAATAAAAAGAAATTAAGGAAAAATTAAAACCTAAAATTCTAAGTTAATGTTTTTGGTGTTTTTTGTAGAAAATAATTTTAAGTTAATTAAAAAATCTAATTCTAACTAATTTTAATAAATAAAAAAGTTAATTAACTTAATTTATTAATAAATAAATAAAAGCCAAAAATTCAGTTACTATAAAACAAAAACCTAATCCTAATTTGTTAAAAAAATTATTAATTAAAGGGTTAATTACAAATAAAACCTAAAACCTAATTGTTTTCCTAATTTGCATGAAAAAAAGTTAATTAATTAAATTAAAGAGTTAATAAAAAAAGAGTTAATAATAATAATAAAATATTTAAAACATAAATTAATTAGGGTTTGTAAAAAAGGTTAAGTTTGCCAATTAATAGATTTTTTGATTTAAATAAAATTAGAGTTTATATGAATTTAGGATTTTTAAGGAAGATATTAAAGAGAAAGAAATGATGCACAGAGGATTAAAAATAAGAAAAATTATACATATTGTCATGGGTGGGTGTTGACTCAAAAATTAATTTAAAATCTAAAATTTAAAAAACCTAAAATTAATTATCCGAGTTTATTATGAAAAATCAAAGGTTTCGAAAAATGTTAAGTTTTATGAAAAAGATTTTAAACAAAAAGAATAAAAATAGGTAAAAGGATAAATTGAAAGGAAGAAAACCAAAATCAATAGGGGTGGTTGTTGAACCCACACCCTTAGCCTCCTTAGGATGTCTGCCTTGCCATGAGTCATGCATTGGTGGTTGTTCTATTTTGGCCTCAGTGTTTTGTAATAACCTTGCATGAGACCCTGTCTAAATCTGCAGTGTTGAATCTCATGAACACATTAAATAAATTACTATATCATGAAATAAAAATAAAGCAAATATATGAAATTTTGTAATGTTAAAACCGATATGGCATGTATGAATGTTTCTACACCCTTTTGATCATGGAGATCAAAATAACCTTACCCTTACTAGAGAAGTAGTGAGATGTGGGTTTGTAACAAGGATGGCTTGTTTGCAGTGAGATGGGGGTTTGTAACAAGGATTTTAAGTTTTTTTAGGATTTTTGAAGGAATTTTATATTTTGACAAGGTTATGGCAAAAGTTTTTTTCCGTGTTGTTCTTTGTGTGAAAAGAATGAGATTATATAATGGAAATTAGAGGAAATATATGGGCTTTGAATGTGCAATTGGGCCTCCAATATTCACTTGAGTCCGTCACGTTCTAGGCTAAATCGCAGGAGCTTAACTGCAATTTTTGAAGTTGAAATGTGTAAACAAAATGTAGCTGACATCGAGAACTAACTCCTGCCCGAAAATGGGCTCAATCGGATAAATAGTGAATTAGTTATGAATTTTTAAAGTTTTAGCTCAGACAAACTTATTTTGGGCTCCAGTGTCGACTCTGACACGTTCTTCAATAAAAAACTGGTATTGATCGGAGTATAACTCGGTCTCGACTTTGGAAGAAAAGTTGTAGATCTCTGAGTCAATGACCTTGTGTAAAAGGATGGGCCAAATCCGGTAAAATTGACCGAGTTATGAATTTTCGAAGTTTCGACCCAGATGAAATAATATTCAGCATTCAGGATTTTCGGCGTGTCACACGCACTCTGAGCAAAATACGAAGGCCTTTTGAATACTGTTCGAACTCAATACCTCCTTGAAAACTTAGCCAACTCAATTTGTGAAATTTTGGCGCCAAAACCAGCTTGATATGATGAAAATCGACCAAGTTATGATTTTCTGAACATGACGCAAATAAACTTGTCACAAATTTTCTGTACGGAAATACTTGATAAATCCGCATTTTTGAAGACCTTCTGATCGAAATTGGCTTCCATCCGTGAGAGATGAATACGTAGATGACGTCAAGAAAGAATTTCTTCCACCGGAACAGGTTCAAAATAAGCCACAATCTTCAAGTTATGAATTTTTTTGTGCATAAAAACTGCACTTTCAGCACACTTTTTCACCATATTTCTTCGAGAAAACTCACACATTCGGAGACCTTCTTTAAAGAATTGACTCTTGAGCCGAACCTGAATTTGAGAATATGTCATCAGAGATATCTTGGCGAAAGAACACCTGAATATGACGCGCCGGGTTGGACTTGTGAATCTTTGAACCCTGAATCATTGCAAAACAGCGAACCGATCTTCAGCACGGAAAATACGCTGAGAACATCCATTGGCGAAATAAACGTCACTTGTAACCTGACGAAGCTTGATAAATATATATTTATTCCATAACCATAAAACCAATAATATGCGTGTATGAAAAGACGGTAAATTTTGGGGTACAACACCTGCTCCTCGTACTGAGAAGGAAGTCAGAGGATTCTTCGGACGTTTAAACTACATTGCCAGATTCATTTCTCACCTGACAGCTACTTGTGAACCAATCTTCAAATTACTATAGAAAGATCAAGTAGTCAAATGAAATGATGAATGCCAAACTGATTTCGACAAGATCAAAGAATACCTGCAAGAGCCTCTTATTTTGATGACACCAGTCGAGGGAAGACCATTGATCATGTATCTGACTATTTTGGAAAATTCAATGGGGTGTGTGATGGGGCAGCATGACGAGTCTGGCCGAAAAGAGAGCGCTATTTATTACCTGAGCAAAAAGTTTACCAACTGTGAAACAAGATATTCACTGCTCGAGAAAACTTGTTGCGCTCTGGCATGGGCTGCTCGCTGACTAAGACAGTATATGCTGACCCATACTACCTTATTAATATCTCAAATGGATCCAATAAAATACATCTTCGAGAAACCTGCTCTCTCTGGGAGAATAGCGAGATGGCAGATGATCCTGACAGAATATGACATACAGTATACTACCCAAAAATCAATAAAGGGCAGTATACTAGATGATCACCTTGCTCGCCAAGCTGTGGAAGACTACCAGTCTATGAAGTTCGAATTCCCAGATGAAGACATCATGATGGTAAACAACTGTGAAGAATTTAGACCATATGACAGACCTGAACAAGGATCCCGATGGACCCTGGTTTTTGATGGGGCATCCAGCACACTCGAAAATGGTATTGGTGTTGTACTCATATCTTCTGAAGGATGTCATACTCCCTTTACGGCAACACTATGCTTCAATTGTACAAACAACATGGCAGAATACGAAGCGTGCATCTTTGGTCTCAAAGCTGCCATAGACTTAGGGATCAAATCCTTAAATGTATTCAGAGATTCAGCTTTGGTCATCAGCCATATCAAAGGAGAATGGGGCACCAAACACCCTAACCTTATCCCTTACAAAGAATATGTGTTGACATTGCTCCCACATTTTGAGAAGATTACCTTCGAGCATTTCCCGCGAGAAGAAAATCAGCTAGCAGACGCACTAGCCACAATGTCATCCATGTTTATACTTAAATGGGATAACGAGACTCCCCATATCACCATTGAACGAATGGATGAACCAGATTACTGTCACGAAATTAATACTGAAGAAGCAGTGGACCATCCTTGGTTTCACGAAGTCAAGAGGTATCTCGAGGCTCAAGAATATCCGGAAGGAGCTTCAGTCAATGATAAGAAGTTCTTAAGGAGATTCTCTGCTAAATTCGTCCTTAGTAATGGCATTCTCTACAAATTCATCCATGACTCTGTTTTGCTTCGGTGCATGGACAAGGTTGAAGCGGAAAAGGTCATGGATGATCTACATGAGAGAACTTTTGGCACCCATTCTAGTGGGCATACGATGGCGAAGAAAATCCTACGGGCAGGTTATTACTAGTCTACTATGGAAGCAGATTGTTATCAAACTCTCGAACCTGCCGCAAGTGTCAGATCTATGCTGACAAGGTGCACGTACCCCCCGGTTCTCTGAATGTCTTGACGGATCTTGGCCCTTTGCTATGTGGGGCATCGATATGATTGGGGAAATCAAGCCAACAGCCTCTAATGGACACCTCTTCATCTTGGTGGCCATTGACTATTTCACAAAGTGGGTTGAGGCGGCTTCTTCCGCTTCCGTTACCAAGAACATTGTAGCCCGGTTCATCAAGCAAAATCTCATCTGTCGGTACGATATCCCGGAGAGGATCATCACAGACAATGGTACGAATCTTAACAACACTTTGATCACCGCCCTGTGCGAGCAATTCAAGATTCAGCATCACAATTCTTCCCCTTACCGGCCAAAGATGAATGGTGTTGTCGAAGCCGCAAATAAGAACACTAAAAAGATCATACAGAAAATGACAGTCACATACAAAGACTGGCATGAGATGCTACCATTCGCTCTCCACGGGTATCGTACCACAGCGCGCATATCAATCGGGGAAACACCATACTCTCTGGTATACGGCATGGAAGTTGTCTTGACTATTGAGGTCCAGATGCCTTCTCTGAGAATTATGAAGGATGCAGGGCTGAATGAAGACGATTAGATCCAGACTCAACTTGATCAACTGAAATTGATTGATGAGAAAAGGCTTACTGATGTATGTCATGGTCAAATGTATCAAAAACGAATGATCAAGGCTTTCAACAAAAAGGTCAGACGCCAAGTATATCAAGTCGGGGATCTAGTGATCAAACGTATCATACTACCGTAGGGTGATCCCAGGGGAAAATGGACTCCTACATACGAAGGACCATTTGTGATCAAAAGCATATTCTCTGGTGGAGCAATGATCTTGACCACCATGGATGGTGACGACCTGCCGCACCCTGTGAACGCAAACATAGTCAAAAGATACTATGCATAAGAGATCCGCTAGGTTGACACACCTAGGCAAAACAAGGGCGTCCCGACGAACCAAAGAAGTTCGGGCAAAAATTAGGGATAAAAAAAAAATCTGTACACCCAGCAAGCTGAAAACCCGAAAGGGCGGCTTGAGAAAAAAAGGGTATCCCGATGGACTGAAAACCCGAAAGGGCGGTCCAAGCAAAAGTTAGGGAATTAAAGCGTATGACTTTGTCCCGTTGGATCACCTTATGGACAACCTTTGCCTTTAACTGACAAACTCAGCAGTTTTGATCAATCCAATCAACTTCGGACAAGGCAACAAATAGATAAGATGCTCAGAGACACGAAGGCAATAGCAGAATGGGAACCCCATGGGATTATTTCACATAGCTATCTTTTCTTTGTATCTAATTTTCATTTTTTACGACGGCATTCTCTTACTAGAATGTTTTTCTCATTGTACAAAAATACTTGTTCAAAGTCAATACAAAGATGTCCCTTTGAAAGTGCAAAACTACCTGTTTTTCTTTACTCTCATGTTTTATTTACAAAAATATCCAATGATTTATTTTTGAACATAATTACTGTTTACAAATAAACAAAATAAAAAGACCATCACTGATGGCTTTAAGAAATATGGAAATCTCTCTAAGTTATTTCCATGAAATCCCCCACAATGTGCAGTTTAACCCCCAGCAGAACAAAGATTCCAGTTATCAATCCCCTGTAGAAGTCACCAAATTTCTCAGGATTCCCCAATAGGTTTTTAAAATGAAGTACACGGAATTTCCCTTACAAAAGAGTTTATTTCTCTAAGAGGAAATTTATCAACACTTCACAACATGAAAACTTACACTCCATATCCTCAGCAGCAGTCAGGGATTTATTTTCCCCAATCAAACAAGCAGTGCAGCAGATTAGCTCACATGCACATACATCGCATCTATATATCATAAACATCGATAACACGAATGCATGTATCACAATCTCATTACACCATGCATTTCATACAACATGACATTGCATACTAGCTAACATTTACCTTTTTCAGGATAAGGTTAATAGCTACCATTAACAATGTTCAAAACTTTCAGATACAGTTCAGATACGTTCTAGACACGGAGGCCATTTTGATACTCATTCAGATTCAACTTTCAGATGCAGTTCAGATACGCTCCAAACACGGATGCCATTCTGATACTCATTTAGTTTCAGCTTTCAGATACAGTTCAGATACGCTCCAGATACGGATGCCATTCTGATACTCATTCAGATTCAGCTTTCAGATACAGTTCAGATACGCTCCAGATATGGATGCCATTCTGATACTCATTCAGATTCAACTGCCAGATACAGTTCAGATACGCTCCAAACACGGATGTCATCCTGATACTCATTCAGATTCAACTTTTAGATACAATTTAGATACGCTCCAGACACGGATGCCATTTTGATACTCATTCAGATTCAACTTTCAGATACAGTTCAGATACGCTCCAGACACGGATGCCATCCTAGTACTCATTCAGATTCAACTTTCAGACACAGTACAGATACGCTCCAGACACGAACGCCATTCTGATACTCATTCAGAACTCATTCAGATTCTCTTTCATATTCAGTTCAGTAATCATTTTTGGATGGCATCTACAAGCCCATCTCCAACAAATCTCCATCATCCCTCCAAATGGCATCTTTAAGCACATTCCCTAATACCATCAACCATCACATCACCGAGTGCAAATTTCTGGGCACTCTAATGTCCAATCATCTTCCACCTTCGAGTCACGAATGGCAAAACTCGCCAATCTAACTCTTCAGGCTTAAGAAGATTGAACAGGGGAAGCTGTTGTACCCCAAAAATTTCCCTCTCATTTATCAATAATTTGCTCACAAGATCTCCTTTGGCTCAAGACTGCACTAGGATTGACCAGCTCAAGACACCTCCTTAAGCACTGATGACCAAAATTAGGGTTTGAGATTGCACAAGGATATTTGAACTTCCAATGTCCCATATGACCTTCATGGATCATTATGGACCCTCAATATTACTCATGTCAAGTTTCAAGCTTTGAATCACACTTTTGCTCAGTCAGTTGAGCAATTGACCTAAAAATCAACTATATTAGGGAAAAAGTCAACTGTAGCCAATTTAGAGTCAAACTTCATAATTTTTATCAACATCAACATTTTAAACTCATATGTATCATTTGATCAAGTTTGGACCACAATTCCTCAAGAAATTTGATCAAATCTTCAAAAGGGCAAAATGGTCAAAATTAGGGTTTTGATTGGGAAAGGGAAATTTCTGATTTTTACCCTAGAAAATGATAAATTGGTTTAAGGAATGATCTCAAGAGTCCAATTGCATCATTTTTACCTAATGACATGGCTCAAAACATTGCTCAAGTCCAATGGATTGACAAATGAATTTTCAGTCAACTAATCACAAGTCAACTGTATACTGAAAAGTCAAACTTTAACTTTTTGGTAAAAATCAAATGCCAAAGATCCCAATTCATCAAAACATGTCAAAATATGAAACTTATTCATCAATAAATCAAAAGTTCAAGATTTCATTTTGAAAAGGTAAAATTTCTAAACTTAGAAATTTTTCTAAGTGTTGGAAATTTCTTATTTTCTCATAACTTTGAGCAAAGTTTTCACCATGATGCAAGCTGATTCAAGAGAAACTTCCAACATGAAAGTTGTAGATCTCCATTAAATATACAACTTTTCTCCACACAACTTATTCCAAAAGTGCTTGGATCTCAAGTTATAATTTTAAAAACAAGTGGTCATGAAACAAAACACTTAGTGAAATTTTTTCCTAATTTGGTCAGGATTTTGACCCAACTTCATGGTAGCTTTTCATATAGATCCAAGGGGAATCTTCAAAATTGATTCAAATATGGGATGTAGAGCATATTTAAAGCTTTAAAAAATGTCCAAGAACTCCTTGAGATCATTTTTGAGTAGGGAGAATCGAAGAGATGAAGTTAGGGTTTTATTACTTGAATTACAAGTCATTTTGTGATGAACAAATTCAAAATTCAAAGTTGTGCTGCATAACCTCTACTTTTCAGGCCTCAAACTTGTTAGGCACTCCATAATTAATTGCTTTCACAGCTGTTAAAGGTCTCATTTTAAGCATTCAATGCAAGGTCGTGCTTTATATCCATTTTGGGAAGAAAGTGCACATTGCCATTTTGATAAAGTGACTTTTTGCACAAAACTTGTTCTTGAGCCTTGCACTTGTTCTCTTCTGATCATACATGTCTCATAACACAAGAGAAATGGTTTAGACACTTACAATAACCCAGCCCATGCTTGTACTTCAAACTGAAACTCGGTTTCCCACTTTTTTTGAAATTCAAGTAACATAGCAAATAGCTTGTAACTTGTACTTCTGACTGGAAAATGCACTCAAGACCTTTTGCTTATAGATACATAAACCATTTTCCATAAAACATACGCATGCTTAAGCCATGAAAACACCTAGAACACAGAATCACCAAAAAACACTCCAAAACTTGTCATTTCTCTGTTTTGAAGCCAATCTTCAAATCTACTCGTGCGTTTCTTGGCCTTTTACTTTCAAAAGCTTCTAAACAACATAAACAAACAATCCCAACTCCTGCAGCACCACTGTAACACCTCCATCATCATCCACCATTTTCAAAAATAGAGCTTTGCACTTGGACTTCTCCAGAACTCCTCAGGCACTTTCAGCTCAAACTAAGCATCCCATTAGCTTCCTGGGAACTTGAGGAAGCTAACCCAATCATTGGAACTCATTGAAAGTTGCTCAAACTTCAAACCTGATACCCTCTTGCAAGGTAAGTTTTCTAACTTTGGAACTTTTCATACAGGCATCCTCAATGATTTATTTGTGAATGAAACATGTAGATATCATTGCCTTAAAGCTAACCATGTTCATAGTTTTCATTAATTTTGCTTGAGCTTAGAGAATTTTAAGATTGAAATTTCTGAGATTTTTAGGGTTCAGATTACGGCCATTAAAATTCATGCTTATCTTTGATCTATAATTCTATTGCTTTGCATTTCTGAAATCATGAGGAAATATGCTACAAGTTTCCAGTTTACACTTTTCATTTTTGTTGAGGATTGATTGAGTTACAGAGCTTCTGGTTGGGCGTGAGGTTGAAGATGAAGTTGGCCTCAGGAACGTGTTTACCATATATATTTATGGTTTTATTTATATAAACGGATGTATAGCCACCCCAGTGGTAGAAGCGCGCGCTTATAACCAGAGGGACCTGGGTTCGAGCCCCAGTGATATCCTTTTTATTTTTTCCATTTTTTCCATACATTCTGACTATTTTTTGGCATGCGCTGGGCCTCCTTGGGCCTTATTGTTTTTGTTTTTACTTTCTAACCCCTTGTTTCACTTATACAGCCTCTGGCCCATTTTATTTTTCTTTTCTTATTTTCATTTTATTTATTTTATTAATTATTTTTCTAATACTAAAAAAATCATAAAAAATATAAAAATAGTAGATTCATATTTTAACATAGTTTTTTTTCTCACACAAAAATTATTTTATTTAATCATACTTTATTTTATTTTGACTAATTGTTTTGTAAATTTAATAATAAAAACTAGGTTTTCATTTATTTTGTTTTACACCAATTAAAATATATTATTTTAATATAAAAAAGGCCAAAAATATTTTATAATACTATAAATTATTTTCAAGACAAAAATACAAAAAATACTTTTCTTAAACTTAATTTCTTTTTGATCAATTAATAAATTTAGGGTTTTATTTAAAATCTTTTCTTAGTAAATTTAGGTTTTACCTTTTACTACTTTAATTAACTATTTTTTCCCTTTAATTAATTAGGTTAAAATCAAAACCCCTTTTTCCTTAAAAAATCAAACAAAGACCCATTTTCTTTGCATTTACATTCTTGTATATTTATTCATTCTTGTACATTTTTTTATTCAATTCTTGTACAAATTCAATATGGTTGTAATAGATTAATTAGGTTTATTTTCTTGCAATCCCCATTTATAATTTGTACACCCCCCTCCCACAAGTATTGTAATAGCGTAGTAACTTTAAATTCCGTAATTTATCGCTTTTATATACAAATACTAGTAATTAGGGTTTGTATGGAAAGACTAAAACCAATGCTTAGAAAACCCTAATCAAAGACAAAATCAAGTATGAAAATAATACACTTGCACACAAGCACCCCCTAGGGTAAATCCACTTGGTTGCCTTACAAAATGGCCATATTACGCATGTTAGGTATCTTAGCAAAAAGCAAGCAAAATACAAGATCATAGTCCCTCGATGACGCTATCCTTGTTGCCTTTCAAATGATCTTAGTCCCTAAGATAAAATGCTAAGATACCTTGCAACATTGCTAATCATGGTTATACGATGACCCACGCCCGTCCCGTTTACATCCAAAGATAGGGTTACTTACCAAATCAATGGTAAGATAACAATGTCAAAGGAAAATAAAATGAACAAGAAAGACTTTTGAGTAGGTAGAATGCTCCTAATTACTTGCTCCATTTCAAAACAAACATCCTTGCTATTTTCAAAACAAACACCTACACTTTCAAAACATCTTACAAACTTGAATATATTTTCAAAAGATCAAACACTTTGTATACATTCTTATGAACAAGAATCATTACAAAGTTTGCCTAAACAATGGCCTCTTTACAAAATACTTTCAAAAACCACATAAAGCACAATTTCAAACAAAAGCAAGTGATCTAGAAAGTAACTAAGAGCCCATGGAAAACCATGGATGAAAAGGGTGATAATACCTTCCCTTTTCATAATCTACCCCCTGAACTCAAGAAATAATCTCAAAGTTCTTTCCTGTGCTTTTTCACCTTTCCTTTTGGATAAAAGAAAAGTCGGTGGCGACTCTTGCTAACCGCAACATTTGTGATCAAATGCAAAACCTTAAAGTCAGTTCTCCCACTGTATCACACATAGCATTTATCTTACTTAACTGACAAGATTATAACATAAAAACCTCAATTATTGAATAAAAGTGTTATTGTGTAATTTTACTTGGTTTGTTTTGTTTTGTGCATGATTTGGTCCCTAAAGCAAAAACCAACTATCATACACTTTGCTAAGCGAGATGTAGCGAAAAGACCAATTCGCTTAGCGAGAAATAGTTTGTGTAGAAAACACAAGACATAAGCAAATCAACAAGTTTTGCCAGCAGCGAGGAGAAGCGGAGCAATTAGCTTAGTGAATCGGGTCTTCGCTTAGCGAAACAAGGCGGTCAAAAAGACTTCGGGCTGAAGAAAGTAACTTCGCTAAGCGAGTATCACTTGGCTTAGCAAAACAGGGCGGTCAAAGAAAGATATTTTGAAAAGTCTTTAGGTTGAAGAAAGCAATTTCGCTAAGGAACCTCACCTCGCTTAGCGAACTTTTGCGGTTTATTAAAGACGGTTTGAATTGAAAACTTAGTGCAGAAGATATAGATACTTCGCTTAGCGAAGTAAAGTTTAATTAGCGAACTCAGGCGGCCAGAACTGCTATAAATAGACCAGAAACTCATCTCAACAAAGAAAATTCCACTTTTTATCTTGTAATACAATATACAGTTTTAGTAGCAAGAGGAATGGAGGAGGTTTAGATATAAGGGCTGGATACACATCAAGAGTCGGGAAATTGTTATTTATGTCATTTCAAATCAAATCTTCAAATGTGCTTCAAGCTACCATGAGTAGCTAAATCTCTCTCTTGTTGGGATTGGTCGTAATTCACCGGAACAATATGTATTTACTTTGATCATGGCGTTATATGCAATTTATGTTTGAATCATTATCGTTGTTATCTTTGTTTTACCATTTATTTCATGGATTGAATTGATATTGACAAATACGATTTTAATCTCGATCCAAGATAACAACTATTAAACTCTAAATGATAGACATAGATTTAGGTTTAATATTCACTAAATTATTAAATCTTAATGCTATCGTATTGTTTCATGGGCTGAGAAATCTCTGATTAAACCATAAGGTAGAAATCACATCAAAGTTTAGACATGATCTTTGTTTGTGTGCGATACGTGATGATCTTGAAACGTTCATAAGTTGTATATAATTAATATGAGTTTTGCATATCAAATCGATGAATGAAAACCAATTCCAAACAAGTCTATTCCGCTGAAACTTATCTTTCGTTATTTATGCATTTTACTTTTTGTAACTTATCAAACAAACTTCTTGAAACTTATGCTTAGAATTATAGAAATCATTGACGGTTTTGATATCTCTCCAATCCCTTCGGATACAATAATACACAATAATTTCATTTGATTATACTCAACATCAAAACACGAAGACAAAAAGGGAGTGACTGCTACTCCAAAAGCTTTATTGGATCCTTAACTAGCACGGAATCATTTTGAGAGATGAACACTTATGTTGAATTAGTTTAACATAAGACTAGAGAACATCACGGATAATGGGGTGGGAACAAATAAACTTTGATCCTAAAAATATTTTTTTCTAAAAACTGTAAACTAGGCCACATTACAACCCTCAAAAGTCCTAAATGAAGCAGGGTTTATTTTGAAAGCATACTTCAAAGGGATAGTGTTTCCTGACTCCCATGAGTTTTTCTAAATAGTTATATTGGTATCATATCCTTTTGTTATCCTTTATACAAAAAAATTCAATGTCGCATCCCGGTTAGTGATTTGTTCATGAGGTTTTGCGACATCTTTTCGATAAAATCTTCAAGACCTACATAACAGTTGCATTAGAATGTTCATTCTCAAAATAAACATTTTCTGCTTCTAAAACAATTGCTTGATATTAAGGAAGCTCACATTTGACTGTCACCAAAGGGCATGTGGCCTTGAAGAGCCATTGAGCAAAGAGTATGCAGCATTCAGTCAATTCGGTGCAGTTACGTCGAGATTCAACACATCTCTAAAAAAAACATTGAATAGTAAAATCATATGCGTGCAGTCTAGGGCAAGTTGTGAAGGTTATCTTGATCAACACAATAAACTTGGGGCACCAAATTTGTTTTCAGGGGAATTTCCATATTTTTTCAAGATGGTTACTATGTTTTTTTCTAGCAAAGAATCTTCTCCGAAGCAAGGTTGTTCTTGTGATCTGCCTTGCAGATGTGTGCATGATTTCCCCTACAATTGTTAATCAGATATTGGGTTTCCTCCAAGATACTATGTGTTGTTGGGTTAGTGATCCAATGTTCCCCAGCTAAGTCTTGATCTGATTTTCTCTAAGCTAAGTGTTATTGCTCTTCCCCAACCAGGTTATGATCAAGCAGATACTGTGAAGTTGTGTAATTTTGTTCAGTTGTTGGATTCTTTCTCCCTTGGTGTTGAGATTTGATGTAGAATGCCTCGAAAAAATTTTCCTTTCCTGTTATAACATTGTTTCTTTTGTGTGCTCCCCAAGCAGCAAGCATAGAGAAACATCATTTCTAAGAAGTGTTGAGATAACAATCAACTGTTGGGTTTTCTCTCACCATGTGTTGAGTTTGATTTAAAATCCCCACAATTTTGACTTCTTGTTGTGATGATAACTTCTTAGTTACTCTGCAAGTCCGAGATGATATTTCCCTCAGAGGTTGTTATCCACAGAGGATTTTCTTTGGTAATACCCAGGTTTAAATTTTCCCTCAGTTGAGTCTGTGCAACTGTTACTCTTGGTTTTGGAAGATTTTTTACAAAGATGTGTTATTTCTCTCAAAGGTTGTCTTTTGGAAGATTTATGTTGCGTTTACCCCCAATTGATCTTTTCATCCCCTTAGCAGAGTTGATGCAAGTGTTATCCCTCTCAGAGGTTGATTATTCCCCAAAGAGTTTGCTTTGTGTTTTTCCTTAGAAAGATTTCATCTTCCCATAGCAGGGCATGCATGCTTTTATCCAAGTAGTGTTTGAAAGATGTGGTGTTAAGTCCAACAAATCCATCCATTCCTCTAGCAGATTTTTATTAGCAGATTTGTTCTCCTCGATGGATTTTGATATTGAACACTTTGCTCTGGTTTATTTCCAAGCAGAATCTTCATTCTTCGGAGATCTAGGCCTTATAGCAGGACTATGTTCCTTCAGTGGTTTTCGATCATCTCCCAGTTGGATCCCTAGTAGGATTTCCAACAGGATCTCCATCATATTGTATTTAAACCGAGTATCTATTTGTATTGTGGCACTTGACACTCCCCAACTGATTTTGGGATGTATACATGGATGAATATCTGTTGTTCACTCTCTTCTAGCTGAGTCGATATTTGTTTTGTTAGCATATACATGACATACATTCATTCATTCATTCATCCATTCATCGTGCCTAGTTGAATGAGAATTCATGCACATCTGCATTTCTTGATGTTTCTGATGATATTTTATCCTCTTTGTATAGTATGCACCGTCTCTCTACAATAGAATGTTAAACTTAAGCAGAAAATGCATATCCTTTCTATTTCCCCATTGAGTCCATTCCTCATGGAAGAATTTTGCTTCAGCTTTCCTCCCTAGCCTATTATCTGGATGGAATGAATCCCTGATTTGAGTTTATTCCTCATTGGGTAGAGTCTTGGTTGATTTTTTCACTCTGGTTTATTCCTGGTTTGAACTTTGGTCCCCTACAGCAATATTATTTTGATCTCTTTAGGCTGTGAAACCTAGATTGAGAGTGCATTTATTTTGCACCTTTGAGGTTTCTGTACTCCTTGTTGAAATTTGTGTATGATTTCCCCATCATAAGATGAAGAATATTATTTAACCAGTAGTGTTATTATGGTAACCACAGCAGGAGCTTGCTTATTCTTTAGCATTCCTTACCTTTACATCAAGTTGTCGTCTCTCCGGTTTATCCCTAATAGAGAAGCCTTTTGTGAAATCAAGTTCAACATTGTTTTGTGGTGTTCCTTTATTTGAGAAGCCTGATGTGATTCAATCAATTCATTATTCCCAAAACAAGTGGTGGTCATTTTATTTGAGAAGCTTGTATGTCCTTGAATTCTCTTTTGGATGGAACATGGCAGTCTCTTTTAAGTAGTCTGTTAATGCCCAAGGAAGTTGTCTCTGTATATCAGTCTTATTTACTCGAATGGATAGTTGTCTCTTCAATATGATAGAGACGGTTCATTGTGAAATCTTATCTATTCTGATGGATGGTTGGTCTCTTCAATATGATAGAGATAGTTCGTTGCGAAGTCCTTCTCAACAAGTAGTTACCTCTTAAGGAGCTGGTTTTATTACCCTTTCCAAGTGAAATATATTGGTCAAAGCAGAAACTGAGACCAGCTAGTGGCTTATGACCAGGTTAGTGGGGAGGTTTATCAAAAGAAATTGAGACCAGTTCGTGGCTTATGACTAGGATCAAGGGGAGGTTTATCAAAATAAACTGAGACTAGTTTGTGGCTTATGACCAGGATCGAGGGGAGGTTTATCAAAATAAACTAATACCAGTTTGTGTCTTATGACCAGGATCGATAGGAGGTTTATCAAAAGAAACTGAGACCAGTTTGTGGCTTATGACCATATTCATGGGGAGGTCTATCAAAAGAAACTGAGACCAGTTTGTGGCTTATGACCAGGTTCATGGAGAGGTTTACCAAAATAAAATGAGACAAGTTTGTGGATTATGACTAGGATCGTGGGGAGGTTTATCAAAAGAAATTGAGACTAGTTTATGGCTTATAACCAGGTTCGTGAGGAGGTTTGTCAGAAGAAATTATTATTGTTCTTATTGAAATCCAGAAGTAAGTTGAAGTTTATTACCCTTTTCAAGTAATATCTTGATCAAAAAAGAAGTTAAAGACCTGTTCTAGGTGGAATACCAGAATTGTTGAAAAACTTGTTATTATCAATGAAGAATCTACCTTCATCTATGAGTTGGTAGTTTATCGTCATCTGTGAGTTGGTAGTTTACTGTCATCTGTGAGTCGACATCTTATTATTTTCCTACTGTCATCTGTGGTTCAGTATTATTCTTCTTTTCTACTTTCATTTGTGAGTTGGTAGTTTATTGTCATTTGTGAGTCAGTATCTTATTATTTTCCGACTGTCATATGTTAGTCGGTATCTTATTATTTTCCGACCGACATGTGTTAGTTGGTATATCTCTATTACTTTTTGTAACGCGGTGGGAGAACTGACTTGGGTGTTTTGCGTTTGGTCGCAATTATTGCGAATAGCAAGAGTCACCATCGACTTTTCTTTTATCCAATAAGGAAAGGTTGAAAAGAACAGGAAAGACCTTTCGATATTATTTCTTGAGTTTGGGGGTAGGTTATGAAAAGGGAAGGTATTAGCATCCTTTCCATCCGTAGTTATCTACGGGCTCTTAGTTGCTTGTTAGATCACTTGATTTTTGCTTGAAAGTGTGTTTGTGGTGTGGGTTTTAAAAGTATTTTGAAAAGGTGGTTCTTTGTAATGGTTCTCGTCTCTATAATAATGCATACAAAGTGTTTTAACTTTTGAAAATGTTTCAAAGTAAAATTGTGGGTGTATAAAAAATTTTTGTTGTTGTGAGCAAGCGAGCAACTAGGAGTATCCTACCAACTCAAAAGGTCTTAAACGTTCTTTTCCTTCTCCTTTAAATGTTGTTATCTTACCGTTGTTTTGGTTAGAAACCCCATCGTTGGATGTGAAGGGACGTGCGCGGGACATTTGTATAGTCATAGAAGGCAACCTATGGTACGTTTTAGCAATATCGTTTAGGGACTGGATCGTTTACCGAAGGCAACATTGAGGGTCATCGAGGGACTACGATCTTTTATTGAGGGTATTTGCAAAAATGCTCATATTTGAGGGACATGACTATTTTCCGAAAGGCAACAAAGTGAGATTACCCTAGAGATGCTAGTGTGTAAGTGTGTTTGATTGCATGCATTTTGTCTTGCATTTAAAGGTTATCTACTTGTTGATTTTGTCTTGCCATACATCCTAATTACTAACAATGTATGAAAGAAATAAAAGTGCGGAAATAAATCCTAATCTATTACATCATTTCAGGGGTGGGGATACATATTTACAAATAGGGATTGCAAGAATTTAAATCCTAATTATCTGTTACACCCATATCAAATTGTACAATACAAGAAAAGGAATGGATTTGTTTTGAAAATGGTTTTTTGTCTTAATAAATTAAAAGAAAAAGAATAATATGTTAATAAAAGGAAAATATTTTCTATGTCTTTTTTTATATTAATAAAAATGGTATTACTGCTGAAAATAATAAGAATAAGAAAGAAAATGAGAAATAACGAAAACAGGATCAGCACATTGCTGAAAACAACACTGAGAGGGACCAGAAGTTCTGATGATAGGCACGCTGTAGTTCAGAAAGAAATGTTAGAGGAAACCAGAAGTTCTGGGTTGCTGCACGCTGAAGTTCTGAGTGTTGAAACAGTGGGAAAGACTTAAAAGTTATGCATTGTGCTACAACAGTGAGAAAAACCTAGAAGTTATGTGTTGTGTTAAAAACAGTGAGAAAAACTCAGAAGTTCTGTATTATGCTACAACATTGAGAAAAAACCTAGAAGTTCTGTATTGTGTTAAAAAAACAGTGAGAAAAACTCGGAAGTTTTGTATTTGTGTTAAAACAGTGAGAAAAAACCACCTAGAATTTTTGTGTGTTGTGTTACAACAGTTAAAAAAACCACCTAGAAGTTATGTGTGTTGTGTTACAACAGTGAGAAAAAACTACCTAGAAGTTTTGTGTTGTGTTAAAACAGTGAGAAAAACTACCTAGAAGTTATGTGTTACACTTCACCTCCTTCCTTATGTTAGCCAGAGCATCTGCAACTTATTCAGTTCTTAACAACAACAAAGCAGAAAAACAAAACCACGACAGTTTATAAAAGTTCTATTCCTAATTCAGAGCCTAGTTTTCTTCAAGAAGTTATGATCTATAATTTTTCTACTTGGGCAATGATATATACAGTCTCAACATTATGATATCTACATTTTTAATGATGTTCTGAATGAAAAAATTCAAAGTCAGGATGACTTCCCTTGAATCTGAAGCGTGTGTTTAGGACTTGAACTGCTGCCTTCAAATGTTCTGGGGTTAGCAAGAAATGGAACAGAAATGTTATGTTCTTTTTTCAAAGGGAAGAACAAAGGTATTGTTTTTTTGAGAATTCTGGGTTTAAGAATGTTTGAATGTTTTCTTTTCTCTTTTTTTTTTGTATTTGATAACTCTCTCTTTCCCAAAAGCCAGCCCCTTAGACGTGTGGTGAAACAACTTATTTATAAATGAATTTGTTGTGGTTTGGAGAGGAAAAACAAATGGGGTTTAATCCTTTTTGGCATACTGTTTCATTGCTTTTTAAAACAGCTTTTATGTGCTAATTTGGTGCAAATATGGGGTTTGAGAATATTGTAGGCGTGGACTAGATCAGCAGCAATTTGGAGTGTTGTGGCAGTTGGATGTAGGACTGTGTCATAGCAGTGCAGCAGTTTGTTCATAACGAGGTTTTGGGGTTTGGTGATGTTCTGATCAAATAGTGGAAAGACCATAGTGATATTCAAAGGATGATGTTTTGATCGAAGAGTAGAACATAGTCTCCATATGCTGAAGAATGAGATTTGAAGAGTTATGTTTTGATTGAAGAACACAACTTCCATATGTTCTGATCGAAGAGTCATGTTCTGAATCATATTTGCAAATTCTGATTGCGCTTATGTGAAAACTGGCCCAGAAGTTCTGAAATTGTCATATTTTCTTAACACTTAGAAAATTTTATAAGTGTTTAGAAATTTGATATTTCAAAATAATTTCTGACTTTTGATTTCTTGTTGAAACTTGATTTTGATCAAAAAGTCAAAGTTCGACTTTTTCAGTGTGCTTTTGACCATTTTGCCCTTGTAAACGACTTTCTTGGAAAATTGTAATCTGAGCCTTGAAACTTGACAGAAGCAAACCTGAGGGTCCAAGATGATCCTTTGAGAAATGAGAGGGAAAATTTTAGGGTACAACAGCTGTCCCTATTCAATCTTCTTAAACCTGAAGAGTTAGATTGACGAATCTGCCATTCGTGACTTGAAGGTGGAAGATGATTGAACACTAGAGTGCCCAGAAATTTGCACTCTGATGATTTTGAGGTTGAGGTGTAAGGAATGGGCTTAAAGATGCCATTTGGAGGAATGATGGAAATTTGTCGGAGATGGGCTTATAGATGCCATCCAAAGGTGATTGTTGGTAGAAATTAGACTAAGTCTAAGCTCGACTTCAACTGGAAAAGAATCAGAATAAACCTTTGGTCAATTTAAAAACTGAACCTAGCAGAAGTCTTGAATAATCTTTAACTGGAAAGAATCAGGATAAATTTTGGAGCGATTTATCTGAACCTGGGAAAGCGTTTGCTGGGAAAGAATCAGAATAAACCGTTGAGAGGTTTAAACTGAACCAGTAGAGGTCTTCAATATTCTTAAATTTATGATGGGCCTGTGTAGGGCTGCTATAGGAGACATATGAGAGGGGAGCTTGGGTAAGGTTTCTTCAGGACGAGTCTGTGTAAAACTGTGTCTGGAAATGAGAAGGAACCTGGGTAGGGTTGCTTCATGATGAGTCCATGTAAAACTTCATATGGAAATATCTGAGAAAGAACCTGGGTAGGGTTACTTCATGATGAGTCTGGGTAAGACTGCATCTGGAAATGAGAAGGAACCTGGGTATGGTTACTTCATGATGAATCCGTGTAAAACTTCATCTGGAAATGTCTGAGAAAGAACCTGGGTAGAATTACTTCATGATGAGTCCGTGTTAAACTGCAGGAGAAGGAACCTGGGTAGGGTTACTTCATGATGAGTCCGTGTAAAACTGCAGGGGAAGGAACCTGGGTAGGGTTACTTCATGATGAGTCTGTAAAATTGCAGGGGAAATTAGAAAGAACCCATGTAAGATTGCTTCATGATGAGTCCGTGTAAAATTGCAGGGGAAATTAGAAGGAACCCATGTAATATTGCTTCATGATGAACTCGTGTAAATCTACATCTAAAAATTATATGAGAAGGAATCTGGGTAAGATTTCTTCATGATGGGCCCATGTAAAGCTACATCTGGAAATATGAGAAGAAACTCGTGTAAGATTGTTTCGTCTGGTCGTGTAGATAGTTGCTCTGTCTTGTTTTTAGGAACTAATCTTGGACCTCTTGAAAATCGTGGATGATAATTATCAGCCGTTAATTTTTCCTGAAAAGGTAAAGAGTTAGTTATATGCAATGTCATGATGCATGAAATGCATGGTGTAATGATGTTCTCCAAATAAATGAGATTGTGTCGTATGCATTTTTCATGTATGTAATTATGATGCATGTAATTTGTCTTGGAAAATAAATCTTTGACAAGTGCTGGGGAGTCTGTAGTTTGTTGGGGAAATAAACCTTGTTGCTAATCAGTCTGAGAGATGTTTTCTTATGGCAGGACTCCTCGAGGATTCTTGAGATCAACTCAGTTGGGGAGAAGTTTTCAGAGATTGAAACTCTGGTTGGGGATCATCCTATGAAAGGGACTTTGCGGGAGATTTGTCACTTCCCCTAGTAGCAAGTATTTGTAGTATTGTTAGGAACTGTCTGCTTGATGGTATACAACCCTTTGTTGGAGTTCATATTCAATGCCCTAAATGACTTGGATGCAAATTTCCCCCTGGTTATTCAGCACTTCTTGAGGGATTTCTTGGAATCTTGACTTGATTGCCCCAGATATGCTAGACAATGATCATGTCATGCCCCCATTCCTAAAAAGGGGATTCGTCGTTGGAAGTGTCATCCCATTTGAAGTGATTTTATTCATTGAGAGAGTTTTTGTTCACTGGATATTCGTCGTGTGAATTTCTCTGCCGTCAAACAATTAGCCATATGCAAACAGCGGTATTCAAATAATGCAGAGTTTATGCTTGTCTTGAAGTTTTGAAAATGCGTTTTAGCAGATAAAAGAATTTTTTGTAAGAAATTTGAACTCATGATTTGGAGTAAAGCCTTACAGGAGTCAGGATACCTTTTGTAATAGTATGCTTTCGAACTAACCCATGCTTCAATTAGGACTTTTGAAGGGTTGTAACGTGGCTTGGTTCACAGTTTAAGAAACAAAGGATAAGGCTCAAAGTGTATTTGTACCCGCTCGTTCTTCATGGCGTTCTTCAGTCCTAAACTCAGTTAATTATGTATTTTAACTCCAATGACGTTTTGGTGATGGTTCAGACAAGTTTTGTCGGAATGCAGTCATTTTTTGTAACGTTTTTCGTGTTTGTTAAGGATCTGTAGTATCCTATTTTGATTTTTTATCCCGGGTTTTTGCCTGACTGTTCTTGTTTTGAGATTACAGTCAGCGGGATGCCCCTGTTTTTATTAAGTCTTCTTCATAGGTTTTAACTTAGTGGGATTTTCTCTTGAGAGATAATGCCTTCCTAATTTGGTAGGGAACCATCACCTTATTTTGATTCCAGAGGAATGTTTTTGATATCATTCGAAGTGAAATTTTGCGTCTGAACACGCGTTTGCATTAATTGAGAGACTACCCTGCCCCGAGTTTTGATTAAAGGTTTCAATTTGTGTAAAAAGGAAAATTTCTACTTCTTTGGCTCGAAGAGGTTAACTAGGGATTATCCTCCTTATAACGCCAGTGTTTTAGGAATTGAAAGAACGCCTGTATATCGTCAGCAAGGTCTGTCTAAAAGTATACTGTATAAGATTATGGCATTGTTTTCATCATCCTCCCTCTAAAGGCTTGCAACTTTTAAAACAAAAGTTGAATATTTAGAAAAGGAGTAAAGATAGCACAGTTTAAATATAATGAAAACAAATGGATGAATTCAAGACAAACATATGTGATGCATTAATGAAACAAAGTTTGACATTAATAGATAATTGTTTGAACAACAACAGAAATTACAATTGAAAATTCAAAATAAACCGGAACACTTAATGATTTGGCATGGGAGAGGTGATCACGTTGGGAGTCTCTAGAGGGTCGAACTCGATATCCTTGGCGTCAATCATGTTTTGAATCTTGTATTTCAGCGCCCAACAACCGTTACTATCATGCCCAGGACTTCTAGAATGATATGCACATATTTCATCAGGATTGTAGTTAGGAGAATAAGTTTTAGGGTTTGGATGAGGCCCTATTAACATAATCAGATTCATCTTTAACAAGTGTTGTAGTGCTTGAGACAACGGCATGTTGATGTTGGTAAACTGTCTTTTGGGCTTGTCTGGCCTTCGTTGATTTCCCCTTTGTTGTTGTCACTGTGATGCAGGACCGAAGATTAGGACTTCCCCCACATGTTGGTCGTGGTTGCTCTTGTTATGACCCTTTTGGCCGTAAACAACATTGGACTCTTTCTTCCCATTCTATGGCTTTTTGAGTATCAGAGGATGTAGCTCCTTGGATCTTTCCGCTTTTGATGCCAGCTTCGACTCTTTCGTCGGTCAGTATTAGCTCGATGAATTCAGCCGAGGAGCTTCCAATTAGGTGATTGAAGAAAGGTCCAGTCAAAGTTCCCATATAGATGTCAATCAGCTCCCTGTCGGTTAAGGGTGGCTGCACTCTTCCTGCCAAGTCTCTCCATTTTTAGGCATACTCTTTAAAGCCCTCGTAGGGACGCATGGTCATATTTTGCAATTGCACACGAGTTGGTGCAAGATCAGCGTTGTATTGGTACTGCTTGTAGAAAGCAGTAGCCAAGTCCTCCCAGGTGTGAATGTCGGTTCTTTCTAACTGATAGAACCACTCCAGTTGAGTTCCAACCAAACTCTCTTGGAATAAATGGACTCATAGCTTTCGGTCTATAGTGTGAGGCTGAATCTTGCGTACATATGACCTCAGATGCATTTTAGGACAAGAGATCCCATCATACTTGGCAAAGGTAGGGATTTTGAACTTCGGTGGGGTGACCACTCCGGAAACCAAACCTAACTCTTCAAAGTCCAAGCCAGGTATATGTTGAATCTCCATAGCATTGAGGCGATCCTCCAACTGTTTGTATTTATCATCAGCGGCAGGATATCGTTCCTCAGAGAAGTCAGCTTCATCTTCATCAATCCCCAGAATATTATCTCTTTCTTTTGTCTGATTGTCCCCTTCGGTTGACGGAGTTGAGAGATCCAGAGTTCTCTTGACTAGTCCTCTAAGTCTTCTTCCCAAGTTCAGGACACCTACTGATTTCTTCTTCTTCTTGTCTTTGAGGAGAAGAATCTTCAGGTCCTCTTGCCCCTTAGCTAAAGTCAGGAACATTTGTTGGAATTGGACATTTTGTGCTTGGAGATCCTTCACTGTTTTTTCCATATCCATCTTACTGAAATAAACAGTAGGAATATAAGGAGACTTGTATGGGAGAAACCTGTCATGATATGATGCATGATATGTGAATGCATGTTTTCAAGGATCTCGCACGGTAAATGTTAGAAGTTACTTACAACTTTGATTGGAGAACTTCATATTGGTGGATGTCCTTCCACGAGAATTAAGCTCACCATGTCAAGTGGGTCATAGCCCTTGACTCAAGTTGTTGTACTTTGATTTTTCAATGGCGTTCAGTTAGAGGAAAATAAATCCTCTTGCCTCTTAATAGATGTCTGATTCAACGTGACCCTGCATCATAGGCCCTTGATATCCTTGAAATGGTTATTGAAAATGCTATGGTATTATGTCATGATGTTATGTACAAGTATGCAAAGTAAGCAAGTTGTTATATACAAATAAACATATACACACAAAGCAGACAAGTCCTTAAGTTTAGGCTTGCATGGAGTTTGTAGGTAAGTACCCTCTTAAAATTTAGTTGGCTCAACCTGTCCTAGTAATAGTAACCGGGTTCTAAGGGATCTCAATATCACTGACCTTTCTTCTAGGCATTGTCTCAGCTCAATCAATCTTTTCTTACAGCCGAGATATCCTAAAAGTCTGGTCTCAATGAGTGTAGCATCGAGTATCAACCAACTTCAGACTGCACCAAAGTCGTCTATCTCACTACTTCCTAATGGCCAAGTTGGTCAAGTAAGGTTCTAAGGTCATTTAGTGCTTCATGATGCCGCTCAGCGCCCCCATATTCTCCTCGATTCAACATTAGGGATACCGGTACCAACAAATGTGTCACACTAACGTAGCTATTGTTTAGACCATGTCGGTATACCCCACACAGTTTCCACAATCTATTGCTACTTACCTAAAAGGTGCCCCAGATATGGGTAGAGGATCAAGACAAGCCCTAAATAAGGAACCATAATGTAAAGCATGCAAGTCAAACAAATAAAGCAAGTAAAGGTGATCTAGCCCTAAGGTAACCCCACTTTTAAGTATATCCTCAGCAGAGTCTCCGGTTCTGTAACACGGTGGGAGAACTGACTTGGATATTTTGCGTTTGGTCGTAATTGTTGCGGATAGCAAGAGTCGCTATCGACTTTTTTTATCCAATAAGGAAAGGTTGAAAAGAACAGGAAATACCTTTCGAGATTATTTCTTGAGTTCGGGGGGTAGGTTATGAAAAGGGAAGGTATTAGCACCATTTCCATCCATAGTTATCTACGGGCTCTTAGTTGCTTGCTAGATCACTTGCTTTTTGCTTGAAAGTGTGTTTGTGATGTAGGTTTTAAAAGTATTTTGAAGAGGAGTGTCTTTGTAATGGTTCTCGTCTCTATAAGAACGCGTACAAAGTGTTTTAACTTTTGAAAATGTTTCAAAGTGAAATTGTGGGTGTATAAAATGTTTTTTTTTATGAGCAAGCGAGCAACTAGGAGTATCCTACCTACTCAAAAGGTATTAAAAGGCCTTTTCCTTCTCCTTTAGATGTTGTTATCTTACCATTGTTTTGGTAAGAAATCCCATCATTGGATGTGAAGGGACAGGCGCGAGACGTTTGTATAGTCATAGAAGGCAACCTATGGGACGTTTTAGCAATGTCGTTTAGGGACTGGATCATTTATCGAAGGCAACATTGAGGGTCATCGAGGGACTACGATCTTTTATCGAGGGTCTTTGCTAAAGTGCCCATATTTGAGGGACATGACTATTTTCCGAAAGGCAACAAAGTGAGATTACCCTAGAGGTGCTAGTGTGAAAGTGTGTTTGATTGCATGCATTTTGTCTTGCATTTAAAGGTTATCTACTTGTTGATTTTGTATTTCCATATATCCTAATTACTAACAATATATGAAAGCAATAAAAGTGCAAAAATAAATCCTAAGCTATTAAATCATTTCAGGGGTGGGGATACATATTTACTAATGGGGATTGTAAGAATTTAAATCCTAATTATCTTTTACAACCATATCGAATTGTACAATACAAGAAAAGGAAAGGATTTGTTTTGAAAATCGTTTTTTGTCTTAATAAATTAAAAGAAAAAGAATAATTAGTTAATAAAAGGAAAATATTTTCTATGTATTTTTTATATTAATAAAAATGGTATTGCTGCTGAAAATAATAAGAATAAGAAAGAAAAGGAGAAATAACGTAAACAGGATCAGCACATTGCTGAAAACAACACTGAGATGGACCAAAAGTTCTGATGCTAGGTACGCTGTAGTTCAGAAAGAAATGTTAGAAGAAACCAGAAGTTTTGGGTTGTTGCGCGCTGAAGTTCTGAGTGTTGAAACAGTGGGAAAGACTTAAAAGTTCTGCATTGTCCTACAACAGTGAGAAAAACCTAGAAGTTTTGTGTTGTGTTAAAAACAGTGATAAAAACTCAAAAGTTATGTATTGTGCTACAACAGTGAGAAAAAACCTAGAAGTTCTGTGTTTTGTTAAAAAACAGTGAGAAAAACTCAGAAGTTCTGTATTTGTGTTAAAATAGTGAGAAAAAACCACCTAGAAGTTATGTGTGTTGTGTTACAATAATGAAAAAAAACCACCTAGAAGTTATGTGTGTTGTGTTACAACAGTGAGAAAAAAATTACCTAGAAGTTTTGTGTTGTGTTAAAACAATGAGAAAAACTACCTATAAGTTCTGTATTACACTTCACCTCCTTCCTTACATTAGCCAGAGCATCTGCAACTTATTCAGTTCTTAACAACAACAAAGCAGAAAAATAAAACCACGACAGTTTATAAAAGTTCTATTCCTAATTCAGAGCCTAGTTTTCTTCAAGAAGTTATGATCTATAATTTTTCTACTTGGGCAATGATATATATAGTCTCAATATTATGATATCTACATTTTTAATGATGTTCTGAATGAAAAAAATTCAAAGTCAGGATGACTTCCCTTGAATCTGAAGCGTGTGTTTAGGACTTGAACTGCTGCCTTCAAATGTTCTGGGGTTAGCAAGAAATGGAACAGAAATGTTATGTTCTTTTTTCAAAGGGAAGAATAAAGGTATTGTTTTTTTGAGAATTCTGGGTTTAAGAATGTTTGAATGTTTTCTTTTCTCTTTTTTTTTTGTATTTGATAACTCTCTCTTTCCCAAAAGCCAGCCCCTTAGACGTGTGGTGGAACAACTTATTTATAAATGAATTTGTTGTGGTTTGGAGGGGAAAATCAAATGGGGTTTAAACCTTTTTGGCATACTGTTTCATTACTTTTTAAAACAGCTTTTATGTGCTAATTTGGTGCAAATATGGGGTTTGAGAATATTACAGGCGTGGACTGGATCAGCAGCAATTTGGAGTGTTGTGGCAGTTGGATGTAGGACTGTGTCATAGCAGTGCAGCAGTTTGTTCATAACGAGGTTTTGGGGTTTGGTGATGTTCTGATCAAATAGTGGAAAGACCATAGTGATATTCGAAGGATGATGTTCTGATCGAAGAGTAGAACATAGTCTCCATATGCTGAAGAATGAGATTTGAAGAGTTATGTTTTGATTGAAGAACACAACTTCCATATGTTCTAATCGAAGAGTCATGTTCTGAATCATATTTGCAAATTCTGATTGCGCTTATGTGAAAACTGGCCCAGAAGTTCTGAAATTGTCATATTTTCTTAACACTTAGAAAATTTTCTAAGTGTTTAGAAATTTGATATTTCAAAATAATTTCTGACTTTTGATTTCTTGATGAACCAATTTTATTTCTTGATGAAATATGATTGTTGAAACTTGATTTTGATCAAAAAGTCAAAGTTTGACTTTTTCAGTGTGCTTTTGACCATTTTGCCCTTGTAAATGACTTTCTTGGAAAATTGTAATCTGAGCCTTGAAACTTGACAGAAGCAACCCTGAGGGTCCAGGATGATCCTTTGAGAAATGAGAGGGAAAATTTTGGGGTACAACACTTTTCTACCTTCATCTCTAAGTTGGTAGTTTATCGTCATCTATGAGTCAGTATTATTATGATTTTCTACCTTCATCTGTGAGTTGGTAGTTTACCATCATCTTTGATTTGGTATTATTCTGCTTTTCTACCTTCATCTGTGAGTTGGTAGTTTACCATCATCTGTGAGTCGGTATCTTATTATTTTCCCACCATCATCTGTTTGTCGGTATGTCTCTACAACTTTTCTACCTTCATCCCTGAGTCGTTATTACCCGCATTCATTAAGATGATGTCATCTTATTCATCTTTCTCCTCTTTGGACTTTTCCCCCAATAGAGTGAGTTCTCTTTTCCCCAATAGAGTTAAGTTTTCTTTCTCCAACGGAGTTAAGTTTTTCTTTTCCCAGTTGAGTCTGTAGTATTTTCTTAAAGATTACTTCCCTGTTGGCTTGTTGCTCGCATTGTTAAATATTTCTTCATTGAAATCTTACCTTTCCATTTGTTCTTTAACAGTAATTTTGGTTTTCCCCATTCACAGTTATCCCAGAGTCATGTCGTTCCCCAATGATTTATTTTCCTGGTTAAACCTTTTTTCTCTGTCAATTTTAAGTTTTCCTCTTCCCCAGTGGTGTCTTATGTTCCCCTGTAGGCTTTCTTTTCCTGTTTTCCTATAGCATCTATAATCATAAGCATTGCATGGTATCTTCGGGCTGAAAATTGGATCTTCTTATATTTAAGTATCTTCAATCACGTATAGACAAAGATTTAAATCTTCATATCTCCGAATAGAATACCCTATTTTTTACCCCTAAGATCCCCTGTCATTACGCATCATGTATCACATCAAGATTACAAGCTTGGTTACTTTCCCTATCTCTCTTTGAGTTTTCCTTTACAGGGATCACCAAGAACCCATTTTGTTTTGTATATATTTTATGCTAACCTCTAACCAAAATTCAAAAAAATATGTCTTATTTATTTTGTTTCTTTTAGAAGACAGGGCTTCCGATGAAGAAGTTCAGGTGATGATTCTCCAATTATAGTTGTGAGTTGCTCAGGCCAAAGACTGTTTCTCAAAGTCCTATTTTTCAAAATTGTGATCTATAATCTTAAGTCACACTATCCTCAAGCTTCATTCAGCATGGTAAATGCGAGTTTGGTAGCTTAATTCTAAAGATTCTTCAAGATAGGTTCATGTGTTTATTTTCATGCCTTCTTCAAAGAGAAATCTTAAGTTATGACAAGTGTGAGCATGATTAAATCGAGATTTTATAATCACAAGTTCATATGTACATACACATGCCTTGTATTCCAAGAAGATATCAAGTTTGCAAGTTGATTCAAAGTGGTTTGACCAAAAGTCAACATTTGCAAGTTCAAGTTCAAACAATCATAACTTCTTCATTATTCAATATTTTTGAGTGGTTCCTTTTTCATATGATTCCTTTTGACATCCTCTACAACTTCTCTTTACAAGGAGAGAGCTAATTATGTGTAGAAGATCTCAAAAGTTTGAGTACATTAGAGGTCGCCATGTGACTTTGGCCTAATTTCAAGTGACTTTCGTCCAACTTTCAAGGATCGCAAGTCCCTCAATTTTAGTTATTTTGGATTGATTATTTTTGCACGATACTCTTCAAGATGTTATCCACAAGTCTGCTTCAAGGATCAATAGTCAATTGTGCTCGGAAAGCCATTAAAGTTATTGAAATATTACGAGTCATTTTTGGACTTAACACTTTCTTGACCTATAATTTCAATTTATGACATGACTTCTTCTTCTTCAAGACGTTGATTCCTTGTGTTGAGGTTTTTAGGCATCAAGTCAAAAAATATGTGTTATGAATTGAGATCTCATCAACTATTCAAGTGGAATTTGGTTATTTCTTAAAAGTTATGATTCAATTGATGTTTGGTTCATTATTGTGAAGTGTTTTTTCGAGCTTGATTCAAAAGGATTCATATATGGTTTGGAAATCAAAGTTGACAATTCACGTATCCTTCAATATTTTCAAGTTTATTTTCAAGGCAAAGTTTATTTCAAATTCAAAATCTCAAGACATCCATTTCTTTCAAGATACCATTCAAGTTTCTAAGTCCGTGGATTTAAGACATGATTCAAGCTTCAAATTCAAAAGATGGAGGGAAATTCTTTTTCTATCATGAGTTTTGAAAAGAAATCACAAGGCAAAGTTTATTTTCAAGGCAAAGTTTATTTCAAATTCAAAATCTCAAGACATCCATTTCTTTCAAGATACCATTCAAGTTTCTAAGTCTGTGGATTTAAGACATGATTCAAGCTTCAAATTCAAAAGATGGAGGGAAATTCTTTTTCTATCATGAGTTTCGAAAAGAAATCACAAGGCAAAGTTTATTTTCAAGGCAAAGTTTATTTCAAATTCAAAATCTCAAGACATCCATTTCTTTCAAGATACCATTCAAGTTTCTAAGTCCGTGGATTTAAGACATGATTCAAGCTTCAAATTCAAAAGATGGAGGGAAATTCTTTTTCTATCATGAGTTTCGAAAAGAAATCACAAGGCATGGATTAATTCAAGTGCATGTTTTTCAAAGTTCATTTATGCTCACAAGAGTCTATAAATTCCACAAGGACCATTTCAAAGGAAGAAGCTCTCATTACATTCAAGGATTCAATTCAAACTTTAAAGTTACAAATTCAATCAAAGGAGCCAAGTTTCAAATTCAAGAGCATTCATAGTTTCAAATCATGTTAATCATTCACATTCAAGCCCAAGGTTACATAAGCCTAATTTTCAAGATTTATCATAAATGCAATTACAAGAACAACTCAAAGTGTTGCCTACATTTGCAAATTGCATCTTTTACATCAAGAGTTATAAAAGAGCATTCAAGTCCTAAATTAAAAGGAAAGAAAACTCCAAATATACAAGAAAGATTCAAAATTTCCTATGGTCTAAGTTACACCATCAAAGCTCTTAGGCTCACACTTTTTACAAGTCCCATGAATTTCCTATGGCAAGAGAAACCATGTCTTGAATTGCTTCCCCTTCAAATTTCTCCAAGATCCGCTCCAAGAAAGTTTGGCCTAGTTTCTCCTTGCATCTTTAAGGTTTCTTCTTCATGCTCACACCATCCATCAACATATAAAAAAAAGAGGAAGACAAGTGAGTTTATCATGCATATTTTGGTCACAAGAAATATTGTCATTCCAACAAAAATAAACAAGTTAATAGCACGTTCAAATTTCCAACAAGCTAAACATGTTAAAGGCCTAAAGTTTCAAACAATCATCATTCAAAAATCTCTCAAACAACAATAACAACAATGGCAACAAAGTTCATCAAATATGGGGGTTAAGAATTCATCCCATGGCATACAAATCTCAGACCCAAGACAAATTCCCAGAACATGATACAAAATTTCAGCACAAATATTTTCTAAATCCAAAGTTGGAATACCATACATAAACCCTAAAGCTAACAGTGTATTTAAGGGTTGAATGAGGATTTTGGATCTTATTTATTTTGATTTCTCTTGTTACAAAGTTTTTGTTTTGTTTCTTTTTTACTGTAAGAAGGAGATGTAACTGTGATATACAAAAGAGAAAGAGGTGGCTTTTTATTAAAAATTGTTTTAATTGTTTTTTTTTCAAAAAAAAAATCTGATGGAAAAGTTGAGATTTTTATGCCTTATCTCTTTGGGATCCGTGCCTTACACGTTGCCTATTATTTTTATAGTGCACTCTTATTCTGGATCATTGATCCTACATATTTTACCCTGTTGATCAGATCCAGTGGTTACAGATTTTTCATCTTTATTTTATTTATTTTATATTAATTTTAACTCTTTTTATCTTTAAAATTTATAATAAATTTATTTTTCATCCAAAAATTCTGGAAAAAAAATTCACAAAAATCATTTATCTTATTTTTTACTTTGTTAATTTTTCTTGAATTTAATTTTACTGTTTGATATTTTTAATTATTTTTTATTTATGTAAGTGGTTTTAATTAGTTTAAAATTATTTTTCAGTTTTTAAAAACTACCAAAAAATTCCTAAAAAGTTTTGAAATCATTTCTGACCTTTCTATGGTCTCCTTTTATTTCTCTTTGTTGTTTTGAATATATTTTTATATTTTGTCTTTTATTTTCGTTTTAAAAATAATTTAAAAATTATGTTCTCATTATATTTTGCTTATTAATTACAATTTTATTTTTGTATATATTTTGGCTGATCTTGGATCATATGGAATTGAGTCATAAGTTTTATCAAACTCATTGGATCTTGGGTGTTGAGTTTAAACTCCGCCAAAATGGATGAATGATTTTGATGATAACTTAATTAATCCTTTAATTCGATGTGGGATTTTTTTTTCTTGTTTATCTCTATTTCATCTCCTTCTTCTTTTTTCTTTTGATCTATTTGGATAAGACATTTAAATTTTAGGTTCATCTAAGCTTATGGATAGTTGAAAAACTATTCTCCGTGACTTAGGTCTTGATCAACTTTTGTTTTTACTTATGCTACATATTTTAGGAGTATGGTTTCTACCATATCTCTAACATGTATGGTACATACATTGTTATTGACCGGTCTTAGATATGTGCGACTTCTACGTAAATCCACTTATGATTGCTTAACATAGCGCTAAATTTGTCCCGAATTAGAAAATCATCATTCGTGACTCAAGCTTTGTGTTTGAATGTCCAAGTATGGTTGATTTGTTATCTTTGAGTCCAATACATATGAAACTTGTTGTTAGGAGGTTTTGGTTTTATCAATCTTCTAATGAGTTCACATTATTTTTTGTCTAAGATTATCATTCAATCATAATTGATCATTACTTAATGACCATTAACTTCTAACTTACTATTAACTTTACTTTATGCCTTTATTATTATGTTTTTACCTTCATCCACTTTAATTTTAGCATTTACATTTCATGCAACTTGTTTATGTTTCCTCACTTTGTCTTTTTCCCACTTGGGTATTATTTATGTTTATGCCTTTTTTTCCTTTGTCCATTCAGACTTTTTATTTTGTTCTTAAAATACTTAATAATCAACTAGAACATTAAAAGACTTAAGACTCTTTGTGGACAATTGATTACAACCCTTTGCATATTAAATTTTTTGGATCTCTTGGACTTAGGATTAGAAGCCTTGAGACCTTGGGACCTTTGGAACTTATTTTCCTTTGTTGTTATTTTGTTTGTGCATTGGAAAATTTTCTGTGTGCATGTGTTGTTATTTTGATCTTAAGAGATTCATCTGATACATGGGCTAATAATGAAGATCTCACTTTGTCTTTGGTTCTCTGGTTTGAGATTTTTGATTCATCTGATGCTTGGTATTCATCTGAGTATTATACTTGCTTGTGGCTTTAATCCAAATGATGAGAATTCTATATTGGCTTCATTATGTCAAGTGTTGGCTTCTTATTTGGTTAGACCTTTCCTGCCTTAGCTTTTATTTTGTGCTTTTGGATAGTCCCTTAATCCTCACACTTAGGACCATGATGCATGTTAAATCTTAGGTAGTTTTCCCTTTGATATCCTAACTTTAGGACCATATTATATTACAACATTAAGACTTGAGTTTCCCCTTAGCTTTTGTTTCTATGTTGCATTTGCATCTTAAATAAAAACTTCTTTTTTCTTCATCAAAAATGCCAAAAACACTTAATAGTAAAGAGGCAAACCATGTGTCACGAGCCTTAAGCACATGTGTAGTTACTTTAGATATGATGCGTCTGACCCGATTATCTAAAGTCTCTCATGTCATAATCTTTAATGTGGTTCAAATCACTAAATTCTTTTTCAAGGTAACAAAAAGACTTCATCAATTCAAACTCTTTTGCCTTTGGGCTTTTCTTTTGAAAATCTTTTCATAAAGAACATGTTAGTTCCTTTCTATGACAAGTGTGTGAGTCTCCAAAGGTCAAGCTGCAGTAGAATGTGAAATTTAATATTGTTCACTAAAAAAATATACAACCAACCAAATTTGTTTAGAAGAACTACAGTATTCAGATTCCTTCGCGAGATACGTAGGTACTGAGTTGCAAAATTCGGGCGAACGCAATAATAACAAATTCTCTTTTTGTTCATTAGCAATTCTATCATGCATTTCCATTAGCAAGTTTAAACTTTAGATAACACACCATTTGATTAGAACAACCATAATAGATCCCATTGAATACAATAAATATTTAAGGCGCTAATAACTTCCTTTTGCATAACCGACTCATGTACCTTGATCTCTATTTTATTTTGAATTTTATTCGCTCTTTTCTCATTTCCTCTTGAAAACAATAAAATATAGTGGCGACTTTAACTTTGTGAATTAAATCAATCAATGACTTAGTCTCAGCTTTTTACCACTACAAGTTAATAATAATGATGATGAAACCGGTGAAGAGGTTGGTTATAACGATGACGAGGTTGGTGATAATGATAATATGGCTGATAGTAAGGTTTGTGATGAAGAGATGGACTTGGAATGACAAATAACTTGAAAAATAATATAGTGTGTTTGTTATGACAATTATTATCTTTAGTTAAAACAAGTTTATTGTATTTATTTTATGAATACTAATGAAAAATTTATAATGTGTTATTTTGTTTAATGGAGTACATTAGAATATTTTATTTATTAAGAGTTTTTATCTGTTTTTTTTTAATTTTTTTAATATCTATTTTGTTAGATTGTTAAATATATTATAAATATTAATTTTTTTATTCGTAAAATATTTTCATATTATAGAAAATTTTAAATGGGGCTTCTTTTGAAAAAAAAATTTAAATGGACTTGTAAACCCTTTTCATACAAAATGAAAGATAATTTTAAATAGGATTTTAATCTCTTTTTATAAAAAAAAATTAAAATGAATTTAAAAAATAGTCACTGATTTTGTGATTGATATAATATTTAAAAAAATATTACGGTGTCAATTTTGGTCGCTATTAAAAAGTTAAAGTAACCAAAAATTATAATAAATTTATCACTAATAAAACAATCAGTCACCAAATTAATCATTAATAACGGTCGTTGATGTCATCATTAAATCAGTCGCTAAAAGGTGGTCGTTGAATCTGCTGCGAAACAGAAAATGATGGTCGCTTTTTTTATCGCTAAACTCTATAGTGATTGTGATACGGTGGAAGAACTAACTTGGGTTTTGCGTTTGTTTTCGCAAATGTTTCGGTTGAGCAAGAGTCGCCACCGACTTTTTATTTTATCCTAAGGAAAGGTTAAAAATCACAGCAAAAACCTTTGAGATGTTTTCTTGGGTTCGGGGAGTAGATTATAGAAAGGGAAGGTATTAGAACCCTTTTTATCCATGGTTATCCATGGGCTCTTAGTTACTTGCTTAGATCACTTGCCTTGATTTTCAATTGTTTGAAATGGTGCTTTGTGTGTGGGTTTTGAAAATGTTTTGAAAAGAGGCCAATATGGTGGCAACCTTTGTAATGATCCGTGTTGGGATGTATACAAAGGTATATGTCTTTTGAAAAGTTTTCAATTCTTTTTGAAATTTGTTTTGAAAGTGTTGTGGAGTGTGGTTTTGAAAAATAGGCAAGTGTTTTTGTTTTGCAAGTTGGCAAGTAACCAAGAGCTATCTACCCTAAATTTCTCAAAGATCTTTGCTATGTTTTAACCCTTTTAACAATTTTGTTCCACCATTGTATTTGGTGGACAATCTTGTGTTAGGATGTGAACGGGATGGGCGCGGGTCATCGTTTAGACCATGATTGCAATGGTGCCAAGTATCTTTGGGCAATTTTTCCTTTAAGGGACTTGATCATTTTTAGGCAACTTTTGAAAGCGTCATCGAGGGACTATGATCACTTGATTGTTTTGTTTTTTGCAAAAGATACCTAACATGCAATATGGCCCATTATTGAAGGCAACAAGTAGAATACCCTAGGGGTGCAAGTGTGATTAGTATTGTCCATTTTCATGCTTGTTTATCTTGAATTTAGGTCAAATTATTTGTTGTTTTTGATTTGCATACAAAACCCTAATTCTATCATGGCATATTTAGAAAGATTTTAAAGTGCGGAATTTAAAGGTCCTAAATTATTACAACACAAATTATGGGATGGGGGTACAAATGTTCAAATGGGGATATTTTAGCAAGAAATTAAAACCTAAGCTATTACATCCAAATTGAATTATACAAATTATTTAATATACAATAATTAAACAAAAATGCAATAAATATGCAAGATGTAAAAAATGATTTTTTATATGTATGTGAAAAGTGTTTTTTATGTGTCAAATAAACAAAATAAAAAGGATTAATTTTTGGCATTTTTGATGTTTTAGGGCAAAAACCCTAATTTGGCTAAAAAATGTTTATTATTTAATGTATGCAATATTTATTAATTATGTACAAAAAATAAATAAAAAGAAAGTATATTGTAAAAAAGTGATTTTTTAAGTTGAATATTAATAAAAAAATAAAAATGTATTATTTTTATGTTTTTAACCTAAATAGACTAATAAATATATAAGTATTTATATTATTTATTAAATATATTAAATATGTACAAGAATAAAATATTTAATATTTACAAAAGAAAAGTATATTTTTTATAAAATGTTTTCAATTGTAAAATAAAATAAAAATCAGAAAATAAAAATGTTTGTATTATTTTTTGTATTTTTAAATAAAAGGTATTATGTATTTATTTACATATAAAACCAAATGAAACCAAATAAATATCAAATAAAATGTAAAAAATGTGTGGAAAATATTTTTAATGTTTTCTATATTTTAATAAAAAATAACAAATCAGAATCAAAAAGAAAAAGTTAAAAATAACAAATAAAACTCAAAATGGGCCATGGGGTGCATGTGTGAGAATGTGGTGCAAAAAGGAAGAACAATACAGGCCCAGCCCAAGAAGACTTTGTCTTCAACCTCTGAACAAACAAACAGAGCAACGCGTGCTTCCTGCTATCTCATGATTCCTGGACTTTCAAACAAAACTCATAACACAAGAAATGTAGAGCATCAAGAGACGAATCCAGACATATAAAAAACTTAACTTAACTCTCAGAAATGAGAGAGAATTTCTCCATCCCTAATTCTTGACCTAAGTATTTGTCAATGTTCAGGTCTTAAATTCTCTCAGCATATGAAATATAAATGGAAAGTGAGGATATGTATAGCTTCAGGGCCATGAGTAGTGCACTTTTCATTCATAATCTTAAAGTTAACTCTTCCTAGATTGAGAGATAGAAGTCCATGAACTTACCTGTTCAGCTTGGATTGTGTCTGGCGATGGAGGTTCTTTCAGTGCAATGTGAGGACTTGTACAGCTTGCTTGAAGGTCAGGGATGCTTCTCCAACCTTTAGCTTGCTTTGAAACCAAGTGAATCAAGCTATGGCAATCAACCTGCAAAACAGAAAAAGTGAAAATGGTGAAGTTGGTTAGAGGTGTTACAGGTCGTGTCCAATGCTTGGGATAGTTTGTATAGGTGGTATGGAGTGTGTATGAACTGGTTTTGGTCAAGGCGCACGAGGGGATTGAGTTGTGGAAGTCCAACTGCAGAGGTGACTTTGTTTTTTGCAGTAGGAGGGTGTTTTGATGAATGATGAGGTTTGGAAGGTGGTTAGCTCGTGCCTTAGCTCAGTTAGGATATTTGGAATGTGTTTAACAAGTTTGTCTTAGCTTGTGGCTGCAGCAAAAAGAGTTGTTGTACAAAATGCAAGGTTTCTTCTTACTTAAGCCAAAAAATGACAAGTTGGTTTCTAGACTTATGCAGGCCCCCTAAATATCTGCCTCAATCCCTCTTGATCAGTGTGTTATGTTCCTGAACTTGTTCCAAGAAGATTTGCATTGTACTTCTTGATTTGCAAACTTGACATAAAGCCATACTTTTCAAAAATGGATAAAGTGCTTTTTCTAATTAAGGACTAATCCTTCATGTAATGACCAAACTCATAGAATAACATCTTGGCACAATGGATTAGCATTTAATTTTTGAGTGTAAATGAGATTAGAGGCCTGTAATGTAGCTTGCATATGCTGAGTTTGAAAATGCACAAGTTATGAACATGCCTTTGGCCATGAATCAAAGTGACTTTTGCTCATATTGCCAAATTCGATTCTCCCTAACCACAAGGTTGTTTGATGAGTTCTTGGACATTTTGGAAAGCTTGGAATGTGTAATACAAACCATCTTTGTAATGCAAATTGAAATTCCAAGTGGAAGCATGTGAAAAGTGTCCATGAAGTTAGGAAAAAATCCTGCCTAGAATAGGTCAAAATTTTTCTAAGTTAAGAATGTTTTGCACCCTTGTTCCAAAAATTGTAACTTGAGCTACAAGCTTCTTTTGAGGAAACTTTGTGAATCAAAGTTGTAGATTTTTCAATGTACTGCAACTTTCATGTTTTGAGTTTTGTTTGAATCCAAATATATCTTGATGAAAAGATGGGACAAAGTTAGGAAAAAATTAGGAAATTTCATAACTTAGAAAATTTCTAAGTTATGAAATTTCTTCATTTCAAACCCTAATTTGTAATTTTTGGTTTCTTGATGAACAAGTTTCATAATTTGACATGTCTTGATGAAAAATGAACCTTGACACTTGATTTTGACCAAAAAGTCAAAGTTTGACTTTTCAGTATACAGTCAAAAATTGATCAATTGACTGGAAAATTCATCTGTCAATCTTGTGCATTTGGGATTCTTTGAATTTGTTGAACATGTCAAGACAATTCCATGGGGTCCTTGAGTCCATACGTGATTTTGGTTTGCCATTGGTTAGGTCAAACAGTCAAAAATTGCCTTTGTGCAGTCAAAACCCTAAAAATGACCATTTTGCCCTTTTGGTGATTTGATCAAATTTCTTGTGGAATTGTGATCCAAACTTGATCCAATGGTCCATATGAGTTCATAATGTTGATGTGGGTCAAAATTCATGAGGTTTGACTGTCAATTGACCACAGTTGACTTTTTCCCCAATACAGTTGATTTATAGGTCAACTGTCCAATTGACTGGGCAAAGATTGGAATCAAGGCTTGAAACTTGGTATGGATAAACTTGGGAGTCCAATATGAAGCATGAAAGTCATCTTAGGAATTTTAGGTCAAAACATCTTTGTGCAAACACAAACCCTAATTTGGGTCAACAGTGCAAGGAGGAGTCTTGAGCAGAGCAAACCCTAACTGGATCTTGAGCTCCAAGGGTCTTGTGATGAGAAAATGTTGAGGAAATGGGAGGGAAAATTTTGGGGTACAACAGTTGCCCATGTTCAATCTTCTTGAACCTGAAGAGTTAGATTGGCAAGTTTGCCTTTCGCGACTCGAGGGTAAAAGGAGATTGGACACTAGAGTGCCCGGAAATTTGCACTCGCATGGTAGAGTATCAGCAATGTGATGGCGGGAATGGGCTTATAGATGCCATTTGGAGAGATGGTGGATAGGAGGATGGGCTTATAGATTCCATCTGGAGACGTGACAGAACCTTGTCGGGAATGGGCTTATAGATGCCATTTGGAAGTGTTGATCGCGTAAGAGATTCCTTAGCGAGAACTTGCGTACTTTGAGAAAGGAAGATGGTTTCCTGGCCTGTTACAGGTGTTGATCTTCAGTCTCTTCATACAGATATGCCCTGGCTAGATACAGGTATCGAATCTACAATTGGTTGCTCACAGATGTGCCCTGGCTAGATACAGGAATCGAATCTGGAACTGTTGTTTACAGATGTGCCCTGATACAGGTATCGAATCTGGAATTGTCGTCTACAGATATGCCCTGGCTGGATACCGGTATCGAATCTCGAATTGGTTGCTCACAGTCGTGCCCTGGCTAGATACAGGAATCGAATATGGAATTGCAAAAGGTTGGTAGAGATAGCTTTCCTGGCTGGATACCGGTGTAAACTTCTGACCTGAGAATGAAAGATAATTTCCTGGCCTGTTACAGGGGTTGATCTTCAAACTCTTCATGCAGATATGCCCTGGCTAGATACAGGAGTCGAATCCACAATTAGTTGTTCACAGATGTGCCCTGGCTAGATACAGGTATCGAATCTGGAATTGCGATAATTGATAGTAATCATCTTTGGATTGACCTTTCCCTGAAAAGGCAAGACATTAGTTGTATGCAATGTCATGATGTATGAAATACATGATGTCATGATGCTCAAAATGAGATAGTGTTGTATGCACTTTATCATGTATGTAAGCAGGATGTATGAAATGTGGAATGTCTATGAATGTATTTTCGTCTAGGAAAATAAATCCTTGACGACTGGCCGGGGAATCAAATCCTGGGCTGATGTTGAAGAGTAGAGTTCTTCGCTTCCGCTGGGGATGATGGTTGTGAGAATAAACTGGTAGGAGAAGATGACTCTGTTGGGGAATAAACTTGTTGGAGAAATTACTCTGAGGGGAATTACTCTGTGGGAAGAGATACTTCGCTGAGGTTTTGATGAGAGCTCCGCTGGGGATTTCAACGATAGACTCCGCCGGGGATTTCAACGATAAACTCCGCTGGGGATTCCGCTGATAAGTTATATTGGGGAACTTGATGAACTCCGCTGGGGGTAGAAAGAACTTCGCCGGGGATGATCTTTTTGTGGTAATTAGCTGAGGATAACCCAGTTATAAGCTCTGGTGAGGAATAACTTTTGAAATGAAACCGGGGAGAGACGTATGTACTCTGCAGGGGATAAGCTTCCAGAATCTACTGGGGATAAGCTTCAAGACCTGCTGGGGATATGGATTCCACTTTCCTGGGGAAACTTTTCAGACTGTACTGGGGTACTGGCTCCACTGGGGTGTCTTGTATTCCGCCGGGGAATGTTGAGATCTTCTGGGGATACCCAACTTCCTTAAGGCTGACAATAGACTAACGCGGCTTGAGAAGAGTATTGTTGACTTGCTAGGGGAATATTGTGCCTTTTCAGGGCTGATAAGAAACCAACTCTACTTGGGGAAAGTATTGTTGAATCTTGTCTTACTCTGTGGGGAGTTGAGGTATCCTGGTTACATTCTTCAACCGAACTTACCTTGGTACCTTGGTGGACAGAGCAACTAGATTGCTTAGACAATTCTAAACTGCCCCTGTTTCTGATGTCACCTGTAATTAGTCCTTTGTTTCGTATGCAAATATTCATGATTAGCAGTTAATGTCAAATGCATATATCAAAAATGAACATTGGACGTTCTTTGCAAAACAAAATAGAAAAAGGGAAAAACAATTGATAATTTGTCTGAAAAATTGAACTTGTATTGATTTTGAAGTTTGCCTGTAAAATAGGCGTTTTATACAAGAGGCTGACGTCCTAGTAAGAGAATGCCGCCGAGCAAAATAGAGTTTATACAATTTTGTGAAAAGGAAACAAAACAGCTATGTGAAAAATAATCCCACTGGGTTCCAACTCTGCTATCGCCTTTATGTCTTCAAGCGTCTCATCACTTTGTTGTTTAGTTGAAGATGAAGCTGATTGATTGGAGTCATCTGAGCCCGATAGTTGATGCCGAATTCTGGATGCAAGATGATCCAATGAGACATAGTATTACGCTTTATCCCTAACTTTTTCCTGGACCGCCCTTTCGGGTTTTCAGTCCACCGGGATACCCATTTTTGCCCAAGCCGCCTTTTCAGGTTTTCAACTTGCCGGGTGTACAGATTTTTTTCATTTTCATCCCTTATTTTTGCCCGAACCCTTTTGGTTCACCGGGAAGCCCTTATTTTTGCCTAGGTGTGTCAACCTAGCGGGTCTTTAATCATGCGTAGTATCTTTTTACTATGTCTGCATTGGCGGGGTGAGGAAGATCGTCACCATCCATGGTAGTTAGAATCATAGCTCCTCATGAGAAGATATGTTTAACCACAAATGGCCCTTCGTACGTGGGGGTCCACTTGCCCCTGGGATCACTTTGAGGAAGAATGATGCGCTTAATTACCAGGTCCCCAACTTGATACTCTTGTCGTCTGACCTTCTTGTTAAATTCCTTGATCATCCGTTTTTGATACGTCTGACAATGACAAATAGCGGTGAGTCTCTTTTCGTAGATTAGGTTTAATTGATCAAGCCGAGTCTAGATCCAGTCTTCTTCGCTCAAACCTGCATCCTTCATTATCCGGAGAGAGGGTATCTGGACTTCAATAGGCAAGACTGCCTCCATGCCATAGACCAAGGAAAAGGGAGTTGCCCCTGTTGACGTCCGTGCCGAGGTACGGTACCCATGAAGAGAAAACGGCAACATTTCGTGCCAATCTTTGTAGGTCACTGTCATCTTCTGCACAATCTTCTTGATGTTTTTATTTGCTGCTTCTACAGCCCCATTCATCTTCGGCCGGTAGGGAGAAGAATTGTGGTGTTGTATCTTGAATTGCTTGCAGAGCTCAGTGATCATCTTGTTATTAAGATTGGTACCATTGTCCGTAATGATCCTCTCAGGTACACCATATCGACAGATCAGGTTGTGCCGAATGAACTGTGCCACGACGCTCTTGGTTACGGTAGCATAGGACGCTGCTTCAACCCATTTTGTGAAGTAATCAATCGCTACCAAGATGAAGCGGTGCCCGTTTGATGTCGTCGGTCTGATTTCACCGATCATATCAATGCCCCACATTGCAAAAGGCCAAGGTGTTGTCAAGACGTTCAGAGGAACCGGAGGAATATGCACCTTATCAGCATAGATATGGCATTTATGACAAGTCCAAGAATGTTGGTAACAGTCGGCTTCCATTATGGACCAGAAATATCCTGCCCGAAGGATTTTCTTTGCCATGGTATGTCCACTGGAATGTGTTTCGAAGGTACCTTCATGTAGCTCTGCCATGATCTTTTCTGCTTCAGTCTTATCCATACAACGGAGTAAGGTTGAATCATGGTTTCGCTTGTAGAGGATGCCGTTACTGAGGAAGAACTTTGCGGAAAACCTTCTTAGGAACTTCTTGTCGTTGACAGATGCACCTTCGGGGTATTCTTGAGCTTCCAAGTACCTCTTCACTTCATGATACCAGGGTTTTTCAGTTACTTCTTCGGCCTCGAGATCGCAGCAATGTGCAGGTTCATCCAATTTCCAGATAATGATCCAGGGCGCTTCGTTGTCCCATTTGACTTTGAACATAGAAGACATTATAGCCAACTCGTCCGCTAACTGATTCTCCTCTCTTGGGAAGTGTTCAAAAGTTATTTTCTCGAAGTGGGGAAGCAACGTCAGTACATACTCCTTGTAAGGAATAAGATTTGGGTGTTTCGTATCCCACTCGCCTTTGATCTAATTGATCACGAGAGCGGAATCTCCGAAGACACTCAGAAACTTGATCCTTAAGTCAATTGCAGCTTGAAGACCCATGATACATGCCTCATACTCCGCCATGTTGTTGGTGCAGTTGAAACATAGCTGGGCAGTGAGTGGAGTATGAGTGCCTTTAGGAGATATGATCACAACGCCGATACCATTACCCAAAGCGTTCGAGGCTCCGTCAAAGTGCATAGACCATCGGGATCCTTCCTCAGGTCCTTCATCCGGTCCAGGTACTTCACAATCAGTCACTACCATGATATCCTCGTCTGGAAATTCAAAGTTCAACGACTGGTAGTCGTCCACTGGTTGGTGTGCCAAATGGTCTGCCAATACACTTCCCTTGATTGCTTTTTGAGTCGTGTATTGGATGTCATATTCCGTCAAGATCATTGTCCATCTTGCTATTCTTCCAGACAGAGCAGGCTTTTCGAATATATACTTGATTGGATCCATTTTTGAAATCAATAGAGTAGTGTGAGTCAACATATACTGTCTCAGCCGGTGAGCAGCCCATACCAGAGCGCAGCAAGTTTTCTCGAGCAGTGAGTACCGAGTCTCACAGTCGGTAAACTTTTTGCTCAGGTAATAAATGGCGTGCTCTTACCGGCCAGACTCGTCATGCTGACCCAACACACACCCCATTGAGTTGTCAAGTACTGTCAAGTATAAGATTAGAGGTCTCCCTTCAACCGGTGGCATAAGAATGGGTGGTTCTTGGAGATACTCTTTGATTCTTTCGAAAGCGGCCTGACATTCATCGTTCCAACATACAACTTGATCTTTCTTCAGCAGCTTGAAGATTGGCTCACATGTAGCAGTTAGATGCGAGATGAATCGGGCAATGTAGTTCAGCCGTCCTAGAAAGCCTCTGACTTCTTTCTCTGTCTTGGGAGTTGGCATCTCTTGTATGGCTTTCACCTTGGCAGGATCTACTTGAATTCCTTTGTCGCTTACGATGAAGCCTAGCAAATTTCCAGATCTTACCCCAAAGGTGCACTTGTTTGGGTTCAACCTCAGCTTGTACAACTTCAGACGGTCAAACAGCTTCTGTAGATGGTCAAGGTGTTCCTCCTCAGTTTGAGACCTTGCAATCATATCGTCGACGTATACTTCTATTTCATGATGGATCATGTCATGAAATAAAGCAACCATGGCACGTTGGTAAGTTGCCCCAGCATTTTTCAACCCAAAAGGCATGACCTTGTAGCAAAAGGTGCCCCACTGAGTGACAAAAGTGGTCTTCTCCATGTCTTCAGGAGCCATCTTGATCTGATTATAACTGGAGAAGCCGTCCATGAAGGAGAATACTTTATGCTGAGCAGTGTTGTCAACCAGAACGTCGATATGAGGCAGAGGGAAATCATCCTTGGGGCTGGCCCTATTCAAATCCCTGTAGTCAACACACATCCGGACCTTACCATCCTTTTTCGGCACTGGAACCACGTTGGCAACCCACTGAGGGTAAGAAGTCACTGCTAGAAACCCGACATCAAATTGTTTCATAACCTCGGCTTTGATTTTCTCGGACATTTCTGGACGCATACGGCGGACCTTCTGTTTTACCGGAGGGTAGTCTTCCTTGGTAGGCAGGTGATGAACCACAATGTCGGTATCCAACCCAGGCATGTCTTCGTAAGACCAGGCAAAGATTTCCACATAGTCATGAAGCATCTGAATCAACCGTTGTTTCACCCTGAGCTCTAGATTGGCACCAATCTTGACTCCCTTTTTGTCTGTCTCAGTACCCAGATTTACCGTTTCCACTGGCTCTTCATGTGGCTGAATGGCCCTCTCTTCCTGGAGTAACAGTCTTGCAAGTTCACCAGGCACTTCGCAATCATCTTCACCTTCGTTTTCGGCTAAGTTGATCGGATTTTCGAAGTCATAACTGGCGGTAGCGGAGTCGTTACCAGTGAGATCCAGAGTGGATTGGAACCTATATAAGTGAGTGTGTGTAAATATAGCTGTTTTGCAATATATAATAAAGAAAGAAAAGGAGCGCAAGATTTGAAATGAAACAAACGTCCAATGTTTTGATTAATGATATATGAAAATGTCATACAAAAGCCCTCACAAATGGAGCCACGGTGCCCCGGGTAGGACACCGAGCCATAAAAGTTTCATCATATTGTTTGTTACAAATTGAAAACAAAAGAGTTCATTACTGAGTGACAAAAGTAATAGGTGTGAAGTCTTTGGCGGTCCAGTTGCTTGGTCCACTGTCGGTTGTTGGATAGATCCAGCTGTCGAATTCAGATTCCTCTACTTCCTCTTCAATAGCGTTCACTCTCGGGTTGGTGATGAACACAGGAGGTCTTCCAATCCTCGCCTTACGAACAACCTCCTGAGCCTCTGCAGTGAAACCTAAGCCAAATTTGTCGGTCTTCAGAGTGAAGTCAGGAAGTCGGCCCCAGTTTGCACACTCACCCTTCTCAATCACAGCCCGGGCATCCTTTAAGGAAGCCATCTTCAAAGGAGGGTCTTCAATCACAGTTTCAGCTGATGCTAAAGTCTGAGGCACCTCTTCAAAGTGTTGAAAGGGGGTTTCAATGAATTCCCCATCCATTTCTATGTACCGGAACGAGTTTAGGTGGCTGACCATATACTCTTATTCCCCCTGAACTGTGACAATTTTCCCTCTGACTGGATACTTAAGCTTCTGATGTAGTGTGGAGGTCACAGCTCCAGCCTTGTGGATCCATGGACGACCCAACAAACAAGAGTAGGATGGACGGATGTCCATCACATAGAAAGTTGAATCAAAAACTTGAGAACCAACCCTGATTGGAATGTCAACTTCCCTATGTACCATCCTTTTCGAACCGTCAAAGGCTCGGACAACAATGTTACTGGGCTTGAGCTCCAGACCCTCACAATCCAATATTTCTAGGGCCTTCTTGGGTAGTACATTCAATGAAGAACCGGTTACTACCAACACATGGGCAAGAGTAGTGCCCCTGCATTCAATAGAGACATGCAGGGCGTCATTATGGTTTTTTCCTTTTGCAGTCAGATCGGCGTTAGAGAAGCTCAGACCATTATCAGTAGTTAAGTTGGCCATACAATCAGTAAATTGATCAGCAGACGTTTCTTGTGGCACATGGGCCGTCTTCAGGAAGGATATCAGAGCCTTGGCGTGGGCCTCTGAACACAATAACAGTGATAGCATAGAAATTTTAGAGGGGGTGTGCCCCAACTGCTCAACAACATTGAAATCACTTTTCTTGATAATCTTGAGGATCTCCTCCATCTCTTGCTGGGAGGCTTCAACAGTGGTTGTCTTCGGCGCCTCCGTCAGGGAAGGCAAATCAATAGCAATCCCCTTGCCCCGAGTTTCAGATGACTCGGCAGCAGGGGTAGAAACAGGAACTTGATTAGGAAGTGGAACATGCACACTTGCAGGTGGGATGATAAGAGGTTTCTGAATAGCTGGTGGCGCAATATCTGGCGAGAACAGCCTACCACTACGAGTAATTTTGGCAGGCCCGGTGATGTTACTGATACCGGTACTTGTATCAAACTCTTGCTTCACTCCAAGCACATAAACATCTGCCCCATAGTGCCACGGGACAGCTTTGTCAGATGTATAAGGGAGAGGCCCCGGAACAGTGATGATGATAGGAGCAATCTTCTGAGTGGACATGATTTTGACAGGCTTCTTTGAAGGAGCCTTGGGAGGTTTGTTGAAAATAGTAACAATAGAAACTTCTTCGGTGGGGACAGCAGGAACAGCAATCTTCTCGAACAAGATTTCCTTGCTATCCATCAGGCTTTGGATACCTGATTTCAGCAAAGGACAACCAAAAGGCGAAACAGCACATAGAAGGCAATCTTCACCATATCTCGGAAATAAACCGGCTAGCGACAGATTCCTTTTAACAGTCAACAACGGGGTAACAATATCTTCCATGGAGGCCACATACCGGTCTTCTTCCACAGCATTCACTCCATGCTAGGGCATGGGAGCAGTCACAACATTGGGTCTTTCGGGCGCCTCGAACTGTATTTCTTTAGCATCAATAAGGTCTTGAACCTTATTCCTCAAAGCCCAGCAATCGTCTGTAGTATGCCTCGGGCTATCAGAGTGATAAGCGCAACGAGCGTTGGGGTTGTACTTTGGAGAAGCTGTGTTCACTACCTTCGGAGCTTCTTTGACAGTTACCAGATTGGTTGACAGTAGTTGCGGCAAAATCTGAGACAGGGTCATGCTAAGCCGAGTGTACTGCCTTTTGGGTCTCTCACCCCTTTGTTGATTATACTGCTGAGGAGTAGTAACAGGTTTTGAAATTACCAATGCATTGACAGCTTGGCGGCGTTCCGGCTTAACTTGTCTTCTGGGCCCATAAACAGCACTGGCCTCCTTCTTGAAAGGCTTCTTTTCAGTACTCGCGGCGGCACCTTTCTGTATCTTCCCTGACTTGATACCAGCTTCTATCCTCTCACCAGTCAAGATCAAATCTGTAAACCCAGCAGAAGAATTACCAATCAGATGATTAAAGAACGGACCAGACAGGGTCCCAAGGAACATGTCAACAAGTTCACGGTCAGTCAATGGTGGCGGCACCCTGCCAGCCAGGTCTCTCGACTTTTACGCATACTCCTTGAATCCTTCGCCCGTCCCTAGTGACATACCCTGAAGTTAGATACGTGTGGGAGCGAGGTCAGAATTGTACTGATATTGTTTATAAAATGTGGTGGCCAAATCTTCCCAGTTTCAGATATTGGCTCCATCCAATTGATAGAACCATTCGAGTTGAGCCCCAGAAAGGCTATCCTGAAAGAAATGGATCCAAAGGTTCTTGTCTGCAGTGTAAGGTTGGATCTTCCTTACATATGATCTGAGATGCATCTTCGGGCAGGATAGCCCATCATACCTTACAAAAACTGGCACTTTGAACTTCGGGGGGATCACAATTCCAGCAACTAATCCCAAATCTTCGAAATCTAAGCCGGGAACTCTCTGCAGCTCCATAGCTGCCAACCTGTCTTCCAAACCTTTGTACTTATCATCGACGGGCGGGTATTGTTGCTCAGAGTAGTCTTCATCCTCTTCAGCCTCTCCTTCTTCAGCTTCGGATTCGGAAGGTACCGCAGCCGCATTCCCTTTACTGGTCTCCTCTTCAGATGTAGAGGGAAATTCAAGCACTCTTCTGGCTTCACCCTCAAACCTTCTTCCTAGGGTAGCCACCCCGATTCTCTTCTTCTTCTTTTTCACTTGGTCTTTGTTCCCCAGCAGGGCTTTCAGATCCTCCTGACCCTTTGCCAAGGTCATCAGGAGTTGTTGAAACTGTGCGTTTTGAGACTGCAAGTCCTTGACCGTCTGTTCGAGATCCATCTTACTGAAATAAACAGCAGAAAGATAAGGAAACCTGGTGTGGAGACCTGCTTATGCGTATGATGAATGGTATGCTTATGTATGCAATGCATTCAAGGATTTAGAAAGTTCAAAATTGTTGCAAACAAAAAGAATGCACGTCATATTAATAAGAAGAAATTTATCAGTACATAAATGCCCCATGGGCCAAATATTACAAAAACTTCTCAAGGTAAAAAGATGTTGCGCATCCTCTTTGGTGCAATGTAGGTGTTGAGGGTCTCTTCCTCATGGAGTCGGCGGGTAAGCTCCAAAACCTTCTTCATGCTGGCGTAGAAGCTGGCTTCAAAAGTGTTTCGTTCCTCCTTAAGTTGGATCCAACTCTTCTGCATCTCCTCCCATGATGTAGGCATGTCAGGATATAGGATGGTGTAGGGAACCTCTCCTTCCTTAACGGGCTCTTTAATCACAGGGAGAACATGGGGGTAAGGCATCATTAGACTCTGGGCTCGGGATCGTGCCCACTTGCTGTCTACCTTGTTAGGCATCCTCCAAGTTCTGACGAATCTTTGGCGAAGTCCTTGCGCATCGTTGTCGAAGTCAAAAACTAGGTCAGGAATCAACATGTCGTGAGGGCCATCCCTCCGTGCATATCCAAATTGTCTCAAAGCTAGACAAGGGTTGTAGGTAATGCCTCCTCTAATTCCAAGTAATGGAACATTAGGGAACTCTCCACAACGATCGACGATGATGACATTTTATCTGGATCGAGAACACCAATGTACATCAGAGTGAGTGAGGGTCATCAACCGTTGTGACCACCTTAAGCCTTGGTCATTCTTCAAGACAGATTGTGGAAGGTGCGAAATAAACCACCTTGCAAGGAGAGGAGTACAGCACATGAGAACACCCCTCTTTCTCATTGTTCGTGTGTAAAATGAGTGAAGAATGTCCCCAAGAAATGTTGGTACTGGATTCCTGGATAAGAAGATTTTGACAGCGTTGACATCTACAAGCTGGTCAGGATTTGGGAACAAGACCAACCCATAAATGAGGAGTGCCACAATTTCTTCAAAGGCTTGTAGGTCCAATGAATTCCAACACTCTTGTGCCTTCTCAAACAAGAATTTTGCTAGGAAGCCTTTGACACCGCTTCTAGTTTCCCAATGCCCCTTGATGTCAGATGGTTGTAGGTGTAGTGCTTGAGCAACATCTTCAGGCTTTGGTTCCTTTTCCGTACCGTTGTAGGGTAGTTGATTAAGGATAGGAATTCTCAGCAGTTGAGAAAATTCCTCCAAAGTGGGCACCAATTGGTAGTCGGGGAAAGTGAAACAGTGGTGAAGGGGGTCAAAGAACTGAAACAACACCTTTACCATGTCCTCTTCAATGTTGGTGCTGACTAGGCTGAGCAGTCTACCATGTCTTTCACTGAAGGGAGAGCTTTCCGGAATTCTTGATGTGAGCTCCTTGAGTTGAGGAGGGATTCTCACAAGGTTGACTTGGATAGTTTTCCTGCGAGGAATTTCCATGACCTACAAAACAAGAACAAAGATGAAGATCTAAACCCTTGAAATGGTTAGTGTATGCATATGATTCTTTATGATGTTTATGATGTATGCACAAACATATGTACAAGCAATTCACACAAAACCCTAGTTTCAGGCTTGCATGGGGTTTCATAGGTAAGTACCCTCTTGAGTGTAGTTGGCTTAAAAACATGTCCTATAAATAGTAACCGGGTTCTAAGGAGCTCAATATCATTGGATTGTTTCCCATGTTCATTATTTTGGTTTAGCCACTTAACTAGCGACCAAAATATTCCAAGAAAACAACCCTCAATGAGTGTAGTATCGAGTATCTACCAACTTCGGACTGCACCAAAGCCGGTCATCTCACTACCCCTAATGAAAGGCCAAGATGGTCAAGTAAGGTTCTAGGTCATTAGTGCTTAGTGACATCACTCAGCGGCCCCGTACTCTCCTTGATTGAACTCAAGGGTTACCGGTACTCACAAATATGTCGCACTAATATAGCTATTGCTTCAACCGTGTCGGTATACCCCGCACAGTTTCCACAACGTATTGCTATCTATGAATGTTTCCCCAAATCCGGGTGTAGGATTTCAAGCCCAAACAAGAGAACCAAGATATAAAGAAATCAAAGCAAACAATTAGTCATGCAAGAGGGTGATCTAGGCCCTAAGGTTACTCCACTTTAAAAGAAGTCCCCAGCAGAGTCGCCAGTTCTGTGATATGGTGGGAGAACTGACTTGGGTTTTGCGTTTGTTTTTGCAAATGTTTCGGTTGAGCAAGAGTCGCCACCGACTTTTTATTTTATCCTAAGGAAAGGTTAAAAAGCACAGCAAAAACCTTTGAGATGTTTTCTTGGGTTCGGGGAGTAGATTATAGAAAGGGAAGGTATTAGCACCCTTTCTATCCATGGTTATCCATGGGCTCTTAGTTACTTTCTTAGATCACTTGCCTTGATTTTCAATTATTTGAAATGGTGCTTTGTGTGTGGGTTTTGAAAATGTTTTGAAAAGAGGCCAATGTGGTGGCAACCTTTGTAATGATCCATGTTGGGATGTATACAAAGGTATATGTCTTTTGAAAAGTTTTCAATTGTTTTTGAAAGTTGTTTTGAAAGTGTTGTGGAGTGTGGTTTTGAAAAATAGGCAAGTGTTTTTGTTTTGCAAGTTGGCAAGTAACCAAGAGCTATCTACCCTAAATTTCTCAAAGATCTTTGCTATGTTTTAACCCTTTTAACAATTTTGTTCCACCATTGTATTTGGTGGACAATCTTGTGTTCGGATGTGAATGGGACGGGCGCAGGTCATCGTTTAGACCATGATTGCAATGGTGCCAAGTATCTTTGGGCAATTTTTCCTTTAAGGGACTTGATCATTTTTAAGCAACTTTTGAAAGCGTCATCGAGGGACTATGATCATTTGATTGTTTTGTTTTTTGCCAAAGATACCTAACATGCAATATGGCCCATTATTGAAGGCAACAAGTGGAATACCCTAGAGGTGCAAGTGTGATTAGTGTTGTCCATTTTCATGCTTGTTTATCTTGAATTTAGGTCAAATTATTTGTTGTTTTTGATTTGCATACAAAACCCTAATTCTATCATGGCATATTTAGAAAGCTTTTAAAGTGCGGAATTTAAAGGTCCTAAATTATTACAACACAAATTATGGGATGGGGGGTACAAATGTTCAAATGAAGATATTTTAGCAAGAAATTAAAACCTAAGCTATTACATCCAAATTGAATTATACAAATTATTTAATATACAATAATTAAACAAAAATGCAATAAATCTGCAAGATGTAAAAAATAATTTTTTACATGTATGTGAAAAGTGTTTTTTATGTGTCAAATAAACAAAATAAAAAGGATTAATTTTTGACATTTTTGATGTTTTAGGGCAAAACCCCTAATTTGGCTAAAAAATGTTTATTATTTAATGTATGCAATATTTATTAATTATGTACAAAAAATAAATAAAAAGAAAGTATATTGTAAAAAAGTGATTTTTTAAGTTGAATATTAATATAAAAAATAAAAATATATTATTTTTATGTTTTTAACCTAAATAGACTAATAAATATATAAGTATTTATATTATTTATTAAATATATTAAATATGTACAAGAATAAAATATTTAATATTTACAAAAAAAAGTATATTTTTTATAAAATGTTTTCAAAGGTAAATAAAATAAAAATCAGAAAATAAAAATGTTTGTATTATTTTTTGTATTTTTAAATAAAAGGTATTATGTATTTATTTACATATAAAACCAAATGAAACCAAATAAATATCAAATAAAATGTAAAAAATGTGGGAAAAATATTTTTAATGTTTTTTATATTTTAATAAAAAATAACAAATCAGAATCAAAAAGAAAAAGTTAAAAATGACAAATAAAACTCAAAATGGGCCAGGGGGGTGCATGTGTGAGAATGTGGTGCAAAAAGGAAGAACAATACAGGCCCAGCCCAAGAAGACTTTGTCTTCAACCTCTGAACAAACAAACAGAGCAACGCGTGCTTCCTGCTATCTCATGATTCCTGGACTTTCAAACAAAACTCATAACACAAGAAATATAGAGCATCAAGAGACGAATCCAGACATATAAAAAACTTAACTTAACTCTCAGAAATGAGAGAGATTTTCTCCATCCCTAATTCTTGACCTAAGTTTTTGTCAATGTTCAGGTCTTAAATTCTCTCAGCATATGCAATATAAATGGAAAGTGAGGATATGTATAGCTTCAGGGCCATGAGTAGTGCACTTTTCATTCATAAACTTAAAGCTAACTCTTCCTAGATTGAGAGATAGAAGTCCATGAACTTACCTGTTCAGCTTGGATTGTGTCTGGCAATGGAGGTTCTTTCAGTGCAATGTGAGGACTTGTACAGCTTGCTTGAAGGTCAGGGATGCTTCTCCAACCTTTAGCTTGCTTTGAAACCAAGTGAATCAAGCTATGGCAATCAACCTGCAAAACAGAAAAAGTGAAAATGGTGAAGTTGGTTAGAGGTGTTACAGGTCGTGTCCAATGCTTGGGATAGTTTGTATAGGTGGTATGGAGTGTGTATGAACTGGTTTTGGTCAAGGCGCACGAGGGGATTGAGTTGTGGAAGTCCAACTGCAGAGGTGACTCTGTTTTTTGCATTAGGAGGGTGTTTTTATGAATGATGAGGTTTGGAAGGTGGTTAGCTCGTGCCTTAGCTCAGTTAGGATATTTGGAATGTGTTTAACAAGTTTGTCTTAGCTTGTGGTTGCAGCAAAAAGAGTTGTTGTACAAAATGCAAGGTTTCTTCTTACTTAAGCCAAAAAATGACAAGTTGGTTTCTAGACTTATGCAGGCCCCCTAAACATCTGCCTCAATCCCTCTTGATCAGTGTGTTATGTTCCTGAACTTGTGCCAAGAAGATTTGCATTGTACTTCTTGATTTGCAAACTTGACATAAAGCCATACTTTTCAAAAATGGATAAAGTGCTTTTTCTAATTAAGGACTAATCTTTCATGTAATGACCAAACTCATAGAATAACATCTTGGCACAATGGATTAGCATTTAATTTTTGAGTGTAAATTAGATTATAGGCATGTAATGTAGCTTGCATATGCTGAGTTTGAAAATGCACAAGTTATGAACATGCCTTTGGCCATGAATCAAAGTGACTTTTGCTCATATTGCCAAATTCGATTCTCCCTAACCACAAGGTTGTTTGATGAGCTCTTGGACATTTTGGAAAGCTTGGAATGTGTAATACAATCCATCTTTGTAATTCAAATTGAAATTCCAAGTGGAAGCATGTGAAAAGTGGCCATGAAGTTAGGAAAAAATCCTGTCTAGAATAGGTCAAAATTTTTCTAAGTTAAGAATGTTTTGCACCCTTGTTCCAAAATTTGTAACTTGAGATACAAGCTTCTTTTGAGGAAACTTTGTGAATCAAAGTTGTAGATTTTGCAATGGACTGCAACTTTCATGTTTTGAGTTTTGTTTGAATCCAAATATATCTTGACGAAAAGATGGGACAAAGTTAGGAAAAAATTAGGAAATTTCATAACTTAGAAATTTTCTAAGTTATGAAATTTCTTCATTTCAAACCCTAATTTGTAATTTTTGGTTTCTTGATGAACAAGTTTCATAATTTGACATGTCTTGATGAAAAATGAATCTTGACACTTGATTTTGACCAAAAAGTCAAAGTTTGACTTTTCAGTATACAGTCAAAAATTGATCAATTGACTGGAAAATTCATCTGTCAATCTTGTGCATTTGGGATTCTTTGAATTTGTTGAACATGTCAAGACAATTCCATGGGGTCCTTGAGTCCATATGTGAGTTTGGTTTGCCATTGGTTAGGTCAAACAGTCAAAAATTGCCTTTATGCAGTCAAAACCCTAAAAATGACCATTTTGCCCTTTTGTTGATTTGATCAAATTTCTTGTGGAATTGTGATCCAAACTTGATCCAATGGTCCATATGAGTTCATAATGTTGATGTGGGTCAAAATTCATGAGGTTTGACTGTCAATTGACCACAGTTGACTTTTTCCCCAATACAGTTGATTTATAGGTCAACTGTCCAATTGACTGGGCAAAGATTGGAATCAAGGCTTGAAACTTGGTATGGATAAACTTGGGAGTCCAATATGAAGCATGAAAGTCATCTTAGGAATTTTAGGTCAAAACATCTTTGTGCAAACACAAACCCTAATTTGGGTCAACAGTGCAAGGAGGAGTCTTGAGCAGAGCAAACCCTAACTGGATATTGAGCTCCAAGGGTCTTGTGATGAGAAAATGTTGAGGAAATGGGAGGGAAAATTTTGGGGTACAACAGTGATCAATTATTTAATTTTTTCGATCTCTAATTCGATCATAAAATGCGAAATTTTTTAGTTGTGTTTTTTTATTTATCTGATCAACTAGGTCAATTATTGGTTTCACAAATCTTTGATGGAGATTATTATCTTACTTGAAATCGTGCAATGACCATGAATTTAGAAGAAAAAACAAACTTGATTTTATTATGGCACAATCCCAAAACCAAGAACAAACAAAACTAAATTTCTACTAAATTTCTTTATTTGATTTCTAGCATGTTTGAATACACGGTTTCTAACATGTTTGGATACACGGTAAGATTCCCAAAAGCACGGTGAATTTTTACGGCAACGCATAAACTACATTTTGTTGCTTCTCATTTTTACGGTGAGAAGAGTTTGAAACATATATTTTGTTGGTGAAATTTCCAAAATATATTTGAAAAGTTACAATGGTTAAAAAAGACCTTTTAGAGAAAAGGTGTAATGCTTTACAATTGAAGCAATGTAACCTAATGCGTCTGTAAGTGCACGAAAATATCGTAGTAATATAAAAGATTGTCGATCCCACAAAAACCAATATCAAACTATTGTAATCTATCATGACTTTGTAAAGCTAAGGCTAATGATTAATGGATTAAGGGGAAACTAAGACTAGAATAAAAACTAAAATAAGATTAAAGAAATATATAAGAAAAGAGAAGTCGGAATGTGTATTCTGTGTATCTTAGGGACTCTGTAACTCATTGGCTTATACTGACTTTGAAAAGTGTTTAGTAGAAAATATCAATTTAAAGAGAATATCTCACACTCTCGTGGTTTTGAATAAAATCGTGTTCCTTGACCATGGGATTTTTCTCTCGCTCGCCCATTCTAATCGAGGAACGCGTTTTTAAAACTGAATAAGTTCTAATTAATCTTAAAGTGCTCTCGTTGTGTTTAGGATTAATGCCTAATTTCTAATATCCAGTTCGACTCTCACGCTCTCGCAGTGCCGGCTCGAACCTTAGTTAATTTCCCACTCTCGTGGCAAAATCATGTTAAATAAACTCTCACTCTTGTGACAAAGATAATTAAATTAAGTTTATAAACAAAGAGCAAACCAGAATTTCTAAATTAAATATTAAGCCAACATTGTTACTGAGTCCTATCGGAAACGACAATCCTCAAATACCTGACTCTAAATATTTAGCCAGACATGGAATTAATTAAAAACTAATTAAATATAACAACTGCAATTAAAAACAACATGGTAATTAAATTTGACACACAAAGCAATAATGATAAATAATGTGATAAAAAGAAATATGTAAAGATGAAAGCTTTAAAACTAAAATAAACTTCTATTATAATGGCAAGATTGTGATCCAAGAGTACATAGATTGTATGTCTATAACTAATAGTGTGGTAGTTCATCGATGTGAGAAACTACCACTTTTACAAATGTGATTTCTGCCTAAAACTATGAACAGCGCTTTTGCGCACAAACTTGGATGCCCAAACAATGAATTATATGTCCTTTATATAGTGAGAAATGTTGGAAGTTATCATGTGAGAGGTAGTGGAGATAACAGAGATCATGGTTGGAGAAGTTGAGAAAATTATGAGGTGAGTGGGTTCGTGAGTACTGACGCGGAGAGAGCCATAAATTAAAACAGAATGAAAACGTGGCAAGAGGAATTGAGTTGTGGCGGGGCCACACCACCTGTGGCGATGGCCACACCATGAGCTTCTGTGGCGAGGGCCACAAGTTTAAAATATTATGTTTCTGCTCTTTTTCTCGTTTCTTCCATTCCTCTCAATTTCTTGGTTATTTCTCGCTCTTTTTCCCATGGAAGTTTTGTGTTAGCATGTACCGGAAATAGAATAGAAATATCGGTATAACAAGGTAAAAATGGACGAAAACGAAACTAGAATACATGCGAGTCAAGTCGAATATACGTTATAATTTTGCGTTATCATAACCAATCATGAACAAAATCTTTCAAAGAGTTGTTTTCCTTCACCAAAGGACATAAGTTTCTCTATAAATAGAGACATTTGTTAGATATTGACAACATACAAAAATAGATATTTCAAGTTGCAAAAATTATATCTAAGTCATTATTTTATTTTTCTAGTGCACAAGAATAAACGAGAGAACTTTATTCGGTAAAATATTGTTGATCGATATGCTTAATGTGAATGTGCGATTCATGTTAAGGTTTCTAAAGTATCATGAAGAGAATTCGCCGATTAACCCATTTGCATCCAATTTATTTAAATTAGTGGGAACGAATTGAACATAAAATTTAGTGTAAACACACACTTTGTAATTTATTTTGTGCTACTTTCATCATGCCGTTTTCATCTTCTTCTTATTCATGTTTTGCAGCAGACCATCAATACAAGAACTAACAATCTTTAGATTCGATTTTTCGATTTTAATCTATACTTTATTTATAAAGGTGAAAGATACAGAATTAATTCATATAATTTTTATGATTTATGTAATTTTAATTTATGATTCTTTTGTGATTTATTTGTGGCTACAACTTTATGACACTAACATGATAGAAGAGAGTACTTACACTCTTCACTCTTCCACTTTAATTATGGATTCTGTTTTTGCTCGCTTCATAGTATATTAGTATTATACATGTTTGGTTCTAATAACAGGTTTACTATATTGGAATTTGCATGACTCAAACAGCGGACACAATGCTTCAGAAGTGCATAAACACAAATAGGTGCCCCCACACCAACGTGCTCTTTTGAATAATTCTGAACACTAACTATGGATATCTGTCTATCAATTAACATCTTAATTCCATGTGTTTCTTAGAGAATTGGTCTATTTAATTTAAATTTCATTTGTGACTAATATTAAGGACTACAACCTTAAAAGAAATAATATCAACTTTTATGATCGTGGAGAAATGAATATACATGCTTCCTTATTTATTATTATAGTGAAAGAAATAATTTTTATGGTATTATCTATGTAGAGTTTATATATTACATGTTTGAACTCACTTCATAAAATAAAAGTTAGTCATGACAAATTTATATGATTATGTTGCCGATTGCTATGTATTAGATATATTTAAGTGGAAGTAAAACTTCAAACTAAAAAGGTTAACAAATGAAGAATGGTATTAAATTTGTGTACATGACAAAATGTAATTAAATGACAAAAGTGTCATTATGATAGTTTGTAAACTATCAAGAATATATATATATATATATATATATATATATATATATATATATATATATATATATATATATATATATATATATATATATATATATATATATATATATATATATATATATATATATATATATATATATATATAATATTTTGTATGTGATAAATGTACTATGACAAAGGTGTCATGGTTTTGTGATAGTCGATAAATGCTATCAAGAGTACATAAAGTATTTAAAAGATTGAATATTCAAAGTTTATTAAAGTTTGAAAAATCTTGCGATTCTTTGACGAAAGAATTAATAAGGATATGATGTCTTTGGATATAACTGAATACAAGGAAGACATCATTAAGGGATGTGGAACAAGCCCATATCTAATTAATCATCAATGGTGGAAACTCAACTCACACTTGATTAACATTAAGTCTTGAGTTCAATGACACTACGCCAAAAATAAGATTAGACAACACACCTAAGACAACACTTCTTATCAAAAGCGCTGCTAAAAGTGCATTTTAAAAACACGGAAATTTTGTCCTATGCCTTAGACAGTGCTTTCTAAAAAAGCGTTGCCTAAGAGGGTGAATATTGTTTGATAAAGCGCTGCTAAAGGGGGTAGGTCCTGAAGCGCTGCCTAAAGGGTGGGCTTACAAAGCGCTTTTCAGAAGTGCTGCCTAAAGGGTGGGCTTAAGCAACGCTTTGTGAAAGCGCTGCCTAAAGGGGGTTAATGTGAATTTATAAAGCGCTGCTAAAGGGGGTAGATACTGTAGCGCTTTGGAGAAGCGCTGCCTAAGGGTGTGCTTACAAAGCGCTTTTACTAAAGCGCTGCCTAAAGCCATTGTGATACGGTGGGAGAACTGACTTGGGGTTTTGCGTTTGTGTTCGGAAAATGTTGCGGTTTAGCAAGAGTCGCCATCGACTTTTCTTTTATCCAATAAGGAAAGGTGAAAAAGCACAGGAAAGACCTTTCAAGATGTTTTCTTGAGTTCGGGGGGTAGATTATGAAAATGGAAGGTATTAGCACCCCTTCTATCCATGGTTTTCCATGGGCTCTTAGTTACTTGTTAGATCACTTGCTTTTGTTTGAAAATTGTGCTTTTGTGTGGTTTTGAAAGTATTTTGAAAAATGTGCTATCGTTTAGGCGAACTTTGTAATGATTCTCGTTCTTAAGAATGTATGCAAAGTGTTGAGCTTTTTGAAAATATTTCACGTTTTGGAAAGATGTATGTGATTTGTTTTGAAAATAGCAAGGATGTTTATTTTGAAATTGAGCAAGTAACTAAAAGTAATCTACCTACTCAAAAGGTTTTAGATGTGTTTTTCCTCCTCCTTTAGATGTTGCTACCTTACCATTGATTTGATAAGAAGTCCCATCATTGGATGTAAAGGGACAGACGCGGGTCATCGTATAGTCATGATAGCAATGTTATGAGATATCTTAGCACTTTTGTTTTAGGGACTAAGATCATTTTGAAAGGCAACTTTGATAGCGTCATCGAGGGACTATGATCTTGTATTTTGATTGTTTTTGCTAAGATACCCCACATGCATAATATGACCATTTTTATAAGGCAACAAGTAGAATTTCCCTAAGGGTGCATGTGTGCAAGTGTGTTTGATTGCATGTATTTTGTATTTGATTTTTGGGTTGTCTACTTGTTGATTTTATCTTGCCATACACACCTAATTACTTAATATTTATGAAGGTAATAAAAGAGTGCAAAAAATAAATCATACATTATTACAACCATATTGAATTGCATGAAAATATAAAAGCAAAAATGAGGTAAAAGCAAGAAAAAGTGGATTTTTCGATTTAGGGCAGCAAACCCTTCGACTCTGCCATTTATCGCTCTCTTCGACCTTACCTGAAAAGGGGTGAAGGAATGAGTTTCGACTGGGGCCTAGAAGCCAACATATTTTGGCTTTCGATTGGGGCCTGGAAACCAGCATGTTGTGCCTTTCGTTTGGCTTGAAGGTTAGTATGGAATCTAGAGGCTTCATTTCTAACTTTTTGTCTCCCGTTTCTTTCATTTGAGTTTGAATAGCAACATGGCCCAAGGCCATGCCAACATCACCTTAAGACTAGATTAGTTCTTTAAAGCGTATTTAAATGTACCAAGAGCAAAAGCCAAGAAGGTTGTTAACCATGAAACATATTAAAAAGGGTGGAAACAAAAAGAAGAACAATAGTATGTACATGTTTGAAACGAAAAGGAATTGTATTTACATGTTATGCTGGAAATGAAGGGCCAAAGGTTAAAAATGGCTTACCTTGCTGGAGGTTGGAGCGTGTTCTGGACTTTGAAGTGGTTGCTTTGAATGCCTCTAGATTCAAAGGAAAAAGACCTAGGGTAAGCCTTTGACACTGGATTCGAAAGAGCAAAACAAGTGAAATATCCTTCTTTGCTGGATTCAAAGGAAGGAACAAGTGGGATGCTCCTTGATTCGAAGGAAACTGGAATGTGTTGTTCTTCAGAAACAAGTGTTGAAGTGTTTGAGAATTTTATGGTGTGTGAGATTTTTGAAGATACATTCCCCTCCCCTTCTCTTCTCTTTTCTCCTCCCTTCTTTGTGCAAATGAACTCTCTATTTATAGAGAAAGGCTTTTAGGAAGCTTGGGAAGCAAAAATAATAAAATAAGGCTCAGCTGGAAAGTAAGTGTCCACTTGTGCCATAAAAGAAAGATGAATGGTTCAGATGGGTTGCTTCTTTCTGAAGGAAAACAGGCGCAAGGCTCAAGACAAACTTTTCTAAAAGGTAGTACTATGCTATTAAGTGCAAGTGGTCTTGGACAACAAATGGGTAAAGGTCTATTTTATCTTGCATAAACAATTAAGTATAGAGTGAGTCATAGGTTTGAGGCCTGAAAAGGGAAAACACGTAGCCTAGCCTATGGGTCTAAATGTTCAACTTGATCTTTTGAGTCAAATCCTCCATCTTTCTACACCTTTCGACCAGACTAGAACAACACAACATTCGTTTTCACCAGTTGTGTCCTTCGAATGAACCAACTGTGTGTTCTTCGAATGGCCCTTTTTAGCTGAATATGCCATTTTAAGTCTTCTTACTTTTAATAACTTAGGCCCAAACCTTCGACTAGACTCCAAAGTAAGAGAACAATTATTCCCCAACTATGGCAAGTCCTTCGAATGGACCACCAAGTTGTGTGTCATAATACAGGACTATGGCGTATTGAAGGGTTTACAGATGGATTCGAAGGTGATATGAAGGCGCATTCGAATCATACATGAAGATGAATTTGAAAGTCACAGGAAGGTAGCCATTCATCCAATCGAAAACTTATGAATCCAAGGCCAATAGGTGAGGGGCGAATGGCGTAATCAAATGACACTTTTCAGAAGGTTATTAACTTCTGAATCGAAGGAAGCTTTCAGAAGATTATTGACTTTTTGAATTGAAGAAAACCAAAAGGAGGCCTTTACTTCTTGAGTCGAAGGACATTGTTTCAAAGGGAAACAAAAACTCAATTGAAGCTTGTATGAAGATCATTTCCTTCTGAATCGAAGGAAACTTTCAGAAGATTATTGACTTTTTGAATTGAAGAAAACCAAAAGGAGGCCTTTACTTCCTGAGTCGAAGGACATTCCTGAGTCGAAGGACACTGTTTCAAAGGGAAAATAAAACTCAATTGAAGCTTGTATGAAGATCATTTCCTTCTGAATCGAATGAGACTTTTAGAAGATTATTGACTTTTTGAATTGAAGAAAACCAAAAGGAGGCCTTTACTTCCTGAGTCGAAGGACATTCCTGAGTCGAAGGACACTGTTTCAAAGGGAAACAAAAACTCAATTGAATCTTGTATGAAGATCATTTCCTTCTGAATCGAAGGAGACCTATTTGAAGTCACATGCCCAGACGAAAGAGGTACGCTAGCAGCAACTTTTGAGCAATCGAAGGAGGTGCAAAGTCCAATCGAAGGGGGCTGAATCGAAGGAGACCTATTTTCCTCCAAATTCGTCAAAATGTTATTTTTATCTGTTTTCTCCCTTTTTGACAGCTTCCTCTTAATTCTGGTGCTGGAAAATCCTAATGTACTTGTGCAAGCTTGAATTTTGAGAATCATTGTGAGAGATGCCTTGAGAATTGAGAGGGCAAATTTTGGGGTATGGATACAGTAAACATATTAAACATAAAAAATAAAAATTAATTATTTACAAAAAAAAAATGAATATTTTCAAGAAAATGTTTTCAAATATAAATAAAAATAATAAATGAAAATAAGTATATTTTTTGTATTATTTTTTAGTTTTGTTTAAAAAAGAAAATAATTTATTTACATATATATACTTAGTAAAATAAAATAAATATCAAATAAATATGAAAAATATATAGAAAATTATTTTTGGCATTTTTTATACTTAGACAAAAAATAATAAAGTCAGAATAAAAAATAAAAATGTCAAAATGATAAGTATTTAAATAAATGGGACAGGGGGTGTAAACTGAACAAAAGGGGTGTCAAAAGCAAAAGGACCCAGGCCCAGCCCAGAATCACTTCTTCTTCTTCCTTGGAACAAAACCTGCGCGCGTGTTATGTCCAAAAACGTAACTCCTGATTCTTTGATCTTTTGACAAAACTCATAACATGAACATTGTAGAGAATTAAACAACGAATTAAACCATATAAAAAACTTGGATTAACTCTCAAAGACCAAAGAGAATTTCTCTGGCCCTAATTTCTAACCTAGTTTTTTCAGAAAGTTCATGAGTGAAATTCTCTCAGCACGATTAATGTAAATGAAAACTAAGCATATGTATGGCTTCAGGGCTATGAGTACAACATATTTCATTCACAAACCTAAGCCTAACCATTCCTAAATAGGGAGATAGAAGTCCATGAAATACCTGTTTCAGTTGACTTCGAGTTGGACAATGCAGCAACCTTCAATGGTGTTTAAGCTTCTCTTGAGCTTGCCTGAGGTCCAAGGAAGCTTCTCCAATGCTTGGCTTGCTTTGAAACAACTTGAATCATGTTGTAGAACTCAACCTGCAGAGCTTTGAAATGAAAATGGAAAAGTGTGTTAGAGGTGTTACAGCTTGCAATGGGGGCCTGGGATAGTTCAGGTGAGTTGATTGGAAGGTGTTTGAACTATCTTTGGACAAAACGCACTATGGAATTTTGTTGTGGCTTGCAAAATGCAGAACCTGCCCTGTTTTGCAGAAAAACAGTGATTCTGAGTATGAAGAGGTTTGAGTGATGAAAGGGTCGTGTTTTAGGCTTGTTGGGAGGTATGAAACTTGTCTACAATGTTTGTCTAAGCTTTTGTTAACAGATATCAGAGATTGCTTATGTTTGGTCACTTTTCTTCTTTTTCAAGCAAGAGTGTGTCCTCTCCCAATGTAGGCCTGCACAAGCCCTAAATCATGTTGCACCTTTTGCTCTTGGTTACTGGAATTAGTGGACTTGATCTTGCCTGAAAGATCTGGCCCCATGCCTCAAGGATTTGGTTTTGACATAAAGTGAAGTTTAGGCAAAAATGGCATTATTGCTTTTTCCTTTTAAGGCTTAAACTAGTGTATAATGCCCTAATGACCAAGGCAATACCTTAACTCAATGGATATGCATTAAATTAAGGAGTACAAATTGGTTTTGAGGCCTGTAATGGTGAACCAAGCTAGCTAGATCAGAATTGCAAATTGGTATGAACATGTATTGGCCATGGACAAAAGTGAGTTTTTGCCAACTTCAAGCATTCGATTCTCTCTAACCACAAGGGTGTTTGAGGAGTTCTTGGATAATTTGGAAATCTTGGAACATGTACTACAATCCATCTTTGAAATGCAACTTGAAATCCAAAGTGGAACTATGTGAAAAATGGCCAAGAAGATGGGTCAAAATCCTGCCTAAACTAGGGCAAAATTTCCCTAAGTTAAAAGTTTTAGGTACCCTTGTTCCAAAAATCATAACTTGAGATACAAGCTTCTTTTAAGAAAACTTTGTGAATCAAAGTTATATACTTTGTTATGGACTATAACTTTCATGTTTCAAGTTTTATTTGAATCCATTTGCATCTTGGTGAAAAAATGGGACAAAGTTAGGAAAAAATAAGAAAATTTTATAACTTAGAAAATTTCGAAGTTATGAAATTTTTCCATTTTAAACCCTAATTTGCATTTTTGGGTTTCTTGATGAACAAGTTTCATAATTTTACATGTTTTGATGAAAAATAACTCTTGGCACTTGATTTTGACCAAAAAGTCAAAGTTTGACTTTTCAGTGTACAGTCAAATTTTGATCAGTTGACTGAAAAATTCATCTGTCAATCCTATGGAATTGAGATCTTTTGAACTTGTTGAATGGGTCAAGAAAATTTCATTGAGTCCTTGTGTCCATGGTTGAGCTTGATTTGCCCTTGGTTAGGTTAAACAGTCAAAAATTGCCTTTGTGCAGTCAAAACCCTAAAAATGACCATTTTGCCCTTTTGGTGATCTGATCAAATTTCTTGTGGAATTGTGATCCAAACTTGATCAAGTGGTTCATATGAGTTCATATTGTTGATGTGGGTCAAAAATCATGAGCTTTGACTTTCAATTGGCCACAGTTGACTTTTTTCCCCAATACAGTTGATTTCTAGGTCAATTGTCCAATTGACTGGGCAAAAATTTGAATCAATGCTTGAAACTTGGTATGGACAAACTTGTGAGTCCAACATGAAGTATGAAAGTCAATTTGGGTATTGCAGGCCAAAACACCATTGTGCAAACTCAAACCCTAATTTAGGTCAACAGTGCAAGGAGGAGTCTTGAGCAGAGCAAACCCTAGCTTGATCTTCAATTCCAGGAGTCTGGTGATGAGAAAATGTTGATGAAATGGGAGGGAAAATTTTGGGTTACAACAGTTGCCCCTGTTCAATCTTCTTGAACCTGAGGAGTTAGATTGGCAAGTTTGCCTTTTGTGACTCGAAGGTAAAAGAGGATTGGACACTAGAGTGCCCGTAAATTTGCACTCGTCAAAACATGGCTGAAGAAATGGGCTTAAAGATGCCATTTGGAGATGGTAGAATATTCCTGGAGATGGGCTTAAGGATGCCATCCAAGAATGTTTGTTGAATTGTAGTGTTGTAGGTCGGAAGAATGAGCATCAAAATGGTATCCGTGTCTGGGATGCCATTGAATTGTATCTGGAGACTGAGTTCGTATGAGCAAAAGAATGGTGGCCGTGTCTGGCGCGTATCTGAGCTGTAACTGTATTTGAACTTTGAATGAATATCAGAATGACTGCCGTGTCTGGAGTGTATCTGTATTATATCTGGGTAACAGGAAAACATCTGTGTATGGAGCAACCGTGTGCTAGGGCTAAACTCTGAATGAGTGACAGAATGGCAACCGTGTCTGGAGCGTATCTGGACTGTATCTGAAGTTGAGATCTATATGAGTAGTAGAATGACCGCCATGTCTGGGGTGTATCCGTACTGTAACTGGGATCTGAAGAAGTGACAAAATGATTTCTGTGGCGACTGCATTGGGGAAAAACACACTGCTGGTGTAAAGGCCAGAATGGCATCCGTGTTTGGATCGTATCTGAACTTGTAGTTGATAGTTGAATCTGAATGAGAGATAGAATGGCTTCCGTGTCTGGAGCGTATCTAGTCTGTATCTGATTACTGAAGTCTGAATGAGTAGTAGAATGACTGTCGTGTCTGGGGTGTATCCATACTGTATTTTGACTTGAAGTTCTGAATGAGTAATAGAATGACCGCCGTGTCTGGGGTGTATCCATACTGTATCTGAATAATTGTTAATGATAGCCTTTTAATCTTATCCTGAAAAGGGTAAAATGTTAGCTAAAACACGAAGTTATATTGCATGATATGTGTGATGCAATGAATTGTAATGCATGTTTATGATATATGAATGTAATGTTTATGCATGTAAGCTGAGTAGCTGTCTTGCTGATGAAAATAAATCCTGGATAATGAAATCTTAGACTGTTACCGGGGAGAGTAAATCTTTGACCGAAGCTGGGGATTCCAAAAAATCTTTGATTGTTGAAGACGAGAAATCCTTGCTGACTGCTTGGGGATTAAAGATCTTTGCTTGGGGAATTAAAACCTGGGAGACTTCTGCTGGAGAAATGAGATTGAGAATCTTCAATCTGTTGGGAAGTGACCCTTTGGGGAGAAAGTTTACTCAGCCGGGGAAATCAGGAGCCTGGGTTGTGCGCCATTCTACTGGGGAATCATCCTAGCGGTAGGGGAAATTGAGGGAATTTGATCGGTTGGAAATTTAACTTCGCTGGGGAAGGAGGTTTAGATTATTCTGGCTCCACTGGGCATCGGGAGTTTGAACTATGATGGGAACGTTGAAACTTAACTCGGCTGGGGAGTCCAATTTGAAATGTACTGGCTTTGCCGGGGGATCTTTGAAGTTTAACTCCGCTGGGGACATGTACTCCGAGGTTTTTGTAGATCTGAATGATGGCACAAAGATACCTTCCTACCCCCTCAACCTATCAGTAATTATCCTTTTTCAATTTCGCTTTTCTTGCAAGTAATGATTATATTCAAATGCATATGCCTTTTTAACAAAACATTGGACGTTTTCAAATAAAACATAAGTGTAAAAAAAAAAAAGGCAAACAAATTTCTGCACTGTGAAGTATATTTGTATTAATTTTTGGTAAGTATCTTTGTACAAAGGAGACAGACATCCTAGTAAGAGAATGTTGTCGTAAAAATTGAGAAAAATTTATACAAAAAGAAAGATGGCTATGTGCAACAATTCCATGGGGTTCCCATTCTGCTATAGCCTTCACAACTCTGAGTATGTGTCCATTCGTTGCTTCGTCCGTAGATGATTGGATTGATCCGAAGCTTGGAGCTTGCTGGTGAAGAGATTGTTCTTAAAGTGATCCGACGAGACCTAGTCATACGCTTTAATTCCCTAACTTTTTCCTGGACCGCCCTTTCGGGTTTTCAGTCCACCGGGAAACCCTTTTTTGCCCAAGTCGCCCTTTCGGGTTTTCAACTTGTCGGGTGTACAGTTTTTATTTGTTTTATCCCTAATTTTTGCCTAAACCGCCCTTTCGGGTTTTCGGTTCACCGGGATGCCCATTTTTGCCCAAGTCGCCCTTTCGGGTTTTCAACTTGTCGGGTCGTTTTATGCGTAGTATCTTTTGACTATGTCTGCGTTCGCAGGGTGCGGCAAGTCATCACCGTCCATGCTGGTCAGAATCATTGCCCCACTAGAAAAGACGCTCTTGATTACAAATGGTCCTTTGTAAGTAGGAGTCCACTTGCCCCTGGGATCACTTTGCGGTAAGATGATCCGCTTGATTACAAGATCTCCGACTTGATATACCTGACACTTAACCTTTTTGTTGAAAGCCTTGATCATCCGTTTTTGATACGTCTGACCATGACAAACAGCAGTAAGTCGCTTCTCGTCGATCAAGTTAAGTTGAATAAGCCGGGTCTGAATCCAATCGTCTTCACTCAAACCGGCATCGTTCATAATCCTCAAGGAAGGAATCTGAACTTCCATAGGCAGAACAGCTTCCATGCCATATACTAAAGAAAATGGAGTTGCCCCTGTTGAAGTACGTGCCGTGGTACGATATCCATGCAGAGCAAACAGTAACATCTCACGCCAGTCCTTGTAGGTGACTATCATCTTTTGAATGATCTTCTTAATATTTTTGTTTGCGGCTTCAACATCACCGTTCATCTTCGGCCGGTAGGGAGATGAATTATGATGATAAATCTTGAACTGCTCGCATAGAGCGGTGATCATAGTATTGTTCAAATTTGTACCATTGTCTGTGATGATCCTGTTGGGGATACCATACCGGCATATGAGGTTTTGCTTGATGAAGCGGGCAACCACATTCTTTGTAACTGACGCATAGGAAGCTGCCTCGACCCATTTAGTGAAGTAATCAATGGCCACCAAGATGAAGCGATGTCCATTGAATGTTGTGGGCTTGATCTCTCAAATTATGTCAATGCCCCACGTTGCGAATGGACAAGGAGCTGTCAGAATGTTGAGAGGAACAGAAGGAATGTGTACCTTGTCGGAGTAGACTTGGCATTTGTGACAGGTGCAGGAATGTTGATGACAATCAGCTTCCATGGTAGACCAGTAGTAGCCTGCCCTTAGAATCTTCTTTGCCATTGTATGCCCGCTCAAGTGGGTGCCAAATGTGCCACTGTGTATATCGGTCATGATCAACTCTGCTTCAACCTTGTCCACACAATGAAGTAGAACACAATCATGACTGCGCTTATAAAGGATGCCATTGCTCAGGAAGAACTTGGCAGCAAATCTCCTTAAGAACTTTTTGTCATTGATGGAAGCTCTTTTAGGATACTCTCTGGTCTGGAGATACATTTTGATTTCATGAAACCAGGGTTGTTCCACAACTTCTTCGGTATTAATCTCATGACAGTGCGCAGGTTCGTCCATTCGCTCGATGGTAATTTGGGGAGCCTCGTTATCCCAGTTAAGTTTAAACATGGAAGACATTGTAGCTAGAGCATCTGCTAGCTGATTTTCTTCTCGCGGGAAATGTTCGAAGGTAATCTGCTCGAAGTGAGGCAACAATGTCAAGACATGTTCTTTGTATGGGATAAGATTAGGATGTTTGGTATCCCACTCTCCTTTTACTTGACTGATAACCAAAGCCGAGTCCCCAAATACGACCAAAGATTTGATTCCCAAGTCTATAGCAGCCTTGAGACCAAAGATGCAAGCTTCATATTCAGCCATGTTGTTGGTACAGCTGAAGCAAAGTCGGGCAGTGAAGGGTGTATGACAACCATCCAGAGAAATGAGTACCACACCGATACCGTTGTCGAGTGCATTTGAAGAACCATCAAAGTATAGGGTCCATCGGGATCCTTGTTCAGGACCATCATACAGTCTGTTTCCTTCAATGTTGTCCAATGTCATGATGTCCTCGACAGGGAAGTCGAATCTCATAGACTGATAATCTTCGACGGCTTGATGAGCTAGATGGTCAGCTAGTACACTCCCCTTTATAGCCTTTTGGGTAGTATACTGGATATCATATTCAGTCAGGATCATTTTCCATCTAGCAATTCTTCCAGATAAAGCCGGCTTCTCGAAGATATACTTGATCGGATCCATCTTGGAAATCAGCAAAGTGGTATGAGTCAACATATACTGCCTTAGCCGGCGAGCAGCCCATACCAAAGCGCAACAAGTTTTCTCGAGCAGTGAGTAGCGAGTCTCACAGTCGGTAAAAATTTTTGCTAAGGTAATAAATGGCATGCTCTTTTCGGCTAGACTCGTCATGTTGACCCAACACGCACCCCATTGAGTTATCTAAAACAGTCAGATACATGATCAACGGCCTTCCTTCGACGGGCGGCATCAGAATAGGAGGCTCTAGTAAGTACTCCTTGATCTTATCAAAAGCAACTTGACAATCATCGTTCCATTCAACTACCTGATCTTTCTTCAGTAGTTTGAAAATTGGCTCGCAGGTAGATGTCAGGTGAGAGATGAACCTCGCAATATAGTTCAAACGTCCCAAGAATCCTCTAACCTCCTTTTCAGTATGGGGGGTAGGCATTTCTTGTATAGCCTTTACTTTAGCTGGATCAACCTCAATGCCCTTGTTGCTGACAATAAATCCCAGAAGTTTACCAGACCTAACTCCAAAAGTGAACTTGCTTGGATTCAGTCTGAGTTTATACTCCTTCAACCTGGAAAACAACTTTTGAAAATGATTAAGGTGTTCTTCTTCTGTCTGTGATCGAGCTATCATGTCGTCTACGTAAACTTCGATCTCATGATGGATCATATCATGAAATAAAGCTACCATGGCGCATAGATAGGTTGCCCCTGCATTCTTCAGTCTGAACGACATCACTTTGTAGCAGAAGGTACCCCATTGCGTGACAAAGGTAGTTTTCTCCATATCTTCGGGGGCCATTTTAATCTGGTTATAGTCCGAGAATCCGTCCATGAAGGAAAAAACCTTGTGTTGAGTTGTGTTGTCAACCAAGATGTCGATATGCGGTAGTGGAAAATCGTCTTTAGGGCTAGCCCTGTTCAAATCCCGATAGTCCACACACATTCTGACCTTGCCGTCCTTTTTGGGTACGGGCACAATGTTAGCAACCCATTGTGGATAGGTCGTAACAGCCAGAAAGCCAGCATTGAATTTCTTCATTACTTCAGCCTTGATTTTCTCAGACATGTCAGGCCTCATTCGGTGGACCTTTTGCTTGACCGGTGGATAATCCTCTCTTATAGGGAGATGGTGAACCACGATATCTGTGTCTAACCCCGACATGTCTTCATAAGACCAGGCGAAGATTTCAACATACTCGTTCAACAGCTGCACTAAGCGCTCCTTGACACTCGGTTCCAGGTTGGCACCCACTTTTACTTCCTTCCTGTCTTCCTCTGTCCCCAAGTTGATGGTTTCTAGCAACTCTTCATGAGGCAGAATGACCCTCTCTTCTTGTTGTAGAAGTCTGGCTAACTCTCCCGGCACTTCACAATCTTCGTCAACTTCGTACTCGGCGTGATTGACCAAATCCTCAGAGTTATCGAAGGCTGAAACAGAACAGTCACCCATGGAATCCGGAGTGGATGGGTACCTGCATTTGTGAGTGTGGGTGTGTGTAAGGGATAGCCAACCTTTAATCAAACAAAATGCAAAAGGAAAGAAAATGAACATAGCAGTTTATAGATGAAAAACATCCAATGATTCATTAAAACATGGCATATGATTATGAAGAAAATCAAACCCTTACAAATGGACCTACATGCCCTGGGTAAGGCATGAGGTGAAAATAGTGTGCGAATTGTTTTAGTTATTACAGACCATAAAAATGGGAAATTGTTCAAAGATAAAATTACTGGTTGATAAAGGTGATGGGAACAAAATCCTTTGCTTCCCAGTTGCTTAGACCCCCTTCGACGGTCAGAAAGATCCAATCTTCGAAGTCGTTCTCTTCATCTTCATCTTCAACAGCATTAATTCCGTAATGAGTGATCCTTACGGGTGGCCCTCTAGTCTTGGAACGACGCATAGCCTTTTGTCCTGCAGCTGTAAACCCTAGTCCAAATTTGTCCGTCTTATGGGGAAAATCTGGAAATTGCCCCCATGTTGTACTCTTCCCTTCTTTGATCACTGCCTCTGTGTCCTTGAGAGAGGCCATCCTAGATACGTGCTTGGGAGCAATAGGCACCTCAACCATTATCTTCACAACTGCTACCTCGGGAGAAATTTCCTCAAAATGCTGGAAAGGCGTTTCAATGAACTCGCCATCCAGCTCCACATAACGGAAGGAATTGAGATGACTGATCATGTACTCTTCCTCGTTGTGCGCAGTTATAATCTTACCCTTAACAGGATATTTCAGCATCTGGTGCAAAGAGGAGGTAACTGCCCCGGCATAATGGATTCATGGTCTTCCTAGCAAACACGAGTATGACGGACGGATGTCCATTACGTAGAAGGTGGAGTTGAACACTTCGGTGCCTATCTTGATAGGAATATCAACCTCTCCATGAACCATTCTCTTGGAACCATCGAAAGCCCTAACGACGATGTTACTAGGTTTGAGGGTCAAACCTTCGCAATCCAAACGGTCTAAGGCCTTCTTTGGCAGCACATTCAGGGAAGAACCAGTATCAACCAAGACATGGGCGAGAGTTGTTCCCCGACATTCAACTGAGACGTGTAGCGCGTCATTGTGCTTCCTTCCTTTGGGAGTTAAGTCAGCGTCGGAAAAGCCCAAGCCATTGTCAGCAGTAAGACTGGCCACATAATCCTGAAACTGGTCAGCCGAGGTCTCTTGGGGTACATGTGCCGCTTTTAAGAATTTGATCAGGGCCTTGGCATGGGCCTCAGAATAGAGCCGAAGAGCCAACATTGAAATTTTAGAAGGGGTTTGCCCTAATTGTTCCACAACGTCGTAGTCACTTTTTCTGATTATTTTCAGGATTTCGTCCATTTCTTTCTGAGTGGTTTCGGGGATAACCACAACATGAGCCTTCGTCCTGACAGGCCCTTCCAGCATCCCCTTACCCTTGTCGGTAATATCAGCAGATGGTCTTACTTCAGGAGTATCTAATTCTTCAATCACTGGGCCTTGCACAGAGGGCCCAACAGGTGTAAAAGCTTTTAAGGGTCTGAAAACTGCTCGAGGGGGAGCAATCTCCGGAGAAAAGATCTGGCCACTGCGGGTTATCTTGCTTGTACCCGTGATGTTCCCTATATCGGGGTCTTCTTCAGAAATCTCTTGGACTGTTTCGATTTGTTTGATGTCGTGGTAGAAGATTTCTCCCCCATAGTTCCACGATATCATTTTGCTTGATTGGTACGGGACAGGTCCCGGCATGGTGATCTTTAAAGGTACACATTCAGAGTTGGGTGTAATCCTGACAGGCCTTTTGCAAGCCTTGGGAGGATTGTCGGAAATGGTTATGATAGCAATATTGTTGGTTGAAGTAACACAAGTATCAGGAGTAATAGGATTGAAAGCGTCAACAGGGGTTTTCTGGAAAAGTATCTCTTGAGTATCCATCAGGCGTTGGACACCTGACTTCAACATTAGACAATCACCTTGAATGTTCAAACAGAAATAACAGTCTTTGCCACAACCAGGAAAGATCCCGGCTCGCAACAAATTTTCTTTAATCACTAACAATGGATTCAACAGATCGGCAACATCAGTAACATGGAGATTTTCCAAAACAGCATGCACATTGTGGCCGTGCTTGGGCATCAGAGCGAATATAACATTGGGCTTCTCAGGAGCGTCAAATTCAACCTCTTTGGCGTCAATTAAATCCTGAATTTTGTTCTTAAGTGCCCAGCAATTATTGGTATCATGCCCAACACTGTCGGAATGGTAAGCACACTTGGCGTTGGAGTGATAGTATGGAGAGGAGGTGTTAGGGTTTTTTGGCGCCTCCTTGAAACTGGTCAGATTCAGCTTCAACAAATTGGGAAGGACCTGAGCGGGCGTCATGTTGATACGGGTGAACTGCCGTTGTGGCCGTTCTACCCGTTGTTGATTAGGTCTCGACTGATTGTTACGAGGTTGATCATTTGACGAATTTTGAATCATCACAGCCCCTACAGTCGGCCGGCGCTCAGTTCTTCCCAATCCCTTCTGAGAATACACAGCAGATGCTTCCTTCTTGGCTGGGAAAGGTTTCTTAACAGCTGTGGATACGGAAGCATCCTTTTGAATCTTTCCACTTTTAATACCGGCCTCCACCCTTTCGCTGGTCAAAATCAGTTCAGTAAATCCCGCAGAAGAGCTCTCGAATAGATGGTTGAAAAAGGGGCCAGACAGGGTCCCCAGAAACATGTCAACTAATTCCCTATCTAATAGCGGTGGCTGCACCCTTCCAGCCAGATCACGCCACTTCTGGGCGTACTCTTTAAACCCTTCATTTGAAGCCATCCCCATACTTTGTAGCTGAGTACGAGTGGGCGCCAAATCAGCGTTGTACTGATACTGACGATAAAAAGTAGCTGCCAAGTCTTCCCAATTGTGAACCTCTGATCTCTCGAGCTGATAAACCAATCTAACTGAGTGCCAGACAAGCTGTCTTGGAAAAAGTGTACCCAAAGATCTTTATCGGATGAATGAGGTTGGATCTTTCTAACATACGACCTCAAGTGCATCTTAGGGCAAGACAGACCGTCGTACTTGGCAAATGTTGGCACCTTGAACTTGGGAGGGATAACAATCCTAGCTACCAACCCTAGTTCTTCAAAGTCCAATCTGAGCACCCTCGGCAACTCCATAGCTGCTAGTCTATCTTCAAGGTTCTTATATTTGTCATCCGCTGGTGGATACTGTTGTTCAGAGTAGTCTTCGTCTTCTTCCTCTTCAACCTCGGATTCAGAAGGTACGGCAGTCCCTTTACCGGCCCCTTCGTCAGACGTTGAGGGGAACTCAAGAACTCTCCTGGCCTAATGCTCAAATCTTCTTCCCAAAGTGGCTACTCCAGGTCTCTTTTTCTTTTTCTCTTTCTTTTCCAACAAAACTTTGAGGTCCTCTTGACCCTTTGCCAAGGTCATGAGGAGTTGCTGGAACTGTGAATTTTGTGCCTGCAGATCCTTTACCATTTTTTCCAAATCTATCTTGCTGAAATAAACAGCAGAAAGATAAGGAAACCTGGCGTGAAGACATGTTTATGCATATGATGAATGGTATGTTATTCATGTAATGCATTCAAGGGTTCAAAAATTCAAACTTGTTGCAAACAAAAAGAACGCACGTCATATTAAGAAAAAATTTGTTAGTACATAAGTTCCCCATGGGCGAAATATTACAAAATTCTTAATGTAAAAAGACATTGCGCATCCTCTTTGGTGCGATGTAAGTGTTGAGAGTTTCATCCTCGTGAAGTCGGTGGGTGAGCTCCAAAACCTTCTTCTCACTGGCATAGAAGCTGGCTTCAAAAGCATCCCGTTCTTCTTTGAGTTGGATCCAACTCTTTTGCATTTCCTCCCATGATGTTGGCATGTCAGGATGTAGGATGGTGTATGGAACCTCTCCTTCCATAACAGGCTCTTTGATCAAGGGGAGAATGTAAGGATATGGCATCACAAGATTCTGGGAGCGGGTTTGTACCCACTTGAGGTAAGACTCAAGGGGGATGGAATTCTTGTGCCCCAGTGTCTTGCTATCCACCTTGTTAGGCATCCTCCAAGCTCTGATGAACCTTTGTCGAAGTCCTTGCGTATCGTTGTCGAAGTCAAAAACTAGGTCTGAAATCAGCATGTCATGAGGGCCATCCCTCCAAGCATATCCAAATTGTCTCAAAGCTAGACAGGGGTTGTATGTGATTCCTCCTTTAATGCCAAGTAGTGGGACATTAGGGAATTCCCCACAATGATCAATGAGGATGACATTTTCTCTGGACCGAGAACACCAATGCACATCAGAATGTGTGAGGGTCATCAATCGTTGTGACCACCTTAAACCCTGCTCATTCTTCAGAACTGATTGTGGAAGGTGAGAAATAAACCACCTTGCTAGGAGAGGAGTACAACACATGAGAACACCTCTTTTCCTCATTGTTCGTGTGTAAAATGAGTGTAGGATGTCCACAAGAAATATAGGTATAGGATTCCTGGATATGAAAATCTTGACAGCATTCACATCTATTAGCTAATCAGGGTTTGGGAACAAGACCAACCCATAGATGAGGAGTGCCACAATCTCTTCAAAGGCTTGTAGATCAAGAGAATTCCAGCAGTCTTGGGCCTTCTCAAATAGAAAATTTACCAAGAAACCCTTGACACCACTCCTGGTTTCCCAATGTCCATTGATGTCAGATGGTTGCAAGTGTAATGCTTGAGCAACATCTTCGGGATTTGGTTCATTTTCCGTACCGTTGTAGGGTAGTTGATGAAGAATGGGAATTCTCAGGAGTTGGGAAAATTCCTCCAAAGTAGGCACCAACTGATAATCAGGGAATGTGAAACACTGGTTTAGGGGGTCAAAGAATTGGAATAGTAGTTTTACCATGTCTTCTTCAATGCTGGTGTTGACTAAGTTGAGGAGTCTACTATGTCTTTCACTGAAGAGAGAATTCTCTGGAATCCTGGAAGTAAGCTCCTTGAGTTGACGAGGGATCCTCACAAGGTTGACTTGAATTGTTTTCCTGCGAAGAGATTCCATGACCTACAAAACAAGAACAAAGATGAAGATCCAAACCCTTGAAATGGTTAGTGGATGCATATGATGTTTTATGATGTTCATGATGTATGCACAAGCACATGTACAAGCAAGTCACACAAAACCCTAGTTTCAGGCTTGCATGAGGTTTCATAGGTAAGTACCCTCTTGAGTTTAGTTGGCTTAAAACCTGTCCTATAAATAGTAACTGGGTTCTAAGGAGCTCAATATCATTGGATTGTTTTCTATGTTCATTGTTTCGGTTTAGCCACTTAACTAGCAACCAAAATATTCCAAGAAAACAACCCTCAATGAGTGTAGTATCGAGTATCTACCAACTTCGGACTGTACCAAAGCCGGTCATCTCACTACCCCTAATAAAATGCCAAGATGGTCAAGTAAGGTTCTAGTTCATTAGTGCTTAATGACATCACTCAGTGGCCTCGTGTTCTCTTTGATTGACTCAAAGGCTATCGGTACTCACAAATATGTTGCATTAATATAGCTATTGCTTCAACCGTGTCGGTATACCCCGCACAGTTTCCACAACAGATTGCTATTTACCTATGAATGTTTCCCAAATCCGGGTAGAGGATTTCGAGCCCAAACAAGAGAACCAAATATAAAGCAAACAAAGCAAACCATAATCATGTAAAGGGTGATCTAAGCCCTAAGGTTACTCCACTTTTAAATATATCCCCAGCAGAGTCGCCAGTTCTGTGATACAGTGGGAGAACTGACTTGGGATTTTGCGTTTGTGTTTGCAAATGTTTCAGTTTAGCAAGAGTCGCCACCAACTTTTTATTTTATACTAAGGAAAGGTCAAAAAGCACAGGGAATACCTTTGAGATGTTTTTTTGGGTTCGGGGAGTAGATTATAGAAAGGGAAGGTATTAGCACCCTTTCTATCCATGGTTATCCATGGGCTCTTAGTTACTTGCTTAGATCACTTGCTTTGCATTTTCAATTGTTTAAAACGGTGTTTTGTGTGTGATTTTGAAAGATGTTTTGAAAAGAGGCCATTTGTTGTGCCAACCTTTGTAATGATTCTTGTTTGAATGTATACAGAGGTGTTTTTGTATTTTGAAAAGTTTTCAATGTTTGAAAGTAGGGTTTTGAAATTGTGTTGTGAAGTGTGTTTTGAAAGTAGCAAGGATGTTTTTGCAAGCTTTTGATCAAGTAATTAGGAGCTATCTACCCTATTTTACTCAAAGATCTTTCTTATGTTTTTAACCCTTTTAACAGTGTTGTTTCACCATTGTATTTGGTGAGCAACCTTGTGTTAGGATGTTAAACGGGACAGGCGCGGGCCATCGTATAGACCATGATAGCAATGGTGTCAAGTATTTTTAGCAATTTTCTTGAGGGACTTGATCATTTTGTTTAGGCAACTCAGATAGCGTCATTGAAGGACTATGATCTTTTTGTTTGTTTCTATTTTGCCAAAGTACTTGACATGCAACCATGGCCCATTTTTGAAGGCAACAAGTGGATTGTAACCCTAGGGGTGCAAGTGTGCATTGTGTTTGTTTTTCATGCATATTTATCTTGGATTAGGTCAAACTAATTGTTGATTTTAATTGCATACAAACCCTAGGTTTAAACATGGCATAATTGAAAGCTTTTAAATGTGCGAGAATTTAAATGCTACACTATTACAACATGATATAGGGAGGGGGGTATAAATTTGAATTGGGAGTATTTGACAAGAAAATAAATTCTAAGTTATTACAACCATATCGAATGTATAGGCAATATTTAAATGTACAACAATTGAATACAATACAATAAATAAATGTCAAATAAAAGGTATTATGCACAAAATGATTTTTATGTATACAAAAAAGTATTTTTTCAATGTGAAATGTAAATAAAATAAAATAAAATAAAGGATCAATTTTAATTATTTTTCTATTTTAGGACAAGAAACCCTAATTCTTAATATTATTTATTAGTTATATACAATAATATACCAATTTATACAAAAAAAAAATTATAAAAAATTATATTTTTAATACACAATATTAATAAAAAATGAAAATGTGGTATTTTTGTATTTTTTACCTAATTATCAAATAAAATAAAATATATATATATATATATATATATATATATATATATATATATATATATATATATATATATATATATATATATATATATATATATATATATATATATATATATATATATATATATATATATATATATATATATATATATATATATATATATATATATATATATATATATATATTAATTATTTACAAAAAAAAAATGAATATTTTCAAGAAAATGTTTTCAAATATAAATAAAAATAATAAATGAAAATAAGTATTTTTTTTGTATTATTTTTGAGTTTTGTTTAAAAAAGAAAATAGTTTATTTACATATATATACTTAGTAAAATAAAATAAATATCAAATAAATATGAAAAAAATATAGAAAATTATTTTTGGCATTTTTTATACTTAGACAAAAAATAATAAAGTCAGAATAAAAAATAAAAATGTCAAAATGATAAGTATTTAAATAAATGGGCCAGGGGGTGTAAACTGAACAAAAGGGGTGTCAAAAGCAAAAGAACCCAAGCCCAGCCAAGAATCACTTCTTCTTCTTCCTTGGAACAAAACCTGCGCGCGTGCTATGTCCAAAAACGTAACTCCTGATTCTTTGATCTTTTGACAAAACTCATAACATGAACATTGTAGAGAATTAAACAACGAATTCAACCATATAAAAAACTTGGATTAACTCTCAAAGACCAGAGAGAATTTCTCTGGCCCTAATTTCTAACCTAGTTTTTTCCAGAAAGTTCATGAGTGAAATTCTCTCAGCACGATTAAGGTAAATGAAAACTAAGCATATGTATGGCTTCAGGGCTATGAGTACAACATATTTCATTCACAAACCTAAGCCTAACCATTCCTAAATAGGGAGATAGAAGTCCATGAAATACATGTTTCAGTTGACTTCGAGCTGGACAATGCAGCAACCTTCAATGGTGTTTGAGCTTCTCTTGAGCTTGCCTGAGGTCCAAGGAAGCTTCTCCAATGCTTGGCTTGCTTTGAAACAACTTGAATCGTGCTGTAGAACTCAACCTGCAGAGCTTTGAAATGAAAATGGCAAAGTGTTTTAGAGGTGTTACAGCTTGCAATGGGGGCCTGGCATAGTTCAGGTGAGTTGATTGGAAGGTGTTTGAACTATCTTTGGATAAAACGCACGATGGAATTTTGTTGTGGCTTGCAAAATGCAGAACCTGCCCAAATTTGCAGAAAAACAGTCATTCTAAGTATGAAGAGGTTTGAGTGATGAAAGGGTCGTGTTTTAGGCTTGTTGGGAGGTATGGAACTTGTCTACAATGTTTGTCTAAGCTTTTGTTAACAGATATCAGAGATTGCTTATGTTTGGTCACTTTTCTTCTTTTTCAAGCAAGAGTGTGTCCTCTCCCAATGTAGGCCTGCACAAGCCCTAAATCATGTTGCACCTTTTGCTCTTGGTTACTGGAATTAGTGGACTTGATCTTGCCTGAAAGATCTGGCCCCATGCCTCAAGGATTTGGTTTTGACATAAAGTGAAGTTTAGGCAAAAATGGCATTATTGCTTTTTCCTTTTAAGGCTTAAACTAGTGTATAATGCCCTAATGACCAAGGCAATACCTTAAATCAATGGATATGCATTAAATTAAGGAGTACAAATTGGTTTTGAGGCCTGTAATGGTGAACCAAGCTAGCTAGATCAGAATTGCAAATTGGTATGAACATGTATTGGCCATGGACAAAAGTGAGTTTTTGCCAACTTCAAGCATTCGATTCTCTCTAACCACAAGGGTGTTTGAGGAGTTCTTGGATAATTTGGAAATCTTGGAACATGTACTACAATCCATATTTGAAATGAAACTTGAAATCCCAAGTGGAACTATGTGAAAAATGGCCAAGAAGATGGGTCAAAATCCTGCCTAAACTAGGGCAAAATTTCCCTAAGTTAAAAGTTTTAGGTACCCTTGTTCCAAAAATCATAACTTGAGATACAAGCTTATTTTGAGCAAACTTTGTGGATCAAAGTTATAGACTTTGTGATGGACTAAAACTTTCATGTTGCAAGTTTTGTTTGAATCCATTTGCATCTTGGTGAAAAAATGGGACAAAGTTAGGAAAAAATAAGAAAATTTTATAACTTAGAAAATTTCTAAGTTATGAAATTTTTCCATTTTAAACCCTAATTTGCATTTTTGGGTTTCTTGATGAACAAGTTTCATAATTTGACATGTTTTGATGAAAAATAACTCTTGGCACTTGATTTTGACCAAAAAGTCAAAGTTTGACTTTTCAGTGTACAGTCAAATTTTGATCAGTTGACTGAAAAATTCATCTGTCAATCCTATGGAATTGAGATCTTTTGAACTTGTTGAATGGGTCAAGAAAATCTCATTGAGTCCTTGTGTCCATGGTTGAGCTTGATTTTCCCTTGGTTAGGTTAAACAGTCAAAAATTGCCTTTGTGCAGTCAAAACCCTAAAAATGACCATTTTGCCCTTTTGGTGATCTGATCAAATTTCTTGTGGAATTGTGATCCAAACTTGATCAAGTGCTTCATATGAGTTCATAATGTTGATGTGGGTCAAAAATCATGAGCTTTGACTGTCAATTGGCCACAGTTGACTTTTTCCCCAATACAGTTGATTTTTAGGTCAACTGTCCAATTGACTGGGCAAAAATTTGAATTAAGGCTTGAAACTTGGTATGGACAAACTTGTGAGTCGAACATGAAGTATGAAAGTCAATTTAGGTATTGCAGGCCAAAACACCACTGTGCAAACTCAAACCCTAATTTAGGTCAACAGTGCAAGGAGGAGTCTTGAGCAGAGAAAACCCTAGCTTGATCTTCAATTCCAGGAGTCTAGTGATGAGAAAATGTTGATGAAATGGGAGGGAAAATTTTGGGGTACAACAGTTGCCCCTGTTCAATCTTCTTGAACCTGAGGAGTTAGATTGGCAAGTTTGCCTTTCGTGACTCGAAGGTAAAAGAGGATTGGACACTAGAGTGCCCGTAAATTTGCACTCGTCAAAACATGGCTGAAGAAATGGGCTTAAAGATGCCATTTGGAGATGGTAGATTCTTCCTGGAGATGGGCTTAAGGATGCCATCCAAGAATGTTTGTTGAATTGTAGTGCTGTAGGTCGGAAGAATGAGCATCAAAATGGTATCCGTGTCTGGGATGCCATTGAATTGTATCTGGAGACTGAGTCTGTATGAGCAAAAGAATGGAGGCCGTGTCTGGCGCATATCTGAGTTGTAACTGTATTTGAACTTTGAATGAATATCAGAATGACTGTCGTGTTTGGAGTGTATTTGTATTATATCTGGGTAACAGGAAAACATCTGTGTATGGAGCAACCGTGTGCTAGGGCTAAACTCTGAATGAGTGACAAAATGGCAACCGTGTCTGGAGTGTATCTGGACTGTATCTGAAGTTGAGATCTGTATGAGTAGTAGAATGACCACCATGTCTGGGGTGTATCCGTACTGTAACTGGGATCTGAAGAAGTGACAGAATGATTTTCGTGGCGACTGCATTAGGGAAAAACACACTGCTGGTGTAAAGGCTAGAATGGCATCCGTGTTTGGATCGTATCTAAACTTGTAGTTGATAGTTGAATCTGAATGAGAGATAGAATGGATGCCGTGTCTGGAGCGTATCTAGTCTGTATCTGATTACTGAAGTCTGAATGAGTAGTAGAATGAATGTCGTGTCTGGGGTGTATCAATATTGTATTTTGACTTGAAGTTCTGAATGAGTAATAGAATGATCGTCGTGTCTGGGATGTATCCATACTGTATCCGAATAATTATTAATGATAGCCTTTTAATCTTATCCTGAAAAGGGTAAAATGTTAGCTAAAACACGAAGTTATATTGCATGATTGTATGATGCAATGAATTGTAATCCATGTTTATGATATATGAATGTAATGTTTATGCATGTAAGCTGAGTAGCTGTCTTGCTGATGAAAATAAATCCTGGATAATGAAATCTTAGACTGCTGCTGGGGAGAGTAAATCTTTGATCGAAGCTGGGGATTCCAAAAAGTCTTTGATTGTTAAAGACGAGAAATCCTTGCTGACTGCTTGGGGATTAAAGATCTTTGCTTGGGGAATTAAAACCTGGGAGACTTCTGCTGGAGAAATGAGACTGAGAATCTTCAATCTGTTGGGAAGTGACCCTGTGGGGAGAAAGTTTACTCAGCCGTGGAAATCAGGAGCCTGGGTTGTGCGCCATTCTACTGGGGAATCATCCTAGCGGTAGGGGAAATTGAGGGAATTTGATCGGTTGGAAATTTGACTTCGCTGGGGAAGGAGGTTTAGATTATTCTGGCTCCGCTGGCCATCGGGAGTTTGAACTCTGATGGGAACGTTGAAACTTAACTCGGCTGGGGAGTCCAGTTTGAAATGTACTGGCTTTTCCGGGGGATCTTTGAAGTTTAACTCCGCTGGGGACATGTACTCCGAGGTTTTTGTAGATCTGAATGATGTCTCGTAAGGGACTTCTCCTAGAATGGCACAAAGATACCTTCCTACCCCCTCAACCTATCAGTAATTATCCTTTTTCAATTTCTCTTTTCTTGCAAGTAATGATTATATTCAAATGCATATGCCTTTTTAACAAAACATTGGACGTTTTCAAATAAAACATAAGTGTAAAAAAAAGGAAAGGCAAACAAATTTCTGCACTGTGAAGTATATTTGTATCAATTTTTGGTAATTATCTTTGTACAAAGGAGACACATCCTATTAAGAGAATGTTGTCATAAAAATTGAGAAAAATTTATACAAAAAGAAAGATGGCTATGTGCAACAATTCCATGGGGTTCCCATTCTGCTATAGCCTTCACAACTCTGAGTATCTATCCATTCGTTGCTTCGTCCGTAGATGATTGGATTGATCCGAAGCTTGGAGCTGGCTGGTGAAGAGATTGTTCTTAAAGTGATCCGACGAGACCTAGTCATATGCTTTAATTCCCTAACTTTTGCCTGGACCGCCCTTTCGGGTTTTTAGTCCACCGGGAAACCCTTTTTTGCCCAAGTCGCCCTTTCGGGTTTTCAACTTGTCGGGTGTACAGATTTTTTTGTTTTATCCATAATTTTTGCCTAAACCGCCCTTTCGGGTTTTCGGTTCACCGGGATGCCCATTTTTGCCCAAGTCGCCCTTTCGGGTTTTCAACTTGTCGGGTCGTTTTATGCGTAGTATCTTTTGACTATGTCTGCGTTCGCAGGGTGCGGAAAGTTATCGCCGTCCATGGTGGTCAGAATCATTGCCCCACCAGAAAAGATGCTCTTGATTACAAATGGTCCTTCGTAAGTAGGAGTCCACTTGCCCCTGGGATCACTTTGCGGTAAGATGATCCGCTTGATTACAAGATCTCCGATTTGATATACCTGACGCTTAACCTTTTTGTTGAAAGCCTTGATCATCCGTTTTTGATACGTCTGACCATGACAAACAGAAGTAAGTCGCTTCTCGTCGATCAAGTTAAGTTGAATAAGTCGGGTCTGAATCCAATCGTCTTCACTCAAACCGGCATCCTTCATAATCCTCAAGGAAGGAATCTGAACTTCCATAGGCAGAACAACTTCCATGCCATATACTAAAGAAAATGGAGTTGCCCCTGTTGAAGTACGTGTCGTGGTACGATATCCATGCAGAGAAAACGGTAACATCTCATGCCAGTCCTTGTAGGTGACTGTCATCTTTTGAATGGTCTTCTTAATATTTTTGTTCGCGGCTTCAACAGCACCGTTCATCTTCGGTCGGTAGGGAGATGAATTGTGATGATAAATCTTGAACTGCTCGCATAGAGCGGTGATCATAGTATTGTTCAAATTTGTACTGTTGTTTGTGATGATCCTGTTGGGGATACCATACCGGCATATGAGGTTTTGCTTGATGAAGCGGCAACCACATTCTTTGTAACTGAGGCATAGGAAGCTGCCTCGACCCATTTAGTGAAGTAATCAATGGCCACCAAGATGAAGCGATGTCCATTGGATGCCGTGGGCTTGATCTCTCCAATCATGTCAATGCCCCACATTGCGAATGTCCAAGGAGCTGTCAGAATGTTGAGAGGAACAGGAGGAATGTGTACCTTGTCGGCGTAGACTTGGCATTTGTGACAGGTGCGGGAATGTTGATGACAATCAGCTTCCATGGTAGACCAGTAGTCAGCCTGCCCTTAGAATCTTATTTGCCATTGTATGCTCGCTCAAGTGGGTTCCAAATGTGCCATTGTGTATATCGGTCATGATCAACTCTGCTTCAACCTTTTCCACACAATGAAGTAGAACACAATCATGACTGCGCTTATAAAGGATGCCATTGGCTCAGGAAGAACTTGGCAGCAAATCTCCTTAAGAACTTTTTGTCATTGATGGAGCTCTTTCAGGATACTCTCTGGTCTGGAGATACCTTTTGATTTCATGAAACCAGGGTTGTTCCACTACTTCTTCGGTATTAATCTCATGACAGTGCGCAGGTTCATCCATTCGCTCGATGGTAATTTAGGGAGCCTCGTTATCCCAGTTGAGTTTAAACATGGAAGACATTGTAGCTAGAGCATCTGCTAGCTGATTTTCTTCTCGCGTGAAATGTTCGAAGGTAATCTGCTCGAAGTGAGGTAACAACGTCAAGACATGTTCTTTGTATGGGATAAGATTAGGATGTTTGGTATCCCACTCTCCTTTGACTTGATTGATAACCAAAGCCGAGTCCCCAAATACGACCAAAGATTTGATTCCCAAGTCTATAGCAGCCTTGAGACCAAAGATGCAAGCTTCATATTCAGCCATGTTATTGGTACAGTTGAAGCAAAGTCGGGCAGTGAAGGGTGTATGACACCATCCGGAGAAATGAGTACCGCACCAATACCGTTGCCGAGTGCATTTGAAGCACCATCAAAGTATAGGGTCCATCGGGATCCTTGTTCAGGTCCATCATAACGGTCCGTTTCCTTCAATGTTGTCCAATGTCATGATGTCCTCGTCAGGGAAGTCGAATCTCATAGACTGATAATCTTCACGGCTTGATGAGCTAGATGGTCAGCTAGTACACTCCCCTTTATAGCCTTTTGGGTAGTATACTAGATATCATATTCAGTCAGGATCATTTTCCATCTAGTAATTCTCTAGATAAAGCCGGCTTCTCGAAGATATACTTGATCGGATCCATCTTGGAAATCAGCAAAGTGGTATGAGTCAACATATACTGCCTTAGCCGGCGAGCAGCTCATACCAAAGCGCAACAAGTTTTCTCGAGCAGTGAGTAGCGAGTCTCACAGTCGGTAAACTTTTTGCTAAGGTAATAAATGGCATGCTTTTTCGGCTAGACTCGTCATGTTGACCCAACACGCACCCCATTGAGTTATCTAAAACAGGTCAGATATATGATCAACGACCTTCCTTCGACGGGCGGCATCAGAATAGGAGGCTCTAGTAAGTACTCCTTGATCTTATCAAAAGCAACTTGACAATCATCGTTCCATTCAACTACCTGATCTTTCTTCAGCAGTTTGAAAATTGGCTCGCAGGTAGATGTCAGGTGAGAGATGAACCTCGCAATATAGTTCAAACGTCCCAAGAATCCTCTAACCTCCTTTTCAGTATGGGGGGAAAGGCATTTCTTGTATAGCCTTTACTTTAGCTGGATCAACCTCAATGCCCTTATTGCTGACAAAAAATCCCAGAAGTTTACCAGACCTAACTCCAAAAGTGCACTTGCTTGGATTCAGTCTGAGTTTATACTCCTTCAACCTGGAAAACAGCTTTTGCAAATGATTAAGGTGTTCTTCTTCTGTCTGTGATCAAGCTATCATGTCGTCTATGTAAACTTCGATCTCATGATGGATCATATCATGAAATAAAGCTACCATTACGCGTTGATAGGTTGCCCCTGCGTTCTTCAGTCCGAACGGCATCACTTTGTAGCAGAAGGTACCCCATTGCGTGACAAAGGTAGTTTTCTCCATATCTTTGGGGGCCATTTTAATCTGGTTATAGCCCGAGAATCCGTCCATGAAGGAAAAAACCTTGTGTTGAGCTGTGTTGTCACCAAGATGTCGATATGCGGTAGTGGAAAATCGTCTTTAGGGCTAGCCCTGTTCAAATCTCGATAGTCCACACACATTTTGACCTTGCCGTCCTTTTTGGGTACGGGCACAATGTTAGCAACCCATTGTGGATAGGTCGTAACAGCCAGAAAGCCAGCATTGAATTGCTTCATTACTTCAGCCTTGATTTTATCAGACATGTCAGGTCCTCATTCGACGGACCTTTTGCTTGACCGGTGGATAATCTTCTCTTATAGGAGACGGTGAACCACGATATCTGTGTCTAACCCCAGCATGTCTTCATAAGACCAGGCGAAGATTTCAACATACTCGTTCAACAGCTGCACTAAGCGCTTCTTGACACTCGGTTCCAGGTTGGCACCTACTTTTACTTCCTTCCTGTCTTCCTTTGTCCCCAAGTTGATGGTTTCTAGCAACTCTTCATGAGGCATAATGACCCTCTCTTCTTGTTGTAGAATGCTGGTTAACTCTCTCGGCACTTCACAATCTTCGTCAACTTCGTACTCGGCGTGATTGACCAAATCCTCAGAGTTATCGAAGGCTGAAACAGAACAGTCACCCATGGAATCCGGAGTGGATGGGTACCTACATTTGTGAGTGTGGGTGTGTGTAAGGGATAGCCATCCTTTAATCAAACAAATGCAAAAGGAAAGAAAATGAACATAGCAGTTTATAGATGAAAAACTTCCAATGATTCCATTAAAACATGGCATATGATTATGAAGAAAATCAAACCCTTACAAATGGACCTACATACCCCGGGTAAGGAATGAGGAGAAAATAGTGGTGCGAATTGTTTTAGTTATTACAGACCATAAAAATGGGAAATTGTTCAAAGATAAAATTACTGGTTGATAAAGGTGATGGGAACAAAATCCTTTGCTTCCCAGTTGCTTAGACCCCCTTCGGCGGTCGGAAAGATCCAATCTTCGAAGTCGTTCTCTTCATCTTCATCTTCAACAGCATTAATTCTGTGATGAGTGATCCTTACGGGTGGCCCTCCAGTCTTGGAACGACGCATAGCCTTTTGTTCTGCAGCTGTAAACCCTAGTCCAAATAGTCCGTCTATGGGGAAAATCTGGAAATTTCCCCCATGTTGTACTCTTCCCTTCTTTGATCACTGCCTCTGCGTCCTTGAGAGATGCCATCCTAGATACGTGCTTGGGAGTAATAGGCACCTCAACCATTGTCTTCGCAACTGCTACCATCGGGAGAAACTTCCTCAAATGCTGGAAAGGCGTTTCGATGAACTCGCCATCCAGCTCCACATAACGGAAGGAATTGAGATGACTGATCATGTACTCTTCCTCGCTGTGCACAGTTATAATCTTACCCTTAACAGGATATTTCAGCATCTGGGGCAAAGAGGAGGTAACTGCCCCGGCATAATGGATCCATGGTCTTCCTAGAAAACACGAGTATGACGAACGGATGTCCATTACATAGAAGGTGGAGTTGAACACTTCGGTGCCTATCTTGATAGGAATATCAACCTCTCCATGAACCATTCTCTTGGTACCCATCGAAAGCCCTAACGACGATGTTACTAGGTTTGAGGGTCAAACCTTCGCAATCCAAACGGTCTAAGGCCTTCTTTGGAAGCACATTCAGGGAAGAACCAGTATCAACCAAGACATGGGCGAGAGTGGTTCCCGGCATTCAAATGAGACGTGTAGCGCGTCATTGTGCTTCCTTCCTTTGGGAGTTAAGTCAGCGTCGGAAAAGCCCAGGCATTGTCAGCAGTAAGACTGGCCACACAATCCTGAAACTGGTCAGCCGAGGTCTCTTGGGGTACATGTGCCACTTTCAAGAATTTGGTCAGGGCCCTTGGCATGGGCCTCAGAACAGAGCAGAAGAGCCAACATTGAAATTTAAGAAGGGGTTTGCCCTAATTGTTCCACAACGTCGTAGTCACTTTTTCTGATTATTTTCAGGATTTCGTCCATTTCTTTCTGAGTGGTTTCGGGGATAACCACAACATGAGCCTTCGTCCTGACAGACCCTTCTAGCATCCCCTTACCCTTGTCGGTAATATCAGCAGATGGTCTTACTCCAGAAGTATCTAATTCTTCAATCACTGGGCCTTGCACTGAGGGCCCAACAGGTGTAGAAGCTTTTAAGGGTCCGAAAACTGCTCGAGGGGGAGTATCTCCGGAGAAAAGATCCGGCCACTGCGGGTTATCTTGCTTGTACCCGCGATGTTCCCTATATTGGGGTCTTCTTCAGAATCTCTTAGACTGTTTCGATTTGTTTGATGTTGTGGTAGAAGATTTCTCCCCCATAGTCCACGATATCATTTTGCGTGATTGGTACGGGACAGGTCCCGGCATGGTGATCTTTAAAGGTACACATTAAGAGTTGGGTGTAATCCTGACAGCCTTTTGCAAGCCTTGGGAGGATTGTCGGAAATGGTTATGATAGCAATATCGTTGGTTGAAGTAACACAAGTTTCAGGAGTAATAGGATTGAAGTGTCAACAGGGGTTTTCTGGAAAAGTATCTCTTGAGTATCCATCAGGCGTTGGACACCTGACTTCAACCTTGGACAATCACCTTGAATGTTCAAACAGAAATAACAGTCTTTGCCACAACCAGGAAAGATCTTGGCTCGCAACAAATTTTCTTTAATCACTAACAATGGAGTCAACAGATCGGCAACATCAGTAACATGGAGATTTTCAAAACAGCATGCACATTGTGGTCGTGCTTGGGCATCAGAGCGGATATAACATTGGGCTTCTCAGGAGCGTCAAATTCAACCTCTTTGGCGTCAATTAAATCCTGAATTTTGTTCTTAAGTGCCCAGTAATTATTGGTATCATGCCCAGCACTGTCGGAATGGTAAGCACACTTGGTGTTGGAGTGATAGTATGGAGAGGAGGTGTTGGGTTTTTTGGCGCCTCCTTCAAACTGGTCAGATTCAGCTTCAACAAATGGGGAAGGACCTGAGCGGGCGTCATGTTGATACGGGTGAACTGCCATTGTGGCCGTTCTACCCGTTGTTGATTAGGTCTCGACTGATTGTTACGAGGTTGATCATTTGACGAATTTTGAATCATCATGGCCCCTACAGTCGGCCGGCACTCAGTTCTTCCCAATCCCTCTGAGATATACACAGCAGATTCTTCCTTCTTGGCTGGGAAAGGTTTCTTAACAGCTGTGGATGCGGAAGCATCCTTTTTGAATCTTTCCACTTTTAATACCGGCCTCCACCCTTTCGCCAGTCAAAATCAGTTTAGTAAATCCCGCAGAAGAGCTCCCGAATAGATGGTTGAAAAAGGGGCCAGACAGGGTCCCAGAAACATGTCAACTAATCCCTATCTGATAGCGGTGGCTGCACCCTTCCAGCCAGATCACGCCACTTATGGGCGTACTCCTTAAACCCTTCATTTGAAGCCATCCCCATACTTTGTAGCTGAGTACGAGTGGGCGCCAAATCAGCGTTGTACTGATACTGACGATAAAAAGCAGCTGCCAAGTCTTCCCAATTGTGAACCTCTGATCTCTCGAGCTGATAAAACCAATCTAACTGAGTGCCAGACAAGCTGTCTTGGAAAAGTGTACCCAGAGATCTTTATCGGATAAAGGAGGTTGAATCTTTCTAACATACGACCTCAAGTGTATCTTAGGGCAAGACAGACCGTCGTACTTGGCAAATGTTGGCACCTTGAACTGGGAGGGATAACAATCCTAGCTACCAACCCTAGTTCTTCAAAGTCCAATCTGGGCACCCTCTGCAACTCCATAGCTGCCAGTCTATCTTCAAGGTTCTTATATTTGTCATCCGCTGGTGGATACTGTTGTTCAGAGTAGTCTTCATCTTCTTCCTCTTCCTCTTCTTCAACCTCAGATTCAGAAGGTACGGCAGTCCCTTTCCCTTTACCGCTCCTTCGTCAGACGTTGAGGGGGAACTCAAGAACTCTCCTGGCCTGATGCTCAAATCTTCTTCCAAAGTGGCTACTCAGGTCTCTTTTTCTTTTTCTCTTTCTTTTCCAACAAAACTTTGAGGTCCTCTTGACCCTTTGCCAAGGTCATGAGGAGTTGCTGGAACTGTGAATTTTGTGGCCTGCAGATCCTTTATCGTTTGCTCCAAATCCATCTTGCTGAAATAAACAGCAGAAAGATAAGGAAACCTGGCGTGAAGACCTGTTTATGCATATGATGAATGGTATGTTTTTCATGTAATGCATTCAAGGTTCAAAAATTCAAACTTGTTGCAAACAAAAACAATGCACGTCATATAAGAAGAAATTTGTTAGTACATAAGTGCCCATGGGCGAAATATTACAAAATTCTAATGTAAAAAGACATTGCGCATCCTCTTTGGTGCGATGTAAGTTTTGAGAGTTTCCTCCTCGTGAAGTCGGCGGGTGAGCTCTAAAACCTTCTTCTCACTGGCATAAAAGCTGGCTTCAAAAGTATCCCGTTCTTCTTTGAGTTGGATCCAACTCTTTTGCATTTCCTCCCATGATGTTGGCATGTCAGGATGTAGGATGGTGTATGAACCTCTCCTTCCATAACAGCTCTTTGATCAAGGGGAGAATGTAAGGATATGGCATCATAAGATTCTGGGAGCGGGTTCGTACCCACTTGAGGTAAGGCTCCAAGGGGGATGGAATTCTTGTGCCCAGTGTCTTGCTATCCACCTTGTTAGGCATCCTCCAAGCTCTGATGAACCTTTGTCGAAGTCCTTGCGCATCGTTGTCGAAGTCAAAAACTAGGTCTAGAATCAGCATGTCATGAGGGCCATCCCTCCGAGCATATCCAAATTGTCTCAAAGCTAGACAGGGGTTGTAGGTGATGCCTCCTCTAATGCCAAGTAGTGGGACATTAGGGAATTCCCCACAATGATCAATGAGGATGACATTTTCTCTGGACCGAGAACACCAATGCACATCAGAATGTGTGAGGGTCATCAATTGTTGTGACCACCTTAAACCCTGCTCATTCTTCAGAACTGATTGTGGAAGGTGAGAAATAAACCGTCTTGCTAGGAGAGGAGTACAACACATGAGAACACCTCTTTTCCTCATTGTTCGTGTGTAAATGAGTGTAGGAAGTCCCCAAGCAATGTAGGTATAGGATTCGTGGATATGAAAATCTTGACAGCATTCATATCTATTAGCTGATCAGGGTTTGGGAACAAGACCAACCCATAGATGAGGAGTGCCACAATCTCTTCAAGGCTTGTAGATCAAGAGAATTCAGCAGTCTTGGCTTTCTCAAACAGAAACTATACCAAGAAACCCTTGACACCACTCCTGGTTTCCCAATGTCCTTTTATGTTAGATGGTTGCAAGTGTATTGCTTGAGCAACATCTTCGGGATTTGGTTCTTTTCCGTACTGTTGTAGGGTAGTTGATAATGAATGGGAATTCTCAGGAGTTGGAAAATTCCTCCAAAGTAGGCACCTAACTGATAATCAGGGAATGTGAAACAGTGGTGTAGGGGGTCAAAGAATTGGAACAGTACTTTTACCATGTCTTCTTCAATGCTGGTGTTGACTAAGTTGAGGAGTCTACCATGTCTTTCACTGAAGAGAGAATTCTCTGGAATCCAGGAAGTAAGCTCCTTGAGTTAAGGAGGGATCCTCACAAGGTTGACTTGAATTGTTTTCCTGCGAAGATATTCCATGACCTACAAAACAAGAACAAATATGAAGATCCAAACCCTTGAAATGGTTAGTGGATGCATATGATGTTTTATGATGTTCATGATGTAGGCACAAGCACATGTACAAGCAAGTCACACAAAACCCTAGTTCATGCTTGCATGAGGTTTCATAGGTAAGTACCCTCTTGAGTTTAGTTGGCTTAAACCTGTCCTATAAATAGTAACTGGGTTCTAAGGAGCTCATTATCATTGGATGTTTTCTATGTTCATTGTTTTGGTTTAGCCACTTAACTAGAGACCAAAATATTCAAGAAAACAACCCTCAATGAGTGTAGTATCGAGTATCTACCAACTTTGATGTACCAAAGCCGGTCATCTCACTACCCTAATAAAATGCCAAGATGGTCAAGTAAGGAGTTCAGTTCATTAGTGCTTAATGACATCACTCAGCGGCCCCGTATTCTCTTTGATTGACTCAAAGGCTACCAGTACTCACAAATATGTTGCACTAATATAGTTATTGCTTCAACCGTGTCGGTATACCCCGCACAGTTTCCACAACGGATTGTTATTTACCTATGAATGTTTCCCAAATACGGGTAGAGGATTTCAAGCCCAAACAAGAGAACCAAATGTAAAGCAAACAATGCAAACCATAATCATGTAAAGGGTGATCTAAGCCCTAAGGTTACTCCACTTTTAAATATATCCCCAGCAGAGTCGCCAGTTCTGTGATACGGTGGGAGAACTGACTTGGGATTTTGCGTTTGGGTTTGCAAATGTTTAGGTTTAGCAAGAGTCACCACCGACTTTTATTTTATCCTAAGGAAAGGTCAAAAAGCACAAGAAAGACCTTTGAGATGTTTTCTTGGGTTCAGGGAGTAGATTATAGAAAGGGAAGGTATTAGCACCCTTTCTATCCATGGTTATCCATGGGCTCTTAGTTACTTGCTTAGATCACTTGCTTTGCATTTTCAATTGTTTAAAATGGTGCTTTGTGTGTGATTTTGAAAGATGTTTTGAAAAGAGCCATTTGTTGTGGCAACCTTTATAATGATTCTTGTTTGAATGTATACAAAGGTGTTTTTGTCTTTGAAAAGTTTTCAATGTTTGAAAGTAGGGTTTTGAAATTGTATTGTGAAGTGTGTTTTGAAAGTAGCAAGGATGTTTTTGCAAGCTTTTGATCAAGTAATTAGGAGCTATCTACCCTATTTTACTCAAAGATCTTTCTTATGTTTTTAACCCTTTTAACAGTGTTGTTTCACCATTGTATTTGGTGAGAAACCTTGTGTTAGGATGTTAAACGGGACAGGCGCGGGTCATCGTATAGACCATGATAGCAATGGTGTCAAGTATTTTTAGCAATTTTCTTGAGGGACTTGATCATTTGTTTAGGCAACTCAGATAGCGTCATCGAAGGACTATGATCTTTTTTGTTTGTTTCTATTTTGTCAAAGTACTTGACATGCAACCATGGCCCATTTTGAAGGCAACAAGTGGATTGTAACCCTAGGGTGCAAGTGTGCATTGTGTTTGTTTTTCATGCATATTTATCTTGGATTAGGTCAAACTAATTGTTGATTTTAATTGCATACAAACCCTAGGTCTAAACATGAGTAATTGAAAGCTTTCAAATGTGCGAGAATTTAAATGCTACACTATTACAACATGATTATAGGGAGGGGGGTATAAATTTGAATTGGGAGTATTTGACAAGAAAATAAATTCTAAGTTATTACAACCATATAGAATGTATAGGCAACATTTAAATATACAACAATTGAATACAATACAATAAATAAATGTCAAATAAAAGGTATTATGCACAAAATAATTTTTATGTATACAAAAAAGTATTTTTTTCAATGTGAAATGTAAATAAAATAAAAAAAAGGATCAATTTTAATTATTTTTCTATTTTAGGACAAGAACCCTAATTCTTATATTATTTATTAGTTATATACAATAATATACCAATTTATACAAAAAAGTATATTATAAAAAATGATATTTTTTAATACACAATATTAATAAAAAATGAAAATGTGGTATTTTTGTATTTTTTACCTAAATATCTAATAAAATAAAATATATAAAGTATTATATATATCTATATATATATATATATATAAAATA